>JARQOD010000001.1:93959649-94137264 GCA_033576555.1 Oophaga sylvatica
GTTTTTTTCTTTCCCCCAATCAGGAACCCGTTTGAGACTGCCAACTCAGGAAATAGACTTTTTCAAAGTCATTTCCTGAGTCATCCATCCATGGGGGAAAAAACAATTTTGAAATTGCGTGTATACTTCACCAAACCCCCACCGACATACACGCCACTGCATATTCTATAAGCGACATGTTCCGCTAACGATTGGAGCAAATTTTCCATTAAAAAAAATCAAAGGGCGCCCCCCCCTTCGCCCGCCGAAAAACAGTGGTTTAGACCCTATAGTATCGTGTACTCGGAGGAATTTTTCAACAAATTTTAGGATCCATTTTAATCCTGTTGCCCATGTGAAATGAAAAAATTAACGCAAAAAGCAAATTTTTTTTGGGAAAAATTGAAATTCCTTTCCTTTCCCACTTTTCTTTGTTCCCCTGTGAAGCACTTGAAGGGTTTAAAAATCTTCTTGAATGTAGTTTTGAGATCTTAGGGTCCCCCTTTTTTTAGAATGGGTCACTTTTTGTATTTTCTACCTAACCCCCCTAAAAGTTTTCCCAATGTGAGGTGGCCCAAAAAAAAAGGGTTTTTGTAATTTTGTTGTAAAAATGAGAAATTACTTGTCAATTTTTAACCCTTATAATTTCCCCAAAAAAGATTTTTTTTCCCAAAAATGGGCTGAAAAAAGAACTTGGGGGAAAAAAATATTTTTAACTTTTTTTGTCACATAACTCTCTGGTTTAACAAAATAAAGGTTAAAAAGTTAAAAATTTGCAAATTTTCAAAATTTTTCGCCAAATTTCGTTTTACACAAAAAACGCAAAATTATAAACCCTAAATTTACCACAAACATGAACCCATATATCCCAAAAAAAACCGAACGCTAGGATCCTTTTAAACGTTCCGAGTTATTTCCCATAAAGGGGCACTGGTTTAAAATTCAAAAAATGGCCAAAGGGTCAAAATAGGCTGGGTCTGAAGGATTTTAAAAAAGCCCCCCACTAGCAAGCCCATCAAAACTTCTGTTTCCTTACTATTTTTTTATTCCTAGATTCTGTTATATTGGGTAAAATTTTTTAGTAAAAAATTAACTAACTGTTAACCACTTACAACCAAAAAAAAATTTTAAAAGGATCTTACAGGGCACAAAACCCGTGCGTCACCTTTTTAAAGGGTGAGGATTGAGGGGGTTGTCCATCTTTTAGCTACAAGTCTGCAGTCACTGTTGTGACTACAACTTGTGAAAACTCCATCCACGACGGCATCGTGGGATTTTTCGTGCCAGGAGGGGCGATCAATGACATTCCACTAACTGTATCAATCCTTGCTTAAGACCTTGCACATCTTATTGGGAACATTACACATTATGCAATTCGTATCTTGTGTATGCCCGCCACCCCATCCCCAGCAACAGAAAATCCTCCATACGTGTGCCTGCAGTGAACAGACTTGTAGTAAAAAGGAAACAAATTTTTTAAAGGAGCATCCGGGACTCCTTTTTTTTTTGGTAGGCCCTAAAAAACAAAAAAGGGGGTAGCAACTGCCTGCTTTTCTGTACTGAGACTTTCCTGTCTGCGCAGTTTTTTGATTTCCGAGTTTTTTTTCCCCTCCGTGAACAAGCGGGACCTTCTTTTTTCGCGCTCCCGTAAATAGTGCAGACGCATTTTCAATCGCAAAACTCACAAAGACATCCTGTCAAAAGAGCAAACCATAAGGCCTCTTTCACACTTCAGTAGTGCGACATCAGTCAAAATCCGCCAAAGTGTGAAAAAAACGGATCCGCCATTTTTTTTTTGCAGATCCGCTTTTTTCCCATTGACTTGCATTAGTGACGGATTTGACGGATGGTCGTGTTAGGTCCGTTTTTTGATGGATCTGCCATAAATTGGCATCCGCCTTTTTCAAAAAACGTTAAATGCAACGTTTTTTGTGTGCGTCAAAATGCCGGACTCTGATGGATCCGCCGCGTCCGCCATTTTGTATAATGGGCGCTATTGACTGGCCCACCTGTTCCCCAGACCTGAATCCGATTGAGCATATCTGGGACATCATGTTTCGCTCCATCCACCAATGTCACGGTGCACCACAGACTGTCCAGGAGTTGGCAGATGCTTTAGTCCAGGTCTGGGAGGAGATCCCTCAGGAGACCATCCGCCGCCTCATCATGAGCATGCCTAGGGACGTTAGACAGGCATGTGGAGGCCACGTACACTACTGAACATCGTTTTGACTTGTTTTAAGGACATTACTTTCCACTTTAATTTTGTGGGTGACTCCAAATCCAGGCCTCCATTGTTTAATAAATTTGATTTCCATTGATGATTTTTGTGTGATTTTGTTGTCAGCACATTCAACTTTGTACAGAACAAAGTATTCAATGAGAATATTTCATTCATTCAGATCTAGGATGTGTTATTTGAGTGTTCCCTTTATTTTTTTGAGCAGTGTATTTCTCCTTTTGTAAAAATGTCACATTCAGGGCTAAAACAACATTTAACTGGAATAAAACATATTTTTTCTGTGTTTATGTCCCAATGTTATAAAAGTCTGTGAAGCAACTGTGGGTTCGAAAAAGCTTACTACATCCCTAGGTAAATGTCTTTAGTGATCTATGTTAAGAAATGAGGTCTCTTGTGATTCCAAGTATGCGATATGCATACTTCCGGCAACATTCCGCGTATTGCAAAATTGCAGTCATGTGACTGCCATTTTACGCCGCTGACAGCGGAGAATCCTGGCATCGCACACTGTGCTCGATGTGAGGATTCACAAGTCTGCAGTCACATACAGTGGTTGCAGACTTTCGTCATAAACCTGGACAACCACTAAGGACATTTTATTGGTGCAAAGCTTTTTATTTATAACAGTCATAAAAATGTTGCTTACTTAAATGATCATTAAATGTACAAATGGAACAGGTTTATAATATACACTGCTGTGATGATACTGGAAGCTCCATTACTTGTGCTGTTCTAGAACTTTCCACATAGAACTATGACCCCCATCGTTTTGCCAGCACAGAGCAAAGCCACCCCTCTCATTCCCCCCCACCTCAGGAATCCCTCAGGAATTTCCTTTGTCTTCAAGCTCAGCTTTCTCTGCTCCCATTCTATAAAGTGGTAATCTAATCATCTGTCTATAATATGCCGTGAGCTTATGATAGAAACATGGCACCTGCTGTTTTGAATCGTGCGTCTATCAGGCATCGTTCCCGTGGTACTGGTGAACCCGTAACTCCAACAGAACCCGAGAAATGGAATTCTCGGATGCACCATGAACTATCTCACCCAAGTTTGGGCTCATTTGAACAGTCATTTCAAAGTAAGATCACTGATAGGTATGCCATTATTCTGCTAGGTTCCCAGGATGAGGTATGGTCCTTATGATCTTCCAGAACTTAAAGCTAGAACTTCTAGCCGGGGAGGTGGCCAGAAAACCATCCCCTTTTGTGAGGTCACCAGCCCACATGTATAAGTCCTGCACTTAGCCCCCTAGTCATTCCAGGCTGTGATGACGTGACTAACAGATCTGCAAATGAACTATGACGTGTGGTTTTATAAGTGTATTGCCTGGCTGCGGTCCGGAGTAATTATAATTCCCTCACTGCAGCGTGCCCAATAGCCAGCACACATCCAAGTGGCCCGTCTGGCGACTAATTATCCTAGGTGCAGTTCCCTGACTGATCTGAGGGTAAGGGGGGCGCCAGAGAGCTGCAAGTTCCTAAGTGTAAATGGGATAATTATAAATCCCTGCAGATTATTCCTGACACATTGGGTCGGACGGCAGCAGCCGTCGTGTGTGTGCCTGTTTTCGTCACATTTGTGGCAACGGAGGGATCACAAGCCGTGATACCCCGGGCTACCGTGTGGTGGACCGTGTGCACGTTCATCACATTGGTGGCAGCGGTGGGATCACAAGCCGTGATACCCCGGGCCACCGTGTGGCGGACCGTGTGCCGTTCATCACATTGGTGGCAGCGGTGGGATCACAAGCCGTGATACTCTGGGCTACCGTGTGGCGGACCGTGTGCCGTTCATCACATTGGTGGCAGAGCGGTGGGATTATAGAGCATTAGTGATCTGGTCTGAGCAATCATTCCATTCACTAAAAAACTTGCACGGTTCTTCAGAGACCCTGCAACTAAAGTTTTGGAGAACAGACTCAGTGTTTATTAGTCCTGAGACAATTGTGTGTACTTGCGGTTACCCCTCCCTTCTCTTTGTTTTCTAAACCTATCTTTTATTTGGCAACCATGGCTACGAGGGAATTCGACTGGTATAATCGGTGTAGCAAGGAAGCTCTTCTTGCCATGTGCGAGTGGAGGCAGATTGTCGCCATGGACCAAACCAAGGCCAAAGTGATCCAGGCCCTGATGGCACGGGACCACGCTGAGAGCGAGGAGGGCGCAGGAGCAGAGGCCCAACCCCTGACTGCTTACACCCAGGGCGGGTTGGACCCTTACCTGCAGTTGGCCCTGGATGAACTCGCCGCCGACGACCGTGATGGGCGCCTGAAGCTGATCCAGCAATACCAGCAGGAGGCCCAAGCCCAGCGAGAGGCTGAGAAAGCCGAGGCCCAAGCCCAGCGAGAGGCTGAGAGAGCCGAGGCCCAAGCCCAGCGGGAGGCTGAGAGAGCCGAGCGGGAAGCTCAGAGAGCCCATGAACTGGAGCTGCTCAGACAAGGGGCAATGCCCTCCACAGCCAGAGCAGTGTGCCCAGCAGCGTTCAGAGTCCGAAGCCCCGGCCAGAGCACTTTCCTGCGATGGAAAAGGACGGAGACTTGGACACTTTTCTGCGGGCCTTTGAGAAAGTCTGCAGACAGTACCAGCTGCCTGAGGGCCAGGTACTTGACCCCCGAGCTAAAGGGCAAAGCTCTGGAGGCGTTTGCTTCACTCCCACCAGGCCAAGATGGTGACTATGCAGCCATCAAGCAGGCCCTGATCGCCAAGTACCAGCTAACCCCTGAGGTATACCGAAAGAAGTTCCGGAACCTCCAATGTGGCCCACACGACAGTTATAGCGATGTGGTGCAAGGACTCAGGACCCACTTTGACCAGTGGATCCATGGACTGTCAGTTAACACCTTTGAGAACCTGAGGGACCTGATGATCAAGACCAGTTCCTGCATCTGTGCCCAGCTGAGGTCCGACAGTTCATCCTGGACCGAGAACCTGAGGACGCGGTCAAAACAGAACGGATCGCCGACAGCTATGAGGCCAACCAGAAACCCGAGGTGCGGAAGCCCGTCAACGCCCGCTGGGGAGGGGGTAAGCCTGCAACCAACCCCAGTGCCCCTGCCAGCCGTCCCTCTGGAGGCACTATCCCCTTTGCCAGCGCCAGGCCTACATCAGACCCCCGCCAGTGTTTCTCCTGTAAACGGACTGGACACAATAGCGCCACCTGTCCGGAGAGGCAGAAGAACCCCCCAGCCGAGGCCTCCGGGCCCAACACCTCTGTTCTTTTGGTGGGTGGTGTGGTGGGGAGGGTTGATGACAACGTGCAGCCCGTCCGCGTGGGGGCCCGTCTTGCTACAGGCCTCAAGGACACCGGGGCTGAACGAACCCTCATCCGACCCGAACTGGCGGCCACTGAAGAGTTGATTCCGGGGAAAACCCTAACTGTCACCGGGATTCTGGGCGTCCTCTGCTCCTTGCCGATAGCCCGGGTTTTCATTGACTGGGGGTGCCGGGAGCGGGGTGAAGGAAGTGGGGGTGTCCGAAAACCTGCCCACTGATGTTTTATTGGGGACTGATCTGGGGAGGATGGTGGCGTACTATGTCCCTGACACCCCTCCCCAATCTGATAATAAGGTTAACGTTAACCATGATGATGATGTTGATGATGATGGGAAACTGAATGTGTTACCTGCCAATGCTTTGCGAAGTGATTATGTAACTGATAACCTTTCTTTCCCTAGGAATGATGCTGATAGTGATGTATCTGTGCCATCTGAACCTGTTAACCCTTTCTCTGAAGTGGTAGATGTGTCCACAGGTACAGGAGCGTTCAGCCACGTCGCTCTGCGGAGTGAGACGGCTGAGAAACCCCTAGCAGGAGCAAGCGACAGTGCTCAAGGAAATGGGGAGGTGCATGGGAACCGGGAGGAAGGTGACGCCATGACACTGACCAGTGCCACCGAGGAAGGTAACTGGCCCATAAGTAGCACTGCTCCTGAAGTGTTGGGGGTGGATGGGGAGGTAGAGCCCATAGCAGCGCAGGCTGATGGGTCTATAGAAATCCCCGGGGAGACTGCATATGTAGCTGCTGTCACCCACAGTCAGAGTGCCCGGATCGCAGGACCCTCCTCCGCTACAGGAGAGACTGAACCAGAGGTGGACCCAGAGCTGGTCCCAGGGGGTCCCAGTGAGGAAGGAACCCTGACGTCACTTCTGGCTGCCTCCAGCCAGGAGTTACAGGCCGCTCTGCACTCAGATGCGAGCCTGGAGAACTTGAGGCACCTCGCCGAGACGCCCACCTCCGTGACTGATAAGGAGAGGGTGTTCTGGGAACGAGGAAGGTTGTACCGGGAGACAGTACCCGGAGATTCCCAAAAAGGAGTGGTTGAGGGAAAAACAGCTGGTCGTCCCGCACCAGTTCCGAGGTGAGTTGTTGAGGATTGTCCATGAGATTCCACTTGCTGGACACTTGGGGATCAGCAAAACTAAGGCACGGCTGTCTCAACACTTCTATTGGCCCAAGATGGGGACAGATGTGACTAACTATTGCCGCTCCTGTATCACCTGTCAAAGAGTGGGGAAGGCGGGGCCTGCTCTTAAGGCTCCCCTGATCCCGTTGCCAGTGATAGAGGAGCCTTTCCAGAGGATCGCGTTGGACATTGTGGACCCGCTGGCCGCCCCAGCAGCTCTGGAAAGCGATACATTCTTACTGTAGTAGACTACGCTACTCGGTACCCGGAGGCAGTAGCTCTGTCCTCAACTAAGGCAGATAAGGTGGCGGATGCACTGGTGACCATCTTTTCACGGGTAGGATTTCCCAGGGAGATGCTTACCGATCAAGGGACCCAATTTATGTCTCGCCTAATGGAGGCTCTCTGCAGCAAAATGCAGGTGACGCGTATGGTATCGAGTGTGTATCACCCACAGACCAATGGTTTGTGTGAGCGCTTTAACGGTACCCTCAAACAGATGCTCCGCATCCTGGTTGAGACCCAGGGACGCGATTGGGAGCGGTACCTCCCACACCTGCTATTTGCCTACAGAGAAGTCCCGCAGGCCTCGACGGGGTTCTCCCCCTTCGAGCTCCTGTACGGCAGGCGAGTCCGGGGACCCCTTGGGTTGATAAGAGAATCCTGGGAAGATGAGCCAAACCCCACGGAAGTGTCCATCGTGGATTATGTCATGCGCTTCCGCGACAAGATGCAGACCTTGGCGGAGTTGGTGCATGACAACATGACGCAGGCTCAGGCTGACCAGAAGCACTGGTACGACCAGAACGCCCGGGAGCGGACCTACCAGGTGGGTCAAAAGGTGTGGGTGCTGGTCCCCGTACCAATGGATAAGCTTCAGGCAGCCTGGGAAGGCCCGTACGTCGTGCACCAACAGCTCAACCCAGTCACCTACGTGGTCACGCTTGACCACACTCGGGGTAGGCACAATGCCTTTCACGTCAACATGATGAAGGCCCATCACGAACGTGAAGCCTGCGTCCTACCGGTCTGCAACCTACCGAGGACGGGGAGGAGGAGCCCCTCCTGGACATGCTGGCCCAAGCCAAGGCCAATGGGTCCATTGAGGACATGGAGGTTAATGCCTCGCTAACCGTCTCCCAGTGGTTGCAGTTGCTGGCCACACTGGAACTCTTCCGGGCCGTGTTCACTAACCGACCCGGAAGGACCAAGTTGGCAGTCCACGAGGTGGACACCGGGAATCATGCCCATTACGGCGGACACCTTATCGGATCTCTGAGGAGGTGCAGCAGATTATGCGCCAGGAGATCAATGAGATGTTGCAGCTGGGGGTGATCTGACGGTCCAAAAGCGCGTGGGCCTCACCTGTAGTTCTCGTGCCTAAAAAGGATCGGACCACCCGGTTCTGCGTGGACTACAGGGGGCTCAACGCCATCACTACCTCTGATGCGCACCCAATGCCACGCATCGAGGATCTGCTGGAGCGGTTGGCGAATGCCAAGTACATATCCATCATGGATTTAAGCCGGGGATACTGGCAGATTCCCCTGAGCCCTGCGGCGCAGGAGAAGTCCGTCTTTATCACCCCTTTTGGACTGTACGAGTCCACGGTCATGCCTTTCGGCATGAAGAATGCCCCTGCCACTTTTCAGTGGATGGTCAACCACCTGCTTCAGGGACTGGAGGAGTACGCTGTGGCGTACCTGGACGACATTGCCGTCTTCAGTTCCACCTGGGAGGAACACCTTCAGCATCTCCAGGAGGTGCTCAAGCGTATTCACCAGGCACGTCTGACCATCAAGCCGGGAAAATGCCAGATGGGCATGAGGGAGGTCCACTACCTGGGGCACCGGGTAGACGGGGGTTCCATGAGTCCAGAGCCCGAGAAAGTGGATGCGATCATGTCCTGGCCCACCCCCAGGACCAAAAAGCAGGTGAAGTCCTTCCTGGGCACTGCAGGGTACTATAGGCGTTTCGTACCGAACTATAGCGCCATTGCAAAACCCTTGACGGACCTCACCAAGGGCGGTCTACCCCAAACAGTCAGCTGGATAGATGGCTGTGAGGTGGCATTCCGAGCTTTGAAAACAGCCCTGTGCAGCTCTCCAGTGTTGAAAGCCGTCGACAGCAGTCGGCCATTCCTGGTACAGACCGACGCCAGCGAATTTGGCCTCGGTGCTGTACTCAGCCAGGTTGATTCGGGGAACCAGGAGCACCCCGTGTTGTACCTGAGCCGGAAACTTCTGCCGAGGGAAGTGGCATACTCCACCATCGAGAAGGAGTGCCTGGCCATGGTCTGGGCGCTGCAACGTTTGCAGCCCTACCTGTACGGGTGCACCTTCAAGGTGGTCACCGACCACAACCCTCTGAGCTGGCTGCACACAGTGTCCGGAACCAATGGTAGGTTGCTACGCTGGAGCCTTGCCCTACAACAGTATGATTTTGCCATACAACACAAGAAAGGCAGCGATCATGGGAATGCTGATGGGTTGTCACGGCGTGGCGAACCCGCTGAGGTGCGCATGGCGGATTACCGACAGGTCATGCCTCCTTAGCGCCCTCTAAGAGGGGGAGGTGTGATGATACTGGAAGCTCCATTACTTGTGCTGTTCTAGAACTTTCCACATAGAACTACGACCCCCATCGTTTTGCCAGCAAAGAGCAAAGCCACCCCTCTCATTCCCCCTACCTCAGGAATCCCTCAGGAATCCCTCAAGAATTTCCTTTGTCTTCAAGCTCAGCTTTCTCTGGTCCCATTCTATAAAGTGGTAATCTAATCATCTGTCTATAAAATGCCGTGAGCTTATGATAGAAACACCGCACCTGCTGTTTTGAATCATGCGTCCATCAGGCGTCGTTCCCGTGGTACTGGTGAACCCATAACTCCAACAGAACCCGAGAAATGGAATTCTCGGATGCACCATGAACTATCTCACCCAAGTTTGGGCTCATTTGAACAGTCATTTCAAAGTAAGATCACTGATAGGTATGCCATTATTCTGCTAGGTTCCCAGGATGAGGTATGGTCCTTATGATCTACCAGAACTTAAAGCTAGAACTTCTAGCCCGGGGAGGTGGCCAGAAAACCATCCCCTTTTGTGAGGTCACCAGCCCACATGTATAAGTCCTGCACATAGCCCCCTAGTCATTCCAGGCTGTGATGACGTGACTAACAGATTTGCAAATGAACTATGACGTGTGGCTCCTCCCCCAGCCTGTCTTGCCTGTAACTGCCTAAGTACCATGTAAGTTTTTCACCTTTAATCCTGTTTTATTTTTAACTGTATTGTACATAACTGTATTGTCTCACCTTGTTACATCTTTTTAAACTGTATAACACTGCCTGCATCTTAGGAATAAACCTATAAAATTTATTAGTTTGTTTCTCCTGCTCTATAAACGATTTTGCACGTGCCTGAAGTACTGTCACGCTGTCTAATGATATGACTACAATGTCAGTAAACTATTTATACAGGAACCACACTCTATACAACATATAGTTTAGCAACATCAGAATGTAAGTATAAAATAGATTTACCTGACACAATATCAGCAGAACTTAGGGTTAATCTTGAGGACTAGATGTGCAGAAACGATATCAGTTGAACTCAGGGTTAATCTTGAGGACTTGATGAGCTGTAACAGGAAAGAGGAGGACCGGGGTCTAACCTGACCCTACACTGGGGTCCTAACTAATCCCTTACCTTGGAGGTACTGATAATGGTTCAGAGGTCCAAGTCTCCAGCCTAACCCTGTCTCCTATCAGACCCTGAACCCTGTAATCAGTCCTAAGAAGGATCCTGATTACCACCAAAGGGATAGGGGCTGATCTCAGCTAAATACACAGATTAGACATATAAGACAGACAGGATAGCACTCTCTTGCATACACACTCAAACACCGAAGGAACATAAATGGTCTGGGAAATAAACTCTAAGCAACTTAAGCTTAAAACAACTAAGGAGCTCTCAACTAGAGTCTATACAGATTCATTCCTATCTGTGGTCTGCATGAAGGGTTTCACTGGCAACTCCCAAAGCAGACAACCAGAAACTTAAAGGAAACCAATCAACAAATAATCAATTGCAGCCGGGAGAAACTGCACCCAGTCCCAGCACCGAGCACAGACAGAATTAACTCCCTAGCTGCCAAACACAAAGAAACAGCAACTCAGCTGTGAGAAGTCAAAATGTGCAACCGCGACGATCTTCGTGGCAATGCACACATGACAGTACCCCCCCCTTCTACGAGGGGCCTCCGGACCCTCAGGGCCAGGCCTGCCCGGGTGAGTTCTGTGGAAGGTCCGAACCAAACGATCTGCATTAACATCAGACGCAGGGACCCACGTTCTCTCCTCCGGACCATACCCCTTCTAATGCACCAAGTACTGAAGGGACCGGCGATTCAGGCGAGAGTCAATGATTTTTGATACTTGAAATTCCAAGTTACCATTGACCAACACTGGAGGAGGAGGTAGAGGTGACGGTATGACTGGTGCCACATACCTTTTAAGTAATGACTTGTGGAACACATTATGAATTTTGAAAGTAGAAGGGAGTTCCAGACGAAATGCCACAGGATTAATTATGGAACTGATCCTGTACGGCCCGATGAATCTGGGACCCAGTTTCCAGGAGGGCACTTTAAGTTTTATATTCCTGGTAGACAACCATACCAGATCGTTCACATTCAGATCTGGACCAGAAACTCTCCTCCTATCAGCCATACGTTTGTAACGGTTCCCCATCGTACTCAAATTATTCAATACACCTCGCCACACAGAAGCAAGTGACGACGAGAAACGCTCCTCCTCAGGAACCCCAGAAGGACCCCCCCCATTGAAAGTACAAAACTGGGGGTGAAAACCATATGCCCCAAAAAATGGGGACTTACCAGTGGACTCGCTCCGCCTGTTGTTAAGAGCGAACTCTGCCAGAGGCAAGAAAGATGACCAGTCCTCCTGGTTCTCCGAGACAAAACACCGGAGATATGTCTCTAAACTCTGATTCAGACGCTCTGTCTGACCATTGGTCTGTGGATGAAAAGCCGAGGAAAACGACAATTGCATCCCCCGACGTAAACAAAATGCCCTCCAAAATTTGGACACAAACTGAGACCCCCTATCTGACACCACATCAGAAGGCAACCCATGAAGTCTCACGATCTCCCTAATGAACACCTGCGCCAGAGTTTTAGCATTAGGGAGTGCAGGAAAAGCAACGAAATGTGCCATCTTACTGAACCTGTCAACAACCACCAGTATGACAGTATTCCCTGACGACGGAGGAAGATCCGTAATGAAGTCCATAGATAAATGAGTCCATGGACGCTCTGGAAGTTTCAAGGGTAAAAGGGTCCAGATGGACGGGTATGAGGAGTTTTAGAGCGAGCACAAACCCCACAGGACGCGACAAAAGTTATAACATCTTTATTAGCGTTAGGCCACCAAAATCGGCGAGAAAGGAGATCTAAAGTAGCCTTACTCCCTGGATGTCCTGCTAAAGCAGAATTATGATGTGCCTCAATAACCTTTTGTCTCAACTGATTCGGGACAAACAGTCTCCCTGGAGGTCCTGCAGGGGCGTCCCCCTGAGCCTCTAACACCTCCTCCTCAAGCTCAGAACATACAGCCGACACTACCACCCCCTCCTGAAGGATAGGAATCGGGTCATCCGTTTTCCCGGCCCCTGGGAAACTGCGAGACAAAGCATCAGCCTTTACATTCTTAGACCCCGGACGATAAGTGACGACAAAATTAAACCTGGTAAAAAACAACGACCATCGAGCTTGTCTGGAATTCAGACGCTTAGCGGATTCTAAATACAGCAGGTTCTTGTGATCAGTAATAACGGTGACCGGGTGGACTGCCCCCTCCAAAAAGTGACGCCATTCTTCAAAAGCCAATTTAATGGCCAAAAGTTCCCTATTGCCGATATCATAATTCCTTTCGGCGGACGACAATTTCTTAGAAAAGAAAGCGCACGGATGCCATTTACCAGGGGACGGACCCTGGGACAATATAGCACCCACCCCTACGTCAGACGCGTCCACCTCCACAATGAACGGCTGAGATACATCTGGTTGGATGAAAACGGGTGCCGAAGCAAAACATCTCTTTAAAGAGGAAAAGGCTTGGCAAGCTTTGTCCGACCACCTAGAAAAATCCGTCCCTTTTCTCGTCATGTCAGTGAGAGGTTTGACGACAGACGAGAAATTACAAATAAATTTCAGGTAGTAATTAGCAAACCCCAAAAAACGCTGCAGAGCCTTAAGATCCCCTGGCTGATCCCATTCAAGCACTGCTCTCACCTTTTCAGGGTCCATACGGAAACCGGAGGCTGACACCAAAAAACCCAAAAACTGAAGTTCCTGTACGGCAAAAACACACTTCTCCAGTTTGGCGTATAGTTTATTGTCTCGCAAGATCTGCAACACCTGTCTCACATGCTCCTGGTGAGACACAAGATCTGGCGAGTAAATTAAAATGTCATCCAAATATACGACCACAAACACCCCCACAAGGTGACGAAAAATGTCATTAACAAAATGTTGGAATACTGCTGGTGCAGTAGTCAGACCAAAAGGCATAACCAGGTTTTCATAATGTCCCTCCGGCGTGTTAAACGCCGTTTTCCACTCATCCCCCTCTTTTATTCTAATCAGATTATACGCCCCCCTGAGATCCAATTTAGAGAATCATTTGGCGCCAACAATTTGATTGAAGAGATCAGGAATAAGAGGGAGTGGATACGGATCTCGAACAGTAATCCGATTAAGTTAGCGGAAATCCAAGCAAGGGCGTAGGCCTCCATCTTTTTTCTTCACAAAGAAGAACCCCGCGGCTACAGGGGAAGATGAAGGTCTAATATGCCCTTTGGCCAGACTTTCGGAAATATAATCTTTCATAGCCTGTCTTTCAGGACCAGAAAGATTATACAACCTAGCTTTAGGTAACTTAGCATCAGGAAGAAGATTAATAGAGCAGTCATACACACGATGAGGAGGCAACTCCCGACACCCCTCCTCAGAAAAAACATCCCCAAAATCCTCCAAAAAAGGAGGCAATGTACTAGGTACGACCGCACTGATGACTGTGTTCATGCAGTTGCTTTTGCAAAACTCACCCCATTGGCTTATCTCTCTGGACTGCCAATTAATTACAGGGTTATGTTTAACCAGCCAAGGAAGTCCCAACACAATGGGAGTAGGTAGACCCTCCAACACATAACAAGATAATTGTTCCCTATGTATTGCCCCTACCCGAAGGTCAATGTTATGAACCTCATGAACAAAGCTACCTTGGCCGAGAGGCCTGGCGTCAATGGAAAAAATAGGGATCGGTTTGACCAATACACTCAGATGCATACCTTGAGCCTGAGCAAACTGAGCGTCAACCAGATTGGCACCGGAACCACTATCCAGAAGAACAGACAATCTCTTCACTCTAGTACCAAACACCACCTCCACTGGTACAAGGAACTGAGAAGAACCGGCGGATGAAATACATACTCCCAGGTTGTCATCCACCACACAACCTGGGGTTAGCAGTTTTCTGGCGACTTTTTACTTAACAAGACACGGGATGGACATTCTCCAACAAAATGTCCCTCTTTCCCGCAGAAAAAACACCTTCTAGTCCTGCGGCGTGCCGCCAATCCCCTACTACGAAAAGATGTCCCTCCCAACTGCATAGGCTCATCCGAACAGACAAGGGGAACCTCAACATAAGGGACTTTAGTAGTAGGTGGAGTAACAACAGGGAGTGGAGTTACCTCACCCCTCTCCCGAAGCCGTCTATCAGTACGGATAGCTAGGGCCATAGCAGCCTCCAGAGAAGGAGGAGACTCATACTGAGCCAAAACGTCTTTTAATTTGTCAGAAAGCCCATGACAAAACTGGCTCCTAAGAGCTGGGTCATTCCACTGAGTATCCGTGGCCCATCTACGAAACTCAGAAGCAAATTCCTCGACGATCTCCCTGCTGTATCTTACGTAATTTAGTCTCAGCAAGAGAGACCCGATCTGGGTCATCATATACCAATCCCAGAGCAGTAAAAAATTGATCTACAGACTGTAGAGCCGGGGATCCCGGAGGAAGGGAAAATGCCCAGGATTGAGGGTCCCCTTGAAGAAGTGAGATAACAATTCCCACTCTCTGCTCATCACTCCCTGATGATCGCGGCCGAAGCCGAAAATATAATTTACATGCCTCCCGGAAGGTAAAAAATTTGTCTCGCCCACCAGTGAACCTATCTGGAAGAGCTACTTTAGGTTCAACTCTGGTTTGCTCCAGGGGAGACAAAACTTTGGACTTAATGTCCGTCAGCTCCATGGATAATCCCTGCAACTGCAGAGCCAGCTGGGCTACTGGATCCATGGTAACTAGAGATAATTTTTTATGGCCAGTGAAAATGTCACACTGTCTAATGATATGACTACAATGTCAGTAAACTATTTATACAGGAACCACACTCTATACAACATATAGTTTAGCAACATCAGAATGTAAGTATAAAATAGATTTACCTGACACAATATCAGCAGAACTTAGGGTTAATCTTGAGGACTAGATGTGCAGAAACGATATCAGTTGAACTCAGGGTTAATCTTGAGGACTTGATGAGCTGTAACAGGAAAGAGGAGGACCGGGTCTAACCTGACCCTACACTGGGGTCCTAACTAATCCCTTACCTTGGAGGTACTGATAATGGTTCAGAGGTCCAAGTCTCCAGCCTAACCCTGTCTCCTATCAGACCCTGAACCCTGTAATCAGTCCTAAGAAGGATCCTGATTACCACCAAAGGGATAGGGGCTGATCTCAGCTAAATACACAGATTAGACATATAAGACAGACAGGATAGCACTCTCTTGCATACACACTCAAACACCGAAGGAACATAAATGGTCTGGGAAATAAACTCTAAGCAACTTAAGCTTAAAACAACTAAGGAGCTCTCAACTAGAGTCTATACAGATTCATTCCTATCTGTGGTCTGCATGAAGGGTTTCACTGGCAACTCCCAAAGCAGACAACCAGAAACTTAAAGGAAACCAATCAACAAATAATCAATTGCAGCCGGGAGAAACTGCACCCAGTCCCAGCACCGAGCACAGACAGAATTAACTCCCTAGCTGCCAAACACAAAGAAACAGCAACTCAGCTGTGAGAAGTCAAAATGTGCAACCGCGACGATCTTCGTGGCAATGCACACATAACAAGTACTACGCTACTGATTTGGGGTTGCTACGGACCCTCTTGATAAATTGTTCATTAAGTAAATCGTAGCTGGTGGCAGCTAAAAGGAAGGGGTGTAAAGTGTTAACCTATTGGGTGGCGTTGGCAGTGACGGAGCGGGTTTTATAAGTGTATTGCCTGGCTGCAGTCCGGAGTAATTATAATTCCCTCACTGCAGCGTGCCCAATAGCCAGCACACATCCAAGTGGCCCGTCTGGCGACTAATTATCCTAGGTGCAGTTCCCTGACTGACCTGAGGGTAAGGGGGGCGCCAGAGAGCTGCAAGTTCCTAAGTGTAAGTGGGATAATTATAAATCCCTGCAGATTATTCCTGACACATTGGGTCGGACGGCAGCAGCCATCGTGTGTGTGCGCGTTTTCGTCACAATTGTGGCAACGGAGGGATCACAAGCCGTGATACCCCGGGCTACCGTGTGGCGGACCGTGTGCACGTTCATCACATTGGTGGCAGCGGTGGGATCACAAGCCGTGATACCCCGGGCTACCGTGTGGCGGACCGTGTGCCGTTCATCACATTGGTGGCAGCGGTGGGATCACAAGCCGTGATACCCCGGGCTACCATGTGGCGGACCGTGTGCCGTTCATCACAACTGCTCAAAAAAAAGAACAAGGGAACACTCAAATAACACATCCTAGATCTGAATGAATGAAATATTCTCATTGAATATTTTGTTCTGTACAAAGTTGAATGTGCTGACAACAAAATCACACAAAAATCATCAATGGAAATCAAATTTATTAAACAATGGAGGCCTGGATTTGTAGTCACCCACAAGATTAAAGTGGAATGTAATGTCCTTAAAACAAGTCAAAATGATGCTCACCAGTGTGTGTGGTCTCCATGTGCCTGTATGACCTCCCTACAAAACCTGGGCATGCTCCTGATGAGGCAGCGGATGGTCTCCTGAGGGATCTCCTCCCAGACCTTGACTAAAGCATCTGCCAACTCCTGGACAATCTGTGGTGTAACGTGACGTTGATGGATGAAGCGAGACATGATGTCCCAGATGTACTCAATCGGATTCAGGTCTGTGGAACAGGCAGGCTTCAATGCCTTCATCTTGCAGGAGCTGCTGACACACTCCAGCCACATGAGGTCTGGCATTGTCCTGCATTAGGAGGAATCCAGGGCCACCAGCATATGGTTTCACAAGAGGTCAGAGGATCTTTTCTTGGTACCTAATGGCAGTCAGGCTACCTCTGGTCAGCACATGGAGGGCTGTGCGGCCCTCCAAAGAAATACCACCCCACACCATTACTGACACACTGTCAAACCCGTTATGCTGAAGGAGGTTGCAGGCAGCAGATCACTCTCCACAGCATCTCCAGACTCTGTCACGTCTGTCACATGTGCTCAGTGTGAACCTGCTTTCATCTGTGTAGAGCACAGGGCGCCAGTGGTGAATTTGTCAATCCTGGTGTTTTGTGGCAAATGCCTAGTGTCCTGCACGGTGTTGGGCTGTAAGCACAACACCCATCTGTGGCCGTTGGGCACTCAGACCATCCTCATGGAGTCAGTTTCTAACCATTTATACAGACACATGCACATTTGTGGCCTGCTGGAGGTCGTTTTGCAGGGCTCTGGCAGTGCTCCTCCTGTTCCTCCTTGCACAAATGCGGAGGTAGCGGTCCTGCTGCTGGGTTGTTGCCCTCCTACGGCCCCTCCACATCTCTTGGTATACTGGCCTGTCTCCTGGTAGCGCCTCAAGCCTCTGGACACTACGCTGACAGACACAGCAAACCTTCTTGCCACAGCTCGCATTGATGTTCCATCCTGGATGGGCTGCACTACCTGAGCCATTTGTGTGGGTTGTAGAGTCCGTCTCATGCTACCACGAGTGTGAAAGCACAACCAACATTCAAAAGCGACCAAAACATCAGCCAGAAAGCATTGGTACTGAGATGTGGTCTGTGGTCCCCACCTGCAGAACCACTCCTTTATTAAGTGTGTCTTGATAATTGCCAATAATTTCCATCTGTTGTCTATTCCATTTGCACAACAGCATGTGAAATTGATTGTCAATCAGTGTTGCTTCCTAAGTGGACAGTTTGATTTCACAGAAGTTTGATTTACTTGGAGTTATATTCTGTTGTTTAAGTGTTCCCTTTATTTTTTTGAGCAGTGTATATTAAATAGTACTGGATAACCCTTTAAACATCCCCTTAATTTTTCTGAGCAGTGCAGAATTATAGGGTCTAATTCATTCGTGCATTTGCTCCCTTTAATGGTCTAGATTTTGGTGTTTTTAGCCTGTTTTTGTTTTGTTCTTTATTTAGTCTATTTTATCTGTTTTGTGTGTTTTTTTTTATGTTCACCAATCTGGACATGGCTTTTGCTTTACAGATGTTTGTGGCTGTTAACTCAATTTAAACCTGGAAGATAAAAAAACAAGATAGAAGAAGAATCGACGCCTTCGAAATGTGGTGCTGAAGAATAATTTTATCAATACTATGGATCGCAAGAAAAAGAAATCTAATTTGGGACAAATCAAGCCAGACATGTCACTCAAAGCAAGGACCACTAAGCTACGATTTGCCCACTTTGGACACATCATTTAAAGAGAGCAATCACTGGAGTCAGACATCATGGTCTTTAATTTTTTGAGCAGTGTATATATAATATAAAAATATTATGGCAGTCCCTTTCAGCAGTGCAGATGGAGGTATACTGGAGATCGATGCTGTACTAGAAACCTTTTGAAAATCTGTGTCTACAATTTCAGCACACATACTAATTGATATATCTACATTACATTAATTACTGTGCTCTAATGCCCAATTCACTCTAGATTTACATGAAATAAGTGTCAGAATACTTGAGAACATAAGAATAGAATTGTAGCAGCAGGAAAAGGAAGTTTACATGGCAACTTCATGGGTCAAGAGTGAGATGCAGCACTGATCATTGTGATCTGTAGTGCTTGTCTCTACAGCTCAGATTATTATTGGTGTCTAAGGATGGGTTGTCTTCTGCAGGATGTTTGAAGCTTAGTAACACATTGTACTGTGCACAGAACCAGTACTGCATTAGAAGTGATGCAAAATGGGGAGCATGCACCAAAATCCTAATGACACCACATTCCAAATTATTATGCAAATTGGATTTAAGTGTTATTATAATGATGTATTTTTTGTTTTTCAAATAAACTCATCATGGATGGTATTGTTTCTCAAGCGTCTTTGGATCATTGTACTTAATCTCAAACACCTGTAATAATTAGTTTTCCTGGTGAACTCAATTAAAGGAAAACTACAAAACAAGGACGTTCCACATCATTAAAAGGCACTTTCACCAAAAAAACATGCTATTAACCAGTAGATATGGGGTTAAATTGCAGGTTAATATCATTACTGTCCTGCCTGGTGCCCACACGCACCCAAATGCTGGGGAGAAATTTTTATTTGGGTCAGTCAAGGGGGTGGCGCCAGTGTGGGTTCAATCATTGCTCTGAGAATACACAGCAGTGGCTGACACCGCGCCCCCAGGCCCGACTGACATCCTGCCCTAATGCTGAGCCAGTGTCAGTCATGGACGGGGGCACGGTTACAATCTGAAAGCGGTGACTGAATCTGCGCCAGCACCACCCTAGTGTCTGAAACTGCAAAGACCAGGGAGAAAAAAGTTAGTTTTCTCCACACAGAATTCTGGTAAGTACGAGCACTGGGCAGGTTAGTAACGTGTTAATAATAGTTTTTTCCTGAAAACAGGTTCCCTTTAAGCATCACACATTTTTAAAGCAAAAATGATTTCTCTAGTATGTCTACCAAAAAGTGTGAAATAGTGCAATGCCTCGGACAAGGTATGAAAACATTAGATATTTCACAAAAACATAAGCATGATCATCGAACTGTGAAGAGATTTTTGGCTATCATTGAACACAGATGAATTTGTGCAGATAAAGGCATAATGAGAAAGGTTTCTGCCAGGCAAATTCATTGGATTAAGAGAGCAGCTGCTGGGGTGCTGTGGCCATCAGATGTGGGAGAGAGGTCGGCTTCTGGTGTGGTTGTGAAACCCCTCAGCAAGAGGACCAAAGGAGGGAAGAAAGGCTGAGGAATCACTGAGATTGCCTGGTGAGGAATCCCTCTGGACAATATACTGGACTTCCCCTGCTGGATTAAATATGAGTGATAAGGGAGACTGATTTAAAAGTCTTACAGTTATAAATTCTCCACTACATAGCACAGGGGAGAGTTCTGGCGCCAAAACCACCATCTTAGAGGATGCTGGCTGATAACAGCTATATCTCCTGTTCACCCCTCCCCCTCCACACAGCTTTGTAGCTGTTTACTCCAAAGGAGTTCAATACCATTCACAGCTCTCCCTGAGATTTTACAGCTTAGTTTTAAACTAATTTTCTCAAGCCACTTTACAAAAGGGGCTATACAGCATATACTCTGCTACTCCTCTGAATTCCTAATATCTATGACTTTCATCCACTCTCAGAAATAGGGTCTTTGGACGCTGTAACGACCTGGTAGTGCCGATGCTGGGGCTCTGGTGAGAGTGTCCGGAGCGTCCTTCACTAATTGTCGATGCCTGTTATGTTTTGGTAGTTGAGGAGAATAAGCAAAAACGGCAATACACCAGAGAGGCTGGAACCTATTGGATTGCAGTAACTTGAACTAAACACACAACTAGAGGTAGCCGTGGAGCGTTCCTACGTTGATCCTAGACGCCTCATCACAGCCTGAGAGATAACTACACCTAAAGGCAGAAAGATGAAAGCTATCTGCACCGGAGCAGATCCCCAAAGAAAATAGGAAGCCCCCAAACATGTAATGGCGGTTAGACAAGAAGAAGCACGGACACAGACAGAAAATAGAATGAGCAAACGCTGGGGCCCAATCTGTCTAGACAGAAAAGTACAGGAAAGGATACTCACTGCAATTAAAAAAAAACCCTAAAAAATACCAACTCTTCTGATTGCAAAAACACCTGAGATCACACGATCTCTACCACCTAATCAGATCTCTGGTATAACAAAACTAAGCCGCAGCCACTGAAAAAACAGGAAAAAGCAAATGAACAAACAACAGTGGCTCCAGATAAACTGAGAGGAGCACAAGCCCCCGGAGGGGACCTGGCTGACCTCCACAGAAGTGCAGGGAACAATGCAAAAAGCAAGCACAAAAATAAAAGCAGAAAATATCTTATCTGATAGCAGAAGATGCAGGCAAGACTCAGCAAACTTCCAAATGAACCAGGAACCACAATTGAGACAAGAACAATTGATCACCAGCAACCATCATGGGAGGGAACCTCCCTTATATCAGACCAGTCCGTGATCCCAGATTGCCATTCCTCGCTGAAAGTTTCAGTACTGTCTGTAACCACCAGAGGGAGCCTCTGCTCAGAAACCATCTCTAGCACATTCATAACAGGTGCCTCAAATAAAACGGCGGTGCTCCGGCAGAGACCTGTGGTCATATTCAAGATTAAAAGTGGGAGAGGACAGTGGCAGTGGGGGCTGCAGAATGATGACCATCTCTCTATTACACATATAAAGCAGACCACAAAGAGCTAACAGCCCATAATAAATAGGTGATTAAATCAAGCCGGAGTCACCTAAGACTGCGTCCCTAAAAGATAGCACTGTGTTATGAATGTGCTAGAGATGGTTTCTGAGCAGAGGCTCCCTCTGGTGGTTACAGACAGTACTGAACCTTTCAGCGAGGAGTGGCAATCTGGAATCACGGACAGGTCTGATATAAGGGAGGTTCCCTCCCATGATTGGCGCCGGTGATCAATTGTTCTTGCCTCAATTGTGGTTCCTGGTTCATTTGGAAGTTTGGAGTCTTGCCTGCATCTCCTGCTTTCAGATAAGATATTTTTTGCTTTTCTTTTTGTGCTTGCTTTTTGCATTGTTTTCTACACTTTTGTGGAGGTCAGCCAGGTCCCCTCCTGGGGCCTGAGCTCCTCATAGTTTTTCTGCAGCCACTGTTGTTTGCTCATTTGCTTTTTCCTGTTATTTCAGCGGCTGCGGCTTGGTTTTTGTTCACACTGAGATCTGATTTAGTGGGTGGCGAGATCGTGTGATCTCAGTATTTTTGTAATCAGAATTGTTGGATTTTTGTAGGGTTTTCTGGGTTGCAGAAAGTAATCTCTCCTGTCCTATCCTATTTAGTCAGCTTGTGGCCCCTGCGTTTGCTCAGTCTATTTTCTGCCTATGTTTGTATTTTCATCTTGTCTAACCGCCATTATATGTTTGGGGGCTTCCTATTTTCTTTGGGGATCTGCTCCGGGGCAGATAGCTTTCATCTTTCTGCCTTTAGGTTACCTCTAGTTGTGTTGTTAGTTTAGGAATCTGCAACCCATCAGTTACCAACATCTCAGGTGTTCGGCTGCCCTGCTGTTGTTCCTGTCCTCAGCTACCGAAACATAACAGTATCACCGGCCATAACTGAAAATTATATGGTACTCACAGAAGGGAAAAATAGTGTGGAAAAAAAAAGTTGTCAGAGTTGTCAGAGATTTTTTTTTTCTATCTGTTGCATTTTTTCCCTCTTTTTCTCTGGGTGCTGAGAAGGTTTTTTTTTTTCTCTCAATGGAGTTTGCACAGTTGTCTGGCCGTGTGGATCAGCTTGCCACTGAGGTTCGGAGTATTGCTACCTATCTTGCTGGGTTGCCAGTTGTGGAACCTAGGATTCCCATGCCAGATTTGTTTTTGGGGGATCGGGCTAAATTTCTGAATTTCAAAAATAACTGTAAGTTGTTTTTTGCCTTAAAGCCTAAGTCCTCAGGGAACGCAGCACAGCAGGTTCAAATTGTCATCTCTCTCCTGCGCGGCGACCCTCAGGATTGGGCTTTTTCCCTGACACCTGGGGATCCTGTTTTGAATGATATTAATGCATTTTTTCTGGCTCTGGGGTTATTGTACGATGAACATAATGTCACTGATCAAGCTGAAAAAACCTTGTTGGCATTAAATCAGGGTCTTGATGACGCTGAGTTGTACTGTCAGAAATTCCGAAAGTGGGCAGTCGTGACCAAATGGAATGATGATGCTTTGACAGCCCTTTTTCGGAAGGGGCTGTCAGAGAATGTAAAGGATGTTATGGTGGATTCCCTGCTCCCTCTGGTCTCAATGATTCTATGTCATTGGCTATTCAAATTGACAGACGTTGCGTGAGCGCAGAGGTATGCGTGAGATAGTGTTGCCTTGTGAGCCAGCTTCTGAGCCCATGCAGTATGATAGAGTGACTTCTGGGCTCAGCGTCATGAGTTTCGAAAGCGCAATGGGTTATCTTTCTTGTTGTGAATGGGTTTGAGATGAGTTCTGAACAGAGGCTCCCTCTGGTGGTTACTAGCGTACTAGTGAGGATTGGGAATCAGGTGTTACTGATTGGTCTTATTTAAGGGAATCATTTTCCCATCAAGGTTGCCGGTGATCAATTGTTCTGGTCTGAATCCTTCTTTCCAGTTTCCCTTGTAGCCTGCTGTGCGTGTCTGCATCTCCTGCTATCAGATAAGACAATTTCTTTTTGTGTTTTGCTATATTTTTGCATTTTGTCCTGCACTTCTGTGGGGGCCTTCTGGGTCCCCTCCGGGGGCTTTTGCCCTCTCAGTTTAGTCCAGCCACTGTGTTTTGTACTTTTGCTTTTGCAGTTTTTCAGTGGCTGCTGTTTTTGTTACACCAGAGAACTAATTTAGGTGGTAGAGGTCGTGTGATCTCAGGTGATTTTGAATTAGTGGAGTTGGTGTTTTCAGGGTTTTCTGGGATTGCAGTAGTACCCTTCTATCCTTTTCTATTTAGATAGTTTGGGCCCCAGCGTTTGCTCATACTATTTTCTTTCTGTGTCAGTATTTCCTCTTGTCTAACCGCCATTACATGTTTGGGCTTTCTATTATCTTTGGGGTTCTGCTCGGGCAGATAGCTTTCCTATTCTATCTTTAGGTGTAGTTAGTTTCTCAGGCTGTGACGAGGCGTCTAGGACCATCGTAGGAACGCTCACGGCTGCCTCTAGTTGCGGTGGTTAGTCAGGGTACTGCAATCTCATAGATTCCAACTGCTCTGTGTATTCCTTTTTTGCCTGCACTCCTCAGCTACCGTAACATAACACTTTCTACTGTGGTGATGCCTCTCATGCTATTTCAGTCTGACCTAAGCGGGGAAGACATTTTGCACGCTCAGTTGTCTTGGGTAGTGTTCAGACTAAATTTCTGTTGACTGTTACCCTGATTTGCTCCCTGTCCACATTTTCTGCTCAGACTTTTGTTGATTCAGGAGCAGCTATTAACCTGATGGATTTTGACTTTGCCAAACGTTGTGGGTTTCCCTTGATACCACTACGGAAGTCTATTCCCCTACTGGGCATTGATTCTACCCCTTTGGCGGAGAATAAACCCCAGTTTTCTACTCAGGTGATAATGAGGGTTGAACCTGATCATCAGGAGAGTTGCAAATTTTTGGTTCTGTATAATCTGCATGACATTATTGTACTGGGTTTCCCTTGGTTACAGTCTCATAATCCTGTTTTGGATTGGAAATCTGTGTCTGTAACCAGTTGGGGCTGCCAATGTGTTAATGCCAACACTCCTGTTTTTTCTGCCTCTCCCAAGTCTCAGGATGTTCCTGACTTTTTGACTGATTTTTTGGATGTATTTAGTGAAAGTAAATCTGCTTCCTTGCCCTCTCACAGGAGCTACGATTGCGCTATTGAATTAGTGCCTGGTGGTAAATTTCCTAAAGGTCGCCTTTTTAACTTGTCTGTACCTGAACACGATGCTATGCGATCTTATATCAAGGAGTCATTGCAGAAGGGTCATATCAGACCATCCTCTTCACCCTTGGTGCCGGTTTTTTCTTTGTGACCAAAAAGAATGTTTCATTAAGGCCGTGTATTTATTATCGTCTCTTGAACAATATCACTGTGAAATATCAATATCCGTTACCCTTGATTTCTGACCTGTTTTCCAGGGTGAAAACTGCTACTTGGTTTACCAAGCTTGACCTCAGGGGGGCGTATAACCTTATTCGCATTAAGCACGGGGATGAATGGAAGACGGCGTTTAATAACCCAGAGGGGCATTTTGAGTACCTAGTGATGCCCTTTGGGCTCACTAATGCTCCTTCCGTCTTCCAGTCCTTCATGAATGACATTTTCAGGGATTTTGTGGATACATTTCTGATTGTTTATTTGGATGATATCTTGATTTTTTCCAATGACTGCGACTCTCATGTGAAACATGTTCGGACTGTGTTCCAGATTTTGAGAGAGAATGCTCTGTATGTGAAGGAATCAAAGTGTCTTTTTGGCGTACAGAGGATCTCATTTCTGGGATTCATTTTGTCTCCATCTGTTATTGAAATGGACCCGGTCAAGGTTCAGGCCATCTGTGATTGGGTCCAACCTACTTCATTAAAGACTCTTCAGAGATTCTTGGGTTTTGCCAATTTTTATCGTAAATTTATTGGTAATTTCTCTGTTATTGTTAAACCATTGACTGATTTGACCAAAAAGGGTTCTGATGTGGTGAATTGGCCTCCTGAGGCAGTCTCTGCGCTTCAGGAACTTAAGCAGAGATTCACTTCTGCTCCTGTTCTACGGTAGCCTGATGTTTCTCTGCCATTTCAGGTGGAGGTTGATGCCTCTGAAATTGGGGCAGGTGCCGTTTTGTCCCAAAGAGATCCTGAGACCTCTAAAAGTAACCCTTGTGCTTTTTTCTCTCGAAAATTTTCTCCAACTGAACGTAATTATGACGTGGGTAATCGGGAGTTATTGGCCATGAAGTGGGCTTTTGAAGAGTGGAGACATTGGCTGGAGGGAGCCAAACATCAGGTGGTGGTCCTCACGGACCATAAGAATCTGGTTTATCTGGAATCAGCCAAGCGACTTAATCCTAGACAGGCCAGGTGGGCCTTGTTTTTCACACGTTTTAATTTTGTGGTTTCCTTTCTTCCTGGCACTAAGAATGTTAAGGCGGATGCCCTCTCGAGGAGTTTCCTTGCGGACTCTCCTGAGTTATTTGATCTTGCTGTTATTTTGAAAGAGGGTGTAGTTCTTTCCACCATCTCGCCCAATTTGAGACTGGCTCTGGAAGGGTGTCAGGAGGATAAACCCGAGCGCTGCCCTATTGGGAAATTGTTTGTCCCAGACCAGTGGAAGAAGAGTGTGATGTCTGAGATTCATTGTTCCGCGTTGGCCAGTCATCCCGGAATTTTTGGTACCAGAGACTTGGTGAGTCGGTCCTTTTGGTGGCCTACTTTGTCTCGTGACGTCAGGGAATTTGTGCAGTCCTGAGGGACTTGCTCTCGCTCCAAGCCTTGCTCTCGCTCTAGTGGTTTGTTGATGCCATTGCCTGTGCCCAAGAGACCATGGACACATATCTCTATGGATTTTATTTCCAACCTCCCTGTTTCTCAGAGAATGACCGTTATCTGGGTGATTTGTGATAGGTTTTCCAAGATGATACATCTTGTGCCATTACTTAAGTTACCTTCCTCCTCCGAATTGGTGCCTTTGTTCCTTCAGCACGTGGTTCGGTTACATGGCATTCCGGAGAACATTGTGTCTGACAGAGGAGTCCAGTTTGTTTCCAGATTTTGGAGGACATTTTGTTCTAAACTTGGTGTTCAATTATCTTTCACCTCTGCTTTTCATCCTCAGACCAATGGACAAACCAAGTGAACAAACCAGACCTTGGAGACTTATTTGAAATGTTTTGTGTCTGCTGATCAAGATGACTGGGTCTCTTTTTTGCCTTTGGCTGTGTTTGCTCTAAATAATAGGGCTAGCTCTGCCACCTTGATGTCTCCATTTTTCTGCAATTTTGGGTTTCACCCTCGATTTTCTTCGGGACAGGCGGAGGCTTCTGTCTGTCCGGGTGTTGACTCTGTTGTGGAGCGAATGCAGCAGATTTGGGACCAGGTAGTGCAGAGGTTGTCTCTCTCTCAGGAGAAGGCCCAACGGTTTGCCAACCGGCATAGGACTGATGGTCCTCGGTTTAAAGTGGGGGACTTGGTTTGGTTGTCCTCAAGAAATATCCCTATGAGGGTTGCATCTCCAAAGTTTAAGCCCAGGTTCATTGGACCTTATAAGATCATGGAGATTCTTAATCCTGTTTCCTTCCGTTTGCTTCTTCCAGGGACATTTAAGATCCATAACGTGTTCCACAAGTCCTTATTGAAGAGGTTTGTCGAGCCAGTGGTCCTATGGCTGCGCCTCCTGACCCTGTTATGGTTGAGGGCAATCTGGAGTATGTGGTTGAGAAAATATTGGATTCTCGTTTTTCTAGACAGAAACTCCAGTATTTGGTTAAGTGGAGAGGTTATGGTCAGGAGGACAATTCTTGGGTGTTTGCTTCGGACATCCATGCTAGGAGACTGATCCGTGCCTATCACCGAGCTCATCCTGATCGGCCTGGTTGCACAAGTGAGGGTTCGGTGACCCCTCCTCAAGGGGGGGTACTGTTATGAATGTGCTAGAGATGGTTTCTGAGCAGAGGCGCCCTCTGGTGGTTACAGACAATACTGAACTTTTCAGCGTGGAGTGGCAATCTGGATTCACGGACTGGTCTGATATAAGGTAGGTTCCCTCCCATGATTGGTGCCAGTGATCAATTGTTCTTGTCTCAATTGTGGTTCCTGGTTCATTTGGAAGTTTGCTGGAGTCTTGCCTGCATCTTCTGCTTTCAGATAAGATATTTTTTGCTTTTCTTTTTGTGCTTGCTTTTTGCATTGTTTTCTGCACTTTTGTGGAGGTCAGCCAGGTCCCCTCCTGGGGCCTGCGCTCCTCACAGTTTTTCTGCAGCCACTGTTATTTGCTCATTTGCTTTTTCCTGTTTTTTCAGTGGCTGCGGCTTTGCTTTTGTTCACACTGAGATCTGATTTAGTGGGTGGCGAGATCGTGTGATCGCAGTATTTTTGTAATCAGAATTGTTGGCTTTTTGTAGGGTTTTCTGGGTTGCAGAAAGTAATCTCTCCTGTCCTATCCTATTTAGTCAGCTTGTGGCCCCTGCGTTTGCTCAGTCTATTTTCTGCCTATGTTTGTATTTTCATCTTGTCTAACCGCCATTATATGTTTGGGGGCTTCCTATTTTCTTTGGGGATCTGCTCCGGGGCAGATAGCTTTCATCTTTCTGCCTTTAGGTGTAGTTATCTCTCAGGCTGTGACGAGGCGTCTAGGATCAACTTAGGAACGCTCCACGGCTACCTCTAGTTGTGTCGTTAGTTTAGGAATCTGCAACCTGTCAGTTACCAACATCTCAGGTGTTCGGCTGCCCTGCTGTTGTTCCTGTCCTCCTCAGCTACCGAAACATAACAGCACTGAATCTACCCAGACCAGTACATTAAGGCACATATTAGTGTCATTTAAATGTGCAAACAGTAATATCCATGCTCAACTAAATCTCCCAACTTGTGGACACGGGAGAATTTCAACTACAAGTCATAAGCGAACTCTCATAGTCCATCAAAAAGATAACTATGGGGAAATCTGGTGTAAAAATCTTACGGGGATCCTCTAAAGTCACAAAATCTATAACCCAGGCTGATGTGGATAAATTTCTGAAAAAGCAGATTGACCCTCCTGATCCTGTCAAATCTACAAGACAAATTGACTTACAAATAGCAGAAGATTCGGATTCAGATTTAGAGAGTGACTCCAACCGAGGAGGGCTTACAAAAGATAACACAGTGGCTTGTTCATTTATTAAAAGAATCCTCTCCAAAGTCATGGAACCAATAGGAAGAGAACTGGCCGATATAAAACAAGACTTGTCGCAACAGGGTCATAGACTCGAGGTGATTGAGAGCACTCAGACAACACTGACACAACATACCAATGCTCTACTGGACTGTCTCAGCGAACACGAAAACCAACTACACGTGTTTCAATCAACACTAGAAGATCACGAAAACCGTGAGCGCAGAAACAACATCCGCGTGAAAGGACTCTTAGAAATGGTGGCTTTTGAAGCATTAACAAAGGCTGCGTCAGAGATCTTTAGCAAGCTACTGCTAAATTGCGACCCCAGAGAAATTGAACTCATTAGAGTGCACAGGGAGCTACGTCCCAAACCCAAACAGGGGGAACCCCCCACATGATGTGTTGTGTTGCTTTCTTGATTACCGTATGAAAGACTTGATCCTCCGCAGAGCTCGTGAAACCAAAGAAATCACTTATGAGTATTCACAAATAAAAGTCTTTCAAGACCTATCAGTCACAACTCTGAGAAAATGCAGACTACTAAAACCCTTTACAGAAGCCCTGATACAAAAGGGCCATTGCTTCCAGTGGCTGTTCCCCTTTGGAATTTACATCACAGCTGGAGACAAAAAGTTCCAGGCCAGAACGTTCCCGGAGATCAGAGAAATCTGCAAGTCTCTGGACATTAACCTAGAGCTATACCTGGATCTAGAGACATTCCACTCAGCCTCACATCTCCAACCCTTACCAAACCCAACTCTGTGGCATCTTGTGAGAACCCCTAACTCCCAGAAATTTAAAAGGAAGTCAACAATAACGACTCCTAAAAATGGAGACAATAAAGCAACCTGAACTCTGAGAATCGACAGCTACCCAACAGGAGATTCCATCTTGGAATACAGAGACACATGGTTCTTACAAATTGAAGATTTAGTACAAAATCCGTATCTTCGCCTTTTCGACATTATATATAAACTGTCCTAGCTCCTTTCCCCAACCCTAAACCCCTTTCCCTCTCCTTTCTCCCTATAACCCTACCTCCATTGACCCTACCCATCCCACCTAACCTCTAGCCCCTGCCTCTACACCCCACATCACCCCATAACCACTCTTCCCTTCCCAATCCTTTACCCCTAACCAGGTTCGACTATAACCCTACTTAGATATGGTTAACATGTGCCCACAGGGCTCTGAGAATTTGTGGTTGATATCTCCCCAACAAAAAGTCCACAAGAAGAAGATGCTAGTTCCTAGTACTGTTTATTATTATCTTTTGTGTATTGTGATATTTGCGAATCTCACTGTCTTTTCCTCTTCTTTTCTTTTACTTTCCTTGCATACTTTACTCTTTTCTTCCCCTCCCCCCTCATTCCAATCCCCGCACCATGGGGCACCTGGCACTCCAGTGGACATTGGATCACCAAATTTCCATCCAACTCATCTATCGTTTTTCAAATAACTTTATTAAATTTTAAGAATTTAAAAGGAAGGGGAGGAAAGGGGAATTGGAAAGGAAGTAAGGATAGATAATTCCATTCTTACATATACATATACATAAACATGTAATATTTACAATAATAATAAAACAAAGCGTATACAATTCCAATTGTACATCAGGTTTCAAACATAAATAACTTCAAAAAGTCACAACTTCATCACATTTATATTTGGAATTCCACAGATCCCACTTTAGATGGTATTTATTCAAAGCCAACTCATCTATCGTACATATGACGACCCATGATAAGGAATTTACTTTTGCTTCTTTCAATGCAAACGGCCTAAATTCACCGGTCACCAGACGGCAGGCATTAGACCTCCTTAAAAGACAAAAAGCAGACATCTTACCGATCCAAGAGACACATTTTAAATTAGACAAGCTCCATAACTTTGAACAAACACACTATGATACATGGCACCATGCCACTACAACACAAGTGGGCTCGAGACGCACCTCAGTGGCGATAGCGAGAGGGGTACCCTTCCAGGCACACAAGACATTAAAGGCAATCTGTCACCCCATTTTTCGACCATCAGCTGAAGCCACCGCCATCAGGAGCTTATCTACAGCATTCTGTAATGCTGTAGATAAGCCCCCGATGTCACCTGAAAGAGAAGAAAAACGAGTTATATTATATTCACCCAGGGGCGGTCCGCCGTCCGATCCGATGGGCGTCGCGGTCCGGGTCCGGTGCCTCCCATCTTCTAGCGAAGCCCTCCTCTTCTTAGCTTCCCGTCGTGGCTCCGGCACAGGCGCGCTGCTCTGCCCTGGTGAGGGCAGAGCAGAGTACTGCAGTGTGCAGGCGCATGGAAAGGTCAGAGAGGTCCGGAGCCTGCGCACTGCAGTACTCTGCTCTGCCCTCATCAGGGCAGAGCAGTACGCCTGCGCCAGAGCCGCAACGGGAAGCTAAGAAAGAGGAGGGCTTTGCTAGAAGATGGAAGGCGCCGGACCCGGACCGCGACACCCATCGGACCGGACCGGACGGTGGACCGCCCCTGGGTGAGTATAATATAACTCATTTTTCTTGTCTTTCTGGTAACATCGGGGGCTTATCTACAGCATTACAGAATGCTGTAGATAAGCCCCTGATGGCGGTGGCTTCAGCTGATGGTCGAAAAATGGGGTGACAGATTCCCTTTAAGTGACTCTAACAGCCGATACATCCTAGTCAAAGGTCTCCTGGCCGGAAACTTGGTTACTATTTGCAGTCTCTATGCCCCCAATAAAAAGCACATAAAATGGCTTTTAGCGACACTCAGAAAAATAGAAGATTTTAGGGAAGAGACTCTCATCATAGGTAGGGATCTGAATGTGGCTCTTGAACCACTATTAGATACCAAAAAAAAGAAAAGTGCAATATCTACAAAAGACTTACTTAGGGTGAAGATGAAACTTAGATCTATGCAGATGTTAGACGCATGGGGATATTTACATCCGACGGATAAGGATTATACTTACCATTCCCACCCACATAGGTCATATCACCGACTGGTGTTATGTTTTGGTAGCTGAGGAGAATAAGCAAAAACGGCAATACACCAGAGAGGCTGGAACCTATTGGATTGCAGTAACCTGAACTAACCACACAACTAGAGGTAGCCGTGGAGCGTTCCTACGTTGATCCTAGACGCCTTGTCACAGACTGAGACATAACTACACCTAAAGGCAGAAAGATGAAAGCTATCTGCCCCGGAGCAGATCCTCAAAGAAAATAGGAAGCCCCCAAACATGTAATGGCGGTTAGACAAGAAGAAGCACGGACACAGACAGAAAATAGAATGAGCAATCGCTGGGGCCCAATCTGTCTAGACAGAAAAGTACAGGAAAGGATACTCACTGCAATCCAAAAAAAACCCTAAAAAATACCAACTCTTCTGATTGCAAAAACACCTGAGATCACACGATCTCTACCACCTAATCAGATCTCTGGTGTAACAAAACTAAGCCGCAGCCACTGAAAAAACAGGAAAAAGCAAATGAACAAACAACAGTGGCTCCAGATAAACTGAGAGGAGCACAAGCCCCCGGAGGGGACCTGGCTGACCTCCACAGAAGTGCAGGGAACAATGCAAAAAGCAAGCACAAAAATAAAAGCAGAAAATATCTTATCTGATAGCAGAAGATGCAGGCAAGACTCAGCAAACTTCCAAATGAACCAGGAACCACAATTGAGACAAGAACAATTGATCACCGGCAACCATCATGGGAGGGAACCTCCCTTATATCAGACCAGTCCGTGATTCCAGATTGCCATTCCTCGCTGAAAGGTTCAGTACTGTCTGTAACCACCAGAGGGAGCCTCTGCTCAGAAACCATCTCTAGCACATTCATAACAGACTGGATTATATTTTCATCCCTAGGCAACTACTCCCTAATGTAAAATTTTCCGATATACTACCTAACATGCACTCTGATCATTACATAGTAACCCTCCAAATGACTTTAGTCAAGCCCTACACCGCTAATAGGATATGGCAACTCAATGAATCGACACTGAGCAACTTGGATGTTCGAGCTCGTATCACCAAGGCACTAGATCAGTATTTTACACAAAATGATACAAGAGAAATATCCGCTTGAATTTTATGGGAAGCGCATAAATCAGTAATTAGTGGAGAACTAATCTCAATTTCCTCATATATTAACAAGCAGAGACAGCAAGAGATAAGAACTTTATATGATGAAATATTCGATTTAGAAACCCAACATAAAAAACAAACAGACCCTCAATTATTATCCAAACTGTCCACAAAGAGACAAAACCTGAAGGATATTCTAAACATAAAGTCAGCAAAATGGTATGCATCATGGCGAATCAGAATGTTTGTGCATAAAGCAAATAAGTTCATGCTTTCAAGAATAAGACGGCTTCAAGCTCACACATATATACATTCAATTAAAACACCAGGTGGACAAACTACTCAAAATTATGCACAAATAGAATCAGAGTTCTTGGCCTACTACAGCCTCTTATATAATCTACGCCCGTTAGAAACTAACTTGGACAAACTAAAGAGAAAACATATTACTAGAACCTATTTATCTCAATTGAAATTACCACAATTATCAGAACCACAACAACGCCAATTAACCAGACTCTTCCTTTCTGGATGAGCTCCGGTCTGCCCTGTCGAGTTGTCCAGCTTGGAAAGCGCTAGGCCCCGATGGGCTGCCAGCAACTTACTAGAAATCCTTCCCCTCGATACTGCTTCCTCACTTGCTAAATATGTGCAACTCAGTGATGGGTAAAGATCAATTCCCCACCCAGGCACTGGAAGCCAAAATATTGTTAATTTATAAAGAAGGTAAAGACTGGGAGCAATGTAGTAGCTATAGACCGATATCATTATTAAATGTCGACTTGAAACTATTTGCTAGTATGCTGGCACGCAGAATTGCTGAGTTTTTGCCGACAATTATTTCTATAAATCAAGTGGGTTTTGTGGGGGGAAGAAAAGTGGAAGATAATCCATATAAAATACTGCATCTCATACAATACACGAAGAAGAAAGAATTTACCTTGGTTCTTTTGGGGACCGACATGGAGAAGGCTTTCGACAGGGTAGACTCGACATATCTAGAGGAAGCATTATTGGGCTTTGGCTTCCCACAATTAGTTACAACCATAATGAAGATGTAAAAAAAACCTACAGCCCGAATAGTAATCAATGGCTCATTGATTAAAAATGTCACACGACAGGGCTGACCGCTATCGCCATTATTATTTGTGCTAGCGATGGAGCCCTTGCTGAGAGCTATTCAGCAAAGCCAAGAAATAGAGGGCATAAAGATTGGAAATGCAAATAAAACAGCGGCCTTCGCTGACGATCTGCTTGTCCTAATGACAAGACCTCTTAGAAGCTTCCCTGCCTTAGTGAAGATTCTCGATGATTACAGCAATCTTTCAAATTTGCATCCAAATCTGAGGCATTGGATCTAAATGTCCCCCAACACACCCTCACCAAATTGAAGAGCTTAGGCTGGGTTCATACTGCGTTAATGCAGTCCGTTTAACGGATTGCGTTACAGCATGGCATAACGCGATGTAACGCAATCCGTTAACGCTGTCATTAACCCCCATTACCGAGCGCATTGCTAACGCATGCCATAACCGGCATGCGCTAGCGATGTGCCGTCATTCTGTGACGGACCCTCGGACACGGGCTGCAGCGTCTGAGGGTCCGTCACCGCTAGCGCAGAAGAGGCATCTGCGCTAGCGGTATAGCATAATGCGATCTCGTTATGCTATCGTGTTAACGAAGTCCGTCAATGCTATGTGTTGAACGGAGACTGCATTAACACAGTATGAAACTGGCCTTATACTCATTCACATGGCCCAAACGGCATATCATGTATTTAGGAGTCAAAATAGGCAGAACTGTTAAAGAATTGTTCTTACTTAATTACCTCCCCTTACTAGACCAAGTTATTGACACCATTCGATCATAAATAAAAAAATAAACTCCCTATTCTCCAAATATATATGGAAAAATACTAAACCTTGCATAGCCTTTTGTACATTAACTTTACCTAGAACAAGAGGTGGAATGGGTGCTCCTGACATTAGGAAGTATTATCATGCTGCCCTGCTGTCACGGACAGTAAATTTAATTTGAGGATCTCAGGACAAACAATGGGTAGTAGTGGAGAGAGAGCTCTCACCGGTGCCTCTTTAGATCACTTCTGTTGACCTATACTAAGGAGCATCCACTACGTCCTCATCCCAATCCGTTCACTCGTGTATTACTTAAGATATGGGCAAAAACACATCACACACTTATACTTCCCTTGTCGCCGCTGCTCACACTTTCGGATATTTTAGGGGGGGGTCATGTGGGGGTCCAATGATAAGAGAGGCGGCCGACGACCGGAGGATATATATTACTAGACCAGGTGATAGTGGTGGGGTGCTCCTCTCGCTGTCTGATATACGTAAACTGCCGGGTCTCATGGGCTTCAACTTCATACAGTATGCGGCACTCAAAGAAGCACTAAAAAGACTGCATTACAACTTGGATCTAACACGCAAGCTCACGCCATACGAAGCTCTATGCGCTAAATCATCTAGACCCCCAAAAATACTTTCTACAATATACCAGATACGTCTAACTGAATGCCTCTGTCTGAAAAGAGCCTACATAACTTAGTGGGAAAAAGACCTCGGCCACGTGTTTACGCATTCAAAGATACTCCACATCTACAATAACTCCTATGGGCCTACGAATTGCGTAAAAACTCAAGAAAATTCCTACAAAATAGTGTCTAGATGGTATATCTCTCCAGCGAAGTTTCGGACTTGGAGAGTTAGCTCTCACACTAGATGCTGGAGATGTAAAACTGAGAATGGAGACTACTTCCATTTGTGGTGGACATGCCCAATCTTACGCCGTTTCTGGACATTAACAGAGATAGTTGTTCAAGAAATTATGGGAAAAAAGATAAAATTAACACCAGAGATGGCGTTGCTGAACTTTCCCGTGTGGCCTGGGAATACGCGTGCGTCTGCTCTGGCCCATAACATTTTTGCAGCTGCCAAACTACTACTTCCTACGTACTGGAAATCAAACAATATACCCACACGTCAGCAATTACTAGTAAACTAGATCAATTATATTACACAGACGAGCTGGTGGCCTTAGTAAATCACTCGTTAGCTATCTTCGAAGAGATCTGGTGGCCCTGGATGAAATTCAGATCTAGTAGCCGCTTTGTCATAAGTGATTCTATTTGAAATAAATTAATGCTACCATTTGGTGCTCCTCCCCCGTTTCTTCCCCTCCCCCTCCTCTTCCTACTCTCTATCTTCTCTATTATTTCTCAAATACCTTTACTATTTCTTCAATCTTCAGTTACCTCTTGTAGATATATTTCAAAGTAAGGGTACAATTAGGTGCCCTTTAAAGTTATTAATCCTTTTTCTGAATGTTAACTCTTGAGGCTCGATATTTAAAGGGAATCTGTCACACCAATATTGCCATATCAGATAAAGATATGGCTGAATAGTGCGTCCAATAACAAAGCTATCGGTAGGTATCATATATCCTGATACCCCCGTTTTCATATCAAAATACCTTTGTAAACTTCGGTTTTTGCGCTGTCAATGACGGTGGTCAGGTCAGGAGGGCGACGTTTTCTCTCTCTCCCCCCGCTCCTCGGCTTCCCGCAATTGCGCAATTCAAATTCGGGCCGGCGCATGCCGGAAATGACTGCTTGCCTTGGACGACTTCCGGGGCAAGGAAAGAGTAGCGCATGCGCTGTACTGATTATATGCTTTGCCCACTGTCGGGCAAAGCACACTGCGCATGCGCCGGCCGGAATTTGAATTGCGCAAATTCAGGAAGCCGAACGCCGTCTGTGAATCCCACAGACGGCGATACGCAACTGATGCCGAGGAGCAGGGGGGAGAGAGAGAGAAAACGCCGCCCTCCTGACCTGACCACCGTGATTGACAGCGCAAAAACCGAAATTTACCAAGGTATTTTGATATGAAAACGGGGGTATCAGGATATATGATACCTACCGTTAGCTTTGTTATGGGACGCACTATTCAGCCATATCTTTATCTGATATGGCAATATTGGAGTGACAGATTCCCTTTAACAATCAGAGATTATATACAGAAGTTTCAAAATAAGACGAAAGTATTGTATACTTCGGTTCGATTGATCTATCTTAGGAAGTCTTATGTACTATGTACTATTGAGCCTTTGTTCAAGTCATACTGTTGTTATGTTTAAAAACTTAAGAAAAAGACCATTGAAAATAAAAGAGAGCAGCTGCTAAAATACCATTACAAAGCAGGAAACAGGTATTTGAAGATGGTTGTGCCTTGGGAGTCCACGAACCTCAAGGTGTAGGAACCTCCAGAGGCACTGTTTAGGATAATAAACAGTGCTCACAAGCAGAAACATTTGCCGTGGGCCGTGCAACCTTGGATGGTCCCGATGGATGGAGTAATGGATGTTTGGTGGATGGCCAACATGTCCCAACAACACTGCAACATCAGGAAGGAGATGGCACAGTCATGTTTTAGATCAGAATCAAAACATGAGCCCTTTAGGGTCCCTGAAGGTGTGAAAAGAACTTCAGAAAAGTATATAGAGTTTGTGACCGACCACTTTCTTCCGTAGTACAAAAAGAAGAACCATACCATCTGTAGCAAAATCATCTTCATGCATGATAATGCACCATCTCATGCTGCAAAGAATATCTCTGAGTCAGGGGTGAACATATCATTGGTGCAACCTGTGAGGCCACATAGGGGCCCAAGGGGTAATTGGGCCCATTTTCACCTCCAAAGCAGGTGGAATTATGAGCTGTTGGACTTCAAAGGACCAATATACTGTTCTTGCACAGGGGCCCTTTTTCAGTCTGTTTCCACCAGTGCTCTGAGTCATTGGCTGCTATGGGCAAAAAAGGAGAGAAGTTCATGGTGTGGCCACCATCATCCCCTGACCTCAACACTATTGAGAACCTTTGGAGTATCCTTAAGCAAAAGATCTGTTAGCAAAAGAGGCAGTTTACATCAAAACAACAGCTCTGGGAGGCTATTATAACATCATGCAAAGAAATTCAAGCATGAAGTATCCAAAAACTCACACGTTCAATGGATGCAAGAAATACAAGGATAATATCAAAGAAGGGGTCCTATGTTAACATTTAACTTTGTGTAAGGGTATTACAGAGACTGTCGTGTTTCTGCCCTCTAAAGACAACAACGGTGTAGTGTGAATACTGTCATGCGATTTTACTGCATTTTATGGTGATATGTAAACTGTATAAAGTGTATGTAACTAATGTATAGTGTGATAGGTACTGATGCTGCTGTGTGGGTACTGCAAAGGTAATGCCTAAGGTAATTCTGGTACACTCAGCTCAGGTGTAGGGAAAATGCACGATAAATAGTTACTGTAGGTACAATAAGGCAAGATACAGTTAATATTTTGCCCAGATTGGAAGGGGCTATGGCAAGTAGAAAAGGGATCTACTTCCTAGTTGAGCCAGTTAGTTAAAGTGAGAGTAAAAGTGGTCATTGGAAGCAAGGTGAAGTTCTAAGTGGCAGTGGTCTTAAAGCACGGTGGTGCTAAATCGTTCTGGTGGTATGAGGGTGTAAAAAACTCCCTGCGGACATTACTTCAATGTCCTAAGCTCAAGTTGGGTGCTATGGAGTGGAAGATGGACTTGGAACCATGTGAGGGAAAAGTAGCGGATCTTGGGAATAATGCAGTGCCGGACAGAGAATCCCTAGGGCTAGCAGGGTCTGTTAAAGTAGGGATAGTCCAAGCTAAACATAAGAAAATGATTGAAATGTACTGTTTTGATGGAACAAGAAACGAAGGATGCTGTGCCTGATACTACGTGTTTAGAGACTGATGTACTTGAATTGTCCAGTAAAGTTGAATTTGTTAAAATAAACCGAGTGTCCCCTGATGTGTGTGAGGCTGGTCCTGGAACTGAGGTCGTGGAGACAGCGAAGGCCTACGGCCAGCAAGTGAGTGTAATGCTATGTACACTGCACAGCACTTATGGACTGGGACACCATTTATTTGTAAAATGCCAGGAGGTTGTAGAGCAGCAGCTCGCCCACGGCTACCATCTTGGGCACCTTACATTTGGCTGTTAAGATGTTTTTGATTGAAAAAGCTTTGATTTCAGTAAATGTGACCTCTTAATGCTACAAATTCAACAAATGACCAATTTTGAATCTTTACTACCTATAAAATATTTCTTTTTCTTGAGACCCATGGTATTGATAAAATCCTTCTTCAGCACCACATTTCGAAGGCGTCGATTCTTCTTCTATCTTGCTTTTTTATCTTCCAGGCTTAAATTGAGTTAACAGCCACAAACATCTGTAAAGCAAAAGCCATGTCCAGATTTGTGAACATAAAAAAAACACACAAACAGATAAAATAGACTAAATAAATAACTAAAAACAGGCTAAAAACACCAAAATCTAGACCATTAAAGGGAGCAAATGCACAAATGAATTAGACCCTATAATTCTGCACTGCTCAGAAAAATGAAGGGGATGTTTAATTGGTTATCCAGTACTATTTAATATACACTGCACAAAAAAAAAGGGAACACTTAAACAACAGAATATAACTCCAAGTAAATCAAACTTCTGTGAAATCAAACTGTCCACTTAGGAAGCAACACTAATTGACAATCAATTTCACATGCTGTTGTGCAAATGGAATAGACAACAGATGGAAATTATTGGCAATTATCAAGACACTCAATAAAGGAGTGGTTCTGCAGGTGGGGACCACAGACCACATCTCAGTACCAATGCTTTCTGGCTGATGTTTTGGTCATTTTGGAAACTTGGTTGTGCTTTCACACTCGTGGTAGCATTGGACGGACTCTACAACTCACACAAGTGGCTCAGGTAGTGCAGCTCATCCAGGATGGCACATCAATGCGAGCTGTGGCAAGAAGGTTGGCTGTGTCTGTCAGCGTAGTGTCCAGAGTTTGGAGGTGCTACCAGGAGACAGGCTAGTACACCAAGAGACATGGAGGGGACCATAGGAGGGCAACAACCCAGCAGCAGGACTGCTACCTCCGCATTTGTGCAAGGAGGAACAGGAGGAGCACTGCCAGAGCCCTGCAAAATGACCTCCAGCAGGCCACAAATGCTCATGTGTCTGCACAAGCGGTTAGAAACTGACTCCATGAGGATGGTCTGAGTGCCGGACGTCCACAGATGGGGGTTGTACTCACAGCCCAACACCTTGCAGGACGCTTGGCATTTGCCACAGAACACCAGGATTGGCAAATTCGCCACTGGTGCCCGGTGCTCTTCACAGATGAAAGCAGGTTCACACTGAGCACATGTGACAGACGTGACAGAGTCTGGAGACGCCGTGGAGAACGATCTGCTGCAACATCCTTCAGCATGACCGGTTTGGCAGTGAGTCAGTAATGGTGTGGGGTGGCATTTCTTTGGAGGGCCGCACCACCATTAGGTACCGAGATGAGATCCTCAGACCCCTTGTGAAACCATATGCTGTTGCGGTTGGCCCTGGGTTCCTCCTAATGCTGGACAATGTCAGACCTCATGTGGCTGGAGTGTGTCAGCAGTTCCTACAAGATGAAGGCATTGAACCTATGGACTGGCCTACCTGCTCCCCAGACCTGAATCCGATTAAGCACATCTGGGACATCATGTTTCGCTCCATCCACCAATGTCACGTTGCACCACAGACTGTCCATGAGTTGGCAGATGCTTTAGTCCAGGTCTGGGAGGAGATCCCTCAGGAGACCATCCGGCGCCTCATCAGAAGCATGCCCAGGCGATATAGGGAGGTCATACAGGCACATGGAGGCCACACACACTACTGAGCATCATTTTGACTTCTTTTAAGGACATTACATTCCACTTTAATTTTATGGGTGACTCCAAATCCATGCCTCCATTGGTTTAATAAATTTGATTTCCATTGATGATTTTTATGTGATTTTGTTGTCAGCACATTGAACTTTGTACAGAACAAAGTATTCAATGAGAATATTTCATTCATTCAGATCTAGGATGTGTTATTTGAGTGTCCCCTTTATTTTTTTGAGCAGTGTATATGAAGCTGTATTAGACCTTTTAAAATATTTTAAACTGTGAGTGTAATCACCTGACATATGATTATGGGGACTGGACTGAAGTTGCTACAAATTTTAGTACTTTTTATAAAATCACAATTGATGCATCAAGAGCAAACATGTGAAATAGCTAACCTCTACTCACTAAGCAGAAAAATAAAGGTGAGAAAAAATAAAATAGACTTAAAGAAGATAGATTAATTAATTGGTACAAACAAAAAAAGTACAAAACACACAAAACTAAACAAAAAACAGGTGCAAGAACAATGATGAATCTGGGCCTTAGTGCTTTGGCTGCTTTATGTGTCTTTGTAAGGTCAGTATAACACAGGTAAAACTTCACAGGTTTCACAAGCTTATTGAACCATATGGAAAATTGGAGAAATGTTAGCTATGCCATCCATTAACCTTTACCCTCACTTTCACTGATAAGATGGTCTGCCCTGAGGGCTGTGCTGCTTTAACATAATATCCATGAAATTGGGATTTCGCAGGCCAAGTATACCCCCTTCTTCACACTTTGATGAATAAACATGACATGAAGTGGCTTTATGCCAAGCTTGTTTTTCTATAGAAAGATGAGCTTTAGAGTAACAGAAGTAGACACAAATGACACATTTTGAGCCCTAGAGAATTGTTTGCCTTGTGTCAGTCTCTACTTTGATTTTCAGGCTATAACTTTTTGTTATTCAGACATGCATTAGTAGGAAGTAATTTACTTTGTCTCCTTTCATAAAGTTGTTAAATGGCTTATAGACTTTAGTCTTCTTGGTCTTAGATTTTAATGACTCAGAAGAAGATATCTAGTTTAAATGTATCTAGGCCCTAAAATATTGAATTGTGACCCTGAATAAATATATTTACTATTAAATTTACAATATTTAAAGGGAAGCTGTCAGCTCATTTTTCTCATATAAGCTGCGGCCACTGTCATTAGGGGCTTATCTACAGCATTCTGTAATGCTGTAGATAAGCCTCGATGTAACCTGAAAGATAAGAAAAACAAGTTAGATTATACTCACCTAGGGGCGGTCCGGGTCTGATAGGTGTCGCAGGTCCGGGTCCAGCGCCTCCCATCTTGATGTGATGATGTCCTCTTCCTTGCTCCTAATAATGAAAAAAGGCTTAAGCACTCAACTTAAAAGGTTTATTAGTAGTATCTCCAAACGTTTCGGTCAGAAAAGACCTTCATCAGTGACTACTTATTTTTATATAGAAGATTGTCTCCTAAAAAGGGGAGAGGTGCGTGCCCCAAGGAAAGTGTGCTGCTTAAAGACAAACGTAGCTTATAAGAATGCTCAGTAGAAATATCCAGTGACTAAGCTTGGATACACGCACCTCTCCCCTTTTTAGGAGACAATCTTCTATATAAAAATAAGTAGTCACTGATGAAGGTCTTTTCTGACCGAAACGTTTGAAGATACTACTAATAAACCTTTTAAGTTGAGTGCTTAAGCCTTTTTTCATTATTAGTACCCGGTGTGGGAACCTAGACTTTAAAGCACCAGTTTCATTCAGGTTGTGCTCACGGTTTTCTTTCTTAGTCTCTTCCTTGCTCCTGTCGTGGTTCCTGCGCAGACGTAATTCTCTGCCTGTTGAGGGCAGAGTAAAGTACTGCAGTGTGCAGGCGCCGGAAAAGGACAGAGAGGCCCGGCGTCTGCGCACTGCAGTACTTTACTCTGCCCTCAACAGGGAAAATCAGTACGCCTGCACAGGAACAACGACAGTAGCAAGGAAGAGGATGTCATCGCATGAAGATGGGAGGTGCCGGACCCGGACCTGCAACACCCATTGGACCGGACCGGACTGCCCCCGGGTGAGTATAATCTAACTTGTTTTTCTTATCTTTCAGGTTACATCGGGGGGGCTTATCTACAGCATTATAAAATGCTGTAGATAAGCCCCTAATGGCAGTGACTGCAGTTTATATGTGAAAAATGAGGTGACAGATTCCCTTTAAATGGTCTACAGTAGTGCGCATTAGGTACAAGAGACAAAAAAACTTGACACTACCAGAGACATCATGAGGAATCGTGCTCAAAAATACTAATACTGGACTCCATATAATTTTTTATGAAATGAAATATATTTTATAACTTGCACATATCTTACTGTTCATATGGACCATTTCTTATGAATTGCCTAATGTCAGTTTTTTACTATCTCTCATCATCCTGACCGCAGCTTCAAATTTTCAAAAAAAGCTACGCAAGATCACAGGAAAGAAAAGCCATGTATGTTCATAAAACAGAATAGCCAAGCATGTTTAGATGAAAAATTAGCTATGCATGCTCAAAAAAAGAAGAGCCATGCATTCTCACAAGAAAGAAAAGGCAAGTATGTTCATAAGAAAAAAACATGTAAGTTGTGCTCAAAAGTTTACTTACCCCTTCAGAATTTTTGCTTTCTTGGCCTTTTTTAGAGAATATGAATGATAACACCAAAACCTTTTCTCCACTCATGGTTAGTGGTTGGGTGAAGCCATTTATTGTCAAACTACTGTATTTTCTATTTTTAAATCATAAGAACAAGCCAAAACATCCAAATGACCCTAAGCAAAAGTTCACATACCCCATTTCTTAATACCGTGTAGTGCCCCATCTAACATCAATGACAGCTTGAAGTCTTTTGTGGTAGTTGTGAATGAGGTTCTTTATTTTCTCAGATGGTAAAGCTGCCCACCCTTCTTGGCAAAAAGCGTCCAGTTGCTATAAATTCCTGGGCTGCCCAGTATGAACTCCGCACTTGAGATCTCCCCAGAGTGGCTCAATGATATTGAAGTCAGGAGACTGAGATGGCCACTCCAGAACCTTCACTTTGTTCTGCTGTAGCCAATGACAGGTCGACTTGGTCTTGAGTTTTGGATTGTTGTCATGTTGGAATGTCCAAGTACGTCCCATGCGCAGCTTCCGGGCTGATAAATGCTAATTTGCCTCCAGTATTTGCTGATAACATGCTGCATTCATCTTTCCTTCAACTTTGTCCAAGTTTCCTGTGCCTTTGTAGCTCACACATCCCCAAAACATCAGCAATCCATTTCCGTGCTTTACAGTAGGAATAGTGTTCCTTTCATCATAGACCTCTCTCCAAATGTAACTTTTATGGTTGTGGCCAAAAAGTTCAATTTTGGTGTCATCACTCCAAATTAACTTGCTCCAGAAATTTTGAGGCTTGTCTCTGTGCTGTTTTGAGTATTGTAGGCAAGATACTTTGTGGCATTTGTGCGGTAATGACTTTCTTCTGGCGACTCGACCATGTAGCCCATTTTTCTTCAAATGTCTCCTTATTGTGCATTTTGAAACAGCCAAACCACTAGATTTCAGAGAGTCCAGTATTTCAGCTGATGTTATTTGTAGGTTTTTCTTTGCATCCCGAACAATTTTCCTGGCATTTATGGATGAAATCTTTGTTGGTCTACCTGACCGTGGTTTTGTTTTTACAGAGCCCCTGATTTTCCATTTGTTAATCACAGTTTGAATGTTGCTGACTGGCATTATCAATTCCTTGAATATCTTTTTGTATCCCTTTCCTGTTTCATACAGTTCAATTACCTTTTTGCCGTAGATCCGTTGACAATTCTTTTGCTTTCCCCATGACTCACAATCCAGAAATGTCAGTGGCTGAATGAAAGATACAAGAGTCTGTCTAGATCCCAGAAACTCACTCAGCTTTTATACACACACACTGATTACAAGCAAACAGGTAACAGGTGAGGATGTTACCTTTAGTAGCCATTCAAACCCATTTGTGTCAACTTCTATGCATGTTATCAAGCCAAAATCACCAGGGTATGTGAACTTTTGATCAGGGTCATTTGGATGTTTTGGGTTGTCATTATGATTTAAAAAGAGAAAACACAGTAGTTTGACAACAAATGGCTTCACCCAACCACTAACCATGAGAGGAGAAAAAAGTTTTGGTGTTATCATTCATATTCTCTGAAAAAAGGCCAAGAAAGAAAGAATTCTACTGAGGTATATAAACTTTTGAGCATAACTGTATGTCCAGAAGAAAGAAAAAACTATGCAAGCTCACAAGTAAGACAAGTCATGTATTCTCACTAGAAAGAAACATCATCTTTGCTTCGAGGAAAGATAAGCCATGCATGCTCATAAATAAAGAGTCATGCATGCTCACAAAAAAAACAATACATGCTCACAGGAAAGAAAAGCCATGCATGCTTCCAGTGAAACAAAACCAAGCATGCTTACAGAAAAGAAAGGCTATGCATACTTACAAGATAGAAAAACCCATCTAGACTAAGCTCACAATAAAGAAAAGCCATTCATGCTTACAAGAAAGCAAGCAATTCATGCTCTGAAAATAGCAATGACTGCTCCATCAACTAATTGTTAATTCTTGACTGCTGTAAGGTGGCTGCTGGACACATAGTGGATGAGAGCTATGTATCACAGCGGTGCATGAACTATGGAGTAATGCTCTAATACACATACTGTAGTACTTAGAGGAGTTAATCGGCCATGTTAGGTCCAGCTGTAATTGTGAGCAGTTGAAGAGTTAGGGCGGGTAGGCTGCTCACCTTATGTCCACCCCCGGGCGTCTGTCAAATTGTAAAATGGGACCTGTTTATCTGACATATGGTTCTGTGTATGGAAGTGGGTAGACCTACTGGATTGTGTGGCTTTTCAAAAGGACTAAGAATCTGGATTCTAAGCCAAGCAGGCAAACCCGCACTATTGTATGAACTGTTTACTTTATGCTTCACTTTGTGCTGGACAAAGGCTGTATTTAAATTTTCCTGTGAAATTCGAATGATAATTTTTTTGCAATTCTTTACACAAAAAAAATTTCACAAATAAATATTTAGCTTCAATTTAGATTTCTACTAGGAGTGGAAATGTTTCAATTTGTTTAAAAATCCTTCATTACCTTCTGCATAAGTTGTATAAAAGATTTTCAAGACATTTAGAAGTCAAAAAAAGGTAAATAATATCTGAAGTGTTTTCTTCTTTTGGGAAGTGTTTAATTACTGTGGCGAAGTTTTTATTATTACATAAAATTGCTAAGTCACCCAAGAGATCACTAAAAGTAGTAGCAAGTGGTCATGCTTAATGAACCAAGTCTATGACTGAGAGGCGTGCAGTACTGGTAGTAATTGGTGTGATGGTAGCCTGTAAAACATGTTTGAAGATGACCCCAAGTAACACGGAAGTTCTTATTCATTTCATTTGCTGTATAAACTTTCTTCTACAACACCCAGTGGGGAAGAACTTTACTACAAACTTCAATAAGTCTTGTGTTTATAAGTAAATAGAACAGTGTAGGAAACCATGACGTTTTATGTCCTTTTGGTGTTGTGTTGTTGTTTATTATTGCATTGGCCACATCTTCTCGCTGGTCTGAATCACACATACAACCATGTTGCAAGCTCGAAAAAAAAGTTAATCATTGGTCCAGGATATACAGTGCCTTGAAAAAGTATTCACACCCTATGAACTTTTCCACATTTTTTCATGTTGCACCCACAAACATAAATGTATTTTATTTTCATTTTTTGTGATATACCAACACAAAGTAGCAAGTATTTGTGAAGTGTAAAGAAAATAATATATGGTTTTCTAACTATTTTGAATATATAAATCTGAAAATTATGATGTACATTTGTACTCAGCCCCCTTTGAGCCAATACTTTGTAAGGCTACCTTTCGCTGCAATTACTGCTGCAAGTCTTTTGGGGTATGGCTCTACCAACTTTGCACATCTACAGTCATGGCCAAAAGTTTTGAGAATGACACAAATATTATATTTTCACATGATCTGCTGCCCTCTGGTTTTTATGTGTGTTTGACAGATGTTTTTATCACAGACAGAAATATAATAATTGCAAACATATGAGTAACAAAAGCTTATATTGACAGTTAGAATGAGTTAATGCAGCAAGTCAATATTGGCAGTGTTGACCCTTCTTCTTCAGGACCTCTGCAATTCTCCCTGGCATGCTCTCAATCAACTTCTGGACCAAATCCTGACTGATAGCAGTCCATTCTTGCACAATCAATGCTTTCATTTTGTCAGAATTTTTAGGTTTTTGTTTGTCCACCCGTCTCTTGATGATTGACCACAAGTTCTCAATGGGATTAAGATCTGGGGAGTTTCCAGGCCATGGACCCAAAATCTCTATGTTTTGTTCCCTGAGCCATTTAGTTATCACCTTTGCTTTATGGCAAGGTGCTCCATCATGCTGGAAAAGGCATTGTTGATCGCCAAACTGCTCTTGGAGGGTTGGGAGAAGTTGCTATTGGAGGACATTCTGGTACCATTCTTTATTCATGGCTGTGTTTTTAGGCAAGACTGTGAGAGAGCCGATTCCCTTGGCTGAGAAGCAACCCCACACATGAATGGTTTCAGGATGCTTAACAGTTGGCATGAGACAAGACTGGTGGTAGCGCTCACCTTGTCTTCTCCAAATGAGGCGTTTTCCTGATGTCCCAAACAATCGAAAAGGGGATTCATCAGAGAAAATAACTTTACCCCAGTCCTCAGCAGTCCACTGCCTGTACCTTTTGCAGAATATCAGTCTGTCCATGATGTTTTTTCTGGAGAGAAGTGGCTTCTTTGCTGCCCTCCTTGAGACCAGGCCTTGCTCCAAGAGTCTCCGCCTCACAGTGCGTGCAGATGCACTCACACCTGCCTGCTGCCATTCCTGAGCAAGCTCTGCACTGCTGGTAGCCCGATCCCGCAGCTGAAACACTTTTAAGAGACGGTCCTGGTGCTTGCTGGTCTTTCTTGGGCGCTCTGGAGCCTTTTTGGCAACAATGGAACCTCTCTCCTTGAAGTTCTTGATGATGCGATAGATTGTTGACTGAGGTGCAATCTTTCTAGCTGCGATGCTCTTCCCTGTTAGGCCATTTTTGTGCATTGCAATGATGACTGCACGTGTTTCTTTAGAGATAACCATGGTTAACGGAAGAGAAACAATGATGCCAAGCACCAGCCTCCTTTTAAAGTGTCCAGTGGTGTCATTCTTACTTAATCATGACAGATTGATCTCCAGCCATGTCCTCATCAACAACCACACCTGTGTTAATGGAGCAATCACTGAAAAGAGGTTAGCTGGTCCTTTTAAGGCAGGGCTGCAATAATGTTGAAATGTGTTTTGGGGGATAAAGTTCATTTTCTAGCCAAATATTGACTTTGCAAGTAATTGCTGTTAAGCTGATCACTCTTTATAACATTCTGGAGTATATGCAAATTACCATTAGAAAAAGTGAAGCAGTAGACTTTGTAAAAATTAATATTTGTGTCATTCTCAAAACTTTTGGCCATGACTGTACAGGCTGAAATTTTTGCCCACAAAGAGTGTCTGTAAAGAATAATTTTTAAGTTTTGCCACAGTTTCACAATGGGATTTAAATTTGGACTTTGACTGGGCCATTCACATACATGAATATACTGTACTTTGATCTAAACCGTTTCATTATATCTCTGGTAGTATTTTTTGGTTATTGTCCTTCTGGAAGGTGAACCTACATCCCAGTCTCAAGTCTTTTGCAGCCTCTAACAGGTTTTCCTCTAGGATTACCCTTTATTTAGCGCCATTCATTTTCCCATTAACTCTGACCAGCTTCCCTGTCCTTCCTGAAGAAAAGCATGGAGATGACGGTGACGGTGGGGATGGTATTTTCAGGGTGACGTGCAGTGTTAGTTTTCCGTTACACAAAGAATTTTGCCTTTAGCCCAAAAAATTCTACTTTAGTCTAATCTGACCTGAGCACCTTCCTTCAAAAATACTAGCTATGTCCCTTATATGACTTTTTGTAAACTACACACAGGACTTCTTATGGCTTGCTTTAAAAAATGGCTTTCTTCTTGCCACTCTGCCGCAAAAGCAAGAATTCTCGAGTCTTCAACTAATAGTTGTTCTGTGGACAGATTATCCCACCTGAGCTGTGGATCTCTGCATTTCCTCTAGAATGACCATGGGCCTCTTGGCTGCTTCTCTTCTCTGAAGTGGACGGCCATGTCTTGGTAGGTTTGCAGTTGTGCCATACTTCTTCCATTTTTGGATGATGGATTTAACAGTGCTACTTATAATGTTCAGAGCTTGGGCTATTTTTTTAGAACTTACCCCTGCTTTACTCTTATCCCCAACTTTATCCCTGACCTACTGTATCTGGTGTATTCCTTGGTTTTCATGATGCAGTTTGATCCCTAATGTTCTCAAATAAACCTGGGGCCATAACAGAACAGCTGTAGTTATAATGAGAATAAGTTACACACAGATTAACTCAATCTATGGGTATATCATGCAAAAATGCGGAAAAGTTCATGAGGTATAAATATTTTTTCAATGCACTGTATGCTAAGATGCTAAGCTGACCCATCACTGCCATCATCTATACTACAAATTATTATTATTATTATTATTATTATTATAGCGCCATTTAATCCATGGCGCTTTACATGTGAGGAGGGGTATACATAATAAATACAAGTACAGTAATCTTAGACAATACAAGTTATGACTGGTACAGGAGGAGAGAGGACCCTGCCCGCGAGGGCTCACAATCTACGAGGGATGGGTGAGGATACATTAGGCGACGGTAGAGCTGGTTATGCAATGGTTTGGTGGATCTGTGGTTACTGCAGGTTGTAGGCTTATCGGAAGAGGTAGGTCTTCAGGTTCTTTTTGAAGGTTTCCATGGTTGGCAAGAGTCTGATATGTTGTGGTAGAGAGTTCCAGAGTAGGGGGGATGCGCGGGAGTAATCTTGCATGCAATTGTGGGAAGAGGAGATAAGAAGGAAGTAGAGAATGAGTATGTTCTGTTATAAATGCTGCTGGTGGCAGTAAAATAGACTTGCATGTACATTTTTTTACAGGAATGAAGACAAATCCTTTAATAAACTGTTTTGCAAAGTTTCCTAACTTTCCATGGTGTTATTAAAAAGCTACATCAAAGTTTAGATACCAGTTACTCTATTATTTTAAAGGTAGCACTTTCCAGACAAACTAAAGTGCAGGATTATAAATTTGGATTTATTACTATTTTATATGTTGGACAGCAAATCCATTTAGATCTATTGCCTGAGCTCATAGCCCTTCTGCTCTCATCTGCAAAATATTTAAAAATGTCATATTTTTGGTTGGTCTTCAAAAATATATTATCTGAACATTTTACATCTATTTTCTATGTGATTTTAAGATATTTTTTTTTTATTTTAACTAAACAAATTTACCAAACTTTTGATCTGATATTGACTCAAAACAATTATCAATCAGTGCATCTAAGATGTGTTAGTAATGATGCATGACTAAATATGTGACCTATGTGTGATTCTGTAATGATTACAATGGAAATCTGAGCCAAAGGGCCAAGGAAGTAACCTCTGCAGTAAGTGACATTAACAATGTTTTATAGGACCTGGCATTTTGAGGTCAACATTGTAGAAACAGAAGCAGTGATGGATGCACTGTATGTCTCACTTGCTGGGCGGAGACTTATTTTTTGCTAAATATACTCACTAATGTTATTCACTGGTTGTCCATCTTTTTCTGTAATACATAGAGAAACTTAATTAATGACCTGGTATGACTGCGAGAAAGGACCAACCTTTGTTAAGGGTGCCCCAACATTGCATAAGGTCACACGTTCCTTGTTCCCGTTGGGGCTTACATCCAAACTCCCCGCAAAACTGGATTCAGGCATAGGCACCGACACGGCCATAGACTTTAATAGTGTAGACAAAGTGAACTTGTGCTCTGTCGTGCATCATTTTCAGGCATATATGTCTACTGGAGGCGAACATTGAGAAATAGTAGACTGTGTTTGGACGGTGCACAACTGCCCAAACTTGTGAGGTGGCGAGTCACGGCGAGGTTCTCCTCAGGTTGCAGGGTCCCGGTTCCAGATGATACCACATATTGACTAAAGCACTCCTAGTCAATTTTTAACATATCAACTCTACTCAACAAGTTCAGTTCAGTCACAGATACTGCACAGAAATTCTCACTAACCACAGTTCTTTCCAGCAGTCCTGTCTCTTGCTCTCTTGGCAATCTTTGTCCCTGAAACGTACCATCAGGTACCGCAGCTTCCCGACTTCCTGATTTAGTTCCTGCTTGGGGATCACCACCCGGTTTCCTCCGAGGGCGAAATAAAGGATGGCTCTTCCATACCTTTTCCAGACCGAAGGTCTCAGACATTCCGGGACATCCCAATGAACCTAGCCACTGCCATTCTCGTGCTGCTGCTGTTTTCTCGTACCCTCGTGACTTTCAGCCCCATGTCCCAGAACTGTTGGTTCTTCCTTGAACTTGTTTCTCAATCAGCCTCACAGATCTCCATCCAACTCTCTAACTGCACTAAACTAGGAAGTGTCCCAACTATATCTATCCTACCCCTCCTAACTGGGAAATTCCCTAAAGCCTTAACTATTTCTGTACTGAACTTACCTAACATCCTAAACTACAGTGCTCTCCACTCTACTAAACCCATCCCATGAAGGCGGAAAATATGCTTTACGAACAATACCACCAAGGTCCATGCAGATGGGATTCAGGGAAGAGGGACCAAATGCACCATTATGGAGAAGTGGTCGGTGACTACCCAAACAACCCTGTTGTTATGGGATTTAGGGAAGTCCACTATAAAGTCCATCCCGACCATCTCCCAGGACCTATCTGCCACTGGCAAGGGATGAAGCAAGCCCGTGGGTCTCTGCCTGAAAGGCCGATACCTGACACACGAGACACAGGCTTGCACATATTCCCTCACATCACGCGCCATCCAAGGCCATCAATAAGGCCTCTACAGAAGCTCAGTGATCCTCTCGATGCCGAAATGCCCACCCAACTTGAAAGTGTGCGCCCACATGAAAACCTCCGGCTGCAGATTAGGTGGTACATAAGATTTACCTGGAGGTACCTGCTCTAGTGACACAGACGTCACTGTTCGAAGACTCTCCGAAGGGACGATTAGTCGTGGCTCAGCTCCTTCCTCGGATGAGACTACTGAACAGGACAGGGCATCGGCACTTGAATTTTTCTCCCCTGACAGAAAATGAATGGTGAAATTAAACCGGGAGAAGAATAAGGACCACCTAGCCTGGCGAGAATTCAGCCGCTGGGCAGTTTGCAAGTAAAGCAGGTTTTTGTGGTCTGTGAGAACCTTAAAGGGATGTCGAGCTCCCTCTAGGAGGTGTCTCTACCTCGAGAAGGCCAGTTTCATGGCCAGCAACTCTGTGTCCCCAATGGAATAATTCCTCTCCGCTGGTGAGAAGGTCTTGGAAAAGAAGAAACAAGGATGTTTCTGACCTTGAGCATCCTTCTGGTACAGGACTGCTCCAGCACCAACTGAAGAGGCATCCACCTCTAGGAGGAAAGACTTATCCACATCAGGCCAATATAAAACTGGCGCCCTAACGAAATGGGACTTCAGGGAGGTAAAAGCCTTGGAGACCTCCTCGGACCACTGCTTAGGATTAGGTCCCTTCTTGGTGAGGGCTACCAACGGAGCTGCTGGGGTAGAGAAGTGAGGAATAAACTGGCGGTAATAGTTGATAAATCCCATAAAGCGCTGCACTGCTTTAAGGGAATGGGGCTCCTGCCAGTTCATCACCGACTCCAGCTTAACAGGTCCATAGCCAAAACTTTGGCCAAAATAATATACCCTAGAAATGATAGAGACTCCTGTTCAAACACACACTTCTCCAATTTGGCCTAAAGGAAATTGGTGTGTAAGCGCTCAAAGACTCTGCACACATCTTTACGGTGAGTGTCAAGATCTGGAGAGTAGATAAGTATGTTATTCAGATACACCACTACAGATGTGGATAACAACTCCCGAAAGATGTCACTGACAAAGTCCTGTAAGACTGCGGGGGCATTGCAGAGACCGAATGGCATTACTAAGTACTCATAATGGCCATCTTGGATATTAAAGAAGGTCTTCCAATCATCCCCTTCACGTATACGGATTAAATTATAAGAGCTCAGAGATTAGTGGCAAGGAGTATTTATTTTCGATGGTGATGGCATTCAAACCACTATAATCAATGCAGGGACATAGTTCCCCACTCTTCTTTTGAGCAAAGAAGAAACCAGCCCCAGCAGGAGACACCAACTTCCTGATAAACCCACTCGCCAAATTCTCCCTGATGTACACAGACATAGCCTCAGTCTCTGGGAGAGAAAAATGGTAGACATGCCCATGAGGAGGCTCTGCTCCCGGAATGAGGTTTATAGGACAATCAAAAGGGCGATGGGGAGGAAGAGTCTCCGTGGCATTCTAAGAGAACACGTCGGCATATTGCCAGTAGTGCTTAGGAAGGGAGGTTAGATCTGAAGTGACCTCAGATGATCCAACCTGAACTTGGGCCTTAAGACACTGTCCCTCACACGACCTGCTCCATCCCTGTATGCTCCCGGTTGCCTAATCTATATGAGGTGAATGGCGGCACAACCAAGGTATGCCCAAAATTACCTCATCAATACCGTCAGGGATGACCAACAAAGAAATTATCTCCTGATGTTTTGGAGACATCAAGAGGGTAAGAAGAATGGTTTAATGAGTGATTTGGGTAGAAAGGGCGGACCCATTAACCACCCGGATGGTGATTGGCTTAGGGAGCATCACTAGGGGTATTGCGTGCCGTTGGTCGAAGGTGGAAGCAGAAAATTGCCCTCGGCCCCGGAATCCACGAAAGCCTCAGTAGTGTCAGTGGTCGACCCATATGACACCTTGAAGGTTAATTTGGAGGACACATCTGCCATGTCTAGTGAACCTCCTCCAATAGCCACTAGAGGTGGTCGTCCCTGATGCCTGAGACACTTATTAGCGTAATGACCTGCCTTGCCAACAAACAAAGCAGGTTTATTGTGGACGTACAGAACGGACTTAGGTTCCGCTCGAGAGACCTCCATGGACACCACAGGCTCGCTCGCCCGTGGCAAAGTTGGGAGCTAACCGAATCCTTTGTCTACACTGGGCTCGCTCCAATCTTCGTTCGGCGTGCCGAAGATCGATGTGAGCGGACACCAATATTAAGTCCTCCAGTGTAGAAGGAATCTTCCTAGTGGCCAGAGCATCCTTAATGTGGTCAGCAAGGCCCCTCCAGAATACAGGGATTAAGACCTTATCTGACCACTCCAACTCGTAATCTATAGTACGGAACTGGATGACAAACTGACTGACCATGGAAAGCCCTGGGCTAATGCCAAGAGTTGGAGCGCAGCGTCATGGGTAACTCGAGGTCCTATAAAGACCTGTCTCAGGGTGCCCAGGAAGCGAGAGGTGCTCTGAATCTCCTGGTCATTACGCTCCCACAGTGGCGTAGCCCTCTCCAACGCCCTGTCCGTGTCAATAGAGGCACCACAAATCCCACTTTGGCTCGCTCAGATTGGAAATGTGAGGCCAGTAGCTCCAACTGAATAGTGCACTGGTTCACGAATCCCCTGCAAGCCTTACTGTTCCCAGAGAACTTATCGGGTAACGGGAAATGTGAGAAAGATGGAACAGGGGTTGCAGCAGAAACGCTGGTAGCGGCCTTGCTGACTTCTTGTGCCGCCACTGCGATAAGATCCACAGCTGAAGTCGCTTGCTCAAGAGTTAACAACCTGCCCTCCAGCTGCTGGATGTACTGCTGTAGACGCTGCTCATCTGCCATTACTAGCCAGACCCTGGCACTAATATACTGTTAGGGTTAGCGGATCACACAAAATATAAAATAATAATGAGGTGCGATCGCAACCCGGGGTCCACCATGCAGAGATGTAAAACTGCTGCTATAGAGTAATGGCGAAACACACGGCAAGCATACACTTAAACACGACTGCTTTAACTTCATGCAGTGTGAATGGAACGCACAACACTCAGCTCTGTTAACTTCACATAGTGAAGGAGCTAAGGGTTGAACTCGCTCTGTAATTGACTCGTGCCAATCGCACACGTGGTTGAAACAGACGCAGAGTCAAAAGGAAAATGCTACACTGATGCTAGTTAGTTACAACATAACCCTGTAGAACTCAGAGTAGCAAAAAGGCTCTATGGTTGGACTTGCTCTGTAACTCAGCTGTGCTAACCGCATACACAACCGGATACAGGTGCTGGAAGCCAAACGGCAAGCAAAAACCCTAACTGGTACTGAGCTGTACAAGATCTCAACACACACACGTGCAGTCAGAGTAGTAGCATATCCACTCACAAGCACAAATGATACTAGCATGCCCATGGGCATCGCCAGGAGCCCTTTAAAGCCAAAGCTCCACCCCAAACACTCACACTGACATCGCCCGCGGGCCAATCCGGAGCTGCCACATCACCAGAGCAGATGACATCCGAGCACCAATGAGAGGATGCCACCTTACAGACATGCTCAGTAAGGTAATTTTTGGACTTAGACTCCGGTCGCCGCTGCCTATCGCTGGTTACCACAGACTTGGCTGGAGAGCCAGCAGTAATTAAATGAACAGCACGAGCCTGAGCAAGATGCTGGGACCGGCCTCTATGTTCAGCAACAGCAGCTAAAGCTGAATGGGAGACCGCAGAGCCAGACAAGGCTTGGGATCTACCCCTTGCAGCGGGAGAATCCCGGCGCCTAACACTCTGAGTGGCGAGTTTTATTACTACTGCTGATTGGTACCATACTCAGGCACCTGTCCTATTATTACCCAGAAGGCAAAATATTTTCATTTACTCTCTAAGGTAGTGTGTCTTACATTTATAGAGTGATGCAACTAGCATTCCTAGGATATACCTTGTGCCCCATTGGGGTACGTGGTAGTGTTGAAGAAACATTTTATGCTGTAACATAATTATTGCATCAAGGTATTTTAGACTGCACTTGAACATTTTTTGGTTTTCCAAGGGGGTATTTTATGTTACATAGTAGTATTTGTTTAGTGCTGCTGGAGGGGAGTTCTGTGGCACTGTTGTGTTTGGTTTGGCACAGTTGGTGAATTCTATTCAGATCTGCACTTCAATATTTGGCAGCACTTGGGAGGAGTCCTGAGCTGACCTGGGGTATTTGCTTGGTGAACTGGACTTCAAAATGTCAAGGTGATATACCATAATTAGAGATGATTTTCCCACAAAATATATTTTGCATTGGGCCAGAGAGGTGAGCGGTGACCATAAGGATTTCTTCTTTTAATGACACTTTAAGGTTCAGAAAAATGGAGAACTATGGATGCAATTTTGCCAAATTTACACGGGAGCAAATTAATTTGAAAAAATCTGCATTTTTGCAAATGCCAATTATTGTAAAATTTTAGTAGAATTCAAGTCCACCCAAATATATTCACTCATCTCTAATAATAATCCAGGGTGTTTCTATACATCTTAAGGGTTTTCTGTGAGTCTTGCCGTTTGCTTTTCAGATATGATCTTACATTATAAATATAACACTTGCGATAATGCAAATGTATAGTATCTATAATTAGTATTCATTTTAACAGTTGTACACATAAACTAAATAGGAATATTTTTTTTGAGTATTTTAAATAAACATTGCAGAAAAAAGCAATATAATGTTAGGAATCTGCACTGTGCCACTCCTCTGTTATTCCTTTTTCTCCCTTGTCTATGGGGTGCATCCCTACACAGTCTGCCATTATCAAATCAGTGTGAACAGTGAAATATTGTAGGTTATGTGAGGCATATTGAGGCCATGGGAGTGCAAGGCAGTCGCAAGAGTAACTGTAATGGTGAGACAGTGAATGGCATCATTGTGAATGACCGTATGTGTCACAGAGACAGATGATGTTCTCTGCACTGTAAGCCCGAAATGTTGTTGTTCTGGGACCTTTAGTCCCATAAGTGTTTAGTTTTAAGGGGGGGCTTACAGGGTTAGTCAGTGAACTTGGCGGGACTGGCTAACCACACATACCTCCCACCTATGGGGGTGGTTACGGTGATATAATGTGACTGAGGTCTAGTCACATGGTCTGTGATGTAAGATCCTGGAAGGCCTGTGTGTTGGAAGGTCCTAACTTCCTGAAGAGTATATGGTGAGGCCATGGACCTGAAAGGCCTGTGTGTTGGAAGGTCCTAGATGGGGACTGGATTCCTGAATAGCACATGGAGAGACTGTGTACTTGGAAGGCCTGTATGTTGGAAGGTCCAATGAGTGGTCGGATTTCCTGAAGAGCACATGGAGAGGCCGTTTATGTGCAGAGTCTGTGACGGCACTGCGTTGGGGAAGCTACCATCCTTCTAAGGGTCTGGAACTGTCGGGTGGCCTGGTGAGCAAGCCATTGTCCGGGATGGTGATTCCAGTTAGGCTGCTTCCCTGGGAACCAGGACTGACAAGAGTCAGTGTGTGGAGCAGGAGCTCCTGTAAGGTAACTCCAGATAAGGGGGTTATGGAACGACAGACAAGTATCTGTCATTGGAACAAACTGTTGGTGCTTGTTGTGTTCCGTGGACATTGATGAACTGTTCGGTGTACGGTCATCCACGGTAACTGGACGAAGTGAGAAGTTCGGCGTGTTTAGTGACTGTGAGTTGAAGCCATATATTATGTGATGTAATGAACTGTTTGTGGTGCTGTTTATGAGTCTAAATAAACCAAAATAGACTGTTTAAACAAGAAATTGTTACTGTGTGCCTTAATCCCATTGCCAAGCGAGTGTCCCCCAACACATACAGTAAGAGCTATCTTACAGTTGCTAGTAACACCCAGTTCACAATTTATTCATATATCGTATTTTTCGGACTATAAAGCTGTATACCCATGTTTTGTTTTTTAGCGTTTTCGCAGCAATTTTCAGCCGCAGAAACGCTAACAAAGCGCATCCCATTAGTTTACATGCATTCCGAAATTGCTGTGATAATGCTGCATATTTTACCGCACCGAAATCGCATCGCGGTAAAATGCGCAGCATGTGTTAGGGGTCGAGTTCCCGCCTCTGCCTTTCTGGGTTCTGCCATTATAGCCAGTACTGGTCAGCGGCGAGCAGACGACTTTGGGAATAAGTCCTGCTTTTCCCCTTCTGAGCATGCCTAGGGTAAGATCTCTCATTGGAGATCAGGGGTCACATGCTCAGGTACTGCAGCAACTCCCATTGGTCCTCCAGGAAGGTCCTGAAGCTGCTTGAGTTCAGGGGCAGGCTTCCATTGGTTCGTTCTGGAAGGTCTTGCAGTTGCTGCGGCTATAAAAGGGTTGCATGGCCGCATGGCCATTCGCTAGTATCAATTCTGTTATGTGCTTTGCGCCAGTGTGGTCATGTACGCATGCGGTTAGGGCTTGGCTGAAATAAGCCCCTAGAATACCGGCACCTCCGGTGAGGAGTTTTGTATGCAGGTGTTCAGGGCTTGGCTGAAATATCCTCTAGAATACCTGCTACTCCGGTGAGGAGTTGGTTGTTTGCATGACCACGGACTGCTATCCGCTCTGCAGTTATCTGTGTGCTCCTGTGGGGTTAACAGGACACAGTCTCTACCACAGCGACTCTGTGGAGTAACAGAGTTCGCTCTTACTGCCATATAGTGCCACAGCTTCAACTTTATATGAGCGACTCTGTGGAGTAACAGAGCTCGCTTATACCGCCATATTGTGCCATCTTACTAGCAGCAGGCTCTGCCTGCACGGTGGACCCCGGACTGTGAACGCACCTATTATTTATATTTATTTGGAAGTCGCCTTGCTGCACTCATCAGGAGAGCTTTAAACTAGAACAATGTGGGAAGGGAAGCAAAACGCCAGCAAAAGCCATACACCTGACAAATACTATTGAGAATTCTGCTATTAGAAGTGAAGGGGAAGAACAAAGACAAAAAAATCTACATAATAAAAATATTGAAGAAAGAGAAACCAATCACAAACTAAAATGTTTCTATATGAATGCACAAAGCATGGGCAACAAACAAGGAGAACTGGAACTACTAACGCAGGAGAAGAAGTATGATGTAATTGGAATCACTGAAACTTGGTGGGACGATACACATGATTGGAATACAAGGCTAGAAGGATACAACTTATTTGCAAAAAACAGACTTGATAAACGAGGAGGAGGTGTCGCATTATATGCTAGAAAAGCGTATATCTGCACAGAGATTGACGCTTCAGAGACTGGGAGTTCTGTGGAAACTTTTTGGGTAAGAATACAAGGACAGAACAATGGAAAGGATACCATTGTAGGCATTTACTACAGGCCACCTATGCAAGCTGAAGATATGGATGAACTCTTTATGCATCAAATGGCCAAGTTCTCCAAAAAATATGACATAGTGGTCATGCGAGATTTCAACTATCCAGACATTTGTTGGGAATCTCTCTCAGGCAAAACTAACAGCTCAAGGAAATTCTTATCCTCTCTTGCTGACAACTTTATCTTCCAAAAGGTAGGGGAGAAAACAAGGGGATCTGCTACCTTGGATCTAATCCTTATAAACAGGGAGGAAATGGTTGAGGAGGTAAGAGTGGCTGGGACCATAGGAGGTAGTGACCATGCTATTTTAGAATTTTGGATAACAAGAGGAGGAAGACCTGAGAAGACTCAGACATCAAGGTTAGATTTCAGAAAGGCAGATTTTAAGGGACTCAGAAAGAGAATTGGAGGGATCCAATGGCTGGATATCCTTAAGGACAAAAATGTCCAGGAAGGATGGGAAATCTTGAAAAATGAGATTCTCAAAGCACAATCGTTAACAATTCCGAAAAGAGGGAAGAATGGGAAGCATTTAAGGAAACCAGGATGGATGAAAACAGAACTTAAACACATGCTAAAAAGGAAGAAAGAAATGTTTATCAAATGGAAAGAGGGAGGCATATCTAAAGAAGAATATAATGCCGTCTGCAGAACATGCAGGGCACAAATCAGATTAGCTAAAGCTGACAATGAATTAAGGCTTGCAAGAGACGTCAAAAGCAACAAAAAAGGATTTTGGGGATACGTCAATAGTAAAAGAAAAGTCAAAGATGCTATAGGATTTTTACAGGATGAAAATGATGAAATGGTAAGACAGGATGTTGAGAAGGCTGAACTTTTAAATTCCTATTTTGCATCTGTTTTCTCTCAGAAAGGAAATGTAACATCAACTGATCTTCACTGTCCTATTAAAGGAATTGAAGAATCCAGGATATCTATAAATAGAAAGACAGTGAGGAAACACTTAGCTAACCTAAATGAATTCAATTCTCCAGGACCAGATGAATTACACCCCAGAGTACTGAAGGAGATACCAGAAGAGATTCTTGAACCACTGTCCATAATCTTTGAAAATTCTTGGAGAACAGGAGAAGTCCCAGAAGACAGGAGAAGAGCAAATGTTGTTCCTATCTTCAAAAAGGGGAAGAGGTGGACCCAGGGAACTACAGGCCGGTGACTCTGACTTCTATACCAGGAAAGATCTTTGAACAAATTATTAAAGAACATGTATGTAAGTACCTGGATAAGAATGAAATGATTAAACAGAGTTAGCATGGGTTTGTAACTAATAAGTCATGTCAGACTAACTTAATTTCCTTCTATGACAGAATCACTGACTGGGTGGATCAAGGAAATGCTGTAGATATAGTATATCTTGACTTCAGCAAAGCATTTGACAAAGTATCTCACACAATCCTTATTGAAAAAATTACTAAGTATGGAATGAACAAGGCAACTGTTAGGTGGATTCATAACTGGCTTAGTGATCGGACCCAAAGAGTGGTCATAAATGGCTGCACATCCAGTTGGAAGAATGTCTCAAGTGGGGTACCACAAGGCTCTGTTTTGGGCCCTGTATTGTTCAACATCTTTTTCAATGATTTAGATGAAGGAATTGAGGGTAAACTGATCAAATTTGCTGATGACACAAAGCTAGGAGGGGTAGCTAATACTAGAGATGAGAGAGAGGGGATTCAAAAAGATATAAATAAACTGGAGCTGTGGGCAGCAACTAACAGAATGGTTTTTAACAGGGAAAAATGCAAAGTACTACATCTGGGCAATAAAAATGAAAAAAGCATATACAAAATGGGAGGAATAGGGCTAAGTAACAGCACATGTGAAAAAGACTTGGGTATACTAATTGATCACAGACTGAACATGAGTCAACAGTGTGATGCAGCAGCAAAAAAGGCAAACACAATTCTATAATGTATCAACAGAAGCATACAGTCTAGATCACATGAGGTCATTATTGCCCTCTACTCCTCTTTGGTCAGACCTCATCTGGAATACTGTGTCCAGTTTTGGGCACCACATTTTAAAAAAGACATCAACAAACTGGAGCAAGTTCAGAGAAGAGCCACCAGAATGGTGACTGGTCTGCAAACCATGTCCTATGAGGAACGGTTACAGGATTTGGGAATATTTAGCTTGCAAAAAAGAAGACTGAGAGGAGACTTAATAGCTGTCTACAAATATCTCAAGGGCTGTCACATTGTAGAAGGATCATCTTTATTCTCATTTGCAAAAGGAAAGACTAGAAGCAATGGGATGAAACTGAATGGGAGGAGACACAGATTAGATATTAGAAAAAACTTTTTGACAGTTAGGGTGATCAATGAGTGGAACAGGCTGCCACGAGAGATGGTGAGTTCTCCTTCAATGGAAGTCTTCAAACAGAGGCTGGACAGACATCTGTCTGGGATGATTTAGAGAATCCTGCTTTGAGCAGGGGGTTGGACCAGATGGCCCAGGAGGTCCCTTCCAACTCTACCATTCTATGATTTATGATTTGGTGTGTTCCGCCAGCCCTAACATAATACTAGCGCCAAGGTCTGGCTAGTAAAATGGCGGATGACCAGCGTCTACAAAGGTACATTCAGCAGCTGGAGGGTAGGTTGGCGGCTCTTGAGCGCACAACCTCAGCTGTGGATGTTACCGCAGTCGCTGTTCAGGCTGCTAGCATGGCTGCAGCCAGTTTGTCCGCTGCCACCTCTGCTCCTACATTATCCCACCTCCCGCTTCCAGACAAGTTTGCTGGTGACAGCAAGCAATGTCGGGGATTCGTGAGTCAGTGCTCTATACAGCTCGAGCTTCTGGCTGCATGTTTCCCCACGGATCGGGCACAAGTGGGTTTTGTATTATCTCTTTTGTCGGGCAGTGTGTTGGAGTGGGCAACGCCGCTGTGGAAGTGCGACGATCATGTGGTGCGGAGCGCTTCTCGTTTTTTGGAGGCTCTGAAAAAGGTCTTCATGGGACCTTGTGTCACCCACGATACGGCGCTCCAACTGCTGGCAAGTTCACAGGGTGCGTCCATGGTCAGCCAGTTTGCCGTCAAATTTCAGACTCTGGCCTCTGAGTTAGAGTGGCCGGATAAAGTCCTCATCCCGGTGTACTGGAGAGGACTGGCAGGCCATGTGAAGGACGCCTTGGCCACCAGGGAGATTCCCGCCACACTGGAGAAACTTATCACAATATCAACCTGCATCGACCTCCGTTTTTACGAGCGGAGGTTGGAACGGGCCCAGTGTAGGCAGAGGTTTCAGCTGGCTCCCACCTTCGCCAAACCTCTAGAATTCCCCATTCAGGCATCCGACCCCCAAGAGGCCATGGAGGTTTCTCGAGCGGGACCTAAGTCTCGGGCCGCTCAAGCATCCATGGTCTGTAATGTGTGCCAGCAGCCGGGACATTTTGCCAACCAATGTCCACAACGATCGTGTCTAAGGTCGCGTCCAGTAACCTTGGAAGCAGAGTCACTAGACATAGTGCCGTTTGCTTCCAAGTTGCTCTTTAAAGGGACAATCTCTTTAGGACCATCCACTCTCACCGTTGAGCTTTGTGTGGACTCAGGGGCTGAGGAGAATCTTATGTCCTCGGCCTTTGCTCTTCGCCACGCTATACTTCACGTGTTTCTCGCCAAACCGGTGACTGTGTGAGTAGTGAATGGTTTGACTCTGCCCTCACAAATCACCCACAAGACTATCCCTCTCACCCTTTCTATGTCCCCTTCCCATCAGGATAGTATATCCTTTCTCGTCCTTCCCGAGGGAATAGATGAGATTCTTCTGGGAATACCCTGGCTCCGTTGCCACTCTCCACATATTGAGAGGTCCTCTGGGAGGATACTGGGGTGGGGTACGTCTTGTACTGGCAGATGTGTGAGGGAATGCGTTCAGGTTTCCACCTCTGAGATACCCGCAGATCTCACTCCCCTTCCCAAATACTGTTGGTCCTATGCAGATGTGTTCTCCAAAAAGGCTGCTGAGACCCTTCCGCCTCACCGCCCCTATGACTGTCCTATAGACCTCTTGCCTGGAGCAGAACCTCCTCGGGGACGGGTCTACCCTCTCTTTCTTCCGGAGACAGAGGCTATGTCCCAATACATCCAGGAGAATCTGGCTCGAGGGTTCATTAGGAAGTCAGTGTCACCTGCAGGGGCGGGATTCTTCTTCGTGCAGAAGAAGAATGGAGAATTACGTCCATGCATAGACTACAGGGGTCTTAACGCCATCACTGTTAAGAATAAGTACCCATAGCCCCTGATTTCCGAGCTCTTTGATAGACTACGGGGAGCAAGGGTATTTACCAAATTAGATTTGCGGGGTGCTTATAACCTGATTCGCATCCGTGAGGGGGACGAATGGAAGATGGCTTTTAATACCAGAGATGGGCACTATGAATATCTGGTGATGCCCTTCGGCTCTGTAATGCCCCAGCTGTTTTCCAAGACTTTGTTAATGATATTTTCCGGGATATGCTCTCCACCTCGGTCGTAGTCTATCTGGATGATATTCTCATCTTCTCTCCAGATATTGACTCCCACCGGAAAGATGTCTGCAGAGTCTTCAACCTCCTATGGGCAAATTCCCTCTATGCAAAGTTGGAGAAATGCATGTTTGAGCAGGAGTCTTTACCTTTCCTGGGCTATATCATCTCCGCCCAGGGATTGGCTATGGATACTGCCAAACTACAGGCTGTGATGGACTGGCAAGAACCCCATTCTCTTAAAGCGGTGCAGCGCTTTATGGGGTTCATCAATTACTATTGCCAGTTCATTCCCCATTTCTCAACTTTGGTAGCTCCCTTGGTAGCCCTCACCAAGAAGGGAGCAAATCCCAAATTGTGGTCTGAAGAGGTCTCCAAGGCTTTCACTTCTATTAAATCTCATTTTGCTAGGGCTCCCATCCTACATCGCCCCGATGTAGATAAGCCATTTATATTGGAGGTGGATGCCTCATCCGTTGGTGCGGGAGCAGTCCTCTTCCAAAAGGATGCTCAAGGTCGGAAGCATCCTTGCTTCTACTTCTCCAAGACCTTTACACCTGCGGAGAAGAATTATTCCATCGGGGACAGGGAGTTGCTAGCAATGAAGTTGGCCTTCTCTGAGTGGAGACATCTTTTGGAGAGGACTCGCTTTCCCTTCCAAGTCTTCACCAACCACAAGTTTTTGGTGTACTTACAGACAGCCCAGTGGCTAAACTCTCATCAGGCCAGATGGTCCTTGTTCTTCTCCCCGTTTCACTTCACCCTCCATTACCTCTCGGGAGAGAAGAACATTCGGGCTGATGCTCTATCTCGCTCCGTTGTGTCCTCTGAAAAGGAGGAGGGGGAGCCTCGGCTTATAGTCCCTCCTGAGAGCTTGAGAACCGTAGCTCCGGTGTCGCTTGAGTCAGTGCCTCTTGACAAGACTTTTGTACCTACCAATTTGTGACCGGAGGTGCTCTCTTGGGCTCATGTGTCCAGGGTAGGGGGACATTTTGGGACAAAAAGGACATCTGAGCTGCTGGCGAGGATGTATTGGTGGCCGCATACGGTCCGGGACGTCGGAGAATATGTTAGGGCGTGTGTCTCCTGTGCCAAGAATAAGTCTCCTCGCCAACGTCCAGCTGGGTTACTTTACCCTTTGCCGGTGGCAGACAGACCCTGGGAGATGGTCGGGATGGACTTTGTGGTGGGCTTGCCCAAGTCTCGTGGGTGCACCATCATTTGGGTTATCACCGACCATTTTTCTAAAATGGTGCACTTGGTGCCGTTACCATGGCTACCTTCTGCACGGGCCTTGGCGGCACTGTTTATTAGACATGTCTTCCGCCTACACAGCATGCCAGACAAGATTGTCACTGACCAGGGTCCCCAGTTTGCGTCTCGGTTCTGGAGAGAGCTTTGTCGTCTTCTCAGCATTGAGTTGAATCTCTCTTCTGCCTATCATCCCGAGACAAATGAGTTGGTAGAGAGGGCCAATCAGACCTTGGTCACATATCTGTGACATTTTGTCTCAGCTAGGCAGGATGACTGGGCATCCTTGCTACCATGGGCGGAGTTTGCTTTGAACAACGCCGTGGCTGACTCCACTGGTCAAACCGCATTCCTCCTAAATTACGGTCAGCATCCGCGGGTTCCTGTACCTATGCTTGTGTCTTCCGCCAACTCCAGGGTGGCAGACTGGGCTGTGGAGGCACGGGACATTTGGGACCGCACTCAGGATGCCGTTCAGGCCTCCAAGGAGAGGATGAGGTTTTCCGCCGACGCACATCGACGCCCCGCTCCCACATTTGCCCCTGGTGACTTAGTGTGGCTCTCCGCCCGTAACATAAGGCTGCGAGTTGAGTCCACTAAGTTTGCACCTCGCTTCTTGGGTCCTTTCAAGGTCCTCGAACAGGTCAATCCGGTGGTCTACTGACTGGCTCTTCCACCACGCCTTGGTATCACTGACACCTTTCACGTGTCCCTCTTGAAGCCCGTGTACATGTCCCGGTTTTCCGAGTCATCTGCCGGGACATCGGGTTCGTCTACGAACGATTACGAGGTGAACGCGATTTTGGGGTGCAAGGTGGTACGGGGCAAAAAATTCTATTTGGTGGACTGGAAGGGTTATGGCCCGGAGGACAAGTCCTGGGAGTCTGCTGAGCACATTCAGGCTCCGCAACTCATCGCTGCCTTTGAGCATAGCGAGGCCAAAGGACGGGGGGCCCTAATGAGGGGAGTAATGTTAGGGGTCGAGTTCCCGCCTCTGCACAGGGGGAACCTCGAGCCATCTCCGCTGCTGTCTCCCATTCTTCTCCTGCCGCAGTGGTTCCTGCTCAGCAGAGATGTCGGTCCCAGCGTCTTGCTCAGTCTCATACTGTGCAAAGGAATACTGCTGCCTTTCTGGGTTCTGCCATTATAGCCAGTACTGGTCAGCGGCGAGCAGACGACTTTGGGACTAAGTCCTGCTTTTCCCCTTCTGAGCATGCCCAGGGTAAGATCTCTCATTGGAGATCAGGGGTCATATGCTCAGGTACTGCAGCAATTCCCATTGGGGTTAACAGGACACAGTCTCTACCACAGCGACTCTGTAGAGTAACAGAGTTCGCTCTTACCGTCATATTGTGCCATCTTACTAGCAGCAGGCGTTGCCTGCACGGTGGACCCCGGGCTGTGAACACACCTATTATTTATATTTATTTGGTGCGTTCCGCCAGCTCTAACATTATGTTCATTAATCTTGCGGAATCTCGGCGATTCCGCCGCCATAGGATTGCATTGAAATGCTCACTTTACGCATGTGGCTATGCCCACCATGCGTGAAGTGAGCGCTTCATGTAAGGTTCGTACCCAGGGTCTGGAGGAGAGGAGACTCTCCTCCAGGCCCTGGGTACCGTATTCCTGTAAAAAATAGAATTTAAAAAAAATATATGGATATACTTACCCTCTGTCGGCCCGCGGAGTTTTCCCGCCTCTCAGCGAAGCTCCCGCCAAGTTCTGTTCCCAGGGATGCATTGCGAGAATCACCCCAGATGACGTAGCGGTCGTATGACCGCTACGTCATCAGAGGTCATTCGTGCCATATTTTTTATTTTTTTGATTATTTCTAACATTCTATCTTTTACTACTGATGCTGCATAGGCAGCATCAATACTAAAAAATTGGTCATACTTGTCAAACACTATGTTTCACTAGTGTGACCAACCTGTCAATCAGTTTTCCAAGGGATGCTACAGAACGCTTGGAAAACGCAATCATTCTGCAAGCTAAATACGTTTGCAAAACGCTAGTTTTTTGCGGGAATACGCAAAACGGAATGCATGTGTATTTCCGGCGGCAGGGAGTTGCGGGAATGCTACCGAAATTTCCACAGCAATTCCGACCCTGTGCACCTAGCCTAAGACGCACCGGAACATAAAATGCACCTCAAATTTTGGGTGGAAAATAGCAAAAAAAAATTTTATACGATGGGGGTCCGTCTTATTGTCCGTATTTAAGGCATCTTACTTGAGGGCCAGCGGTGGTAGAGTGGGGTCACAGTAGGCATGGTCCCTTCCTTAGGAAGCTGGTGGCGGCAAAAGTGGTTCAATGCTGCAGTCCCAGGGTAACCCAGTGGTGCAATGCTGCAGGTCTGGTGTCGGCGGTGATGCAGAGGAGAGTGCTTTGCATGGATCAGGGTCCCTTCCTCAGGATTCTGGCTGCAGAAATGTGGCAATGCTGCGGCCCAGTGTCCACGGTGAGCAGAGCCGAGTGCATCATTGGTTTCTTGACGACCATTTTCCTGAAGCCGAGGGCCATCGAGATCTCAATCTGTGCACGAGTGGCCTCCGGCAGTCATTTTCCTGAAGCTAAGGGCTACTAAGATCTCAGTCTGCGCACGCGCGCCTTCTTGCAGTCGTTTTCATGAAGTCGAGGGCCGCCAAGATCACAATCTGCGCACGCGCGGCCTCCGACGGCCATTTTCCTGAAGCCCACAGCCTCAGGAAAATGGAGAGCGAGAGGTCAGCCGAGATCTCAATCCACGTACGTTCTGCCTCCATCAGCCCACAGATTCAGGAAGATGGCCGCAGGGAAATCAATGATGCACTCCGCACTGCTCACCACCGACACTGAGCTTCAGCATCGCCACACTTCTGCTGCCGCTGGTTCCCTGAGGAAGGGATGCTGCTACATCACTGCCGCAACCCCCTGGTAAGCCTATGTTCAGACTATAAGATGTACCCCCTATTTTCCACCCAATTTTTGGGGGGAAAAAGTGCGTCCGAAAAATATGGTAATTCCAGAGAGAGGAACAGAGGAATGACACAACATAGAAAGTTTCTAAGAGAATATTCCAATACTGGTATTTTAAGGGAAATACAATTGTTAACTATACCAGACCTAACAGGAGAGACATTAATGATTTATCAAATTAAAATGAACACTGCTTTTTTTTGCATATAGCAATCAATCTCCGCAAAGCATTCATTGCTGATATTGTTTTGAAAAATGAAAGTTGTCCAGTGATTTGCTGCTATGAACAACAATTTTTCTTCTAGACAGTCTTCATAGGTCAGCCACGTTGTTTTTAACCTCTTTTTGTCAGCTCACACTAAATACAGTAACTGCTCTTATTTACGACATTGTAATATCATGTCTAGAGCTATAAGTGCTCCAGAATAAATCAATAGCAGATTGTGAAACAAATGAAAACCCTAAAACAATAGACAAAAAGGTGCTAAATTCAAAAATAGATTGGGAGGATCAGATTTTTTATTAGACTTCCGTGTGAACCAAATACCAAGAATCCCTGGTAAAGCTTCACATCCCAAGTGACCGATCACTTCCTATTTTGTTGCATGGAGACCAACATATCATAGAATGACAGAATAGGAAATACTGAAGATTAATGAGCTGCAGTCATTGTTAGTTCAGAGGCGTCCACCAAGTTCAGCTTTCTCAGACTCACCTAAAGAAATACAAAACTAAACAGTCTGTGAAATGCCTTCCCCTCACTCATCGAGGCCACCAACTAACATCAAATTGTTAAAATTGGGACAATATTAGTGTAGCTGAAAGTGAAAAATTTATATGTGTTACATGATATGCAGGATATTAAACAATATGACACAAGATGTATATTGTTGTGTGTAGGAGAAAGAGAGGCTATAGAATATCATATTTTTGCTTTTCTCTCTAAATACTTCTGAAAAAGTGCTGTAACAAGTTCTGTGTATTGGTGTGTTTTTGAATTTTTTTGTTGCTATCCAACCAATTTGCCTCTAGGATAGTTCACAAGACCCCTGTGTCTCTTAATCTATTTCTTGAGCAAAAAAAATGTAATAGAATACATTGTAATAATCTCATAACTCCCTGATTTGTCACTTTTTTTCTGTTTTGCTCTGCAACACTCCTTTGCAGACATATTCACATTTGTTGCTTTTGAGGCACAACATGAGAAATTTCTGGAAAAAGTAAAGAGAGCGGCATATCCACAGGTAAAATAAAACCACTATTTTATTTCATTATAATTACACTGTAAAGCCCGACTTACAAAGATAAAAAACTGACGGGTTTCTGGTGTCCCAGACGCCCTTAATTATAGCATGATAAAGGGCATCTGGGTTGCCAGAAACACATCAGTTTTTTTATTTTTCTATGTCGGGTTTTACAGCTTAAAGAAATAAAATAGTGCTTTTATTTAACCTGTATAATGTTCCGCTCTCTTCACTTTTCCCACTGTTGTTGAGCCACGCCAGCTGGAGCCATGGCACCCACAGGTTTTCGTCCAATGGACTTTCAACCTACAAAGCGTGGTAAGCTCTGATAACTTTTTTTACATGTGAATTCTCTGCTTGTAGTTCAACTGGGCGATCATCTAGAGTCTTGTCTGGGGGCATGCGCTATCCCAATTGCCTCCCAGATGCTGCCAATTACAACTCAGTAGCATCTGAGTGTGCTAATGTGGCACCCCAGGAGTTCGGTTGCCACAGTGACCTTGCCTCGCTCCAGGAGGAAGTGATGTCATGCCTGAAAGCAAGGAAGAATCCCCTTAACAGGTAACACAGCATACAACACTTTACCTACTCCAGACCAGAAGGGGGAGCTCAAAAACCTGATTTCAGGGAGCTTCTCTGGAACATTCTGCCTGGGGGAGGAGTTACGTTAGTCAGTGGCTGAGCAGAGTTGAGGAAGGACGTGTTGGAGACCTGAGCTCACCCCTAGTCCTAAGCACCAGAAACCGGACCCCGGAGTCCGAGGCTGAGTGGGTAAACTAAAGCCCCAGCAGCAGAATCCGGAGGGCAGAAGTCAGCAGGTCCTCTGTTACAACTAATACTCGACTACACAGCAGCACGTGTGAGCCGGAGACGCCATACTGGAGCGATCCCTGAAGTCGGCTACAGCTGCCTGTAATGAGAGTGGAGTTCTACTTAAGACACAGAGAGAGAGAGGAACTTGAACAGAGTTTACAACAGCAAGTACCTCAGAGAATAGTGCTAGAAAGGAGGCCTCACATCCCACCTGAAATAAGGAGATTCCAAATTGCTTTCAGGCTGACCGACTCCAGCACCATCTGTAACCTGATCCCCGGACACTTTGCCTGCAGAACTGTGAGTAAAGCTTTGGAAACTCCATTTGAATGTGTCCTCTCAAGTTCTTCCTGCAACACCCACTCAACACTGTTACATCCCTTGATAAATACTACATCTTTACTATCTACCTTACATTGCATCTGCCTTGGACATAGCTTCACCTGTGGGAAGTTTTACCAACTCTGCTGCATCACCAACTGTCCCAGAGGATCTGCACAGAAGTGCTGGTTACCTCTGACCAGAAACCACAGGTGACGCCACAAATACTTTCTTACAAACTCTATTATCCCTTGTAAATATACCCCTTTTATTGGACGCCCATGGCCACGGACCGGGTCACTGCTGCTGTGACACTTCCCCTTTAAGAAGCGGCCCAGTACCGAGTACCCTACTGCCCTGGCGGTCGATCCAACTTGGCGTCACGAACAGGATATGTAGCCTGGTATCACCTGGTCCTGTGTGCCTATTTTGAACTGTATATTGTGCCAGAGACTTTGCTGAAAGTTTTGTACAACTGCCACCATACTTGCACCACGAGGTGCGCAGGAGAAGAAGGGGCGTGCCGTCATGGGTGAGAGCACGAAAAAGTGAAGTGCTGCGCGCGCTCTGCAGTCAGCTGGCAGAGCACAGGGAGCTGAGGCCTGGAATCACGGCGCACACCGCTCACCCAGCCAATGGAGCAACAGCCTGGTAAGCCAGTGGAAACACAGAGCCTGGCTAAGATTAACTGGGGGGAAGAGAATGTCTCACGCAGGAGAAGATATAGCGGTGGATGCCGTAGCAGCCCCCATAGCACTGCAAGATTCAGAGGCAGGTGCACCCGCAGCCCCCATAGCACAGCAGAATCCAGTGGCCGGCGCAGCCCCAGCCCCCAGAGCACAGCAAGATCTGGAGACCGCCGCTGCAGTCCCTATAATGCCGCTATCAATGCCATATATACCGGGAGCGGCCTGGCTACAACAATACTCAGGGGAGCCGTATACACTGAGCGATTTCAGGGAGAGACTGTGCAGTTTATTTGATGTATACCCCTTGTCTGAAAGCCAAAAAAGTAAACATTCTCATTGGACTGTTAACTGGTGCAGCTCAAAGAGAAGTAAAGTCAAGCAGGACGCTGACGACGATACTGTTAAGCAAATTCTGGCTAAGCTGAAGAGCACCTTTGACACCCGCACTGCAACAGAAATAAAAATGAGTTTTTTGGTGTGCAAACAAAGGATGCAGGACAGTATACGGGACTATGCTCTTAACCTTCAGGAGGCACTGCGGGCTATTAAGCAGATTGACCCAGACAGCGTTCAGGATGTAGACAGATTGTTAAAGGAGCAGTTTGTTGGGGGACTCCTGTCCAGCACCCACAGGTCACAGCTGCGCATCATGGCCCTACAAAACACTGACCTGAGCTTTGCAGACTTTAAAGACAGGGCTATGCGGGCGTTACATGAACCAAATGTCAGCTGTCCAGCGCCCCTTAGGCATCTAGCAATTACCTTCCACCAGGAGGCGGCATCCTTCCCTCAGGCTCCCGCTGAGGCCGACGCACAGACCCTGGATAATGACCCATCTGAAGAGCTAAGTCTGCAGGTTCAGGAGCTGACCAAAAGTGTGGCTGCACTAGCGAAAACCGTGCAGTCCTTGCAAGTGCCCCCAAAGGAGAAGATAGAGTTGGCCTCCAGTCCAGATGGTGCCCCGTGGCGACGGAAGAAGAGGATCCCACTGATCAGAGGAAGAGACGATCGCTACGACCAGGACGGACGATCCATTTGCCGCCGCTGCAGCAAAGCGGGGCACATAGCAAGATTCTACTATTTAAACGAGTAAAAACGATGATGTGAGTCCAGCTGATTAAAAGACTGAATTTATTAAAAAATGGTAAAAAATTGTAAAAACTTACCAAATTACATATGGCACCCAGTACACGCAACAACGCGTTTCGAACACATGCTGTGTTCACTGGGTGCCATATGTAATTTGGTACGTTTTTACCATTTTTGAATAAATTCAGTCTTTTAATCAGCTGGACTCACATCATCGTTTTTTCATGTGCTCTCCACCTGAGAGTCCGTGCAGAGGTCTACCACTGTGGTAAGCTGGCTCCTTCTGTTTTGTCTGTCATATTTAAACGAGTGACTCCTGGGGCAGAGGGCCAACCCCCAGGAGTAGGATGATCAGGCCCTCAGAACTGGCGAGCCAAGTACGTCGTAGGACGACCAGTCCTCCCAGTTGTTCTTGACGACATCCCAATGAACGCTTTGCTGGACATCGGCTCTCAGGTGACGACTATGCCATATATTCTTAACAAACGGTACTGGGCTGACTCTGATATTTCTCGTGGCCCAGATGATGAGCTGACAGTAGTCACCAGCAATGGTCAGCCTTTGCCACAGAAGGGGTATAAGGAAGTGACCATTAAGGTGAGGCGAGTACAGTCATGGCCAAAAGTTTTGAGAATGACACAAATATTAATTTTTACAAAGTCTACTGCTTCACTTTTTCTAATGGCAATTTGCATATACTCCAGAATGTTATAAAGAGTGATCAGCTTAACAGCAATTACTTGCAAAGTCAATATTTGGCTAGAAATTGAACTTTATCCCCCAAAACAGATTTCAACATCATTGCAGCCCTGCCTTGAAAGGACCAGCTAACCTCTTTTCAGTGATTGCTCCATTAACACAGGTGTGGGTGTTGATGAGGACATGGCTGGAGATCAATCTGTCATGATTAAGTAAGAATGACACCACTGGACACTTTAAAAGGAGGCTGGTGCTTGGCATCATTGTTTCTCTTCTGTTAACCATGGTTATCTCTAAAGAAACACGTGCAGTCATCATTGCAATGCACAAAAATGGCCTAACAGGGAAGAGTATCGCAGCTAGAAAGATTGCACCTCAGTCAACAATCTATCGCATCATCAAGAACTTCAAGGAGAGAGGATCCATTGTTGCCAAAAAGGCTCCAGGGCGCCCAAGAAAGACCAGCAAGCGCCAGGACCGTCTCTTAAAAGTGTTTCAGCTGCGGGATCGGGCTACCAGCAGTGCAGAGCTTGCTCAGGAATGGCAGCAGGCTGGTGTGAGTGCATCTGCACGCACTGTGAGGCGGAGACTCTTGGAGCAAGGCCTGGTCTCAAGGAGGGCAGCAAAGAAGCCACTTCTCTCCAGAAAAAATATCATGGACAGACTGATATTCTGCAAAAGGTACAGGCAGTGGACTGCTGAGGACTGGGGTAAAGTTATTTTCTCTGCTGAATTCCCTTTTCGATTGTTTGGAACATCAGGAAAACGCCTCATTCGGAGAAGACAAGGTGAGCACTACCACCAGTCTTGTCTCATGCCAACTGTTAAGCATCCTGAAACCATTCATGTGTGGGGTTGCTTCTCAGCCAAGGGAATCGGCTCTCTCACAGTCTTGCCTAAAAGCACAGCCATGAATAAAGAATGGTACCAGAATGTCCTCCAAGAGCAACTTCTCCCAACCCTCCAAGAGCAGTTTGGCGATCAACAATGCCTTTTCCAGCATGATGGAGCACCTTGCCATATAGCAAAGGTGATAACTAAATGGCTCAGGGAACAAAACATAGAGATTTTGGGTCCCTGGCCTGGAAACTCCCCAGATCTTAATCCCATTGAGAACTTGTGGTCAATCATCAAGAGACGGGTGGACAAACAAAAACCTAAAAATTCTGACAAAATGAAAGCATCGATTGTGCAAGAATGGACTGCTATCAGTCAGGATTTGGTCCAGAAGTTGATTGAGAGCATGCCAGGGAGAATTGCAGAGGTCCTGAAGAAGAAGGGTCAACACTGCAAATATTGACTTGCTGCATTAACTCATTCTAACTGTCAATATAAGCTTTTGTTACTCATATGTTTGCAATTATTATATTTCTGTCTGTGATAAAAACATCTGTCAAACACACATAAAAACCAGAGGGCAGCAGATCATGTGAAAATAAAATATTTGTGTCATTCTCAAAACTTTTGGCCATGACTGTAGAATTAAAAGCCCAAGGTATGATAATTGTAGACATTGATCAATGAGAATGTAACCCAATGATGACCTTAGGTACTAATGTGATAGAAAATTGTCTTGCCGAGGTTATTGTTTTGTTGCAATAACTGCTGGTTCCAGTGAACAACGGGTCCTGCAAAAGGAGATCAAGGCCCTGATGCAAAGACAGCAGGTAGCGCTCTCTGGCAGAGAAGTTGGCAGGTCAGAGTGAGTGTTTTCATTCCTCATTGCAATACCACCAAGAAGTGAAATGTTAATTTGGTGTCGGGTAGCCATAGGCCTCAGGGGAAGAAATTACCAAGCCCTGGTAGAACCAGTGTACTCTGATAGTGGGCCCCACTATCCTGACAGCCAGGGGGGTAGTTGATGTCCGCAAGGGGAGGGTACCTGTACGCATCTTAAATTGTGGGGAGGAGGAGGCCAAAACTACCTTGGTATGCCACCGTTGCTAAGCTGTTCACTGTCAATAACAACGCAATTCAGACAGTAGAACCCTTGGCCTTGTCCAACCAGGTGGAGGACAATGGCTCTGCAAAACAGCTGGATTGGTGTCAGCAGCTACACATAGGCACTGACTCCACCCTTCCACACCAAAAGAATGGGGTCTACCGAGTAGTCCAAGAGTTTGAACGGGTATTCAGCAAACACCATTTAGACTTTGGGCAGGTAAAAGGGGTCCAACATCATATCCCCACTGGAAATCATCCGCCTGTACCCCAAATCACTACCAATGTGCCAAGAGTATGTTACGAGAGATGAAGGAGGCTGGGGTGATAAGAGACAGTTGTAGCCCCTGGGCAGCTCCGTTGGTCCTCGCTAGAAAGAAAGATAGTACAATGAGGATGTGTGTTGACTACAGAAAACTTAATAGCATTACCCACAAAGATGTCTATCCGTTACCTAGGATAGAGGAATCACTAGCTGCACTGAGAACCACTAACTATTTCTCTACCTTAGATCTCACTAGTGGGTATTGGCAGGTTCCCGTGGCAGAGGCAGACAAAGAGAAGACTGCCAATGGGCCTCTCAGAATTCAACTACATGCCGTTTGGGCTTTGCAGCGCGCCAGGAACATGAACTTCTGTTGTACCTTGATGATGTCATTGTCTTCTCCGAGACCTACGAAGAACATTTGGAGCACCTGACCAAGGTGTTCGAAGTCCTGTCCTAATTTGGCCTGAAGGTGAAGCCGTCCAAATGCAACCTCCTGAAGCCTAAGGTGCAGTACCTAGGCCACGTAATGATCGTGGAAGGCGTGGCGCCAGACCCTGACAAAGTCACTGTTATCAAGGATTGGCAGAGGCCCAGCAACATCCACGAAATACGCCAGTTCCTCGAGTTGGTAGGCTACTACCGAAGGTTCATCAAGGGCTTCACTGAAATAGCCGCACCCCTGCAAAACCTTCTTGTGGGCCAGCCCAAGAAGGCCAGGAAGAAGAGTTCTATGTTTGATTGGAATGATGAGCTGGAAAGATCCTTCACTCGGTTGAAGTTGGCTCTTACAGGTGATGAAGTTCTTGCCTACCCAGACTATGATCAACCGTTCATCCTCTATACTGAAACCAGCAATGTGGGACTGGGAGCAGTACTGTCGCAGGTACAAAAAGGCAAAGAAAAGAGTGATCTCCTACGCCAGAAGGAAACTTCGTCCACTGAAAGGAACCCTGACAACTACAGCTCCTTCAAGTTGGAGTTCCTTGCCATCGTCTGGACTGTGACTGAGCGGTTCAAACACTACCTAACTGCGGCAAAGTTTACCATCTTCACAGATAACAATCCGCTGAATCCGCTAGGTGCACTGGAGCAGCAATGGATGAGCGGCTGTCCAACTACGAGTTCACCACCAAGTACTGAGCGGGACATAAGAACACCAATGCTGATGCGCTGTCCAGAATGCCCAACTTACCAGATTGGGGAGAAGATCTGGACGCACTAGAAGAAATTGAGTTACCAGCCTTCCACCATTCAATTGTGACCCAACGTGCCCAAGGGGTGAAAAACAAGCGCTGCATCATGAAAGAGGCCACAGTAAACCCACTGCCTGACCATGAGTGGGCAGAGACACAAGATAACGACCCAGCAGTCTGCCTGGTAAAGGAGCTACTGACGCAAGCAGACTCGCGTCCCAGTCCAGATGCTCCATGAGAGACCCAACAGTTGTGGAAAGAAAAAGGCAGGCTGTTCATCTATGAGGGAAAGCTGTGTCAGAGCAGTGTCAACGCCCGAACTCATGAATTGGTCTGGCAGCTGGTGTCCCGAGACGAGATGCATCAATGGTCCTGAAAGCGTACCCTAATGGAGCAGGACACTTCAGATGGAAGAAGTTGGAGGTCCTACTTCACGAGAGTGTGGACCATGCAACTGCGAAGAAAGGATCGTAATAGCCATGAGCCCGTTACAGCCAATAATCACCAAACAGCGCTTGAATTGGTAGCCTTGGACCACGTGAAGCTGACCCCAAGCCACTCAGGCTATGTCTACGCTCTCACCATCGTTGACCATTACCCAAGGTGTCCTGGTAGTCGTGCCTGTGAAGGACCAAACAGCAAAGACAGCGGCCAAAGCATTTCAACAACACTTTTGTCAACCGCCATGGTTACCTGAATGAGGGGCTTACTGACAAGGCCCAGCCTTTGAAGCAGAAGTGTTCCAGGAGTTCTGTAAACATGTACGGCTGCAAGAAAATCAGGACAACGCCGTATCCACAGACAAATGACATGCTTGAGAAAATGAACTAAGTGGTAATTGACCTCTTGAAGACCTTGCCCCTGGAAGAAAGAACACTTGTGGCCAGAAAAAGTTGCCAGATCTGGTGGATCTCTACAACCACATTCCTGTGAATTCTACCAAATACACCGGCCTACCTAAGACCTGGCAAATTGCCCATTGACTTGGACTTGGGAGTCCTGACACCTGAAGTAACTTAACTAGATGCAGACTGGGATACAGAGCGGCAACAGCAGTACCGTAAAGTGCAAAGAATGTGTAGAGATGAGTTTGTTCAAGCAAGACAGAAGCAAAAAAGAAAACAAACAGCACATGCTGCATTTCCTTGTTGCCTGAAGAACAGGTACTCAAAAGAAAAAGAACGACTCCACAATTTTGATGATCAGTGGGAAGTTGAACCATACACCGTCATGCCTTCAGACTTTGATAACACTAAGGTGTGCCTCATCAGCAAAGATGGAGGAGAAAACTTCAGTAGCAGTGTCAAGGGATCTTCTGAAACCATGCACTAACCAACTGAAGGAGGAGGACTGGAGATAAGGACATTCTTCAGCCAGAAAAAGTGGAAGAAAGGTCCGCACTGTTACTTGGCGAGTTCCCTTCAAATTGGACAAGAGTAACCAAGCCATAGTCGTGCCTGTCTAACCTTTCCCCAGCTGGAAAGTACCAGAAAGAGAAGCGATTCAAGGATGAGCCTGACGATCCACCAAGCTCAAGTGACAGAAGCCACATCTGCAGTGGAACTTGAAATCTGCACCCATGCTAGCGGTGTAATCAGTCAGACCCATAGTGAGTCTAAGAAATCGCAGGAAGGTTACTGCCCGCTTACCAATACTCACACTAGATCAGGCTAGATCCTATAGACACCGGGTTCTGCATAAATCAACCCATAGTACTAGAGGTCAGATCCCAGCCAGATATAAAGACTAAAATGCTATCTGTACTAGTTCTTTTAAATAATTTAAAAAAATGTTTATAAATGGAACTATTAAGCATATGTGCCTACAGAGACTACTGTATGAACTTTTTAGCATTCATATTTCATTGATTTTTGGACAATTGGGTCACTGGTAGTGTTGAGCATTCGATACCGCAAGTTCGGGTATCGGCCGATATTCGCTGTATCGGAATTCCGATTACTTAGTTCCGATATTTTCCATATATGTATACCGGAATCGGAAAAAGTTCCCATAATTCTTTGAGTAGGCAATGTGATTTTAGTCAGCCAATGAAGAATCTAAGAAGTGTGGGCACATCCTGTACTGCTGCGGTCATGGTTAACTAATGGCATGGCTGTGATTGGGTTGCTGAAATGATGTCAGAATGCACTATAAAAGGCGCCGCCGCCATTTTAGCGTCCGTTGGCTGTGAACTCAGTTAGGGAAAGAACGCTGCTCTGCTGACTCTGAGGGGACAGTTAGAGATTGCGATTTAGTGTACTGTGCTTTAGGCAGGCTAGTTTACCACCGGTGTGGTAAAGCTTCCTTTTGCCTGCAGTGTTGTTTTAACAGCTCTGCAAGGTTGTGTGAGAGTGCAGGTGAGCTGCAGGTTGCTCTGTATGCAACGCTGTCTGCAGGCATTGCACGTGTCAACTGACTGACTCTTTTTTTTTTCTTCAGTGTTATTCTTGCTGCTCCATGCAATTGAAATAATAGTGTGGACGTGCTTCCATCGTATACAATACTGGTTGCAAACACTATAGAAGTCCACAAATGAGCCTTTCACAGCAAGGTGAACAGTTGTGTTTCAGTGTTCACTGCGTCTGTGATTTTTTTTTGGAGTGCAGATCACGCTCCAGTGACTTCAACTAATGCTGCGTGTACTCTGCTGAGGTCTGTCACTGGCTCATCCTTGTAATTTTTCAAAAAATTGCTGCTGCTTTTTCTATTTAAAATTTACAAAATCTATTTGTGTGATGCTCTTCCATCAAAATACAATACATTGCTTGCAAACATAATAGAAGTCCACAAAAAGGCCTTTCACAGCAAAGTGAACAGTTGTGTTTCAGTGTTCACTCTAGTTGAGCTTTAATTTTTTGTTGGAGTGTAGATCCCGCTCCACTTACTTCAACCACCGCAGCGTGTACTCTGCTGAGTGTCTGTCACAGGCTCTATCTTGTAATTTTTCAAAAAATGCTGCTGCTTTCTTCTATTTAAATTTACAAAAATCTAGTAGTGTGACGCTCTTCCATCAAAATTCAATACATTGCTGCAAACATAATAGAAGTCCACAAAAAGGCCTTTCACAGCAAGTGAACAGTTGTGTTTCAGTGTTCACTTAGTCTGAGGTTTAATTTTTTTGTAGGAGTGTAGATCCCGCTCCACTTTACTTCAACACGCAGCGTGTACTCTGCTGAGTGTCTGTCACTGGCTCATCCTTGTAATTTTTCAAAATTGCTGCTGCTTTCTTCTATTTAAAAATTACAAAAATTATTAGTGGACGCTCTTCCAGAGGACGCGTTTGTTGGCCAGTTGTGAGTCTGCAGACTTGGTTGATTTCATGCTGCACTGCCTGAGAAACGGACCGCCGATCGGCCACATTCTCACAACGTCAGATTTTTGGGTGTACACCCTCCTAGACCCTCGTTACCGGGACAATTACAAAGCCTCTTCACACCGTTGAACCGGGACCGTAAAATGCTGGAGGACCAAGACACACTGTTGAAATCCATAATGTTCTCCATTCAAGCCGAGAGCGCTGCTGCTGCTACTGCTTTACAAAGCAGCTCTGTGCGTTGAGGCATTGTTAGACACCTCTGCAAACAAGGGGAGCACAAGCAGCGCCTCTGCACAGGGCAAGAGCTGTATGTTACAAATGTGGCGAAGTTTTTTGACAGCGCACAAAGGTGTACACCATTGTGATGGGAAATTAGTTAATTTTGGTGATTAGTCACCATGACTAGTTCACTGAAAAGATTAGTTCAAAAGATTAGTTTCATTTAGTTCAGTTTTTCTCCACCCTATCCTGTGAGGAGCTGATTGGAAATGCTCATGTGACTCTGAACTAATGAACTAGATGAATGCTGAAAAAATGTTCTATTGAGGAATGACTCAGGACAGCCAGTTCAATCTGATGCCTCTGACTGAGCAGCAGTGCCACATAATGATTGTGTATGAGGGGGCTGAGAAGCAGTTCAGCATCCACCATTTTAAGACAGAACAGGGGTCAGTGTTAAAGATTTTAGCAAGAATGATCTTCTAGGCTAGAGGCATGAACTACACACAGAAACACTCTCTCATACACACATATGAGCTGTGTCTGTGTACTGTGTGTGCAATTTCATTTTTTTTTAATATTTATTATTACTGTTATATTTGTATTTGATGTGTGGTATGCCTTGGAGGTGCTGGCTTGCCCTGCTGCCAGTGTATATCTGAGCGCGTCTTTTTGTGCTGCGGTGGTGTACTCACGACCGTCGCATGCGACTATCCTCAGACAATGTAGACCGGCTTATTTTTTGAAAATGAACAAGGCATGGATCTCACCTGAATTTGCCTGTCCGTTTTCAGATTAAATAACTGTTTGCCAAAGTTTTCCAAGTCTCCTGTTATGTTCATCTTTCTACCACCTGAACTCTACTCCCTGGGCTACAACACTGCAGTCACAGGGGAATGATCATTTACAAAACAAAATGTTATCCCCAACAAATAGTAGCGCAACGACTCCAGTGCCCACTTTATCGCAGGCACTCTCTCTCTACAATGCTGTCTCTGTTTTTTGATGGAGTAAGTTTTCGACTCAGGAAAACAAATGGGATGCTCCTCCCCGTTAAGCTCCAGTCCTGAGACAACATGGCACCCAGACCTACCTTGACGCTTTCAGTCTGGACAATGAATTCTCTTTTGAACTCGGGTGTGCCCCAAAACTGGTGACCCACACAGTGCCCCTTTTATTGCCCTGTTGATGACCCCTTGCTGATTTTTTAACCGGCTCACCAGATCCATGGGTATTCTCTCAAACTGGACCTCTAAAATTTTGAATGGCACCAGGGACTCACTAAATGAGGCTGGGGAAACTGTGTACCTGGCGCATGCGACAAGAGTTACAATACCGTTTAACTTCTTGATAGACCCCACCCAGTAAAACCATTGTATAATTCTGTGTAGGGTTTTCTTTTGGCACAAATGTCACCCTAGTACATGCGCATGCGCTAAGTCCATTACCAACCTCCGATATGACTGCGGTAGCAGCAATTGCTAAAAAAATTTAACATGTATTTTATAAACCTGATACAGCAAATCTTGTTTCAGCTCTAATTGTTTAAATACTGTAGCTGCCCGGGGTGTTGGGGTTCCCCATTGACAACCAGTACATTTTCACGGGCTAGACTCAACGTAGGGGCGCGGAGTTGCGCCTTAACAAATTTGTCACCTGTCACATTTAAGTATTACAATTCTATGATTCTATGATTCTAATTCAGGTCCGGTGTCAAATCTTCCATCTCCCCAACTAACACTTCGATAGGAGAGGGGTTTTCCTACTCCACCAAAGGCAAAGGTAATACTGCCCACTGCACACATGTGTTATGCATGTGAGACTGATAGTAGCCAACAAAGTAGCTAACAAAGGCCACTTGTGATCGCCCTATCAGCGTAGGAAAAATGCTACTCAAAGATCTGCCATGATCCTGGACAAAATCTTGATATAATGGTCAATGAGTGAGAATGTACGATAGGATCCAGGCAGATGTGAAGGTTTGTTTGGTTTTAGTAGCAACTTCATGTGTGACATGTTTGAATGGCTGGGCAACCCTCCTGTCTCCAATATATGATGAAGGTGCGTACCAATGTGGATGGGATATCCTCACTCAATATTTAAATAATTTGGCTGTAAACCATCAGGTCCTGGTGCTTTCCCGTATTTAAAGTAACTTATCGCCGCTGTCACTTCCGTCACCTCAATTGTTTTTTTAAAAGGAGAAAGCTGATAGTTTGTGATGGATGGTAACCGTATTCCATCTACAAAGGTGTTACCCTCCGCACTATCCGTATGTTCCACCTTATATAAGTCTGAGTAGTTATTCTTTAGAATGGTGTTTATGGTTCGAGGGTCTGTGTTCTGATCCCATGTTTATTCGTTACGCTGTAATATGTTGAGACGAATGTGATTTCCTTTCGCTGTCGTGATAATAGTCTCCCTCATTTGCTACCTTAACGATATACATCGGCTCTATAATTGTTATTACTGCTTCTCTCTCGTCGATATACCCATACGTGTAAGTCAGCCTTAGCTGTTACATCTATTTTTAACCTGTGTTGATGAACTTGTTTGTTTGCCGTTGTACCTATCGCGTAATATCCTGTAGCCTGCGGTTGTTTGTCGCGATCTTCTTTTTTAGCGTTGTCTGATAACTTTTAGTTTCCCGCGCATTATCCCTTCCCTGCTGCCCATAAAAGTTCCGGCCTATCCCTAGTATCTCCATTATCCCTTACATATTAAAAAACACCATTGCTTCACGTGATGTCGAAACTTCTCATCCATTAACAAATAGGTCGGGAAGCGCCAAGTTTGGTTTGGCCCATCTGCACCATATCTGGCAGGGTCACTGATATGGGCACGTGGTCATATATAGCTACGTTGTGCACATCTGCCTCTTCCACTCCCTTAATAGCTCCTGTGCTAGCAATATATAAATCTATTCTGGACCAAGAGTCATGTGGCGCCGAATAGAATGAATATTCACTGCATCTGGGTTCAGGTGTGTCCAAATGTCTACAAAGTTACTCGTGTCTAGCAAGGGTTTATTATAAACATGTGTCATGTGATCGCACATTCATTTCGCATCGACCTACAGTTCTTCACTGGTTCGATTCCCTTTATTTAAGTCACCACGTGGGTGGTTTTAATGCTCTCCTATCGGCCTGATATGCTTGGATACCTGGGATAAATTCAGGAACGTCTCCAAACTCCCTACTCACATGTCAGCGCAGGAACCGTAAAAAGGGAACGTGTTGTTTTGTTGCGCATAGGTGGTTTTTATACAGTAAATGATTACTGCTGTCTTATTTTTGCGCCCCCAGGGAGAATAAGTCTGCGTAACGTTACATTTTACAGACACTCATATAATGGGACACACGCTACCCTAACCGTGACACAAGGAAGGTAAAGCCGCCATTTTAGCGTCACTGTGCTGTTAATTCAGTTTGGGACAGAACGCTGCTCTGCTGACTCTGGGGGACAGTTAGAGATTGCGATTTTGTGTACTGTGCTTTAGGCAGGCTACTTTACCAACCGCTGTGTACATCTTCTTTTGCCTTGCAGTGTTTTTTTCACAGCTCTGCAAGGTGTGTGTGTGAGTGAGGTGACGCGCTGCAGTTTGCTCGCCATACAACGCTGTATGTAGGATCTGCACATGTCACTCTCACACTCTTTTTTTTTTTTTCTTTAGTGGTAATTCTTGCTGCTCCATTCAATTGAAATTATAGTGTGACGTGCTTCCATCCGTACCCAATACATTGGTTGAAAACACTTTTAGAAGGACACAAAAAGCCCTTTCACAGCTAAGAGTTGTGTTCACTGTGTCTGAGATTTTAATTTATTCAATTTTGATCACGTCAGTTACTTCTTCAAGCATGTGCTTGTACTCTGCTGAGCGTGTCTTACTGCCTCATCCTTGTCATTTTTCTCGAATTGGTGTACATGTACATCAAAGTAGTCTTCATTTTGATCAAAATCCAAGCAGGTACCCGGACACTCTATGGCTGCTTTTATACGGTGGACTGGCTCCAAAATTCAATAAGACTTAAGATGCAATCGGGCACCTTGTCAAGGCCCAATCCTCTTCTCCCTCTGATATAATAATAATAATAATAATAATCTTTATTTATATAGCGCCAACATATTCCGCAGCGCATTACACTTTTAACAGTTTCAAAACAAAGTCATAGGTAACAACGTTAACAATACAATAATTAAAGAAAAATCAGCCGACCCTGCTCGTGAGAGCTTACAATTTTACAATGAGGTGGGGGAGATACAAAGTACAGGTGTGTATATATAATGGTGCATTTCCAATGATGGTCCAGCCATCTTGAGGGAGTGAGGCATGGATGGAGATAGTGAATGGGCTCCACATACACACTTAAACATAGATACGACTTTGGTTATTGAATGTGATAGGCCACTCTGAACAAATGTGTTTTGAGGGAGCGCCTAAAAACCAGGCAAATTGTGGATGTCCTAATTTCTTGTGGTAGAGCATTCCCAAGGATTTGCGCAGCCGGGAGAAGTCTTGGAGTCGGGAGTGGGAGGTACGGATTACTGCAGAGGTTAGTCGAAAGTCATTTGCAGAGCGCAGCAGTCGGTTAGGCCGATAGAGAGAAAGAGGGAGGAGATGTAGGGGGGTGCTGCACTGTGGAGAGCTTTGTGGGTGAGAACCAGTACTTTGAATTGGATCCTATAATGAATGGGCAGCCAAGTGTAAGGGACTGGCGAAGAGCAGACGCGTCCGAGTACCGATTAGCCAGATGGATGACCCGGCTGCTGCATTAAGGATGGAATGGAGAGGGGATAGTCGAGTAATGGGGAGGCCAGTAATAGAGCATTGCAGTAGTCCAGGCGGGAGTGGATCAATGCTACATGAGGTTTTTGTTGTTTCCATGGTGAGAAAAGGGGGATTCTAGAGATGTTCTTTAGGTGTAGACGGCAAATATCTAACAAACAGGTCATGCTGGAGAGACTTGCACCTACTGCCACTCAGGGTCTTCAGCTCCTTTGTGAGAAACTAAAGTTTGGCCAGCCAGTATATCAAATAAAGTTCATGAGAAATGGGAACTGTGGTTGGCTTCACTTTTGGTACTGGGTGCTAATACCAAACCATTTGGGGTGCCATTCAATGGATATTCCTGGCTGGTTGGAGACAGCTCATTCCCCCAGAAAAGTACCAGAAAGCTAAGGTGATGGTGGCCTCTCTCAACATGAAGGAGTTTGCTTGTTGTCTAGGAGACCGACCCCCTGCTGTGTACCTTGTCAACGTTGTGTTGAAGCTTGCAAGGATTAGAGGTTACAGTGGTAAGTCTGGTTTTTACTAAAGATCCTGCTGTGTATTATGTTTTTATGTTTTAAAAAAAAATGTATCTTAGGAATGTAAATAACTTTTTTTTTTTTTTTTTTTCAGGTATTTGATCTACCATAGCTAGTTGTGATCGTTGACTCTACCCCCTCCCAGAATGTTACTCGGGTTTATGGGGGGAAAATCACCGCTATTCCAGACTGATTAATGTTAATGTGTCTGGCTCTTACACAGCACACAGCACTTGATGTTAGTTTATCTTTTTCCTAAAATTTTTTGTTACACTGCCTTCTCACATTTTTTTGCACTTTTTTTTTAAGCACAAGTTTTTTTACACTTCCTTGTTCTGTAAGTGGCTTATGGTTAAATGTTTTATACTAGATGTAAATATGTAACATGTAAATTTTATATTAAGATTTTGCAAATTTTAGGTCCACACCATCAGGCTCTTTCGTCCCCTCTCCTCAGAGTAGCGGTAATATATCCACAACATTGACCCAATGGGCAGTAAGGGAAAGGTATCGTCCCTGGCCATGGGTTACTGGTCCACGCAGCGGTGGTCAGGTGGACATTGTACTGACGGAGTTTAGTAGGGGCATGTTTAATTTTAACCTAAAACAACATGCTTTTTGCAGACCAGGACGGCTTGCCTGCTGAAATAAAATCAGCTTGGCACATTTGTATTGTGGGATTGCCAATGCCATTAAGTTCCGTAAAACTGTCAGTCTCCACCAGCCTGACTGACAGCATTCAAGGGACAGGGTTTTGCAATGCCAGCATTCAGAGCCTGTGCTCGTGGATGGTTTGCCGAGATTGGGCCTACACCCGATACACACAACTGACACCCAACAGATAAACAAGCCATAAAAAATCTCTGAAAGAAACCCCAACATTATTATTAAACCAGCAGATAAGGGGGGTGCTATCGTTATTATGATAAAGACCCAATCTATTGCGAAATTCATAGACAACTGTCAGTTAACCTAACCTCCCAGACAACTCAATTGTGACCCTACATTTTAATCTGTCAAAAAATTGATCGTATCTGACAAAACATCTTTAATTGATCACCATAGACTGTAAAACTATGACATTCCTTAATATTCAATACCCCATCACCCCTGTTTTCTACACATCCCAAAAATCAACAAAAAACTACATTATCCACCCGCATACCTAGAGGGATAATTCTCCGTGTTCTACAGTATCACCAAAATGTTTAACATTTTTGCCTAATTCTTTTGTATTATATTCTCACCCTATGTATATATTGTTATATTATACATTGTCATTGACTGTAAATTTTTCTATCTCTTCCAGCGACTATTTGATAAAGGCCACTGCGTTGCCCAAAATGTCAGTCAGTAGTCTCATAGCTATTTTTTCTTTTTTCACATCAAGTGTGCAATAAAAATTTCAAATTTAACCATGACATATTCCCAGTTAAACTTGTGCAGTGATTCTCTATAGACTGTACATCTTCAGTGTGTCTTGAAAACTCAACTACGTGTTTTCTCCGCACATGTTTAACATATTTGTGGTATTGAGGTTACTGACACTTTACTCTTTTTACTTTTTGATTACACAACTTGCATTTGAATAGCAAATATCATCTGCAAGTGTGTGAAAAAAGGACCACGCAGTGCAAGTCCTGGGAGCGTCCGTTTAGACTTTTGGAAGAGAAATCCGAACAGGTGCCAAAATGGAGGCTACAGGCAACAGAGTATGCAGCCTAACTCTCCCTCCTGTTTGTACCGTTGGGGCAATCGCTTCCTCAGAGCTGCTACCACCACTTCCTGTTCCTCACGCCATGTTGGGTCTTGGACCTCATCAATCTCCACTAACCTCTTCCAACACCTGCTGCTGTTGGGTGGTCTGGCCACCACCATGCTCAACAGAAAATGGCACCTGAGTCTCATCATCATCAGATGCGTTCTGCGGTTGTGTGCCCATCGGCACTGTCTCACCCGCCTCTTCAGATTCAGAGAGACACAGCTGTTGCACATCACTGCATACTCCCTCTTCTTCACATTCCAGAATGCTGCTTGCTGTGCCCCTGTTTGCAAACCAACAGATTTTTGGAGAACGAAGCAGGACTCAGCTGGCTCCTTACAGAACTCTCTGATGACTGGGCAATTTGGCAGGCGGTGAAGAGACAGATGGTTGATCAACAGTGCTGTGTTCCTGAGAGGAGGTGGAAGCAATTGAAGTCGATGATTGGACCCTGGGCTCCAACAGTGCCAGTTGTTGCCTGTAAGTGCTGTTAGCACAGTCAACACTTGCTCCTGTGTTACTGGGGTTGAGTAATGGCAGCTGTTCCCCTGCTGTGTGTACGACAAAAAGTCATGCTGCCTCCACCCTGTCCTCCTCTCATCCCTGGGCTCCAACACCGCCAGTTGTTGCTGGAAGTAATTGGCACGGGTACTGACTCTGCCTTACCCTGGTTACAGCACACAGCTGTTTCCTGGCAGTGTCAACGTAATTAGCCTCCAATAAGTTGTCCTGTCATGTTGCATTCCGGTTATCCGACTCTATGGTGCCTGCAGTTTAGGTGATTCCTATGTGTGCTGTGGGATTGTAAATAAAGGCTCTTTCCGTTGTGAAAATAGGACAAGCACCCACTGTAGGACTGTGTTGATTTGGTAACTGCAGACGGCTTGCGGCCTGTCAACTTACATTTTCATGGGTGCCTTATGGTACCCGTCCCAGTTCCAGTACCGTCAGCTGGTTCCCACAGTGCCTTTGGCTTAGGTGCTCCATCTCGGTATCCGAGTTCCTGCAATGTCTGCTTGTCCTTGGTAGTGCTTTGGAGCCAGGTACCCCCTGCTTAGTAACCGTGTCCCAGTAACGTCAGCTGGTCCTCGGTTGTGCCATTGGCTCTTTTCCTTCTGCTGCCCTCCGGGTTCCGCACAGTCAGCTGGTCCTCGTTACTTGCATTGGCTCTTGTACCTTCTGCTACCCGTCGGGGGTTCCAGTGTCGTCAACTGGTTCTCCACAGTGCCTTTGGCCTAGGTGCCTCCATCTCGGTATCCGAGTTCCTGCAATGTCTGCTTGTCCTTGGTAGTGCTTTGGGAGCACAGGTACCTCTGCTTAGTACGTTTTCCCAGTAACATCAGCTGGTACAAGGTTGTGCTACAAATACAAGATACAGAACAAGAGACACAAGAACAATAAGCAGAAGATCTAAAAGCAGAAGAACATGAAGTATAAGACCAAAATGAAGAGCAAATATATGCTCTAAATTATAAGCAGAAGAAGACTAAGCAGTGTATGGGGGTGAGTCCGTTCTCCTCGTGGTGCCCCTGGTAAATGCTGATGCTGCAGGCTAACTGAACACGGACAAATACTGTTGTAATTTAAATCTTTTGTGGCAGCAAGAACGGAACGATGAAAAAATCATACTTTTACAGATTACAAGTACAGGAATCTATGTCACAAATAAGAATATGATGAAGAAGATGAAGGACTATAATTTTGAAGAGAATAATAGTTTAAAAGAACAATATGAGTAATGTTAACAAAAAGATGAAAAGCAAGAAGTTTTTAGAAGAAGATAAAGAAGGTGAAGATGAAGAATAATTTGATGACAAAGATGATGCTGCTGAAGATTATGAAGGAGGAAAGTGTGGCAAAAGTTAAAAAGGTGAGAGCATGGAGTTGTGAAACATACAATTTGCCAAAATAGAAAAAAGGTTAACAACATTGTCAATTTCTTCGTCAATCCGAACGTATTTCCTAAAAAAAAAAATTAATGCTATTCCATTGGATTGGGTTAAACATCTATGCCTTTAATGTCTCCTCAACCTCCCCCAATACATTCTACATTACTCTTTGTTGTTTTCCTTCATGTACAATTAACCTACAAGGCAAGAATGGGGTTTTTTTAATTTCGATATTTTGTTCCCATAGACTTACATTGGACTTCGGTATCGGTATCGGGTATCGCCGATATTTTTTGGGTATCGGCGATACCATTCCGATTCCGATACTTTTGGATATCGGAAAGTATCGCTCAACTCTAGTCACTGGACTTGTAGTGACCAGGACAATGCTTGTAAATAGTTAGCACCAATGGCTACAGAACAAACACCGTCTGGCGGGGCCCAAAAATGTGGTCCAAAAGGGAGAGCAGCCATGCCTTGTAGCCTGCCCAAGGCCTACATTGAGAGTTTTAGATGGGTCCTTCATATTGTACTTTTGTTATGGTGAAAAGGACACCCCATTTCAGAACTTCACTGAATTAATGTTAAAATTCTATGAATAGTTATGACATGTTTTCTTTTATGTTTCCTCAGTCCGGGAGTAGAGTTGAGCGATACTTTCCGATATCCAAAAGTATCGGAATCGGAATGGTATCGCCGATACCATTAAAATATCGGCGATACCCAATACCGATACCGGAAGTCCCATGTAAGTCTATGGAACAAAATATCGCAACTAAAAAAACCTCTTTCTTTCCTTGTAAACACTAAATATACACACATAGAATACATTATATATATATATATATATATATATATATATATATACATGTCATTGTGACATATATATATACATATATGTATAGTTTATACACTTCTACATAGTAAATATCCTCTGATTCAATTGCCGGGTAAAGCCGGCTTCTGTGAAAAGACAGAAGCACCCGACATGAAATGACACTTGGTGTACATAGGGTTAACCATGTCTTTTCATGTCCTTTGCTATCTGATTTGCACAAACAATTAAATCAGTCTATGTGTGCAAAATTTCACACCTGTAGGGGTTAATTAAAGGTGTAAATTCGTTGTAAAAAAAACGGACTTTTTTGCTACGAATTTACACCTTTAATTAACCCCTACAGGTGTGAAATTTTGCACACCTACACTCATGTAATTGTTTGTGCAAATCAGATATCAAACTACATGAAAAGACATGGTTGACCCTATGTACACCAAGTGTCATTTCATGTCGGGTTCTGCATTTTCACAAAAGCCGGCAATTGAATTAGCGGCTATTATACTATGTAGAAGTGTATGAACTATAAATATAAATATATATATATATATATATATATATGTGTGTCACAAATTCAATGACATGTATATATATATATGAGGTGTAAAATTGCTGAAAAAAAATGCGTGGGCTCCCGCCCTACTTTCGCAACCAGACAGACAAAGCCAGTGAGTGGGGGCAGATAATAATAGCCCAGAGAGGGACCATTTTTTTTGGCCCCCCCGGCTACTTAACATCTGCCCCAGACACCCAGAAAGGGCAAATCTCTAATTAGATTTGCCCTTTCTGGCACTTTGCCCGTCTATTCCCATTGCCCTGTAGCGGTGGCGAATGGGTTAATAAGGGGTTAAAATGACCTTGCAATTGAAAGGTCACTTTAAGCCAGGTTAATAATTGAGAGCTGTCAATTAGACAACTATCAATTATTAATCCTATTGTATGAAAGAAAAATCAAACACACACTTTAATAAAAAAGAAGTTTAATGAAATAATCACACAGTTTTTGACCATATTTTATTTACCTGCTAAAACCATTTCCTGTAATAAAATAAAATAATAAAGCAAAATTATTCTTACCAATCCGATGCACAGTCAGGTCCCACGGTGTAATCCTTCAGAAAGGGTTAATGTTTACTGCAGGGACCGCAGCTAACGCTGCAGCCTCACAGTAAACCCCCAAATGAATGAGCTCCTCTCCTGGCTGACAGGAGAGGAAGTGGAAAGATTAATTGATTGCTTTCCACTTTCACTTCAGGTCAGCCAGGGACACCATCAGTGACGTCAGAGGGAACTGATTAACAAAAATAGGGGTTCCCTTCGAAAAAAAAATGGCGTGGGGTCCCCCCTATTTTTGTTAAACAGCCAGATGAAGCAGACCGCTGAGGCCTGGATTTTCAGGCTGGTAAGGATCCAATATCCATGGACCTTGCAAGCCTGATAATACCAGGCCACAGCAGTCTGCTTAGCTTGGCTGGTTAACAAAAATAGGAGATCCCCTCGAAAAAAAAAACGGCGTAGGGGTCCCCTATTTTTGTTAACCAGCCAAGTAAAATGCAGACTGCTGCGGCCTGGTATTAAAAGACTGTCAAGGCCCATGGATTTTGGCCCTCAACAGCCTGATAATACCAGGTTACAGCAGCCCCACATTTGGCGCATCAAAAGATGTGCCAATTGTGGCACTTTACCCGGCTCTTCCCACTTGCCCTGTAGCGGTGGCAAGCGGGGTAATAAGGGGTTAATGTCACCGTTGATTGCACGGTGACAATAAGCCCGGTTAATAATGGAGAGGCGTCAATAAGACACCGATCCATTATTAATCCCAAAGTTTTTAAATGTGTAAAAAAAGACACAGCAAGAAAAAGTCTTTTAATGAAATAAAAGAGACAACACAGTTTTCATTTTTTTTATTACTCTCTCATTCCTGCGACGCCATCGATCTCCTGTAAAAAAAGAAAAAAAACAAACCAACAGTATACCACCTGTCCGACGCAGTCCATAGTAACGACTGTCCCACGACGATCCAGCTCTGCTACATCGGAATGACAGGCAGAGCCTGACATCCCGGCGCAGCACAGCTGCTTACCAGATTCCCCGGCGGTGACGTCATCGGACTGCTTTACGGCCGCGATTACCCAGCAGTCACTGCAGTTATCGCGAGAAACTGCATGTGACCGCCGGGGAGAAGAGGATGGCGGCCATTAAGCAGTCCGGGATGTGACCGCCGGAGATCTTCTGCCGGGTAAGTGCCGCTGACTCCTGACAGACCCGACCGACGGACACTGACAGTGACAGTGACAATTTCGATTCCGGTATCCGATATGACGAAAATATCGGTACTCGGAATCGGAATTCCGATACAGCCAATATCGGCCGATACCCGATATTTGCAGTATCGGAATGCTCAACCCTATCCGGGAGTAATGAATTGTACTAGGGGGAAATGTGGCACCCCAGGAGTTGGTTGCCACAATGACCTTGACTCCCTCCAGGGGGAGTGATGTCATGCCTCGACTACACAGCAGCATGTGTGAGCCGGAGACGCCATACTGGATCGATCCCTGAAGTAGGCTACAGCTGCATGTCATAAGAGTGGAGTTCTACTTAATTCACAGAGAGAGAGAGGAACTTGAACAACAGCAAGTTTACAACAGCAAGTACCTCAGAGAATAGCGCTAGATTCCAAATTGCTTTAAGGCTGATCGACTCCAGCACCATCTGTAACCTGTTCCCTGGACACTTTGCCTGCAGAACTGTGAGTAAAGCTTTGGAAACTGCACCTGACTGTGTCCTCTCAAGTTCTTCCTGCAACACACTCTCAACACTGCTACATCCCTTGCTAAATACTACATCCTTACCATCTACCTTACATTACATCTGCCTGGGACATAGCTTCACCTGTGGGAAGCTTTACCAACTCTGCTGCATCACCAACTGTCCCAGGGGATCTGCACTGCAGCGCTGGTTACCTCTGACCAGAAACCACAGGTGGCGTCACAAACACTTTCTTACAAACTCTATTATCCCTTGTAAATATACCCCTTTTATTGGATGCCCAGGGCCACGGACCGGGTCACTGCCGCTGTGACACTTCCCCTTTAAGAAGCGGCCCAGTACTGAGTACCCGCTGCCCTGGTCCATCCACTAGATTGCTAGATCAGCTGCCGAGCTGTGATTGGCAGTGTATGGGAGGGAGGAGTGAAAGCACATTTCATTTCGCTGCTGCAAAATAAATATCATAAATCCTTCAGAGCTCCTGCTCAATTTTGATGGCTCTCTCTGATGCATCTCTCCCTCTATCCTTTCCCTAAATCTTAGAGTTAGCAAGGGGAAAGAATTGTACATAGATCTGTAGTAGAGAGGGGAGAAAGTATCTCAGGGAGCACACAGACTACAGATGAGGAGTAAAGTACATGGGCATGGACAAAAGAAAATATGTAGAGTATTGGAGCTGTGCTAAACATGAAAGCAAGCGAAGGCAACACCTCCCTGGATACACACAAATTTCACATCTAACCTATACTGCTGTAAGAAACACTCCCACAAGAGAGAAGTCTAAAACTTAGATCTGGATGCAAACTGCATATTAGAGTTCTAAAAATGAATGAAAGAAAGTTGATTGCAGACTGAAACTGAATTTTATTACTTATGGGTAAGCACTAATAAATGTAACAATTATTTTCCATATCAAATGTGGCCATAGTTTTTAAATAGTAATGAGCCGAACTTGACCCCGAGCCCATTGTAAGTCAATGAGGACTCGAACGTCAGTACTGTAAAATGGCTGTAAAATGGTCAACGTAAAGTCTAGTGGGCTGTAAAATGAAGACAAAAGGGGATAAGAGCAGGACAATTGCCCTGCAAACAAATGTGGATAGGGAAATTACTTCAACGGGTTCTATTACCATAGCAAAAATGTTAAAATATGAAGTAAATGGAAATTACAAACATTTTAACAGTGCCCTCACAAAAAATGAGGCTTGCTACCGACAGTCTAGTTAAACATTTCTCCCAAGGACAATGTTTTCACATTTCTCCCACAAAACCTGGTAACAAATTTCACTCACAGAGCATGTTTTCACATTTCTCCCACAGAAACTGGTAACAAATTTCACTCACAGAGCATGTTTTCACATTTCCCCCATAGAAGCTGATTAAAATTTTTCACACCCAGACAATGGGGCACAGTATACCCACAGGCAGGGTTGCAGAGTGCATACAGTGGCTTCAAGGCACAGTATTTCCACATATAAAGAATACACACAGCTGCTTTTGGCTCAGTACCCTCACAGAAGCTGATAACAAATTTCACCCACAGAGCATGTGTTAAGTGCCAGGAGTCTCCCATTCATCACCAGCCACTGCTGGCGCTGCTCAGCATAGATGTCGGTCCCAGCATCTGGCTCAGGCTCGTGGTGTGCCCTTTGTTGATGCTGGCTCTTCAGCCAAGTCTATGGGAACCAGTGATACGCAGGTGCAGTCCTACGCTCAGGAGTCTAAGTCCAGAAATCACCTTTCAGAGCATGTCTGTGATGTGGCGTCTTCTCATTGTTGGTCGGATGCTACCTGCTCTGGTGATGTGGCAGCCCCGGATTGGCCTGCGGGCGATATCTCGGCCGACTGGACGTGAGTGTTTGTGGTGGGGCCTAGTGTATAAAAGGCTTTCAACGGCGCACGCGTGCGCGCTGGTGTCATTCATGTTTGTGTGTGGGTGGATACTTTACCACTCTGTCAGCTCTGTTGCATGCGTCCGTCTTAGTCCGCTATATGCTTTGGTACTGGTTAGATACAGGTTCAGTAGCATAGGGACTGGGGTTATTACCTTGATTTGATGTCTGTATCACGTGTGCTATTAGCACGGTTCAGTCACATAGCAAGATCAACCCTTTAGCTAGAGGGCAACAGGGTATTGTACCTAGCGTCATTTGCGTTTGTTTCTCTGCGCATCATCTGTTTCATTCCTTTGTGCGGTAAGCACAGTGTACTGGCAGAGCTAGCACAACACACGTGCTACATCCCTGTGAAGTCAACAGGGCTTTGTACCTTGCATCATTAGAGATGTGCACTACCTCTCTGTGAAGTTAACAGAGCTGGGTATTCTGCATTTTGTTCACACTGTGTGGAGTTAACACAGTGTACTTTAGGTGAACGCTCGCTACTCCGTACCATCATTGTTCACATTAGCAGCAGTTTTACATCTCTACATGGTGGACCCCGGATTGCGATTGCACTTTATTATTTATTTTATTTAGTGCAATCTGCCAACCCTAACAGGATGTTTCCACATTTCCCCCACAGAAGCTGATAAAAAATTTCACCCACAGAGCATGGGGTACACAACCGCCACAAGATAGGGTTGCAGAGTACACACAGCGGCTTTTGCCACAGCACTTCCACAGGTGGCGTTGCAGAATACACACTGGTAAGGGAGTAACAATTGGTAACAATTTAAAGTTATGTTTTATTAATTTTCCTTGCTCAGCTGAAACTTTGCCTTGTACAGTTCACAAAATATTTTTGTTTCAAAAATTGACTATTGTCATATATACTGTAGAACCTGCTTTGTGTGAAATTTCATTGGTTTAAAATAAAAAAAAATTGCTCTGCTACAGGTGTATAAACGTGGTTGTTCTAAAATTGACTTTTGTCATATATACTGTTGAATTTGGTTTGTGTGAAATTTCGTTGGTTTGAAGTAAAAAACAAACATTGTCCTTCTACAGGTATACAAATTTGGTCCCTCGGTACTTGGGCCCCAACTGCCACTGTCTCCCATGGTCCAGGAACAGCACCCATGTCTTTACTGGTATTGTCCCCTTAACAACTGTCACGTAGACAAGCTTCTTATGACCAGAGATGCTACATTTCCCTGGGTGAAAATTGTGAAGGCTGGGGCAAAGTCCCACCATGGCATGGCACATGAGCTATCGACGCTGAAGATTGCTGGCCCTACTTCTATCAGGGTTTCTTCCACCTCCTATACCAAACCTGCTGTGTACCTTGGATACCAGCGCCCTGATGCAGGGAGCTGGTAACCAAGGTACACAGCGGGTTTCCAGGCACCGCGCAGCGCCTGGGAACCCGATGTGTACCTTGGTTACCAGCGCCCTGCATCAGGGCGCTGGTATCCAAGGTACACTGCGGGTAACTAAGCGATGGTACCCGCAGTGTCGCTGTGCTGATCGCTGCCCTGAGCTGCCTGTTTGGCAGCTCAGCAGCGATCATGTAGCGATACACCAGCGATCCTGACAAGTGCATATCGTTGTCGGGATCGCTGGTGTATCGCTATGTGAGACCCGGGCTTAAGTACTGACAACAATGTAACAGATGAATTATAGCAAAGGAGTTGAATGATCTGATTACCATTAGGATATATTGCACCAGAAAAGACAGCCAGCAGAGGTGTGGAGTTGTACCATTCAGGCTGCTTGCTAACATTGAATTTAGTGAAATACATGCAGGATGGATCAGTTCAGAAGTTGAATGATTTCATTACCATTAGGATACATTGCAGCAGAAAAGACAGCCAGCAGAGGTGTGGAGTTGTACCATTCAGACTGCTTGCTAACATTAAATGGAGTGAAATACATGCAGGATGGATCAGTTGAGCCTGATGACCAGGCAGTGGACAATTGCAGTGTTGATGCTAAAAACCCAGTGGTGGACAATTGCAGTGTTGACACTGAAGACCCAGCGGTGGACCATTGCAGTGTTGGGGCGAAAGATTCTGCAGTTTAAAACTCCATTGTTGAGGCTGAATAACCGTCAGTGGACAGTTGCAGTGTTGATGCTAAAGACCCAGAGGTGGACAAGAATGTGTGCAGTGTTGACGCTGAAGACCCAGCGGTGGACAATTGCATCTTGCGGGTCAAGATGACGTTTTCAGTGGTACCATGTTTAATTATACCTGTCTTTTTGATTGCGTGTTATTCCTCTTTTTTCGGTGGTGTGATGATAAAGCATTGTTTTTTTGCCTTGGTTTTTTTATGGTGTTCACTAAAGGGGTTAACTAGTGGGACAATTTTATAGTTTGGGTCGTTATGGACACGGCAATACTAAATATGTGTATATGTTTGATTAGAAGATAATATGTAAAACCAGACGCACTCTATAGAACAGTTTGATATGCAGATGTAATAATACAGTGACAAATATATATTGCACTAAACCCCATGAGAAAAAGGTGATGAGAAAAGCCTGTAATCTATTTTGTAATAAACCCCAAACCATAAGCATAAATTGTCATAATATGCATAAGATATTTAGTAATGTGGGTATTTATACGAACACACCCTAGAAAAGTTAAAGGAGTCCTCTTTTCACGATGGAGCAGGAAAGCGCTGCAGAAATCCTAAAAGATCCTAAAAAACCTCATATGTAGAAAAGTCAGAGGAAATTGAGACTGTCCCGGCCGGTGACAGCTCAGATAAATAAAATGTCAATGGTGCACTGTGGAGAAAATAATCCTGCTTGCACAGGTTTTACCTGACAACCCCGATGGGTCACTTGCAGTAGAAAGTCCGACTTCAGCCTCCTATGGCCCGCTGACGAAACATGCATCCGTTGCTGAAAGCCGGTATTCACTGGCCTACGTGGCCAGATCGGGAACGCCGGCTGATGATGTTGAATCCTCACTTGGAAAAAAGGATGTGGGCAGGACCTGCCGTGACGAGCCAGGTCACGTGCCCGTAGCAATTCTGCGACGATGAATACTGCCTTCTGTCCTGGTATCTGGAAAAGGAGAAGTAAGTCCTCTGATGGGCCTCCAATGGCCTGAATAAAGTCCGGTGCACGGCGGTAATACACTGTCCGCTGCGGTAACAATGTACTTGCAGCACAAGTGGAGACAGGACCTGCCGTGAGGTACAGGCTCACGTGACAGCACGTGGTATGCACTGAGTGAGAAGGTACGGATCACAGAAAGGACCACAATAGTACATTGTAAAACCTGTGCAAGCAGGATTATTTTCTCCACAGTGCACCATTGACATTTTATTTCTCTGAGCTGTCACCGGCCGTGACAGTCTCAATTTCCTCTGACTTTTCTACATATGAGGTTTTTTAGGATCTTTTAGGATTTCTGCAGCGCTTTCCTGCTCCATCGTGAAAAGAGGACTCCTTTAACTTTTCTAGGGTGTGTTCGTATAAATACCCACATTACTAAACATCTTATGCATATTATGACAATTTATGCTTATGGTTTGGGGTTTATTACAAAATAGATTACAGGCTTTTCTCATCACCTTTTTCTCACGGGGTTTAGTGCAATATATATTTGTCACTGTATTATTACATCTGCATATCAAACTGTTCTATAGAGTGCGTCTGGTTTTACATATTGTCTTCTAATCAAACATACACACTCAATTTTATCCATAAATCCTTTTGTGGTTTGTAGTTTTTATGTGCGCAAACTATTTTTCATTTTAATCATTCATTCTTTATTGGCATTTTGTAGTGGTAGTGCCCTTGTTTGCAGCACTCTTAAACTACAGTTACTTTAGCGCCGCTGATATATTTTTACGATACTAAATATGTGTACATTTATTGTTTTTCTTATTTACATAAAGAAATGTATTTATTGAAAAAAAATATATATTTTTTTCGTTATTTAGAATTAAAAAAAATATATTTTTACACGTTAATATATTTTTTTGTTGCTTTTTTGCATTGTCCCAGTATGGGACATCACTGTTATGATATGGTAGCCGAGGAGGACAGTAACAAAAATAGCCAAGGCAGCCAGCCACCCAGAGAGGTTGGTAACTAATGGATTGCAGACCACTAAGGCCCCTTTCACACTTCAGTCGTACGACGTCAGTCAGAATCCGCCATTTTTTTTAAAACAGCAGATCCGCCATTTTTTTTGGCTGATCCGCTGTATTCCCATAGACTTGTATAAGTGACGGATTGTGACGGATGGTCGTCCGTTCCCTCCGTTCTTTGACGGATCCGCCAATATTTTGGCGTCCGCTGTCTCGATTGGATGGACATTGTAATGTTTTTTGTCTGCGTCGAAATGGCGGATCGCCAAATTTTTTCAATGGGCGGCGGATCCGTCGCCATCCGTCATTTGATGGATTCCCCCGACGTATCCGTCTTTTTGGACTGAGCATGCTCCAAATGTTGGATACTTTTCCAGACAGCCCCAAAACTATATAAACCTGCAAGGTGTGCCTCATTATGCCACACATCAAGACCCTTCCAGCAAGCATCAAGACTCTGCCTGCCAGTTAGCCAGCCAGAGATATTGGTTGCCAGCCCAGCCGACTCCTTCCAGCCAGTCAGTGTGAGTCATGCCATCATGTGTGATTGCAGCATGTTTGAGTGTATGTCCTGCATTGTCTTATTTTCTTTCATACTGTACTTATATTTCCAACATGTTTGTTTTCATAACGTACTAGTATTTTCGTGTGTGTGTGCATGTGCGTTAGGGGTCGAGTTCCTGCTTCTGCACAAGGGGAATCTCGAGCCGTCCCTGCTGCAGTCTCCCATCCGTCTCCGGCCGCAGTGGACTCTGCTCAGCTTAGACGTTGGTCCCAGCGTCTCACCCAGTCTAACATTGTGCAGAGGATTACTGCTGCTCTTCCAGGCTCTGCTATTATAGCCAGTACTGGTTAGCAGCGAGCAGACATCTTTAGGACAAAGTCCTTGCTTTCCCCTTCTGAGCATGCCCAGAGTAAGATCTCTCATTGGAGATCAGGGTCACATGCTCAGGTACTGTAGCAGCTCCTATTGGTCCGCCAGGAAGGTCCTGAAACCACTTGTGTTCTGGAGCAGTTTCCTATTGCTCCTTGTCTGGCAGGCCCTGTAGTTGCTACTATAAAAGAGTGGCATGGTCGTGCCCCCATGCGCTAGTATCAATCACATTATGTGCTTTGCGCCAGGGTGATCTTGCACGCATGTGTTAGCGCTCGATTGTATGCACGTGTTTAGGGATCGGCTGAAATAAGCCCCTAGAATACCAGCTTCTCCGGTGAGATTGTCTGATTGCGTTACTGATTGCGTTACTACGGACTACTGTCCGCACAGCAGTTGTCTGTGCATACCTGTGGAGTTAACAGGACACAGTCCATATTTCTGCGTTTCTACCTTAGCGACTCTGTGGCGTAACAGAGTTCGCTTATACCGCCTGTGAGACAGTGAAGGAATATGTGGTGAATGAGGTGTAATTTCACCTAAGTACCTTGCTGACTGGTATGAGCGAAATGTGTGGCTTTGTAAACCTGGTGGTAGAGAAAGGTCACTACACCTCACATTCAGCACACACTTGCAGCACAGGCCTGAAACTACTCAGGTCTTGATTAGGAGACCAGAAGTAGGTGTCTGCAAACACAATCTGAGAGCTCATTCAGTCTGGACAAGGGGTCCAGGCACAGAAGGTGTCTCCAAGAGTGTGGGAGCTAGTTTAGCCTGGACACAGGGAGGTGTCCTGGCACAAGAAACAGTCTCCAAGAGTGTTAGAGCTGTCTTCAGCCTGGACACAGAGAGGTGTTCTGGCACAAGGAAGCAGTCTCTGTGAGAATACATGCGGATAAGCCAAGAGTGTTAGAGCTGTCTTCAGCCTGGACACAGAGAGGTGTCCTGGCACAAGGAAGCAGTCTCTGTGAGAATACATGCGGATAAGCTACTGAAGAGGAGGAGAGCCGTCTCAGTCTGGGTGCAGGAAGGACCCCGGACACAGGAGTGTCTCTGTGAACCTCCATGCTGATGATTACTGAAGAGGAGGAGAGCCGTCTCAGTCTGGGTGCAGGAAGGACCCCGGACACAGGAGTGTCTCTGTGAACCTCCAGCATAATGACTACTGAATAGGAGTGGATCTTTCTCAAGTCTGGAAGTCGGGTGGACCTTCAGACATAAGGAGGAGTATCTGGGAGACTCCATACTGGTAACATATATCATATGTGTTGTTTTGGGCACAGACTGATAGAGTCTGGGTTCCTGATAGAAAGGGACATTACATAAGTGTAATTAGTGGCTAGACAAGCCTAGGTCTTTTGTTTATGCTTTGTTTTATCTGTTTGCTGTGGACTTTAATAAAACTGGTTGCGGCCAGTTTTTACCATAATTGCTGTCTGAATGAACTGTTTCCATGCCATTCTGTCTACCCAGACAGCGATCTCAGAGCTAAAACCCCGGAAAGGCTACACGCCATATAGGGCCACAGTGTCCATAGTTGCGACTGTGAAGTAACAGAGTTCGCCATACCGCTCTGACTGCGCGGTGGACCCCGGGCTGCGAACGCACTTATTATTTATATTTATTTTGTGCGTTCCGCCAGCCCTAACATAATACTAGTGCCAGGGTCTGGCTAGTAAAATGGCGGACGATCAGCGTCTACTGCAGGACATCCAGCAGCTGGAGGGTAGGTTGGCGGCTCTTGAGCGCACAACCTCAGCTGTAGATGTTACCGCAGTTGCTGTTCAGGCTGCTAGCATGGCTGCAGCCAGTGTGTCCACTGCCACCTCTGTCCCCACATTATCCCACCTCCCACTTCCAGACAAGTTTGCTGGTGACAGCAAGCAATGTCGGGGATTCGTAAGTCAGTGCTCTACAACTCGAGCTTCTGGCTGCACGTTTCCCCACGGATCGGGCACAAGTGGGCTTTGTAATATCTCTTCTGTCGGGCAGAGCGTTGGAGTGGGCCACCCCGCTGTGGAAGCGTGACGACCGTGTGGTGCGGAGTGCTCCTCGTTTTCTGGAGGCTCTAAAAAGGTCTTTCTAGGACCTCAGGTCACCCACGATGCGGCGCTCCAACTCCTGGCAAGTTCACAGGGTTCGACCTTGGTCAGCTGTTTTGCTGTCCAATTTCGGACTCTGTCCTCGGAGTTGGACTGGCCAGAAAAAGTCCTCATGCCCGTGTTTTGGAGAGGACTAGTGGACCATGTGAAAGACGCCTTGGCTACCAGGGAGATTCCCGCCACACTGGAGAAGCTTATCGCCATATCTACCCGCATCGACCTCCGTTTTCACGAGCGGAAGTTGGAGCGGTCCCAGTGTAGGCAGAGGTTCCCGCTGGCTCCCACCTTCGCTAGACCTCTGGAATCTTTCGGCCAGGCGCCCGACTCCCATGAGTCCATGGAGATTTCTCGAGCAGGACCTAAGTCCCGGGCCGCTCGAGTACCCGTGGTCTGTAACATCTGCCAGCAGTTAGGACATTATGCCAATAAATGTCCACAGCGGTCGGGAAAATGGTCGCGTCTAGTGATCTTGGGAGGAGGTTCACTAGACACTGCGGCATTTTCCACCAAGTTGTCCTTTAAGGGAACAATTACTGTAGGTCCATCCACTCTCACCGCCGAGCTCTGTGTGGATTCTGGAGTCGAGGGGAATTTCATGTCCTCTGCCTTTGCTCTCTGGTGATGCTCGCCAAACCGGTGACTGTGCGTGTAGTGAATGGATCGACTCTGCCCTCACAAATCACCCACCAGACTATCCCTCTCACGTTGTCTATGTCCCCTTCCATCAGGAGAGTATTTTCTTTCTTGTCCTGCCCGAGGGAATAGACGAGGTATTGCTGGGAGTACCTTGGCTCCGTCACCATTCTCTCCATATTGAGTGGTCCTCTGGGAGGATACTGGGTTGGGGTGATTCATGTAGAGGCAGGTGTGTCAGGGAGTGCGTTCAGGTCACCACTACAGAGATACCAGTAGATCTCACTTCTCTCCCCCAGTGTTATTGGTCATACGCAGACGTTTTCTCCAAGAAGGCGGCGGAGACTCTTCCGCCTCATCGCCCCTACGACTGTCCTATTGTTCTCTTGCCTGGAGCAGAACCTCCTCGGGGAAGAGTCTATCCCCTCTCGCTTCCTGAGACAGAGGCCATGTCCCAGTATATTCAGGAGTATCTGGCAAGAGGGTTCATTAGGAAGTCGGTGTCACCAGCAGGGGTGAGGTTCTTCTTCGTGCAAAAGAACGGAGAATTACGTCCATGTATTGACTACAGGGGTCTTAACACCATCACCGTCAAGAATAAGTACCCATTGCCCCTAATCTCTGAGCTCTTTGATAGGCTCCGAGGAGCAAGGGTATTTACCAAGCTAGATCTACGTGGTGCCTATAACCTAATTCGCATCCGTGAGGGGGACGAGTGGAAGACAGCTTTTAATTCCAGGGATGGGCATTATGAATACCTGGTGATGCCCTTCGGGCTCTGTAATGCTCCCGCTGTTTTCCAAGACTTTGTTAATGACTTCTTCCGGGATATGCTTTCCACCTCTGTAGTAGTCTATCTGGATGATATTCTCATCTTTTCACCAGATATAGACTCTCACCGGAGGGATGTCAACAAAGTCTTCGACCTCTTATGGGCAAACTCCCTCTATGCCAAGCTGGAGAAATGTGTGTTTGAGCAGGAGTCCTTACCTTTCCTGGGCTATATCATCTCCGCCCAGGGATTGGCTATGGATCCTGCCAAACTACAGGCTGTAATGGACTGGCAAGAACACCATTCTCTTAAAGCGGTGCAGCGCTTTATGGGGTTCATTAATTATTATTGTCAGTTCATTCTCCATTTCTCGACTTTGGTAGCTCCCTTGGTAGCCCTCACCAAGAAGGGAGCAAATCCCAAGTTGTGGTCTGAGGAGGTCTCCAAGGCGTTTTCTTCCATCAAGTCGTGTTTTGCCAGTGCTCCCATATTACATCGCCCTGATGTTGATAAGCCGTTTATTTTAGAGGTGGACGCCTCTTCTGTTGGTGCTGGAGCAGTCCTTTATCAAAAGGATGCTCAAGGTCGGAAGCATCCCTGCTTCTTCTTTTCTAAGACCTTTACACCAGCAGAGAGGAATTATTCCATCGGGTACAGGGAGTTGCTGGCTATGAAGTTGGCCTTCTCTGAGTGAAGACATCTTCTGGATGGGGCTCGTTTTCCCTTCCAAGTCTTCACTGACCACAAGAACTTGGTATATTTGCAAACGGCTCAGCGGCTAAATTCTCGCCAGGCCAGATGGTCCCTATTCTTCTCTCGGTTTCACTTCACCCTCCATTTTCTCTCGGTGAGAAGAATGTTCGGGCCGACGCTCTCTCTCGCTCCTTAGTGTCATCAGAGGAGGAGGATGAGGAGCCTCGGCTTATTGTCCCCGAAGAGAGCCTGAGAGCTGTAGCCCCGGTTTCGCTAGAGTCTGTGCCTCCAGGCAAGACTTTTGTGCCCACTAATTTGCTACCGGAGGTACTCTCTTGGGCACACTCGTCCAGGGTGGGTGGCAAAGAGGACAACAGAATTATTGGCAAGGATATACTGGTGGCCACATATGGCCCGTGACGTCAGGGAGTATGTTCAGGCGTGTGTCTCCTGAGCACCGGAACAAGTCCCCTCGACAACGGCCAGCTGGGTTACTTTTTCCTTTGCCGGTGGCAGACAGGCCCTGGGAAATGGTCGGGATGGACTTTGTGGTGGGTGTTGTGAATGTTTTAGAAATGAATTCTGAGCAGAAGCTCCCTCTGGTGGTTACAAACAGTAGTGAACCATTCAATGAGGATTGGCAATCAGGAATCACAGACTGGCTGGATATAAGGGAGGTTTCCCCCCATCATGGTTGCCGGTGATCAATTGTTCTTGTCTCAACATTGTTTCCTGGTTCACTTGGAAGCTTGCTGAGTCTTGCCTCTTCTCCTGCTCTCAGATAAGATATTTTCTGTTTTTTGTTTTTGTGCTTGCCATTTGCATATTTCTCTGCATTTCTGTGAGGTTGGCCAGGTTCCCCTCCCCGGGGGGCTTGGGCTCCTCTCGGTTCCACTGGAGCCACTGTTGTTTGTTCATTTGCCTTTTCCAGTTTTTTCGGTGGCTGCGGCTTAGTTTTGTTACACCAGAGAACTAATTTAGGTGGTAGAGGTCGTGTGATCTCAGGTGTTTTTGCAATTAGTAGTGTTGGCTTTTTTAGGGTTTTTTTGGATTGCAGTAAGTATCCTTCCTATCCTTTTCTGTCTAGGCAGATTGGGCCCCAGCGTTTGCTCATACTATTTTCTGTCTGTGTCTGTATTTCCTCTTGTCTAACCGCCATTACATGTTTGGGGGCTTCCTATGTTCTTTGGGGATCTGCTGCGGGGCAGATAGCTTTCCTCTTTCTATCTTTAGGTGTAGTTAGCTTCTCGGGCTGTGACGAGGCGTCTAGGACCAACGTGGGAACGCTCCACGGCTGCCTTTGGTTGTGGTGGTTAGTCAGGGTACTGCAATCCAGTAGATTCCAACCTCTCTGGTGTATTGCCGTTTTTGCCTGCTCTCCTCAGCTACCAAAACATAACAGTATCACCGGCCAACTGAAAATTATATGGTACTCACTGAAGGGAAAAATAGTGTGGAAACAAAAAAGGTTGTCAGAGTTGTCAGAGATTTTTTTTTTTCTGTTTGTTGCATTTTTTCCCTATTTTTCTCTGGGTGCTGAGGAGGATTTTTTTTTCTCAATGTCTGGCCGTGTGGATCAGCATGCCACTGAGGTTCGGAGTATTGCTACCTATCTTGCTAGGTTGCCAGTTGTGGAACCCAGGATCCCCATGCCAGATTTGTTTTTGGGGGATCGAGCTAAATTTCTGAATTTCAAAAATAACTGTAAGTTGTTTTTTGCCTTAAAACCTAAGTCCTCAGGGAACGCAGCACAGCAGGTTCAAATTGTCATGTCTTTCCTGCGCGGCGATCCTCAGGATTGGGCTTTTTCCCTGACACCTGGGGACCCTATTTTGAGTAATGTTGATGCATTTTTTCTGGCTCTGGGGTTATTGTACGATGAACCTAATGTCACTGATCAAGCTGAAAAAACCTTGTTGGCATTAAATCAGGGGCTTGAGGACGCTGAGTTGTACTGTCAGAAATTCCGAAGGTGGGCAGTCCTGACCAAATGGAATGATGATGCTTTGGCAGCCCTTTTTTGGAAGGGTCTGTCAGAGAATGTAAAAGATGTTATTGTGGGTTTCCCTGCTCCCTCTGGTCTCAATGATTCAAATTGACAGACGTTTGCGTGAGCGTAGAAGTATGCGTGGAATAGTGTTGCCTTGTGGACCAGCTTCTGAACCCATGCAGTGTGATAGAGTGGCTTCTGGGGCACAGCTTCATGAGTTTCGAAAACGCAATGGGTTATGTTTCTACTGTGGTGATGCCTCTCATGCTATTTCAGTCTGCCCTAAGCGGGAAAGACGTTTTGCACGCTCAGTTGTCTTGGGTAGTGTTCAGACTAAATTTCTGTTGACTGTTACCCTGATTTGATCCCTGTCCACATTTTCTGCTCAGGCTTTTGTTGATTTGGGAGCAGCTATTAACCTGATGGATTTTGATTTTGCTAAACGTTGTGGGTTTCCCTTGATACCCCTACGGAAGTCTATTCCCCTACTGGGGATTGATTCTACCCCTTTGGCTGAGAATAAACCCCAGTTCTCTACTCAGGTGATAATGAGGGTTGAACCTAATCATCAGGAGAGTTGCAAATTTTTGGTGCTGTATAATCTGCATGACATTATTGTACTAGGTTTCCCTTGGTTACAGTCTCATAATCCTGTTTTGGATTGGAAATCTGTGTCTGTAACCAGTTGGGGCTGCCAATGTGTTAATGCCAACACTCCTGTTTTTTCTGCCTCTCCCAGGCTCAGGATGTTCCTGACTTTTTGACTGATTTTTCTGATGTGTTTAGCAAAAGTAAATCTGCATCCTTGCCCCCCCATAGGAGCTATGACTGCGCTATTGAATTAGTGCCTGGTAGTAAATTCCCTAAAGGTCGCCTTTTTAACTTGTCTGTACCTGAACATGACGCTATGCGGTCTTATTTCAAGGAGTCATTGGAGAAGGGTCATATCAGACCATCCTCTTCACCCTTGGGTGCCGGTTTTTTCTTTGTGGCCAAAAAGGATGGTTCATTAAGGCCGTGTATTGATTATCGTCTCTTGAACAATATCACTGTGAAATATCAATATCCGTTACCCTTGATTTCTGACCTGTTTTCTAGGGTGAAAAGTGCTACTTGGTTTACCAAGCTTGACCTCAGGGGGGCGTATAACCTTATTCGCATTAAGCACGGGGATGAATGGAAGACGGCGTTTAATACCCCAGAGGGGCATTTTGAGTACCTGGTGATGCCCTTTGGGCTCACTAATGCTCCTTCCGTCTTCCAGTCCTTCATGAATGACATTTTCAGGGATTTTGTGGATACATTTCTGATTGTTTATTTGGATGATATCTTGATTTTTTCCAATGACTGCGACTCTCATGTGAAACATGTTCGGACTGTGTTCCAGATTTTGAGAGAGAATGCTCTGTATGTGAAGGAATCAAAGTGTCTTTTTGGCGTACAGAGGATCTCATTTCTGGGATTCATTTTGTCTCCATCTGTTATTGAAATGGACCCGGTCAAGGTTCAGGCCATCTGTGATTGGGTCCAACCTACTTCATTAAAGGCTCTTCAGAGATTCTTGGGTTTTGCCAATTTTTATCGTAAATTTATTGGTAATTTCTCTGTTATTGTTAAACCATTGACTGATTTGACCAAAAAGGGTTCTGATGTGGTGAATTGGCCTCCTGAGGCAGTCTCTGCGTTTCAGGAACTTAAACAGAGATTCACTTCTGCTCCTGTTCTACGGCAGCCTGATGTTTCTCTGCCATTTCAGGTGGAGGTTGATGCATCTGAAATTGGGGGAGGTGCCGTTTTGTCCCAAAGAGATCCTGAGACCTCTAAAAGTAACCCTTGTGCTTTTTTCTCTCGAAAATTTTCTCCAACTGAACGTAATTATGACGTGGGTAATCGGGAGTTATTGGCCATGAAGTGGGCTTTTGAAGAGTGGAGACATTGGCTGGAGGGAGCCAAACATCAGGTGGTGGTCCTCACGGACCATAAGAATCTGGTTTATCTGGAATCAGCTAAGCGACTTAATCCTAGACAGGCCAGGTGGGCCTTGTTTTTCACACGTTTTAATTTTGTGGTTTCCTTTCTTCCTGGCACTAAGAATGTTAAGGCGGATGCCCTCTCGAGGAGTTTCCTTGCGGACTCTCCTGAGTTATCTGATCCTGCTGTTATTTTGAAAGAGGGTGTAGTTCTTTCCGCCATCTCGCCCAATTTGAGACTGGCTCTGGAAGGGTGTCAGGAGGATAAACCCGAGCGCTGCCCTGTTGGGAAATTGTTTGTCCCAGACCAATGGAAGAAGAGTGTGATGTCTGAGATTCATTGTTCCACGTTGGCCAGTCATCCCGGAATTTTTGGTACCAGAGACTTGGTGAGTCGGTCCTTTTGGTGGCCTACTTTGTCTTGTGACGTCAGGGAGTTTGTGCAGTCCTGTGGGACTTGCTCTCGCTCCAAGCCTTGCTCTCGCTCTAGTGGTTTGTTGAAGCCATTGCCTGTGCCCAAGAGACCATGGACCCATATCTCTATGGATTTTATTTCCGATCTCCCTGTTTCTCAGAGAATGACCGTTATCTGGGTGATTTGTGATAGGTTTTCCAAGATGATACATCTTGTGCCATTACCTAAGTTGCCTTCCTCCTCCGAATTGGTGCCTTTGTTCCTACAGAACGTGGTTCGGTTACACGGCATTCCTGAGAACATTGTGTCTGACAGAGGAGTCCAGTTTGTTTCCAGATTTTGGAGGACTTTTTGTTCTAAACTTGGTGTTCAATTGTCTTTCTCCTCTGCTTTTCATCCTCAGACCAATGGACAAACTGAGAGAACAAACCAGACATTGGAGACTTATCTGAGATGCTTTGTGTCTGCTGATCAAGATGACTGGGTCTCTTTTTTGCCTTTGGCTGAGTTTGCTCTTAATAATAGGGCAAGCTCTTCCACTTTGATGTCTCCATTATTCTGCAATTTTGGGTTTCACCCTCGATTTTCTTCGGGACAGACGGAGGCTTCTGTCTGTCCGGGTGTTGACTCTGTTGTGGAGCGTATGCAGCAGATTTGGGACCAGGTAGTGGAGAGGTTGTCCCTCTCTCAGGAGAAGGCCCAGCGGTTTGCCAACCGGCATAGGACTTATGGTCCTCGGTTTAAAGTGGGGGACTTGGTCTGGTTGTCCTCAAGAAATATCCCTATGAGAGTTGCATCTCCTAAGTTTAAGCCTAGGTTCATTGGACCATATAAAATCATGGAGATTCCTAATCCTGTTTTCTTTCGTTTACTTCTTCCAGGGACATTTAAGATCCATAACGTGTTCCACAAGTCCTTATTGAAGAGGTTTGTCGAGCCAGTGGTTCCTATGGCTGCGCCTCCTGACCCTGTTTTGGTTGAGGGCAATCTGGAGTATGTGGTTGAGAAAATATTGGATTCTCGTTTTTCTAGACGGAAACTTCAGTATTTGGTTAAGTGGAGAGGTTATGGTCAGGAGGACAATTCTTGGGTGTTTGCTTCGGACATCCATGCTAGGAGACTGATCCGTGCGTATCACAGAGCTCATCCTGACCGACCTGGTTGCACAAATGAGGGTTCGGTGACCCCTCCTCAAGGGGGGGGGTACTGTTGTGAATGTTTTAGAAATGAATTCTGAGCAGAAGCTCCCTCTGGTGGTTACAAACAGTACTGAACCATTCAATGAGGATTGGCAATCAGGAATCACAGACTGGCTGGATATAAGGGAGGTTTCCCCCCATCATGGTTGCTGGTGATCAATTGTTCTTGTCTCAACGTTGTTTCCTGGTTCAATTGGAAGCTTGCTGAGTCTTGCCTCTTCTCCTGCTCTCAGATAAGATATTTTCTGTTTTTTGTTTTTGTGCTTGCCATTTGCATATTTATCTGCATTTCTGTGAGGTTGGCCAGGTTCTCCTCCCGGGGGGCTTGGGCTCCTCTCGGTTCCTCTGGAGCCACTGTTGTTTGTTCATTTGCCTTTTCCAGTTTTTTCAGTGGCTGCGGCTTAGTTTTGTTACACCAGAGAACTAATTTAGGTGGTAGAGGTCATGTGATCTCAGGTGTTTTTGCAATTAGTAGCGTTGGCTTTTTTAGGGTTTTTTTGGATTGCAGTAAGTATCCTTCCTATCCTTTTCTGTCTAGGCAGATTGGGCCCCAGCGTTTGCTCATACTATTTTCTGTCTGTGTCTGTATTTCCTCTTGTCTAACCACCATTACATGTTTGGGGGCTTCCTATGTTCTTTGGGGATCTGCTGCGGGGCAGATAGCTTTCCTCTTTCTATCTTTAGGTGTAGTTAGCTTCTCGGGCTGTGACGAGGCGTCTAGGACCAACGTGGGAACGCTCCACGGCTGCCTTTGGTTGTGGTGGTTAGTCAGGGTACTGCAATCCAGTAGATTCCAACCTCTCTGGTGTATTGCCGTTTTTGCCTGCTCTCCTCAGCTACCAAAACATAACAGGTGGGCTTACCCAAGTCTGGGGGTTGCACTATCATTTGGGTGATCACCGACCACTTCTCCAAAATGGTGCACTTAGTGCCGCTACCCCGGTTACCTTCTGCACAGGCCTTGGCAGCATTATTTATTAGACACATCTTCCGTCTACACGGTATGCCAGACAAGATTGTCAGCGATCGAGGTCCCCAATTTGCGTCTCGGTTCTGGAGAGAGTTGTGTCATCTACTCTGTATTCAGTTAAACCTCTCCTCTGCATATCATCCAGAGACGAATGGGTTGGTAGAGAGGGCCAACCAGACCTTGGTTACATACTTGCGACATTTTGTCTCTGCCCGGCAGGATGACTGGGCATCCTTGCTCCCGTGGGCGGAGTTCGCGCTAATCAATGCTGTGGCTGACTCCACCGGACAGACCCCATTCCTCTTAAATTACGGCCAGCATCCGCGGGTACCGGTGCCCATGCCCGTGGCTTCCGCCGACTCCAGGGTGGCAGACTGGGCTGTGGAGGCACGGGACATATGGGACCGCACCAGGATGCCATTCAGGCTTCCAAGGAAAGGATGAGATCTTCTGCTGATGCCCATCGGTGTCCCGCTCCGACATTTGCTCCTGGCGACCTAGTGTGGCTCTCCGCCCGAAACATCAGGCTACAGGTGGAATCCACTAAGTTGGCACCCCGCTATTTGGGTCCCTTCAAGGTTCTCGAGCAGGTGAACCCTGTGGTTTACCGTTTGGCCCTTCCGCCTCGCCTTGGTATCTCCGACACTTTCCTTGTGTCCCTCCTAAAACCTGTGGTCATCTCCCGGTTGCCTGAGTCATCTGCCGGGACGTCGGGTTCATCTACGGACGATTACGAGGTGAACGCCATTGTAGGGTGCAAGGTGGTATGGGGAAAAAATTTTTTTTGGGTGGATTGGAGGGGTTATGGGCCTGAGGATAGGTCCTGGGAGCCTGCCGAACATATTCATGCTCCGCAGCTCATCACTGCCTTTGAATGTAGCGAGGCCCAAAGAAGGGGGGGCCCTAGGAGGGGGGGTAATGTTAGGGGTCAAGTTCCCGCTTCTGCACAGGGGGAATCTTGAGCCGTCCCTGCTGCGGTCTCCCATCCGTCTCCGGCCGCAGTGGACTCTGCTCAGCTTAGACGTCAGTCTCAGCATCTTGCCCAGTCTAACATTGTGCAGAGGATTATTGCTGCTCCTCCAGGCTCTGCTATTGTAGCCAGTACTGGTTAGCGGCGAGCAGACGTCTTTAGGACAAAGTCCTTGCTTTCCCCTTCTGAGCATGCCCAGAGTAAGATCTCTCATTGGAGATCAGGGGTCACATGCTCAGGTACTGCAGCAGCTCCTATTGGTCCCCCAGGAAGGTCCTGAAACCACTTGTGTTCTGGAGCAGTTTCCTATTGCTCCTTATCTGGCAGGCCCTGTAGTTGCTACTATAAAAGGGTGGCATGGTCGTACCGCCATGCGCTAGTATCAATCACATTATGTGCTTTGCGCCAGGGTGATCTTGCACGCATGTGTTAGGGCTCGGCTGAAATAAGCCCCTAGAATACCGGCACCTCTGGTGAGGAGATTGTATGCACGTGTTTAGGGATCGGCTGAAATAAGCCCCTAAAATACCGGCTTCTCCGGTGAGGAGATTGTCTGATTGCGTTGCTGATTGCATTACTATGGACTGCTGTCCGCACAGCAGTTGTCTGTGCATACCTGTGGAGTTAACAGGACACTGTCCATATTTCTGCGTCTCTACCTTAGCGACTCTGTGGCGTAACAGAGTTCGCTTATACCGCCATATAGGGCCACAGTGTCCATAGTTGCAACTCTGTGAAGTAACAGAGTTTGCCATACCGCCATCCTACTAGCAGCAGGCTCTGCCTGCACGGTGGACCCCGGGCTGCGAACGCACTTGTTATTTATATTTATTTTGTGCGTTCCGCCAGCCCTAACACCCTGCTTGCAATTTTTGGTAGGATTTGCAATAAGTGCATAGTTTTTCTGAGTCTAGGACTACCACTACATTTTAATTTGAAAAGAATGTGTATGAAGACCACCTTTATGTATAATACAGGGTGTATCTGAGTCCCTAATTTTTGTACTTCTTGCTTCCTTCATTAATTACACTGACATTTCCAATTTTTTAATAAAAAATTAAATCTTGGTTTACTTAAATAATATTTTTTTTAAATACTTTTTAAATTTTGACTTATATACAAGTCATTATACAGGAAAAATGTGTGAGAACTTGTGGTACTCCTAAAGTGAACCTAGCGACCCTCCCAGGGCGAGCTGACCAGGTGCACCACCCCCTATACAGGGAACGTCAAGGGCAGGCCCAAGGGAGACTATCGCCGGACAGCTGGTACCCAGGGACGGACTAAAGGAGACACAAGCGGGTGGCGGGGAGGACCAACAACGAGGCTGCTACTGCTGAGACACTGTCACACAGGCAAGGAGCACTGCTGAGACAATGGTAGGTGGATATGGCTGAGACACTGGAACACAGGCAGGAAAGCAAGGCTGAGACACTGGAACACAGGCAGGGAAGCAAGGCTGAAACACTGGAATACAGGCAGGGAAGCAAGGCTGGGACACTGGAACACAGGCAGAGAGGCACAGCTGAGACACTGAAGCAACCTGTGAAAGAACAATGAAAGGTAACGATACTGACAAGAACAGTGGGCAAGGAGAGTGCGAGGAGACGTGGGGCCAGAGTCACAAGTTACTACAAATGACAATCAGGTGCCGCCTAAGACGCGAGGCTGCCTGATATGAGGAACGCCTCGAGGACTTCCGGTTCATAGTCCTCCTGGGGCATAGAGCAGGCGTAGCGGCTGAGCTCAGGAAGGAAGGTGTGCGCGCACGCGCACCCGACTAGAGGCCAGAAGTGCTGACACCAGGTGACGTGCATCAGCACTGGGAGCGCGCCGGGACGCCGTGGACCTATGAGTATGACAGGGCTCAGGAGGCGGCAGAACAGGCAGCGTGACAGTACCCACCATTTACACCCTCTCCTCCTAATGCTGGAAAGAAACTTGGCCAAGATTCGAAGAGCCTGGATGTTCTCCTGAGGCTCCCAAGATCTCTCCTCAGGACCAAAGCCTTTCCAATCAATTAGAAAAAAGGTCTTCCCTCTTACCTTTTTCATGGCGAGAATGTCTTTAACTTCAAAGACATCCTTAGCGGAAACAGGTCGAGGTGAATGCCTGGTAGAGGCATGAAACTGGTTGAGGACAAATGGCTTCAGGAGAGAAACGTGGAAAGAATTGGGGATGCGAAGCGAGGCAGGTAATCTCAACTTGTAAGCGACTTCATTAATGCGTGCCAGAACCTCAAAAGGTCCAATATAATGGGGACCCAGTTTATATGAGGGGATCTTAAGGCAAACAAACTTGGATGATAACCAGACCTTATCACCAGGATGGTATAATGGAGGATCCAAACGCCTTTTGTCCGCATGTTTTTTCATTCTGTCAACTGCACACTCAAGTTCGGTCCTGGCCTCCTGCCAATCCCTGGAGAACTCCTCGGACAGAAGATCAGCCGCCCGCACACCCGAGACAGAAGAAACCGGCAAAGGCACTCCAGGATGTAGCCCATAGACAATAAAGAAAGGCGACTTGGAAGAAGACTCGCTGGTGTGATTGTTGTAAGCAAATTCTACCCAAGGAAGCAAGCTGGACCAATCATTCTGATGTGTGTTGGAGAAGTGGCATAGATACGTCACCAAGATCTGATTCATACGTTCCATCTGACCATTGTTCTGTGGATGGTAGGCCGAAAAGAAGTCCAGAGTGACATTCATGAACTTACAAAGGACTCTCCAGAATCGGGAAGTACACTGGACTAATCTGTCCGAAACTATATGTTGAGGAAAGCCATGAATCCGGAAGATATGTTTGATGAAGACTTTTGCCAACTCGGGTGCAGAGGGCAGACCAGGCAGAGGGATGAAATGAGCCATCTTGGAGATCGATCTATGACCAGAAGGACAACAGTGCAACCAAAAGACCGAGGCAGATTGGTAATAAAGTCCATAGCAATGTGCTGCCAAGGGTCGAAGGAACTGGAAGTGGGTGCAGGAGTCCAGAGGGTAAGTGCCTAGGAACCTTGTTCTTGGCACAAGATGGGCAAGAGGCTACAAAACTTTGGACATCTTGGAGCAGGGTTGGCCACCAATAGTAGCGAGACACGAGAATGAGGGTTTTTATTTATGCCAACATGGCCTGCAAGTTTGGAGGCATGTCCCCAGTGTAAGACTCGCCTTCTATTGTTCACTGGAATGAACGTCTTCCCCAGAGGTAAGGAGGTTAGACTGACAAGAGCTACCGTGATGACCTTGGAAGAGTCCATGATGTGCGTGGGCTCCTCTTCAGTATCGATAGACAGAAAGTACCTGGATAACACATCACCCTTGAGAATCTTATTGCCGGGACGGAAATGGAGTTCGAAATTAAAACGGGCGAAAAACAGGGACCACCTGGCTTGCCGGGGATTAAGTCTTTGTGCCATCTGGATGTATCCTAGGTTCTTGTGATCAGTGTAGATCCTAAAAGGATGTACAGCACCCTCCAGTAAATATCGCCACTCCTCTAGCGCCAGCTTGATGGCTAACAGCTCCCGGTCACCAATGGAGTAATTCCGTTCCGAGGTGGAGAACGTCTTGGAGAAGAAGCCGCAGTAAACCAGCCATCCAGAGGAAGATCTTTGGGACAGTACTGCCCCAGCCTCAAAGGTAGAAGCATCTACCTCGAGAATGAAGGGTTTGTTAGCCTCAGGATGATGGAGCACAGGAGCCAAAGCAAAGGCCTTAACACCATGGGGACGCGGCCAATTGAGCACGGCAGACACCTTTCCTGGGTCCATGTGTAAGCCAGAGTCAGAAATGATATAACCAAGGAACGGAAGAGACGACTGGTCGAAGGCGCATTTCTCCAGCTTGGCATAAAGGTGATTCTCCCTTAGACGCAGCAATATTTGACGGATGTCCTTTCTATGGGTAGACAGATCTGGAGAATACACAAGAATATCGGCTAAATAAACCACCACGCAGGAGTACAGTAGATCCCAGAAAACATTGTTAACAAACTCCTGGAATACTACGGGAGCGTTGCACAAGCCGAAGGGCATGACCAAGTACTCATAGTGTCCATCACGGGTGTTAAAAGCGGTCTTCCACTCATCTCCGGGGCGGATACGGACTAGATTGTAGGCCCCACGAAGATCCAGCTTTGTGAAGATTCGTGCTCCCCGTAGCCGATCAAAAAGTTCCGGAATAAGAGGAAGGGGGTACTTGTTCTTAATGGTGATGTCGTTGAGACCCCGATAGTCAATGCAGTGATGGAGGGATCCATCCTTCTTTTTAACCAAGAAAAAACACGTACCAGCGGGTGAGGAGGACTTCCGGATAAAGCCTCTGGCCAGATTCTTGTGGACATACTCGGTCATGGCTTGAGTCTCAGCAGGGGGCAACGGGTAAATTCGGCCAAGAGTCTCTCTTGTTGAAAACGTCCGAAAAGGTCCAGTAGGCCGAAGGCAAGTCTGCAGGCACCGAGGCTGGCCGAAAAGAACTCTATGGCTGGACGGGAAGCAAACACCTTTTCTAGCAGGACTGTCCCCAACGCAAAACGTCACCAGACCGCCAATCAAGAACAGGTTCATGAATTCTTAACCACGGAAGTCCCAGGAGGATTGTATGAGACAATGAGGGCAGAACGTAGAAGGCTATCTTCTCCCGATGCAAGGCTCCAATTTATAACTCTGCCTCTTCGGTGACCTGAGTAACCGAAGCAATCTGCCAAGGAGTCTCCAAGGACCTGACAGGAATCCGAAATTTTCTAACTGCCTCGAGCTGAATGAAGTTGTCTGCCGCACCTGAGTCAATATAAGCCACCTCAGAAAAATGACTAGAACCCAAATTCAAAAGAACAGAGAGGGTCAAGGGCAGAGAGGAATCGCAGACACCTAGGGAGACCTCTCTTACCTGTCCTAGACAGAGTAAAAACAGAGTCCCTGTGCGAGCCTCTCTTTACGGCGCTGTCCTACTGGCTTGAGACAGTCCACCTTCATATGAAATAAAGGGAAAAAGAAAGCAGTTACTAGGGAGCGCTGCGAGGGCCGCAAATAGAAACAAAAAAATGAAGTCCACCGCAGCTCCAGCCGCCAACCTTCTAAGAGGATATAAAATGCAGCAAAAAATGATAACGGTCCTAGGAGCGCAGGAAATAAGAACAATACAAGGATATTAGTATTGAACCACCGTGAGCAAAGGGGGTTACAAATGAAAAGGACAAGTGAAATGAATGAAAATAATATAAAATAAAAATAAAATAAAAATGATAAATCAAAAAAAGGGGAAAAAAACTGAATGAAAATAGAGGAAAAAATAAAATACAAATAAAAAGAAAAAAGAAAAATAATTCTCATGAGAAAAACGATGAAAAAATATGCAACATTAAGAAAGACAATGTTGGAAAAAGAAAATGATGACATAAAATAAAAATAAAAATAAAGGTCGTCATTCTTTCTCCTCGATGTTTGTGTCTTTCGTTGCGTTGTAGTCCTCCCCTGCGGCCTCTCCCTAAAAAATGCATTCTTGCAGAGCCCGTAGAGGAGTCGCTCTCGGTACTGAAGGAGCCAAATCTGTGGTTTGGTGGTCGACTCCAAGTGTTCGGTCCGAAGGAGTCGTTCCATCTATACACCCTGTTATTGGTGTACTGTAGTCGTCCGAGTCTCTTTGAAACTTTTGTCGTTTCCTTTCTTGTAGAAATTTTTGTTGATCAGCGAGGATTTTTTCAGTTTTTTCTTTCAGACTGGACCACTCGGAGGATGGCAGCGTAGAAGAAAGCTGAGTTTCTATGGCTTTGATATTCTCATTGGTCTCTGCAATGGCCTTCTGTAGATATTCAATAGTTAGAATTATTATGTCTAAGGAGCACTTGTTCAAAATTTCTTTAAACTTGATGCAGAATTCCTCGTTATCTCTAAAAAGGGTTGGGCGTAAGTTACATCTTAGACCCCTAGGGATCCTTCCCTGTTTATGGTACTCCGCCAAAGTTATGCAATGTAAATCGTATGACAAAAATCTCCGCCTCTCCTTCTCGTAATCTCTTGTTCTCAACTCCTGTGTGGGAGTTGTGAGAAAATCATTGGCATTAGAAACTTGTGCCAGAATACCAGAACTGGTTGCAACATCATAGGCAAAAGTATCTATATTAGACATCTGATAGACCGGTGCAGTCACCACAAAAATTACACAGTGAGAGAGGAAAGGTGTGCACTCAGGTCATGTAGGTTATGGTGCTGGTGAATTTGGACCGTGAGGTACCAACGTCAAATAGAGAGGTAAGATTCACCACACACAAAAAATTGAATTTTGATGCAAAAAGTAATTTTATTGTGCCCGTTACAGAAAGAAGATAAATGTGCCACGTTTATAGAAAAATCAGAGGTACAATTTCATGAATACCCATACAATTACAGATACCCGACGTTTCGATCCTCCCGGATCTTAGTCAGGGGGTACTAAGGAGAATAAACAAGAGAAAAGAATATAAATAACAAATAATAAACAATAAACAAAATATACAATTATATACAAAATTTACATATATACAAGTCAGAATTGGTTGATTATAGTGGAAACAATTATATGCGGGCAATGTGGGAATGTCAGATCCAGAGAACAAGAACCTGAATAGTGCAACCACATTTAGTGTCATCCATAGTAATTTAGGATAGATCAAGAGTTCATGAAATAACACCACACAGTATACAGGGGTTGAGAAAACAAGAACAGATTCATAGTAATACCTTAAATGTGGGTATGACTGGATAAGGGCACTTGGAGGGCCGAAGGTAAATGTCAGTAGATACTGTCTCTAGAACACTAAGGTAAATGGGAAACAACCGAAATGAATATGTACACATGTAGGAGAATACAGTATCCCCAAGTGGCTGGCTACATGTTACCTGTGGCATATGGAGATGAACACAGTCTATGCAGGATGATTGCTGCTGGGAAAATGGGGGAGAAATTTAAGCATTCAGTGGCACAACTAAAATATCAAATAATCGAACAGGTGCCTAAACCAAGACGAGGTGGTGACCATGTCAGATTGCTTAAACTCAGAGAGACGTACTGGATCCACAAACTCGACACGTTATCGCCTAGGGGTCTGAATAGGGAAATTAATTGGCTCCTCTAATTTACTTTGTTTCTCATTTAATTTTCAGACTCGCTGATATTCTCTCTTAACCGGTAAGTCTTTCCTCTTCCAGCTATGGGTTTCATCCCAAAATATTATTTTTTATTTTTATTTTTATTTTTTATTTTTAATTTTTTATTTATTATTTTTTATTGTTTGATTTTCATTTTCTTATTTTTTATTTTTTCATTTTTTTCATTTTTTCATTTATTTTCTTCTAACCATGTTTCAATCCTTATTTATTATTTTGCAATTTTCTTCAATTTTTTTATAAAAAAATTCTTTATTTTTATGTTATGTCATCATTTTCTTTTTCCAACATTGTCTTTCTTAATGTTGTATATTTTTTCATCGTTTTTCTCATGCGGATTATTTTTCTTTTTTCTTTTTTATTTGTATTTTATTTTTTCCTCTATTTTCATTCAATTTTTTTCCCCTTTTTTTGATTTATCATTTTTATTTTATTTTTATATTATTTTCATTCATTTCACTTGTCCTTTTCATTTGTAACCCCCTTTGCTCTGTTTTCTTTCTATAACGTTTTCATTAGTTTTCATTCCTCTTATCCTGTAGCTACTTACCGGTTTCATTTTTTGCAGCTTCTCTTTATTATTTCCCCCTCCCCCCTCCCTGTTCTATTGATACTCTGCTCCTTTCTGCTTATCTCCTTTACTACTATCTACAGTATTATCTCATTGCATTATTTCATCCCAATATAATTCAACTGCTTTATACACGCAAGTATCTCTGCTTCCCTCCCCCTTATACGCCCTCTATCTCCTGGCCAGTACCCAAAATGGCGCTTTTGGGCACTACCGCGCATGCGCGGCCGCCACAGAGCTCAGCGCCACGTCACGTCCGGTCCGGGTGACGCACTTCCAGTCCGGCGTGACTTGGCGCGGCTTTTTAAGCTCAAGCTCGCCCCAAACCACCCTACAGTCGCACACAGCAGCCGTGGCAAGGCGCGGGAGCGCCGCCTACGTCATTTCTCCAGCCAACCTCACCCTGTAGGTAATAGTGGATTCGTTTGGGGCTAAGCATTTCTACCTGGTACGCATTTTTACCTGACACACATACTATGGGATACTTACCTTGGATCTCTTCCCCATTTTCCCAGCAGCAATCATCCTGCACAGACTGTGTACATCTCCATATGCCACAGGTAACATGTAGCCAGCCACTTGGGATACTGTATTCTCCTACATGTGTACATATTCATTTCGGTTGTGTCCCATTTACCTTAGTGCTCTAGAGACAGTATCTACTGACATTTACCTTCGGCCCTCCAAGTGCCCTTATCCAGTCATACCCACATTTAAGGTATTACTATGAATTCATTCTTGTTTTCTCAACCCCTGTATACTGTGTGGTGTTATTTCATGAACTCTTGATCTATCCTAAATTACTGTGGATGACACTAGATGTGGTTGCACTATTCCGGTTCTTGTTCTCTGGATCTGACATTCCCACATTGCCCGCATATAATTGTTCCCACTATAATCAACCAATTCTGACTTTTATATATGTAAATTTTGTATATAATTGTATATTCTGTTTATTGTTTATTTAATTTGTTATTTATATTCTTTTCTCTTGTTTATTCTCCTTAGTACCCCATGACTAAGATCCGGGAGGATCGAAACGTCGGGTATCTGTAATTGTATGGGTATTCATGAAATTGTACCTCTGATTTTTCTATAAACGTGGCACATTTATCTTCTTTCTGTAACGGGCACAGTAAAATTACTTTTTGCATCAAAATTCCATTTTTTGTGTGCGGTGAATCTTACCTCTCTATCTGAGAGACAGAAACCGGCAGAGAGACCGGAAGTGCTGACGCCAGGTGACGTGCATCAGCACAGGGAGAATGCCGGGACGCCACGGACCCTTGAGTATGACGGGGCTCAGGAGGCGGCAAGACAGGCGGCGTGACAAAATGTTACTTAACATTTTTTTCCTGTAAACTCCAATTGCTCCTTGATTTTGAATGTTTTATTGTCAGTCCTTAAAGTGGAGTAAAAGTGTGACATCATTGTTCTCAGCAGTGATCTAGGAGTCACAGATGCTTCCAGGGTTCTTCCCCATGCTGTTCTCCTTCCATTCAGCCCTTTTTCACTCAAAACGAGCAACCGAGTATTCGGAATTGCTCGGTTCAAGCAATGAGCATCTGAGCATTTTACTGCTCACTCATCTCTAATAATTAACCAAACTAAAACTAGCAATCTATAATCAGGAGACATAGGTCCAAGTGGAGGAGGTGGACGTGGTGGTATAGGTGCAAGAGGCAGAGGAGGAGATATCCAACACAGTTTTTTTGTTTTATTTGCGGAGGAGGCACCCAAAAGAAACAAATGGCAAACAGAGTTGAATACTGGCTGGCTGCGGCTGGTACAGTTGTCTAGTCATCAAAAGGTATGGACAAGTCCTGTGGCATCCATGCCTGGTTTATTTTAAGGAATGATAGGTTCCCCATGTTGGATGTGGACAGGTGAATGGGCTTGTCTGTGATGGCACCCCCTGCCATGCTAAACAAACATTCTGACAGTACACTTGCCACAGGGAAGGCCAGCACCTCCAAGGCATAAAAAGCAAACTCAGGCCATGTGTCCAAAATAAGTTAAATGGAGCAGACCCATATGTTGGTATGTGGAGACATGTGGACATATACTCTTCAGCTGTGATGTTGGGGGTGCAGAGTACACAGCAGCTTAAAAGCACAGTACTCCCACAGGCAGGTGGGCGAAGTAAACACTGAGGCTTAAAGGCACAGTACCCCCACAGGTGGAGGGTGCAGAGTACAACACTGCAGCTTAAAGGCACAATACTCCCACAGGTTTGGGTGCAGAGTGCACGCAATGGCTTAAAGGCACAGAACTCCCACAGATATGGCTTGCAGAGTACACACAGTCGATCTGTCCGTCACTCCAGCTGTGTCTTATCCCTACACTAATAAGAGCAAAATGGCGGCGACACTTGTGATTCGGCCTTTATACATGCCAATACATGGCATGGCTGTGATGGCTTCGGAAATGCCCACAGTCTAAAAGTTTGTTGATTTGCTGCACTGCAGACTTTCAACAAGCTTTATTAGACTGGTGAACTCAAATAGAAAACCTTACGCACAGTTAAAAGACTGTTTTCGTTACCGGACACTAAACTTTACCATTCAGGTTCCCTCATCCTTACTTTTAGACTGTCCTGCATAGTTAGTATTACCTCTTGCCACCCGGCAGTTGTGTTGTTATCTTGTTCATAATACTAAGAAGTCTAGTTGATTTCATTTGGCTGACAGTTCTCCATTTCCTTTTCCTGGCAGGGCATAGCAGAGCATTCTTCTCCATTTCCTGTACAGCCAATTACTATACATACTTTATTATTTACTCACCTGCATATTTGTGTTTTGTCACAAGTACAGAACTTGTTTCAAGTTCCGGTGAATGTATTCGGAAATAGGAAGAGAAGCTCAAGGATGTTTGCTATTTATATGCCGGTAGAATCGCTGCCTGTTATATTATAGGTGAGTGTACAATTACAGTAAGATGACAATCAGTACAGCACAGGGGAAATGCTAGGAAAATATCACTATAGCTGTTTTCAATAAAGATGTGCAGATCAATTCTCAAAGGACTGAGTTAAAATTTGAGATTTTACGTGAATTTTGAGATTCAATATGCAGTTTCCCTCCATTTTGCATTGTCACGTGAGCTTGCTTGATGGTTAGTACATGTACCATTCGAGATCAGGTGTTCCTAGCAAAGCGCACTTTGTATGGCAGAGTAGTTTTTCATCTCCAGAGTGACTAGGTAAGTCATTCTTTTCTATAGAGTGTAAGCTCTAATGGTCAGAGGGTGCTCTCTCTCATCTCTAAAGTATAAGCCCTTACAGTCAGCATGGTTCTTTCTCCTTTCCTCAATGTGCATTTTACGAGAACTTACAAGTTTTCTAGAATTCAAATCTGCGCAAATTTATACGTATCAATTTAAATTTTGGGGAAAAATCCAGTGAAGTCTGCAACTTTTACATAGTAACATAGTTTTAAAGGTTGAAGGGAGACTTTAAGTCCATCTAGTTCAACCTATAGCCTAACATGTTGATCCAGAGGAAGGCAAAAAAAACCATGCGGCAAACACTAAGCTCCACATAGGAGAAAAAAAATTCCTTCCCGACTCCACATAAGGCAATCAGACCAGCTCCCTGGATCAACGCAATATCTGGGAATCTAGTATACATGCCCTGTAACATTATACTTTTCAAGAAAGGCATCCAGTCCCTTCTTAAATTTTAGTAGTGAATCACTCATACGACAGAGAGTTCCATATTCTCACTGCTCTTACAGTAAAGAATCCGCGTCTGTGACTATGATTAAACCTTTTTCCACCAGACATAGAGGAAGCCCCCTTGTCCCTTTCTCAGGTCTAAGAGTAAAAAGATCATTAAAAATATGTCTTTGTACTGTCCCCTCATATATTTATACATTATAATACCTCAATGATATCACCGCTAGCACCATGTTTTCTGAGATTGAGTGCTGGTCAAACTATCAAATTTCTACTGACCTAGTAATTACAGTATACCTGAAATGATGGACTAGATGCTTCATCTGCCACTGCTGTAACCTGATTTATTCCCATACAGTTGATGTCAATTATTAAATCATCCATGTCCATACAATCTAACATAGTATCATAGTTAGCAAGGCCAAAAAAAGACATTTGTCCATCCAGTTCAGCCTATATTCCGTCAGAATAAATCCCCAGATCTACGTCCCTCTAAAGCAGTGGTCCCCAACCTTTTTTGCACCAGGGACCGGCTTCAAGAAAGACCATTCTTCCATGGCCCGGCAGGGCGGGGATGGAGGTGTGGCAGGGGTGGGGCTTTGGTCATAAGGGGGCGGGGCTATGGACGGGGTCGTAGTTTAGTAGTAGTGCATACTCATCATTTAATTATAACATTTATAATGTGAATGTGACTCCCTTGTATACAAGGCTCTGCTCCCACCCTTGTTTATATGGCTCCGCTCCCACCCTTGTATGCATGGCTCCGCTCCCACCCTTGTTTATATGGCTCCGCTCCCACCCTTGTATGCATGGCTCCGCTCCCACCCTTGTTTATATGGCTCCGCTCCCACCCTTGTATGCATGGCTCCTCTCCCACCCTTGTTTATATGGCTCCGCTCCCACCCTCACATCCTGTATACATGGCTCCGCTCCCAACCTCCCATCCTGTATATATGGCTCCGCTCCCACCCTCCCATCCTGTATACATGGCTCCGCTCCCACCCTCCCATCCTGTATACATGGCTCCGCTCCACCCTCCCATCCTGTATATATGGCTCCGCTCCACCCTCCCATCCTGTATATATGGCTTCGCTCCACCCTCCCATCCTGTATATATGGCTCCGCTCCACCCTCCCATCCTGTATACATGGCTCCGCTCCACCCTCCCATCCTGTATATATGGCTCCGCTCCCCCTCCCATCCTGTATATATGGCTCCGCTCCACCCTCCCATCCTGTATATATGACTCCGCTCCCACCCTCCCATCCTGTATACATGGCTCCGCTCCACCCTCCCATCCTGTATATATGGCTCCGCTCCCCCTCCCATCCTGTATACATGGCTCCGCTCCACCCTCCCATCCTGTATATATGGCTCCGCTCCCCCACCCATCCTGTATACATGGCTCCGCTCCACCCTCCCATCCTGTATATGTGTAGCCCAGCTACGCAGGCACACATAAAAAGTCCAGGAGAGTGCACAGGAAGGTAACAGCAACGCTTGATATTCATTCACTGTCACTCACTCTTTCAGACACACCCATCTGAGATATAGGAGGGGGTGACACGTAGCTTAGATGGTTAGTCAGTCAGCCAACCTAGGAGGGAGAGTAGTGGAATCTGTTTTCCTGTCTTCGGACGGATCAGCTCAGTGTCAGTCCAGTCGGGACTTAGAGTATACTGAGGGCTGCTCAGCGAGTCCTAGAGAAAGCTGACCTCGCCATTGTATTCTACAAGTGCTTATGTTAAGAGCGTGAAGCAGGGCGAAGGGCGCAGTGGAGAAGATAGAGAAGTGCTTCAGGTATTGGATTGCCTGCACTAAATTGCCGGACACCGGGGTCCGAAGCGTTGCTACAGTTTCAAGCTTAGTAACAAGAAAACCGGAGGCATCTGGACTACAGGTCGCAGAGAGCAGCCCTAAGTGTCAATACGTAACCGGAGTCAGGTGGAACAGGGACTTTGAGTCAAGTGCACGACAAAAGTAAGGACTTAGTTTCATCACTTAGAAGGCTCCACCACAATGTTGGCCGGGCAGTACAGCTATTGAGAAAGCTGGAGATTCAGAGTTAACTTCGCTTCAGGCAAGTTGGACTCACATGTACATGGAAGTAGAGGAGGCCTCTAACCTGCTCAGCTGTTACCCGAATGTGCACTCTCCACCCCGACCAGCTCCCCGGGATCTGCTTGAACCATCTACCAGTAAAAGGTACGAAAAGAAGCTGCATTGTGTGCGACTGAATTATTATCTACACCCTGTTTCATCATCATAGACTACCAGGGACCAGTCTCACCTGTGGGAGACCCACCATCTTGCTGCCCCATAACATCCCCTGTGAAAGTCCTTATAGCAGCGCTGGTCCAACTAACCAGATACCACAGGTGGCGTCACGAACTACTTATCCTAATAATCCCCTGTAAATATTCCCCCATTGTATGAGCGCCCAGGGCCACGGACCGAGCCACCGCTACCAGTGACAACTCCCATAGATTTCCATGGGCTCGGTGCCGAGTACCCCATTGCCCTGGTACTAAGTGCGACTCATATACATGGCTCCGCTCCCCCTCCCATCCTGTATATATGGCTCCGCTCCACCCTCCCATCCTGTATACATGGCTCCGCTCCACCCTCCCATCCTGTATATATGGCTCCGCTCCCCCTCCCATCCTGTATACATGGCTCCGCTCCACCCTCCCATCCTGTATATATGGCTCCGCTCCCCCTCCCATCCTGTATACATGGCTCCGCTCCACCCTCCCATCCTGTATACATGGCTCCGCTCCACCCTCCCATCCTGTATATATGGCTCTGCTCCACCCTCCCATCCTGTATACATGGCTCCGCTCCCCCCTCCCATCCTGTATATATGGCTCCGCTCCCCCTCCCATCCTGTATACATGGCTCCGCTCTACCCTCCCATCCTGTATACATGGCTCCGCTCCACCCTCCCATCCTGTATATATGGCTCTGCTCCCATCCTCCCATCCTGTATATATGGCTCCGCTCCCCCTCCCATCCTGTATATATGGCTCCGCTCCCCCGTCCTCACCCCCTGTATACATGGCTCCGCTCCACCCTCCCATCCTGTATACATGGCTCCGCTCCCCCGTCCTCTCCCCCCTGTATACATGGCTCCGCTCCCCCGTCCTCCCCCCCTGTATACATGGCTCCGCTCCACCCTCCCATCATACTTACCCTCCTCGCTCCGTCGCTGAACTTCCCTGCGTCCCTGTCGGCCGCTTCCTCCTGTGCGCAGCGGTGACGTAATACCGCTCATTAAGGGCATGAATATGGACGCCACGCCTATGGGAGTGGCGTCACGTCCATATTCATTACCTTAATGAGCGGTATTACGTCACCGCTGCGCACAGGAGGAAGCTGCCGCGGCCGACAGGGATGCAGGGACGGAACGTAAGTATCGAGTCTTCTTGAAGCCGGCGGCTGCAGCTGTCACTACAGTGCTGCAGCCGCCGGCTCCAAGTGTGTACAGCGTTCTGTGCCGTGGCTTCGCGGCCCGGCAACAGAACTGCTACGGCCCGGTAATGGGCCGCGGACCGGCGGTTGGGGACCCCTGCTAAAGAACCTAACAACTGTAAGATACAATATTGTTACGCTCCAGGAAGACATCCAGGCCTCTCTTGAACCCTTTGACTGAGTTTGCCATCACCACCTCCTCAGGCAAGGAATTCCAGATTCTCACGGCCCTAGCAGTAAAGAATCCTCTTCTGTGTTGGTGGAAAAACCTTCTCTCCTCCAGAAGCAGAGAATGCCCCCTTGTGACCGTCACCTTCCTTGGCATAAACAGATCCTCGGAGAGATATGTGTATTGTCCCCTTATATATTTATACATGGTTATTAGATCACCCCTCAGTCGTCTTTTTCTAGACTAAATGATCCAAATTTTGCTAATCTCTCTGGGTATTGTAGTTTTCCCATCTCCTTTATTAATTTTGTTGCCATCCTTTTAATTTTTCTTAAAAATCTGTTACTCATTTCCAGAGATATGGGCCTTTTTATTTAGTGTGCCTAAAATACTAATTATTATAGTCTCTACCAAGTGGGCATTGCTCATGGGGTAATTATGCAGAGCAGACTAGAGACATGACCCCAAATAATCCAGTGAGCCCCACCTCCCTGAAAGTCCATAAAAATTTGCATGCAAAGAACACACAAGGAAAACAATTGGAATACTCAGGAAAGGATCAGGAAAAAAATATACAAAGTAAAGAACTGATTATAATGTAAAGTAAAACAATGGAGCACACACTATTACAAAACTTAACAGTTTAATAATGCTAACAAGAATATTTTCCATTTTTCATGGTATATACAAATAAACATATTTATAAATATAATATATTACATTTCTTTTATTACATTGCATTATAAATAAGTAAAACATTGATATTCATCTGCTTTGAAGTGTCGCTGAAATGTGAACCCCACACATTTTTATGGGTGTATAAAATCTTGTGCAGACAAAAACACTTTGGGCAGGAATTGCATCAAGAATTTACTAAATGAATGAATTGCCAGTCTTGAAAAATGAAGCCCTCATTTCTTTTTTTGTCTGTTTTAGATTAGGTGGTAACTGAAGAACTTAAATTAGTCTTTCCATCTCATATCTCTCATATGATCACTAATGGCAATGAAAAAGGCAAATTTTAATGAAGCCAATCTGTAAAATGTGATTATCAGGAGTCAGATACGAGACGTGCAGTTCAGCAATCTCATAGCAAAGTGCTGTGAATAATATACAGTAGCTGACAATTTACAGTTAATGTAAATCTGGAACAAAGCTGCAAAATATCTTCTGATTGTCTTTATAAAATCCCCCCTCGTACGCAAAGATTAAAGGGAAACTGTCATGATGAAAATAGGACCTGATCTGCAGGCAGGTTATACGGCAGGAGCTGATCAGACTAATATGCATTTTTGTTGAAAAGTTTTAGAAGAACTTGCATTTGATTCATTGAAATCCATAAAATAAGAGAAAGATGCATGCTGATAAAGTAGGGAACACCCAAAAATTGAGTAAAAGTAGGTTTTATTAATTCATTCATTGATTAAGTGAAATCCCTGGCAGTTTTATGTTATAAGTCCAATGGGCGGTCCTAGTAATGATTAAGTCTTCCCTGTGTGAGTGTACATGCAGAGATACCTTTCAATCACTAGTAGGACCGCCCATAGGACTCATACATACAAACACAAGAGATTTCAATTAATAAAATGCAAGGTATACTGATTTTTTTCTAACAAACCTATATAATTTAGCTGCTTTACACTATGCTGTCTACAGATCAGACTGTATGACAAAATTACAGGTTCCCTTTAAATATTCCATATTGTTTTCCAGTAACCCAGAACTAGTCATAAATTCAAATAACAGCGTCCTACAGGAATTTAACTAAGGCTGAGTGAATCTACTGAAATGTAAATTTACCAGATTCTCTTGAACTAGACCAGGAAATTTGATTTGCATCAAATTTATTAGGCACTGATGCTATGGCTGGATCTATCCCACCTAAGAAGACAACAAGTATTATAAATTAGTAAACAGCAAATAGTAGGTGAGACCTCCTGTCATGTAAAGATTGTATAAGGTGGAGCTTTTAGATCCATTAGAGTTTTTAGAAATTGAGATAATTTACATAATTTAATACATACATGTAATCATCACACATCTGTAAGGTGGACATGTTAACATGACTAGCTTTATAAAACTTTTGATAACACTTTTATCAACCCTTAGACTATAATAAGGCCCGCCACACACACTAGATGGCTGTGGTCCGGTGCCTCATACAAATTAGACCGTTGGCCGAACCCATCGATATCGCCTCATTCAGCCGACGTTAGCCTAATGTGTATGGAGGACTCAAGATTAGATGATCTGGTATCTGTTAGACCAGAATTTCATCATTTTAACATAAATTACATTTTGAAATGTGATTCCAACTACATCCCTAGCACATTCAATAAAGTTCTCCATTAGATTATTGCTGATTCTCAATGATCAGTAAAATAGTGGAATTCACTGTACCATATCCTCTGCAGACCAGTGTGAATTCTATATTGCTTCACGTATAAAAATAACACAGAGAAACATGTACCCAGTGTATGAAAGCTGACTCCTGTTCTTGGACCTTCAGAGGAAGTCCTAAAAGGTAATCCCATATTACAGTCCCTTTACAGAAGCAGTTAATACAGCACTACTTCTTTATCTCTAGATGGGAAAATTCATTTATCCATAGTCAGGTATTTAAAAAAGATAAAAATAATGCATAGTACAAAACTTTATATACATCACCACTATACGTATGAGACAGCTTACTTGGTTCATAGTGTGGCCAACAGTCCAGGCTGTAAGTCTATTTTAGTCACTACATTGATGGATTGAAGGCAAGTACATTGATGGACAGTTTTTAGGAGACCCCACTGACAGACACTAGGTATCCAAATAGTAAATCTTTGCTCCCCAAAAGTCCATATCCTTGTTTATTCAACAGTATTTTGAGTGTTGTTAATGTGTATAAGTCTATCTCATACATGAAATGCAGACACATATCCAGGAATCTTCCTCTTCGGTAGAACCATGACAGTCTCTTGGCGTCGTCTTCTCCAGCAGAATAGATCTCCAAAGTTTCTTCTCTATTAGTGCATTGTGGCAAGTTAAAAAAAAAGTTCTGAGCTCCTAAACTTCTGTTGTCAACTGGATAACAGCTTGATGTGGAGTTTTTTCCACATAGAATATCTCTGATGAGCTTTCCCTTTTGAGAAGCTGAGTTTTTTCATTGGTATCATTAGCAGTTTCAGTTTCATCTGAGTGGTAATCAGACTGGTAATCATTGGTTTGGCTGTAAGATCTTGATGTGACTGAATCTTTACTTTTACTGGATTTTAAACAACTGAAATGAGAGAATAACCAACATTAGTAAAGTAACTAGAATGAAGGTCAGCAGTATGATGATGAACAATGAGTCAATGGCCTTTGGAAAGACATTACGTGGAATAGATAAATGCAAGCCTACGTGTACATATTCTGCTATTGTGGCTTCGTTTGTGGGATTTTAGCAGAAGCCGCTGGTTAATAAATTGTAATCTTCCTACAATATGAGTAATACAACAACTAAATGTTTGTTCCCTTTAGGTCACTTCAATAAGCTAATGTTCTTGTGCGTGCTCTATCAATGTTTTTCACACAATGAACACTGCCTGACTGTTCACATATGCTTTTTTTGCAAACCAAGAATCGATAAAAAAAAATGTAAGCCAAGTTCCTTTTTGATCCTACTCATGGATTAAATTCACCCATGAAACTCTATAGGTCAGAAAAATACTCGGAGAGCACGTTGATGGATCATAGTTACACCCTACTGCGGGTTTCACTGACTGTTTTATAGGAGAAGTTTGAGAAACCACTATCAAAATTTTTTGCATACAAGAGAAATTTATAAAATACTGATGATAAAAACAGACACAGTGATCAAACACTCTGATCCTCAACACTGATGGAAATAGTTCAATTTTTCATCTATGCAAAATACAACAGATTTATGAAGTCTGCCTTAAGGACACATGTTGGTAATAGCATTTTAAAGATTTGAAGAAAGCATATGTGATATTTTCATTTTGTAACTAAATAAGGAAATTTAGTACGGTAATTGAGAAATGGTCTACCTAAATAACAGAGCTTCATCTTGTGTATTATCCAGAGTTTTCAGTTCTTCCGATGCAAGAATCATCCCACTATCTGTTTGGTTGTCCTACAGTACGAACAAGAGTTTTAATACGGTAATTTGATTTTAGTGATGGATAGTGTAAAGAGAAACAAAGACTTTTTCTTACCTCTATGGGCACTTTCACTGTGACCTCTATAGGTATATCGTCAAATGTCTTGACACTAACAGGCCGGCTATTTCTCCTTGCGTTTTGGACTTGCCTGAAGACAATTAATAGAGAATTAAAGTTAGAGATATTGAAAGTATTTTAAATATCTCACTTAATCAAATTCAACTTCTCTTTTCTAAAAAAAAGTTATTTTATAAACTATATAATTTTCCTTTCTACATAAAGAAGCACACAGGCAAAAAGCATTATCTTTGCCTCTGTTTGTAAATTACATTAAGCAGTGTCGGTAATTTATTTACCAGGTATTTTATTGCAAATTATCAGGTCAGTTCCCGAATGCCGTTACATGACTTGACCCACACATCTGAATATTATAGGGTCTTCTTCGTGGACTTGGAGTAAGCATCACTATGCATGTCGAAACTCTTAGAAATTACCTCTACAGAGAGAAAACGGACTTAAACTCTAATGCCAGCTGTAGGCAGTAGCAATCCTAAAAGTCAATTTCAACCCTTTAACCAGCTTTGCCACATAACGTAGGATAAAATTCAAACCAGATGCTTTCTTTGCACACAAATGTTTTGGGTTGTTTGCATTTCATCAGTGCAAAGCAAAAGATCTGAATTGACTGTATTAGAGGCTTTTGACTCATGTCTAAGGTAAATGCCTCTCCACAGGACTGCGGCTTCCAGTAGGTTACACTAGAGTTCAAGTCCTCTTCTCCTTCTAAGAGTCCTTATTGGGAAAGTTTACCCTTATATCCCAGTCAGAGACTTTCATACAGGCAAAACAGATCTCTTACTTTGCATTGAAGAGGAGCAACACCCCAAAACAAGTGTCTGCAAATACAGTATCTGATTTGGCTTTTAACCTAAGTCATGTGGCAAGGCTCATTAGAGGGTTGATATTAACTTTTAGAATTGCTACTTTCAGTAGGTGGCCCAAAAATTCAAGTCCTCTTCCTCTCTGAAGAGGCAATTTGCATATTTAATTTCCCTGAGGAGCACTGCATGGCCTATAAGTCTCCTCACACAGGCATGTTACTCGCCACAAGAAGAGATGTTACCCCTTAAACCCTAGACTTAGAGGAATGCACTTAGAGATTGGTTTACAGTTCACGCAAAAGATGCTAACAGATTTGGAAGAAAAGCTCCCACTCAGAAAATTAACTTCGCTATCTTTTACTTACGTACTACAGTGGGTTCGGAAAGTATTCAGACCCCTTTAAATGTTTCACTCTTTTTTTCATTGCAGTCACTTGGTAAATGCAAAAAAGTTAATTTTTTTTCTCATTAATGTACACTCTGCACCCCATCTTTACTGAAAAAAAAACAGAAATGTAGAAATTTTTGCAAATTTATTAAAAAAGAAAAACTGAAATATTACATGGTCATACGTATTGAGACCCTTTGCTCAGTATTGAGTAGAAGCACCCTTTTGAGCTAGTACAGCCATGAGTCTTCTTGGGAATGATGCAACAAGTTTTTCACACCTGGATTTGGGGATTCTCTGCCATTCTTCCTTGCAGATCCTCTCCAGTTCCGTCAGGTTGGATGGTGAACTTTGGTGAACAGCCATTTTCAGGTCTCTCCAGACATGCTGAATTGGGCTTAGGTCAAGGCTCTGGCTGGGCCAGTGCAGAATGGTCACATGGTTGTTCTGAAGCCACTCCTTTGTTATTTTAGCTGTGTGCTTGGGGTCATTGTCTTGTTGGAAGGTGAACCTTGGGCCATGTCTGAGGTCCAGAGCAGTCTGGAAGAGGTTTTCATCCAGGATATATCTGTACTTGGCCGCATTCATGTTTCGTTCAGTTGCAACCAGTCGTCCTGTTTCTGCAGCTGAAAAACACCCCCATAGCATGATACTGCACCATGTACAGCACCATGGAATCAATGGTGCTATAGAAATAAATAATAATAATAATACTGCCACCACCATGTTTTACTGTTGGGATTGTATTGGGCAGGTGATGAGCAGTGCCTGGTTTTCTCCACACATACCACTTAGAAATATCTCCAAAAAGTTCTATATTTGTCTCATCAGATCAGAGAATCTTATTTCTCATAGTCTGGGAGTCCTTCATGTGTTTTTGTAGCAAACTCTATGCGGGCTTTCATATGTCTGGAACTGAGGAGAGGCTTCCGTCGGGCCACTCTGCCATAAAGGCCTGACTGGTGGAGGGCTGCAGTGATAGTTGACTTTGTGGAACTTTCTCCCATCTCCTTACTACATCTGTGGAGCTCAGCCACAGCGATCTTGGGGTTCTTCTTTACCTCTCTCACTAACACTCTTCTCCCACAATTGCTCAGATTGGCTGGACTGCCAGGTCTAGGAAGACTTCTGGTGGTCCCAACCTTCTTCCATTTAAGGATTATGGAGGCCACTGTGCTCTTAGGAACCTTGAGTACTGCAGAAATTCTTTTGTAACCTTGCCCAGATGTGTGCCTTGCCAAAATTCTGTCTCTGAGCTCCTTGGCCAGTTCCTTTGACCTCATGATTCTCATTTGGTCTGACATGCACTGTGAGCTGTGAGGTCTTATATAGACAGGTGTGTGCCTTTTACAAATCGAGTCCTATCAGTTTAATTAAACACAGCTGGACTCCAATGAAGGAGTAGAACCATCTCAAGGAGGATCACAAGGAAATGGACAGCATGTGATGTAAATATGAGGGTCTGAGCAAAGGGTCTGAATATTTATGACCATGTGATATTTCAGTTTTTCTTTTTTAATAAATTTGCAAAAATTTCTACATTTATGGTTTATATCAGTCAAGATGGGGTGCAGAGTGTACATTAATGTGAAAAAAATGAACTTTTTTGCATGTACCAAATGTCTGCAATGGAACAAAGAGTGAAAAATTTCAAAAAACCTGGAGTACTTCTTTCATTTCAATCATATGTAAAAATATATACAATCTATTTGGTGATCCGATATACCATTATTAGTTAATCTTTACATGACAATCAGCTTCCATCATAAATCACTAGTGAAATGCACTGTTCCAGTAATACTGTGTTTGTATAGGATGACGCTTATAAATAGGTCATTACCGTATTCCAGCAGCGTTATCATAATGGAATTTTGCATCACATATTTCCTCTCCTTCCACACAGGAAGCAGGTGAGGTCGGCATTGATAGTCCAGAATCTTCTTCAACTTTCAGAGTCACAGTAACTGGAATGTAATCTTTTCCATCCTAAAAAACGGGGGAAAAAACTGTATCAATTATCTATTTCATGAAATCCTCAGATCGATACTATTTTATCTAACTATTCTTACTAACCAATTGGACATTAGCTTGTAAGACATTTCCAAGGTGTTCGACCAGCTCAGAAAATGTGGGTCTATGCAGAGGATCTCCTTGCCAGCAGTCAATCATTGTCTGGTATCTAAAATGACAAAGCCATGTGAGTAAATAATGACACACTAGGATAAAAACAATTCTCTGCCTTATGAATCATACTTTCCAGCCGCTATCCTGGGGACTTACATTTCCACTGTTGCGTAATCCGGAGCTCTCATCCTTGTCCCATCTTTCAATCGCCTGCAAAAGTCTTCATCAATCTGTACTCCAGGATATGGAGATCCTCCTGTAATTAGAAAGTCCAGTTTGCTCTTATTATTGTTCATTTGCTTCCTAGAGGCAAAATTAGGCAACTTTAATACATTAAAATATCTAGAGCTTTACAGAAATGTTACAAAACTGTCATAACTGGTCTTCTTAACAGCTCTTTATATTTCTCCTTTGCTTATCTCAGTGTGAGAAATAGCAGGAGTGTGAAGGTCGTATATAGATATTCAGAGGACAGGACGAAAGTTTCTTGGAGGTGTAAGAAAAAATTTTAATGGACAAAAGCAAAAGCACACAGAGAGTAATGTACAGTACCGGAGCAATGCGTATACAAAATAGTAAGTGAAGTTAGCATCACCCTGGATAATATCGGACCTCATATCCAGCCTATATTACATGGAGAGACACTCCCACAATAGATCTGAACTTGTATCAGGCTTCAAACTGCATACAGGAGATACAGAAAGCAGAATATGGTATCTGAGCTAAACAATTATACTGTTTCTCCAGCCAAGCCCAGTATTTTAAGATCATGCAGCATTTAGCCTACTAAATCTTACATATAAATCAGATCACTCGCATGTCAAAATTTTGTAATAATAATGTAACAGGATATGCTTGCACACAGAAGCAAAAACATACGTGGCCGATCACACCATAGTGTTGGTCAAAATCGCTCCCTTTTGTCTCCTGTATGTCCAGTTCATGAAAAGACTCTAGACCAAGTAGTGAATGTTCATACTTCCAGTAGAGATGAGCGACTTTGCCTCTGGGAGGGTCGAGTTGGGTTTCGGACCACCCGACTTCATGAAAAGTCGAGTCGAACAAAATCAGCCGACTATCGGCAAAAGTCGAAGTTCCGACTGAAACGAAACCCGACCCCAATGAAAGTCAATTGGGAGTAAAAGTCGTCAGTGAGTGGAGGACAGTAAACGCACTGACAGTGCACATTTCAATGTGCGAAACGCAGTTCGGCATCAAGTTCGGGCACGGTTCGGGTGCCCGAACCGACCTTTTAAATTCTGTTTCGGCCGAAACCCTGGAACCCGAACATCCAGGAGTTCGCCCATCTCTACTCATTGGCTAAAAAAAGGCACCTGCAAGCATTCTTGGAAATCCGACTTTGCCGCTCGTATCGCCGACCGCATGGCGACTTTACACTATGGTCGGGTTTCGCTCGGCGAAACTCGACTTTGCCAGAAGTCGGCGACTTATGAATCTGGCTGACCTGTTTCGCTCAACTCTAACTCCCAGGAATAGTGTCACATTTTAAACATCTATCCTGTGAACTGCTACCGTATAGATGCATGGACTGAGTGTCCATGGAAATACCGTATATACTCATGTATAAGCCGACCCGTGTATAAGCCGACCCCCCTAATTTTGCCACAAAAAACTTGGAAAACTTATTGACTCGCGTATAAGCCGGGTGTATAATTTGCCGTCCTGCTCTGTGCTCCCCCATCCAGCTCTGTGCGCCCCCATTCTCCTCTGTGCTCCCCTCCTCCTGCTCCATTATCCTGTCTTGCTCGTGCTTTCCATCCTCCCCGTCCTGCTCCGTGCTCCCCCATCCAGCTCTGCACTCCCCCATTCTCCTCTGTGCCCACCCCTGTCCTGTTCCGTGCTCTCTGTCCTCCCCCGTCCTGCTCCGTGCTCTCCGTCCTCCCCCCGTCCTGCTCCTATGCTCTCCGTCCTCCCCCGTCCTGATCTGTCCTCCCCCCGTTCTGTTCCGTGCTCTCCGTCCTCCCCCCGTCCTGCTCAGTGCTCTCCGTCCTCCCCCCCGTCCTGCTCCGTGCTCTCCGTCCTCCCCAGTTCTGCTCCGTGCTCTCCTCCTCCCCCCGTTCTGCTCCGTGCTCTCCGTCCTCCCCCCCCATCCTGCTCCATGCTCCTTGTCCTCCTCCATGCTCCCCCCATCCTCCTCCATCATACTCACCCTCCCCGTGCCATCGCTGAACGTCCCGGCCGGCAATATGGGAGTGGCGTCGCGTCCATATTACATGACCTTAATGAGCGGGTATTACGTCACCGCTCAGCGCTGGAGAGCTGCAGGAAGCCGGGGAGAACGCAGGATTGCAGGGACCCTCAGCGATGGCACGGGGAGGGTGAGTATGATGTCCCAGCCACCTGCTCCTGCCGCCGCATCCCCTCCCCCGCTGGTTTCTGCCCTATGACTCATGTATAAGCCGAGGGGGCATTTTCAGCACAAAAAAAGGTGCTGAAAATCTCGGCTTATACATGAGTATATACGGTAATTAAAAATGTTGGACACTGATTCATATGAAAAAGGAAATGTACAAAAGTGACTCACCTAATGAGAATATTTCCCAGAGCAGGACCCCAAAGGACCAAACATCACTTTGTGTTGTATATACTCTATCAAAGATAGTCTCTGGTGCCATCCACTTAAGAGGAAGCCGAGCCTTGGTGAGGAAAAGTGATGAATAATAATAATTATAATTGAAGCCTGAGAATTAAAAACAAAAAAAAAATGAACTGTTGAGTCTTGGACTCTATTTTACTTACATCTCCTTTCCGGACATAATCAGGATCTTTATACACGTCACGTGCCAAACCAAAGTCACAGATCTTAACCACATTGTTGTCACCCAGAAGTATATTACGAGCTGCCAGGTCTCGGTGAATACACTGCAAATTAAAGAAAATGGGATTAAATTATCTGTTATCATGACCTGTCCATTTCTATCATACAGGCTGAATGTCTTTCAGTAACATGCAAATCAAGCATACCCTCCGTGAAGCCATGTATTCCATGCCTCGTGCCACTTGGAAGCTGTATGAGATGAGTTCTTCCATGGAAAGCTGATTCTTGCACATTTCTTCAACTGCACATTGTAAGATTTAATCATGTTAGTTATGTGCTAGACTTTATCTTGCTACAGACCCAACAATGAAACATAACGATCTGACCACAAAACTATTAAACGATCACCCTATTGTTTTAATGTGTGTGTATGTGGGTGTAATGCAGTGCGAGTCTGTTAATATACTCATCTATTGCTGCTCTCTCCGGGATCTAGCGCTGTTCTTCTGCTCTTCTGAATGACGTCACTGTGCTCTGTGTGACCCAGCAGTGACTTTTACAAGGTAAGTCTCTGAAACGAGGCTCAGAATGAGGCTCCATAGGCTTTCATTATAACAGCGACATTTGGCTCATACATAGAGAATAGAGTGGGCCGGCAGGTCTCATTTGCGGTGACATCACTGAGAAAAGCACAAGAACAGCGCTAGCCATGAGAGTAAGCAGCAGTAGGTGAGTATATTAATACACTCACACTACATTATATGCAAATATGCACACATTTAAACAATAAAATTGTTAGTGGGAGAGCTTCATTATTATTATTACCATTATTATTATGGCTATGGCGCTAAAACAGTTTCTTCAGACAGATGAAAATGTGTTTTGCTGGTTGTTGTAAGTGGTTTAGAACTTGTTCTTTACTCATTAGTTATTTTGATCTTTAGGGCTAGGGTAATTTTTAATAGGCAGATGTTCTGCCCAAAACAATTTTTTTTGCTGGTGATTGTTCTTAAAAACAGAGCTCAGCGAGTGCCAATCTTCAGCACTATGTTAACTGTAAGGCTGGGATCACACATGCGAGAAACTCGCACGATTATCATGCGAGTCTCTCGCATGAGCACCCGGCGCTGCTGCCGGCACTCGGACTGGAGCGTGCTGCTGCATGTATTTCTATGCAACTGCACGCTCCGATCCGAGTGCCGGCGGTAGTGCTAGGTGTTCATGCGAGAGACTCGCATGAGAATTGTGCAAGTTTCTCTCATGTGTGATCCCAGCCTAACACTGTTACTATGATAATTCTCCCTTATTCAGCTTGCTGCATTCTCAGCAGCACGTCGTCTATTTACACGAGGAGATGTGCAACCAACATCAATATTCTTTTGCCCACATAAAAGATGTGATCATCCAACAAATTGTCAGTTGTTTGATGGTCTGCTGATCACTGGGCTTATAAGCTTGATCAAGATCAAATGTTCCTCTAAAGGCCCCGTCTCACATAGCGAGATCGCTAGCGAGATCGCTGCTAAACAGCGATCTCAGCAGCGATATCGCTATGTCTGACACGTACCAGCGATCAGGCCCCTGCTGTGAATCGCTGGTCGTGTCAGAAATGCCTGGACTTTTTTTTGATTGCTGGTCTCCTGCTGACAGGCACGCATCGCTGCGTGTGGCAGGCAGGAGACCAGCGATCAGCTGGTAACAAAGGTACACTTCGGGTTTCCAGGCGCGGGGCTGTGCCTGGAAACCCGATGTGTACGTTGGATACCAGCGCGCTGCTGCAGGGGAGCTGGTAACCAAGGTACACATCGGGTTTCCAGGCACCGCGCAGTGCCTGGAAACCCGAAGTGTACCTTGGTTACCAGCTCCCTGCATCAGCGGGCTGGTATCTAACGTACACTGCGGGTAACTAAGCGACGTTACCCGCAGTGTCGCTGTCCTGATCGCTGCCTGAGCTGCCTGTTTGGCAGCTCAGCAGCGATCATGTAGCGACACACTAGCAATCCTGATCATTGTCGGGATCGCTGGTGTGTCGCTATGTGAGACGGGGTCCTAAGCGTTCGTCAACCATCCTTTCATGTAAAAGGCAGCTTTAGGCAACTTTTTGTCAATCTACTAGAGATGAGTGGATTGATCCACAAAGGATAATATTAAAGTCAAATTTCCTGAAATGTGCAGGTCCACCTGAATTTGAACACTTACAATGCGCAGTGACCCCCAAGGCCTGGTCCCAATAGGGAAGAACAGGCAGATGAGGCGGTGAAAGCTGAAAGAAGAATCACCAAGGAAGGGATGGCGAGCAGTGAGGCAGCCAGAGAGGTGAGCAATGAGTATTAGTTTTTCTTTTTTTCACACTTTATGTCTATTATTCTTTGGGGTCTGGAAAGACCCCAGAGCATAATAAGGAACATTCAATGTGCAATTATTATTTTATCTGTGAATTCATTTTCCAGGCAAAATCTGGGCAAACTGGTGAATTCGACTTTCAAACAATCAGATCATCACTACTATCTATCTCACAATAACACATTAAAGTCTTACTTTCTTCTTCAACATCACTAAGAGACTTCTCTTCAGCAAATCCTGAACTTGCTGAACTCTGGCTGCTTGCAATGCTGTCTAATCGTTTCTTCAAATCCCTGGGAGTTTCAACATAATGATGCTTGGCCTGTCTGTACCGAACCGATTTAGTCTGCAAGGAAAAAATCATTTATTATTGTACGTCTCGGAGACACAGCCACATATATATATAGAGCTCAGCGATACAGACTGCTATGAATCTGTTCCTGTTTGTGATCACTAAGCATATTATCACACTTTCATAAATGCAACCTAATTTACAAGAGACTATTTGTATTATCTCTATGTTTTACAGAAATCCATTTACCAAATTGTCACACTTTGTACAATAGTGGAAAACTGACCGTAAGGCTCGCCTATATACATTATGTGCAAGACGTGTCCTAGCAGTCGATCTGCTGTGGCATTCAACCTCACCATGCTATTTTTGTACAGTTTACAGGAAGGGAGGGTGTGGATGTGAACATTACAATGGAAAAGTGTATGGGGGATGCAAGATTTCAAGGAAGAACACAGTGTGAGGAGGTCTTAGTGCAACTCAAGCAACACCAGGCATGGAAAACAAAATTTCATAGATATATTTCTCTCCATGGAAGCATGAAGAGAAAATACCTAAAAAAGTGATTCCTTTTCTCCATGACCTTGGGGAACAGTTTTCCCCTTGGATTAATGTGATCAAGGTTTATAAATTACTGTATATAATGTCATAAATTAATAAATGCTAACAAGTTAGAAATATATTACTGGATAATATTTAGCTAAGGCAAGGAGTGAGGGGCTTGATCACTTGGACACAGTGGGTAGGTCTATGATGTAATAAGACATGCCCAAAGAGTACACAATGCAGAAAATACCCTGGTGTTAAACTGAAAAGTTTAATCACAGATGCCATGTAGTCACTGAGGAGGTACAATATGTCCATCAGAATGATGAAAGGAAAGGAATATCAGCATGAAGCACGCTGACTGTAACCTTGTCTATAAACCTTACATTTCCAAACCAGCATTTCCTTTCTTACATATCAGAACAGACAGCAGAGACAGGAAGGCTGCCCAGAGGCGCTTAGATTATAACATGGCAGCACAATGTGATTAAGGCTCTCAAGAATGTAAACAGGACTTGCATTTAGAAGATCTGATCAGACCATGGTACAATGGTGGGTACACATACCTTGTAAAGAACAAAGTCATTTCTTCTGCTTCTTAAATATGTTGATAGATTTCCAAATCGGCAGAATTCAACAATCACCATTAACGGTCCTAGAACAAAGGCATTGAAGATTATACAGAGATCAAATTCACATTTACCAATTTAAAATTCTTCTTGTAAGTTTCTGATTTATGGCTGATATAGGAAAGATGTGTATCTTAGTACTGTGTTAGCCAGTAGATAGAAAAATATTTAGAATTGAGAGTCCTCAGTGGTTGATACCTTTTAATGGCTAACTGAAAAGATGGTAACAAATTGCAAGCTTTCCAGACTACTCAGGTCTCTTCATCAGGCAAAGACTAATACAAAATCTGAAGAATCACATATTTATACACAACACAGCACAGAAATAATGCAATGTCATTCAGACATTTGATAAAATCCACCATCATAGACACCAACAGGAGACAAGCATCCAACATCAGTGCCCAGGAGAGAAAGGCCAAACGGTCTCTGAAAACCAACAAAGAAATCATCATTAAACCTGCTGACAAGGGAGGTGCAATAGTCATGATGAACACATCAGACTATATGAAGGAGGCAAACAGACAACTGATGAACACACACTACTACAGAAAATTGAGTTGGATCCTACACTGGACTATTACAAGGAACTAAGCAAGTTAGTATCTTGTCTGTCTGACAAATCCATAAGAGCCGATGACCTGATAGCAGAAAGTCCAAGAATAGGGACATTCTACATGCTTCCCAAAATCCTCAAAGCTGGGAATCCAGGGAGGCTGATTATTTCATGTGTGGACACCCTTACTGAGCAGGTATCTGGATGGGTAGAGGGTGTTCTTAAACCCCTGGTAAAGGATACACCCAGCTACATTCAGGACACAACTGACCTACTGAATAAACTAGCAGCAATAGGTCTTCTACCAGAAGGAACCATCCTGGCCACCATGAATGTGGAATCTTTGTTCTCTAACATCCCACACCAGGATGGAATAAATGCCTGCAGTCTTCATGGAAAACACCGGGAATGATGCTGATTCTGTGGTGATACTCACAAAATTCATCCTCACCCACAATTACTTTGAATTTGACGACAAGATCTATCTTCAGGAGACTGGCACAGCTATGGGAAGTAAAATGGCTCCACAGTATACAAATCTTTTCATGGCCAAGCTTGAAAGCGACTTTTTGTCCTCATGTCCCATCAGGCCTCGGGCCTACTACCGCTACATTGATGATATCTTAATCATCTGGATGGAGTCTGAGCAACAGCTAAAGACGTTCCACGAACAGTTTAATCAATTTCATCCATCAACTTAACACTCAACTACTGTACTCCAGCACTGAAATTAACTTTTTAGACACCACCATTAAGCTAAAGAACAATGAAATAGAGACATCCCTGTAACTGAAGCCAATCGACCGTCCAACATACCTTAAATGTGACAGTTCCCATCCAAAACACATAAAAAACTCTATTGTCTACAGCCAAGCCATCAGATACAATTGTATATGTTCCAACCCCATGCATAGAGATGAAAACCTTGGTCGCCTCAGATAGACCTTTTTGAACCAGGGCTACCATCCAAGAACAATTGAAAACTAAATTACAAGAGCCACCAAAATATCAAGGAATCACCTGCTACATTACAAAACTAAAGATGAAAATAACCGGGTGCCTCTAGTGGTCACCTACAATCCAAATCTGGAGGTGCTAAGGGGAGCTGCACGGAAATTACAACCTTTACTACAAAAAGATGCCCGATTACAATCCATATTTCCAGACCCCCACTACTGTGTTTTAGGCAGACCCCATATCTAAGAAGCATCATTGTCAGAAGCTCCCTGTCCTCCCCAACAGCTGCAGGAACCTTTCCTTGCAACAAGAAAAAATGTAAAACCTGTCCATCTATAATGACCACGGACAAGATAAAGATCCCCAACTCCCATCAGGACTACAAGATCCCAGGTACTTTCAGCTGCATCACATCTAATGTGGTGTACCTAATTATTTGTACTAAATGTCCAACTGGGGGTCTGTATGTGGGGGAGACAGGGCAAAAACTGAGAACAAGGATGAATTCCCATCGCCACACAATAAGAGAAAAAAGAATGGATCTACCTGTGGCAAAACATTTTTGTATCCCTGGTCATAGCATGATGGACATGAAATTAATTGTATTAAAACCTAACTTTAAATCTGTGAGCGATAGAAAAGTTTGGGAATATAAGCTCATGACGACCTTTGACACTCTCAGTGCTGGAATGAATGTATCCCATGGATTTATGTCCTTTTACATCAATTAAGGAATCTGCTTCTCTGACCTTCTGGGGCATTAAAACACAATACCAGACCCCAATCAGAGGGCAATAAAACTTTCACACTCCTTATCTATGAACTGTTCCAATATTTATGTTCATCCCTCTCCCATAATGACAGTTCTGCTTCACGTCACTTGTCTTACCTATTGCATTATTTCTGTGCTGTGTTGTGTATAAATATGTGATTCTTCAGTTTTTGTTTTAGTCTTTGCCTGATGAAGAGACCTGAGTAGTCTCGAAAGCTTGCAATTTGTTATCATCTTTTCAGTTAGCCATTAAAAGGTATCAACCACTGAGGACTCTCAATTCTAAATATTTTTCTGATTTATGGCTGGGAAGATAACTGTAAAACGGTGAAGCTGAAAACAGAATATTGCAAGGCAAATATACATTTTTGTAGACTAAAAGTAGAATTCCAAAAATGTGGTGAATGAACCATGGACACAAAATTTTTGCTAAAACAAGACCTAAGTCCAGAAGTCCTAAAGCCCATTGCCTAGTGTGAAAAAGAGGGTTACTCACCTCCTGGCTTGGTGCAGGCTCCAAGCAAGTTCACTACATTCAAGTGGTGACCGATATGACTAAGGATTTTTAGCTCTGACATCAATGCCCTGTATTCACTGTCAGTTGCCCCTTCTGTGTAAAAAAAAGAAAAAAATTCCAAAAATATCAAAATAAAAATCAATACAACAAATCTGTCTATTATTTTGAGTGATCTACAATACTTTATTCTCTTACCTTTTAACATTTTTACTGCCACTGTTTTGCAAGTGGAGGTTGTATCAATTTCCAAAGCATCGGCTTCTACAACTTGTCCAAAAGCTCCTCGCCCAAGAGGTTTCCCTGTGTAATGGAAGACATAAAACACTCGTGTATTTTTTGGACCATCCTTCCATCATGCTCAAGAGATAAAAGCTTAGTCTATTATCCGAAAAATATTTAGAATTGAAAGTCCTCAGTGGTTGATACCTTTTAATGGCTAACTGAAAAGATGGTAACAAACTGCAGTTACCATCTTTTCAGTTAGCCATTAAAAGGAATCAACCACTGAGGACTCTCAATTCTAAATATTTTTCTATCTACTGGCTAACACGGTACTAAGATACACATCTTTACTGTATCATAGTCTATTATCCATGAGCCGTTGAATTGATGGAGCATGTTATGAACACAGGAGGTACCTAGTTTTAGCCGTTCTCTTGGGAACTCCCATTTCATTGCGTCATAGAGGAGTCTTTCACATTGCTCATCAAGGGGAACCTCACTAGGATCCATAATGATTGACAAGTAGCCAGCCTTGAGTTCCTCTTCATTGGGCTGGAAAAAAAAGATAGTGTTCCTGACACTTTTACAACAAAGAAACACTCAAATGTTCTCCAATATAACTGAGGGCCAGCAGTCTCCTACGGTTCAGATCTCCAGCCCTAAAGCTGTTCACACGGATCATAATTAATTTTCTGCTCATAGCAAGCAAAGAATGCCCTGGAATGTTTTCCTTTATGGGCAATTGCAATTAAAATCAAATTAATACATACTTAGTAAACCATGCAAGAGTTTTATGGCATTGAAAGGGAAAATGTGTCTGTTGACATTAGTACAATGGGAAGAAAGTGAAACAAAAGGCCCCCCATCAGTTTTCATTTGTCATGTCAGGCAAATACAAATGGGACAGTAGAGAAACTTGATTCATTACCCTCTTTACGGTCCGAAGGATGATTACGAGAAGCAACCAAAAGAACAGGGCGATCACACCAGTGCCAACCAGAATAATGAGTTCCAGATTTGTTTTCTCTTCTGAGTCTGGAGGGAAACAATTGAACATTTGACAGTTCACGTCAGCTCACAGTTTTAGGATAGCTGTAAAGTCATCAAGCACAGTCCATTAATTCCAGCAAGTAGGATTACTGGGGAAAATTAGGCCTGCTACTTTGTTGGTTCAATAGAGCATGTATTCTGTAGGTGAAAAAAGTCTACTGCTGTGTTAAGCCTTACTAAAAGGGTTATGTCCAGAACAATAGTCCTAACGGTACAACACCCAAAAAACGTTCCTAATTAGCGATCCCGTTAGTGTTGTTCTTTGGGGAAAAACTTAACTGCATGCGAACGAGTTCAAATACTTGGATACTCGGATCGATCGACGATGTTTCGGACCTCTAATTGTGACTTTCGTTGCACAAAGTATAATCGTACTTGCACCTTTTTCTTAGCGTTTTGCAGGTTTACTATTTGTACGCTAATGGTCGTTTAGAAGATCGAATAAACTGGGATAGCCAGTCGTATAATATATCCAAATTGCCGCATTTAGCGATATAGAAACAATCCCGCTAGCAATCGCATTAGTATGCGTCGTTATCGTGATCGCTAGCGGGATTGTTTAGTGTGGCAGTACCTTAAGAAAAGGTTACTGGGGTCCCAGGAGGAGAAAAGTCCCAAGTTCATGGTACAACACCCAAAATGAACTGGATTCTCTACATTGAAGCTTTATATACATCCTGTTGTTCCCAGTCATCCAATACTTAAAGAGAGGAAAAACTATAACTGCATTTTTTGTCAAAATATTACAGAGTTTAAAATACTTGGATACACAGGATCGGATTCGACAGTGTTTTGGTGTGAATACCTCTTAATTAGTGACTTTTTCATTTGCAACAAATTCATCAATCGACTTGCACCTTTTTTCAAATTGTCATTGCAGGTTTATTTTTTATCGTCAATGCGACCTTTCCAGATGTTTTAGACAGATTCATGAAATTTGACTTGGGGAGTTGGGCCACAGGGCTGATATAATACTGCCATTCCCTGATAGCTTTTCTAGCACAGCTGTAGATAAGACAGCATTGCAGCCCTTTTATTCCCAGTATTGTGGGGACTTTGTCAGTCTGATTCTCACCAATCAAAGTGGTGGCATATCCAAATGATATTGTCACCTCTATTTTAGGAACACACCTTGGCAACATGCATGGACAAAATCCTTATTAACTATCAGGCTCTACCATTCACTTTACAACCCACCATAGGAAAATAATTGCTTTTAGGGAACACTTTGTTTTTAGTTGCAGTTGTTTTTACAAGTCTCTTCATTTCGTGCTTATTGGAAATTGTTTTGCTTTTTTGGAGCTCTTCAATTGATGGGACCTTGAGAGGACAGGGGTTGTATTATCATGAATTTAATATTAAGATATATTTTAAAGAATTATAAGAAAATGATGATAGAATTCTCAGCGCCACTTCATCTACCTGTACATCTTATTGGTTCTTATAAGTAAAAAAAAATATTCGATAGTTAAACATGTTTCTAATTAAGTAGAGGCATTACACTGGTTTTAATATCAAATAAATGACATGTCCTAGCAATGATCAAAATAGGTGATCAATATATGAATGTAGAGGGTCACACAGCTAGGTCCCACACTGATCAAACGAATGCATAATAATAATTTTATTTCTATACCGCTAACATATTCCGCCTGCCTCACTTTACATTATAGAGGGGTGTTGTGAATGAGCAGAGGCTCCCTCTGGTGGTTACAGACAGTACTGAACCCTCCAGAGAGGAATGGCAATCTGGGATCACAGACTGGACTGATATAAGGGAGGTTCCCTCCCATGATGGTCACCGGTGATCAATTGTTCTGGTCTCAATTGTGGTTCCTGGTTCATTTGGAAGTTTGCTGATGTCTTGCCTGCATCTGCTGCTTTCAGATAAGATATTTTCTGCTTTTCTTTTTGTGCTTGCTATTTGCATTGTTTTCTGCACATTTGTGGAGGACAGCCAGGTCCCCTCCTGGGGCCTGAGCTCCTCACAGATTGTCTGTAGCCACTGTTGTTTTTTCATTTGCTTTTTCCTGCTTTTTCAGCGGCTGCAGCTTGGTTTTGTTCACACTGAGATCTGATTTAGTGGGTGGCGAGATCGTGTGATCTCAGTATTTTTGTAATCAGAATTGTTGGATTTTTGTAGGGTTTTCTGGGTTGCAGAAAGTAATCTCTCCTGTCCTTTCCTATTTAGTCAGCTTGTGGCCCTAGCGTTTGCTCAATCTGTTTTCTGCCTGTGTTTGTGTTTTCATCTTGTCTAACCGCCATTATATGTTTGGGGGCTGCCTTTTCCTTTGGGGCTCTACTCCGGGGCAGTTAGCTTTCCTGTTTCTATCTTTAGGTATAGCTAATCTCTCCGGCTGTGTCGAGGCGTCTAGGATCAACGTAGGAACGCTCCACGGCTACCTCTAGTTGTGTGGTTAGTTCAGGTTTCTGCAACCCATTAGTTACCAACATCTCAGGTGTTCAGCTGCCCTGCTGTTGTTCCTGTCCTCCTCAGCTACTGCACATAACAGAGGGGACTTGTACAAACAATAGACATTACAGCATAATAATAAACACAGATCAAAACAGATACGAAGAGGAATGAGGGCCCTGCTCACAAGCTTACAATCTTTGAGATACAGGACAAATTAATTTAAGCTGTAGTCATACACATGTGGTACCTCTTGACTCATCGTAAGATTGAGGTTAATAGGCAATAATAGCATTTGAGTTAAGCATATGCGCCATTAACAGTAATACATTATTTTTGGGTGGTTACTGAGTGTAGTTACCATATACTGTAAAGTACATTTCAGCTTCTGCACAACCCAACTCATTGCAGGCTCGGCAGGAGTAGAATCCTTCATCTTGCTTTCTAACGCGCTGTATGGTCAATGTTCTGTTCTGATCTTTTAAAATAATACCTGTGATGAAGAATACAATGATGTGTGAGTGAACTAATGTATAATGAAACACATACTGGCAAGTAATTAATTGCAACAAGGAGTGGATACATAATTGTACAGTACTGTAGAATAGGTTACTGTAACAGAAATAAAGACATAAATATGGAAAATATATTTTGTATTTCAAAGACAAAGGAAAATAGCAATACCTGAATCTCCAACCAAAGTATCAGAATTTTTAAACCATAGAATTTGTGGCTCTGGTAATCCAGTGGCGAGGCAGCGCACCTCCATAGTCTCACTGACATTGGTGGTCTGGTTCTTCAGGTCATCATGAATAATTGGATGCTTTTGAGCTGTTAAGATAATAAAATATGATGAAAAAGCGAATACATATAACAATATATTATTAAAACTGCTTCTGAAATGTTAGATACTGAAAAGCGAAGTGCACCTATGTGCTTGGCACCATGTATCAGTATGTATATGGATGTGTTATATGTGTTTGTGTCCTGCCTTCATATATTAGCATGTTTCACTTATAGTTCAGAATATCCTATGTCAAAACCCATGTCGTTAAATCATAATTTCTACTATAGTGTGATTTTCAAATCGTCACTATATACAAATCCTCTGCTTGATGTCAATAAATGAACATCTAACTGTTTGTAAACCAGTCCTCTGACCAGGAATGTCTTGTCGGATTGCACTCGGACCGAAAATACAGCCGTGAGCACGAGTCCCTGATAGAACTCATTTTCCTCATAGCTTAACAACTGCGTTAAAACATGCTGTTTTTTGTGCTTTTCTCTTCGGAAAATTTAACAAGCCTTACGCAAAGAAAAAAATACATTTGTGGACATTTCTAAAAAAAAAATCTGTGATCTACTATAATTAGGTTTCCCTTACCATGAATAGTTAATATTGTAGTGAAACAGCCTTTCCGAATGGTTTTCTTCTCCTGAGCTACACAGTCATAGTGACCTTGGTCATCCAAGGAGATATTATGCAGAGTCAGCTCCAAGGTCATGTATTCGCCATTGACATCCAATGTGGATTGATTCATTTTAATGAGGTTGGTGAGATTTCCACAAGTGTGCAGTGACCAGTTTATTGCTCCTGGAGACTTCCGCTTGAACCACATTAAGCTTCCATATGTGAACTTATCAGCAATACATTTTAAAGTCACATTGACATGCTCAGTGAGTCTGCCCCTTGGGTGCATGCGGACATCAATGCCCCCTAAAATCACAATGAGGTATGTTACTATGGTGTTGTTTCTCTCATTGTACAGCAAAACCTGGATTTGCGAACCTTTGGTGATCTTCCCCAGAGGCCAGTGTTTGCGTCACAAATTCATCTGTAGAAAACATCTAATACCTGAGTACTGATAAATCGTTCTTCCCAAACTTAAAGGACTTTTCTAGTGAAAACAAGTTATTACCTATCCTCGGGATATGCATATCCATAGACTACTCATAGGATAGGTAACAACTTCCTGATCACTGGAGGCCTGACCGCTGAGACAGACATTGATTGGCTGAACGGGGAACTTTTATCCATATTATAATGGAGTGGAAGAGCGGGTGGGTCATCATCACCAGTGCTTCATTCGTTCATTCCCTACAGTGTTGCTGGGCATTGAAATCAATTTTTCCAGCCCCATAGAGAATAATTGTAGCAGAGGTTCGTCATCCAACCCTACGTGCCATTTTTTAACAGTGATAAAAGTTCCTCGTCTGGAATTTAAGTTCTTGATCAACCAATTGTTGAGGGTCTCATCGATGGGACACCAATCGATCAGGAACAGCATGTAATTACCTATCCTTTGGATAGATGATAAACTGTTTTTAATGGACAACCCATTTAACCAGCAAGATTCGTAAAGCAGCTACAACTATAACTAGACGTAATTAAAAAAAAAAATCAAGATGAGCAAATTACTTTAACCCGTATCAAGGTAAAAAAAGAAACTTCAATGTAAAAGTTTATTTAACTTACGTGTCACATGGAAAGGAATGATGTGTTCATCGCTCCCAGCCTGGTTAGTGGCGGTGCACTTGTAGACAGCAGACACATGAGCTAATGAAATAAGCAGCTTGCTTATAGTCTAAAATAAAAAAAAAAACAAAACAAGAAAATATTTACCATGTGGTACTAAGAGGGCTTAAAGAAGCACTGCCATAAAAAAAATATTCTCTTAATAATATGTAGGCAGTGTAATGTAGGAAGAAGAGAGAGCCCACAGCAGGGCATTGCACATTGGCACATGGAGTCCCAGAAGCTCCAAATACAGAGCAGTACATAACCACATAACCTCCGAGCCATGTGCTTAAAGTTTTCACAAGTATGAAGAAACATTGTCACTTTAAAAATAGTTTCAAAGGTCTTTCTGAAATTACCTTATGAAGTTATAGAAAGCTGTGTGTGATTTTAGTGATGAGCAGAATTTTTAGTTTTTAATTTAAGTGAAAATTCAAAAATGTAAAAAATATCTGTGCGTCAAAATTCTGAAAAAAATTGTACTTTTTGTTTACTGAATATTGACCACATTTCATTGACTTTTAGTAAATGTTACAGTCGATTTCATGTAGATTAAAAATATAATCCCACCTTTAGTTTTCCTTCAATGATGTCAGTACGAATATCTGGTGTCTCAATTACATTCCCTCCGTACTGGTCAGTAATATTTCTCCACTTGGAACAACTGTAGGGATTTTTCACTGCATGATAAAGTCTAGAAGGAAGGAAACATAACTAGATGTTAATAAAATCTATGCCAATCTCCAGAAATAAAATGACCCTTAAACAATGGGCTGAATTCAAGTTCTATGGAGTCTGAGAAGATCAATGACTGGTAAATAAATACAATTGTCCGGGTGAAAAGGTGAATTCTCTAGATCTTTTCCAAAATTAGCACTAATATTGAGGTGGTAGGAAGCAGGGGAGGGGGACAAAAAGGAAAGAAAACATTGAGGTGGGAGGAAGAGAGGGAGGGGCATAAGAAGAAAAAACAAATTCATTCATAAATTCATAAATCCTAGTTTATGTGGATGCGAGGAAGCAGCATGGTCACAAAACTAAGGCATCAGCTTAGTGTTGTTCTATGGGATGGTAGGAAGCACTAGGGCTCCAGAGGAAGAAGTCAAAGGAAGTTATCTGGACAACAACAACAGGAAAGCGGAATACTCCAGTCTCTGATGCAGGAAGCCGAAAGCTGTGCAGAGGACTGATAAGGGAAACCATGTGGTCCCAACACAGGATCCTTGGCTATCACCCTGTACATCAATCAGCACATTTCCTCTTGGATGGCCTTTCACACAGATAGTCTTAAAAAAAAACTTGCTGTAGACTTCATTTTGCTCAAGAACTAAAGCCCCCGTCTCACACAGCGATCTCGCTAGCGAGATCGCTGCTGAGTCACTAGTTTTGTGACGCAGCAGCGATCTCCCAGCGATATCGCTGTGTGTGACATTCAGCGACGATCAGCCCCCCTGCTGGGTATCGCTGATCGTCGCTGAATGTCCTGGACATTTTTTTGATCGCTGGTCTCCCGCTGACAGGCACGCATCGCTGCGTGTGACAGGCGGGAGACCAGCGATCCGCTGGTAACCAAGGTACACAGCGGGTTTCCAGGCGCGGAGCTGTGCCTAGAAACCCGCTGTGTACCTTGGATACCAGCGCCCTGATGCAGGGAGCTGGTAACCAAGGTACACAGCGGGTTTCCAGGCACAGCGCAGCGCCTGGAAACCCGATGTGTACCTTGGTTACCAGCTCCCTGCATCAGGGCGCTGGTATTCAAGGTACACTGCGGGTAACTAAGCGATGTTACCCAGCAGTGTCGCTGTGCTGATCGCTGCCTGTTTGGCAGCTCAGCAGCGATCATGTAGCGATACACCAGCGATCCTGATCGTTGTCGGGATCGCTGGTGTATCGCTATGTGAGACCCAGGCTTAATGTATAAAAGAAGACATTGATAAGACATTTGACTACACTACAGAGGTCCACAGACATACTTAAGTGCTAATACAAAGAGGTCTTCAGAGTTGGTACTAAGAGTCATCGTGGACTTAGATAAGAAAGAATGAAACAGCAAAAAGATATCTGGTTAAACAATATACTGAGTCATCTTCTGGCCATTACAAATATAATTCCCACTGAGACTTTACTGGTAGAAAAGTGGGTGTGCAGAAATCCTTTCATTAGCTATGCTATAACTGTTTCTTGAATTAAACAATTAAGAAGTCCAAAGGAAATTTTGATTTGCTGAACATGCATTTTCCTTGCATTGATAAGGTGGAGATGTGAGGCTGCCAGAATTCTCTGGTAATAATGTTGAGAAAAAAACAACATTTTTTATGTCCAGAAAAAGGCCAAAGTTTTACCCAAATTTTAGATGTCACATAAGTGATTGGCAGCTCCATACACATGACATTATAATTAAGTACCAAATGTATTCGACCAACGTTAAAGGCAATGACATTGAAAGACACGAGTGTTTTCTTCTAGAAATAGTGTCAAAACTGTCCATGGATGTATTGAAGTTCAGATTAAATTGAATGGAGCTGAACTGCAATACCCCTTACGACATGTGGACAGGTGTGGAACTATTTTTATGTAAAAAAAAAATGCAGCCTACTGAAAAAAGAACATATTCCATCTAGTACATGGGATAGCAATAATATTCTCTGGAGCACAAGACTCATCAATGTGTACTCACTGTGGTAGGTATGTGCACTCTTCTTCCAGCTGCCATGACCATTGAATGCTCAGAGGGGTTGGTATTCCATATGCGGTACATGTGAGAGAGAACGCTTTGCCATACTTGTATGATTCCAGGGTGGAGGACACAGCTTTTTCACCTATTTGCGGCGGTACTGCAGAACAGCATAGGCACAACTTCATTGTCAACGCCTTCATTTAACTAACAACATCTGTACTTCAACAACTGAAACTCACCATGTACAAAGACTTGAAAGGTGTGTCTCTCAAAATCCTTTGTCGTTGGGTTAGTGAGAGTGATAGTATAATTCCCAATGTCATGTTCCTCACAGTGACTGATTGACAGGGAATATCGGTACTTTTGATGCACCATTTTTCCATTCTTTCGCCTTTAAAATAAAAATCACACTTAAACCCAAAGATGTATTAAAGAAAGTACCGTGATAAAACTTTTTCCAATGGATTTACCATGTCACTTCAGGATCGGGATACGCCGTAAATTTTACTGGTATCCTGATGTCGTTTCCATTCTTACACACAATGACTTTTTCCATTTCTTCATCCATAATTATAAATGGCTTTTCTGTGAACAGAAATTAGATACAAATTACATTAATGTTCAGATTTTCAAAACTGTAATCAGTTACTTATTTATTCATTTTGATTGCTTAAGTAGCATCAACCTATTCTGCCACTGTACAGGGATTGTCATCCTTCTCACAGCAAAATCTCACATACACATACAGTAAAGGTACTTTATTACTAATCTTATTAACCTATATGTAATTTGGAGTATGTCAGAGAAAACAGAGAACCCAGTGGAAACTTAGTAATTCGGTGGCTATTGATGAGGTCCCTGACTTAAGGAGATCCTGTCACCTGAATTTTATTCCCCAAACAGGTAGCATGAATATAAAGGCGCTTTAATGCTGAGTAAATTTTTACTTTGCTTGTAGAAATCAGTTTTGCTGTTTTAGAGAAATCCATAGTTGAAATTGTATGTTAATGAGACACAAGTGCAGTGGGCGGGGACTGCACTTACAGCTTTCCTGCTCCTCTGCCTATTCCCCACCCACTGCCTGCCTACTATCTCTAACTGAAAGATTACTGAAACATGAGTGACCTGTCAGTCAGTCAGAGACAGGAGGTAGGCAGTGGGTGAGTAATAGGGAGGAAGCAGGAGAGCTGCAATGTCTTTCCCCACCCACTGCACTTGCAACTCATTAGCATGCAATGTCAACTATGGATTTTTCTAAAACAGTAAAACAGATTTCTAAAAGCAACATAAGGATTTAACCCCTTAACACTAGCAGAAACACATTAAAAAGATGCCTTATTACCTCGTTGCCACTTTAAAACCGCAATTGGGAATAAGCTTATAACGCCCCCCAGCGTCATAAAATCTCTGGGGTTTCAAATACCGGGGATAGCGGAGACTCTGGAGAACACAGTCAGGGCCATTTTTTCCCAGTCCCCGATCATATGATTGCCTCCGCCATCTCCTGGTCCCTCCAGCTCGGTCTCCTGGCCCTCCGCCTTATCTTTCTGAATAAAAATGTTGGCCACAAGTGCAGTGCGCCCGCTGAGATCTGCTGGCCGGCACCCAGTGATTAAAATCCAATAATTAGTATTACATCTCCTTTATGTCATCCCCTTAGTCAGATTACATTTTTTTTATTTTATAATTTTTATTTATTTCATGCTTTGCCATTAGGGTTAGAGTTGGGGTTAGGGCTGAGGTTGGGTTTAGGGTTGGACTTAGTGTTGTAGTTGGGCTGAGGGATAGGGTGGGTTAAGGGTTGTGGTTAGGGTTAACGTTGGGGTTAGTGTTTTTTCAACAAAAATGTAAAAAAAATGACGATATGAGGACTAGTGTTGAGCGCAAGTGCTCTCTACTCGAGTTTGCATTAGGTAGCACAAGTATCCGCAATATTTGGTGCATACCAGAGCACCCCGATTCAAACTAGAGTTGCGAGCTCAAAACTAATGACGACATATTCAATACAACACCTAACATTATCAAATGCTGTGTTGTACCTTTGTGTTAAAAATCCTCACTATACCCCTGGATAAAATTCTTGATGGGTATAGTATCCACAATGGGGTCACTTGTGGGTTTCCATTGTCTAGGCACATTAGGGGCTCTCTAAGTGCGACATGGCATCAGCCATCGATTTGACCCGTATTTGCTTTCAAATAGTCAAATGGTGATGCTTCCATTCTGAGCCTTGCCATGTGCACAAACAGTAGTTTTCCCTCACATACGGGGTATCAGCATACTCAGGAGAAATTGCACAATAAATTTTGTGGTCTATTTTCTCCTGCTATCCTTGTGAAAATACAAAAATTGGGGCTAAAGCAAAATTGATGTGAAAAAAAGTAAAATGTTAATTTTTTCTTCCACATTCCATTAATTCCTGTGAAGCACCTGAAGGGTTAATAGATTTCTTGAATGTGGTTTTGAGGATTTGAGGGGTGCAGTTTTTAAAATGGTATCACTTTTGGGTATTTTCTGTCATATAGACCCCTCAAAGTCACTTCAAATGTAATGTGGTCCCTAAAAATGGTTTTGTAAATTTTATTGCAAAATTGAGAAACTGCTGATCAACTTTGAACCCTTCTAACTTCCTAATAAAAAAAATAATGTTTCAAAAATTGAGCTGATGTAAAGTAAACACATGGGAAATATTGTTTACAAATTATTTTGTGTGGCATAACTCTCTGATTTAAGGGCATAAAAATTTAAAGTTTAAAAATTTCGAAATGTAAAAAATGTTGTCAAAATTTTGATATTTTCATAAATGTATGCAATTCATATCGACCAAAATTTTCCACTAACATCAAGTATAATATGTCACAAAAAACAGTCTCAGAACCACTGGGATCAGTTAAATCGTTCTGGAATTATTACCACGTAAAGTAACACTAGTCAAATTTAAAAATCACTAAGGGGTTAATAAGCATTAAAGAACTTTATATATTGTGCATACCATTAGTTTGGAGAATAAAATCCTGATGACAGGTTCCCTTTAAAGGGTAATCATCATTTACAAAAAATATGTGATAAATTTTATAGAGACTGCTCTTTGCTGGCATGTCGAGGTCTTGAGACAAACACTGATCTGAAGTGTGCAGCTCTAGCGTGAGCTGCATGTATATATGGTGCACTGGCTCAATAGTAAATCTTTAGATCCTTACATCTCTCTCAGCAAAGTGGATTTCGAACATATAGACTTAATATTTGAGCATTGAGCACAATCACTGATCTGAGCGCTCATTTAATGCAGGAAAAGTGGTTTTCTGACCGATCGGTGGGTTATCAGCAGCACATAGAAGGCCATATAAATATAATGCATCATTTTTTTTTTTAAATGATAGGTACCATTCAATACAAGTCTTTACTTACCATAAACAATGACCTTGGTGGTGTTAGTCTTACTCATGCCTCCAGTGTCTGCTGTGCAGCTATAATACCCTTCATCTTCCAAAGTTGCCTCTTCTATAGTCAGTGATCCCGTGTAGTTCAGAACACTTGTTAATGGATCTCTGGTTAATTTTTCAATTGCTCTGTTATCCTAACATTACAAAAGAACAAACGTATAATATAAAAACTGAGTATTCACATCACATAAAGAACAGATTTCGATCTTGGTAAATGATACATTTATTACCACTTCTTTCACTGTCCATGTAGTTGAGATTCTAAAATCTGAAGTACAACAATAAGAATAATTATAGTGCTTTTTACCTTAATTAACAACCAGATTTAATTTTCACAAAGTATCCACATATAGGTAGATACAGTGGCATGTAAATGTTTGGGCATCTCTGGTCAAAATTACTGTTATTGTATCACAGCTTGTAAACGCTTTTTGCATCCAGCCAAGAGTCTTTCAATTCTTGTTTGAGGGATTTTCATCCATTCTTCCTTGGAAAATTCTTCCAGTTCTGTGAGATTCATGGCTCGTCTTACATGCACTGATATTTTGAGGTCTAGCTACAGTCCCTTCAGTTGCACTTTTTGAGGTTGTCTATTGTGGTTTTTGATGTGTGTTTAGGATCATTATCCATTTGTAGAAGCCAATGTCTTTTCAGCTTCAGCTTTTGTTACAGATGGTGTTATGTTTGCATTAAGTATTTGATGAAATTTCATTAAATCCATTTTTTCCTCTACCCATTAAATGTTCCCCATGCCGTGTACTGCAACACAACCCCAAAGCATGATTGATCCCCTCCAATGCTTAATGGTTGTCGAGATGCTCTTTTCCTGAAATTCGGTGCCCTTTTCTCTCCATACCTCATCAGTCCACAAGACTTCTTTGCAAAATGCTTGTTTAAATATTCTTTTGCATACTTCTGATACTGAATGGTAAGGTAAGGACGCAGGAAAGGTTCTATTCTTAAGACTCTTCCATGAAGGCCATATTTGTGCAGGTGTCTCTGAACAGTTGAACAATGTACCACAACTCCAGAGTCTAAATCTTTCAGAAGGTCTTTTGCAGTCAAGTGGAGGTTCTGATTTTCCTTTCTAGCAATCCTACCAGCAGCTCTCACAGACCTTATCTTAACCCCCACTGTTCTTGTTACCTGTCATTTCTTAAGGGTATGCCACACTGAACAATATCGCTAACGGGATCGCTAAAAAACGTCACTATTTAGCGATCCTGTTAGCGATGTTGTTCAGTGCGGCAGCTGCCAGCGACGAGCTTCCTGCTGTGATCTCGCTCGTCGCTGGAATCGTTCCGGACCCTATTTTCTCGTCGGCGCTCCCGCTGGGTAAGTATATATCGCTAGTGTGGCACCTTTTCTTAGCGATTTAGCGGTACTTTTGTACCGCTAAAGTCGTTAAGAAGATCGCTAACGGCGATAGCGTCGTTAACTATATTGCTAAATGTGGCCGCATTTAGCGATATAGAAACAATCCCGCTAGCGATCGCATTAGTATGCGTCGTTATCGTGATCGCTAGCGGGATTGTTTAGTGTGGCAGTACCTTTAATTAGATTTCAAACTGAGGAAAAGGCAACTTGAAAATGCTTTGCTATCTTGTCAAGTGAGGTATTCTGCTACATACAGGTGATCTGATCGCCTGTATGTAGCAGAGCCAATCGGGTTTTGGCAGCTTCTAGTTTCCCAATGAGACTATTGAAGCATGCAAAAAGTGAAAAAAAAGTTTGTAAAAATATTAAAAAAAAAAAAATATATATATATATATATATATATAAAAGTTTAAATCACCCCCCTTTCGCTTCATTCAAAATAAAACAATAAAAAAAATCAAAATACACAAACTTGGTATCACCGCGCATTCAGACTCGCCCGATCTATCAATAAAAAAAGGATTAACCTGATCGCTAAATGGCGTAGTGAGAAAAAAAGTTAAAATGCCAAAATTACATTTTTTTTTGCCCGCCGCGACATTGCATTAAAATGTAAGTACAGGCTATCAAAAGATTGTATCTCCATTAAAATGGTATCAATTAAAACGTCAGCTCGGCACACAAAAAATTAGCTCTCACCCAACCCGAGATCACGAAAAATGGAGATGCTACTGGTCTCGGAAAATGGCACAATTTTTATTTTAACAAACTTTGGATTTTTTTTCACCACTTAAATAAAAAAGAACCTAGACATGTTTGATGTCTATCAACTCATAATGAGCTGGATAATCATAATGGCAGGTCAGTTTGGTGAACATGGTAAAAAAAAATCCAAAAAAATGTGAAATTGCACTTTTTTGCAATTTCATCGCACTTGGAATTTTTTTTCCATTTTTGAGTACACAATATGGTAAAACCAATGGTCTCATTCAAAAGTACAACTTGTCCCGCAAAACAACAAGCCCTAACATGACCATATTGACTGAAAAAATAAAATAGCTATGGCTCTGGGAAGAAGGGGAGCGAAAAACAGAAAAAGCAAAAACGAAAAAGGGCAAGGTCTCTAAGGGGTTAAGATACTCTTTTATCTCTAAGCCTGTTTCATGCTCTGTTTATAACAGCTCAGAATCTCTGCACTCACTGGAAAGCTTATGAGGCAGGAAGTAATGGGAGCTTTCACTGTGAAGGGTCATCTTACACAGAGAGAAGCCCAGAGAACATGTGAAGCTCGTCAAGGATACTGATCAGAACTCTCTACTAGTTCGCTAGAAGCAAAAACACGAATGTGGGTTGGGGGACATTGTGTTCCTGAATGTTAGAGCTTCCAGTTTGAGAGCCAAAATTGTTCATTAAAGAAACAGAGGTTAGAACGGTAAAACTGCGGAATACCTGATACAGGTCACATGATCATAAATACTGATTTTACTCCAGTACATCCAATATCTCATTCTTATAATTCATCTGGAATAATATGGTGTACAATAATAAATTATATTGTGGTGCCGTGTTAGCCAGAAAAATCGATGTGAATACTTCTCCGTCCAATTATGACAAGAGCATTCTTAAAGTGATACCTTTATTGGCTAACCAGAAAAACATATAATTTTCTGGTTAGCCAATAAAGGTATCACTTTAAGAATGCTCTTGTCATAATTGGACGGAAAAGTATTCACATCGATCTGGAATAATAGAAACTCTTTATACAAGCAACAAAAAAAGCACAAATTACCCCCATTGAAGGAAAGTCCCATTTAAACTGAACTCTGGCATTGAATTGCGTCTGTGCACTGCAAGATAGTGCCAGCTTCTGTCCAACAGCCAAATAGATCTGAGGGTGGGGGGTGATTGAAAGACTGAAGATTTTAAATTCTAAAAGAAAGAGAAAAAAACACAATAAATCTCTATGTATCGTCTACAAGGAAGAGTAATTCTGTGAGATCTCACCACCTAAGCCACGTTCACACGTTCAGTATTTGGTCAGTATTTACATCAGTATTTGTAAGCTAAAACCAGGAGAGGGTGATAAATACAGAAGTGGTGACGTGTTTCTATTATACTTTTCCTCTGATTGTTCCTCTTCTGGTTTTGGCTTACAAATACTGATGTCATAAAACTCATCAAATACTCAACATGTTCACGTGGCCTTACATGACTACACAACGATGATGATTATATTAGGCTGTTTTGGTTTATTCATATTATATCACATTATAATAGATTATTATTCCTTTAGAACTAATATTTGACGCTTACCTACAATGACAATAATGAAGTTGGAAGATCTGTATGTTTGTCCGTTCAAAATAGTTTCACAGAAGACCATATCGTAAAACCTCAGCAGTCCACTCGAAATGATGATGCCCTTTTTATAGTCCCAATGTATACTGTGCCCATTTGGAGCAAATGCGTTTTCAGCATATTTCTGCATGAAAATATGTACAATTATAACAGTTAATATATAAAAAGTAAAGGTGTAATTAATTTTTGAGTTAATAAGATTCGCAAGCTCCAGTAGACGCGTTGGTAGTTTGTGACTGTTGAGCTCGAGCATTGTGAACCTCTTCTTACCTACCCGCATCCCCAGTACCTCTTCTGATTAGAAGGCATGGTGCGACATCTTGCGAGCGTTATGCCACAATGTAATACTGTTAAGGGTCTAATAATCACAAGAGATGCTGGCTGGAAGAACGAGGTTCGCAAAGCTGTAGTTTGGTAGCCATGAACTAACAATCTGGTTGTTGCACAAAGGTGATGTAAATGTTTTTATGCAACTCTAGTGACTGCGTTTTCTTAATAGTAATCTTAAAGGAAATCTGTCAGTAGGATCACCCCTCCTAAGCTGTCTATATAAGCAAATAAGTCATAAAAAAAGTTTAACAAAATGGTACCTTGATATCTGCAATCCAATGTCCTATTAAAGAGAAATACACATATTTCTTAATATGTAAATGAGCTGTTAAGATCTATGTGCCGGACAGAGATCTCCCTGAGAATCTGCCCCAGAGCTTATTTAAGATGAAAAGCATTACCAGTGTGAGACATGTAATGACTGACAGTCCGCTCTCCTGAACTACATGTCTCACACTGGCAACTTCCCCTTTCATTTAAAATAAGCTCTGGTGGTAGATTCCCAGGAGATCTATGTCCAACCCATAGATCTTAAGAGCTCATTTTCATATTAAAAAATTATGTAAATTTCTTCCCTATAGATGTGGAGGGGTGATCATATTGAGTGATTATTTTTAAAGACAAAAATATTGAATTCATGCAAGAATATCATGTATGTAACCCAATTGATTAGGATCCCATAAACAAGCAGATTATTCAACCAAAGCAATTAAAGGCTGGGTCTCACATAGCGATACACCAGCGATCCCGACAACGATCAGGATCGCTGGTGTATCGCTACATTATCGCTGCTGAGCTGCCAAACAGGCAGCTCAGGCAGCGATCAGTACAAGCGACACTGTGGGTAACATCGCTTAGTTACCCGCAGTGTACCTTGGATACCAGCACCCTGATGCAGGGAGCTGGTAACCAAGGTACACAGCGGGTTTCCAGGCACAGCCCCGTGCCTGGAAACCCGCTGTGTACCTTGGTTACCAGCGGATCGCTGGTCTCCCGCCTGTCACACGCAGCGATGCGTGCCTGTCAGCGGGAGACCAGCAATCAAAAAAATGTCCTGACCTTTCAGCGACGATCAGCGATACCCAGCAGGGGGGCTGATCGTCGCTGAATGTCACACACAGCGACATCGCTAGTGAGCTCGCTGCTGCGTCACAAAACTAGTGACTCAGCAGCGATCTCGCTAGCGATATCGCTATGTGAGACGGGGGCTTAAAAGTGAGCTGTAGGATTGGCTCTGGGTTTACCATGGCCCTTAAATGAGAGATTAACAATGACTGTGTGCTTCACACATATAAATATACAGACATTATGGGTGAGTTCACACCCTGCAGATGCCTTGGAAAAATTCCAGCTGGCACAGATATCCACATGGAACTGCATATTTTACAGAATGCCAGTCTTACTTGCAGATTGTATTCTTCCATTCAGTTGAAATGGGTAAAATCTGAGACAGATGGGGCTTATTATCAATTTGAAAATCCAGAGCAAATTCTAAAATCTGCTTGTAATTATAAGGTGTTACAGTATCTCACATCATTAAAATAATGCAGAAACAGACAAGAGAAACAAGAGGTACAATATGTAAAATCAAAGGTCCTTGGAAAGCGTTCTAAAATGTAAGTATTTCTTACTGTGCGCAAGGTTACGTTGAGATCCTCTCGAGAAGCAACACATGGGATTACCACAGTCTGATTTCCTGCAGAATCGCCACCAGGAATGCGCACAACAATAGGGGTGTCACTAGCTGATGACGCAAATGGAGAGCTCTGATCTAAAGATGAAATGAATGTTGGAAATATAGGCGTCATACTCATCAGAAAGCAGTAATATAACAAGAGCTGATCACAGGGTTCTGTTGCAAATGTTAAATATTTTTTTATTTAAGCCTTTACCATCATGACAAACAATTGCTTCACTAAAACTTTATTGAAAGAAGTTTTGGAAAGTTAATAATCAATTAAATCAACTTTATTCAGCAAGAAATCAGCTTGGATATATCAGTTTAATTAAAAGTCACTACTTTCAGGGGCATACAGAACATAGAAAGGAGGTCATTCTTTTACAATGCTAGTCCAGGACCACCCCACCAACCCCTCACATCTCCTTTGATCCCAGGGTAGAAAGGTTGTCATCTGTTTGCCACCACTTTGCAACCTCTGTCAAGAAGAAGCGATGGCTTAGGTTGTTTCCACTCCTTTTTTCCCTATCACTGGTTATTATGATGATTAGTTGAGCATTGTGTACGGTAAAGTGCAATAATAAATCTCACTCAACTGTACATTAAATGGACACATAATAAGATAGACAAAAGATTTTAAGGTTTATTCTGGTTGGTAGAAGTCATCACCTCTGCACAACGTAGGTGGTCACTTCTAGATCAGTGGGGGTACGATCACTGAGAAGCTAAATGAAGCACTTTTATTCCCATTACACGTCCTTGACAGCAACTCCATTCATTCTCCATAAAACTGCTGTAAAAAGCCAAATACAGTGCTTCGGCATTCCCATGAAAAATGAATCGATTGGTGCTGAAGCATGCACACTGCTGTTCCATTGTAGTGGTGATAAAAATGCCTCATTCTGGCGATCAGTGGGGGCTTCAGCAGTCGGACCCCCACCATTCTAGAAATGATCACCTATCCAGAGCAGTTGTAGAGCATTAGAGTATGTCCCATTGGATAAGTCATAACGTCTTCCAATCAGAATGCCCATTCAAAATCTATATTCATATACTATGACAAAAGTAGGAAGAAGCCGCCCTTCGAATTCACAATTGTTTATTCACCAAATGCTACATTTAATCACAAAGTGGAACTGAAGTTCTACTTCTCTTGCCCTTTTGTTGTTCTTTGGATCAAACCATTGGCAGCTCTGCTCCAAGAGTTTAGTTTAATCTGTGCTCCTTTTCTCTATTTTTTTTAAACTATATTAGGGACATGAATGCACTTACCAATAATGGACACGTGAACCCTGGAGACACTACTGCTACCTTCATAGTAGCACTTGTATGTTCCTGTGTCATTTACAGTGAACTGGGATACAACAATTGTCTGGCAATAGACACTTTCATTGCACCCAAAGAGTGACAGGCGGCTATCAACAGGACCGGGCAATGACCAAACCACTGGTTGCTCCCCACTGAAAAATAAAGAATTTATATTTACATAAAATATTCTCCTTCAATTTATATAATTCCAGATATCAATAACGATTTGGTGTGAAATGCTGAAATATGTCATGTCACTATGTGTATATATAATGAGGGGTCTGATTTATACATGACTGAGTCATTTCCGCTTCTATAGGACATTGTCCAAGTGTGCAGGGAAAACTAGTGCAACAAATCTAATGCTTTTTGGTAAAGTCTAGGATCACTATTTTCTGCAAATCTCTACTTTAATCATTGTCCTCTATTAAGACATGTTGAACCAATTAAAAAAGAATCTCTAGATTAAGACCCCTCAATTAGGGAACGGCAAGACCTCCGTACCCCCCCTTCTAGAGTCCACTGATGCCCTGTAGTTTTCCCATCAATAACACCCGAGTGCTGAGGCTGCCAGCAGTAAGATCATAGCTGCTAGCCACACATATTAGGTATAAATGTGCTGAAGTAGCTGATTTCAACCATTTTTCAAACATCCATTCATCAAAAATGTGTAAAACCCAGCGTTGGAATTTTTCATCTGTTGATTAACTTATCTATCAAAAAGTAGAATAAAAACTATTAAGCTGTAACGACTCAGGACAGAGTGTAAAAAGTAACATAGAGATAAACATATCTTTCATGTGAATTTCCTGAACACAATGTAACATACCTGCAAGTAATATTTAGTGTATGGTTTGAAGCTATAGAGAGATTGGCATTCTTAGTACTTAATATGGGAGTATCTGGAAAGAAAAAAAACAACAACATAATGTAATATAAAATTATATAAGGTAATACACTATAAAATAATAGTACTAATAAAAAAAAACTTAATTGCATAGATCATTCTGTAGAAAATAATTTATTTGTAACTATAACTATCATAACAGGAAGACAGTGCAGATGGCCCAGAGGTAAAACGCTAGCAAATCAATTCATAACCTTGGGTGGAGTTCCTGTTTTTCTACCAGGGCAGTTCCAAGGTCTTTATAAAAGGATTTGTGACATTACAATATGGCAGCCCTCATCTGACGATGTCACTCCCCCTGCATCAGTGCTAAAATACTATCATAAGTCTTCTGCCCGCTGTTTGGAAACTTCTAGTGCCAACAAGCACTAATTAATCTAGCATTAATGAGATATCAATGATGGTGTCCATCTTCATGCATTGTTCCACTGTGCGCTTCCTCTGTTCCATCATAAGAAGTCACTAGCGAACAACTTGTACATTTAAAGTGCAATATCCCATAAAGTTGCCTAATATTCCGGTAAGGGCGCGGTGATAACGGTAAAGCATGAGACATCATTAGTCATCACCACCCAAAATGACATACACGGGTGATATTATATATTCATATATATATAACGGTGGTCTGCAAGTTGTCACATTACAGCTAGTCAGGAACTACTGCTCCCAGAAAGTAAGCGATCGGTAGAGTTGTAGTTATTAGATGATGGGTGTTGTAGTTCCACAACTAAATAGTTACATGTTGCAGATTAATGATTAAGAATATTCTTTTCGGTGACTGTATATTTTCACCATAACGTAATGATGCAGAGTAAGCAAGTTCTATAAACAATTTGCAGTCGTACTTGAAAAATGTAAAATGTAGCAATAAAAGAGAAATTATTCATTTTTTACTTTAAAATGTCACATATATGCCTACATAAAACACCAACATATATCTCTTCATGAATTTAGAGGCACATACAGTAAAATCCCCATGTAATGTCAAACATGCTGAGAAAACGCTTTTTGGGATCTGTTATTTTGGACATAACATGCATAAAAGTTTGTGCATAATTTTCAAATATACAAAAGTTTTGGAAACTTTTTCCATACAATGTGGCATTTTTACGTACACAGTTTGGCACCACTTTATCTGGCAAACTACAATTAAATAATATTATCTGTAACTTAAATAACAGAGGTATGCGCCTTATCTCATAATATGCAGTCATTTAATTTATTACATGTATTCACTCAGTTCACTTTTTTTACTTACTACTAGCACTGATCATAGATTTAATAAGTTTTCTTTCCAATATATGCCATTATGTCAATAATTGTTGCCTTTTTGCCACAAAAGTAGCCAGATAGAATCACCTGAAATCTTTTAGATCCATGGGAAGTTGTGTTCACATTTTTTCTGTTTTTAATGATCATGGATTATAGTTATGAAAATACTGGAGGGAAAGTGTTCCCATCATACAGCAACTCATGATATCTTTACGGGACAGTTGGCCGATATGAAATCTTTGTGTGATGAACAGATATTCTCTGACACCTCCGGTATTCCAACACAATAGGAAAAACTGATCTCAGGAAAATAACAAAGTCAACAAAGTAAAGTAATAATAATAAACATCCCAGAACTGCAAAGTGGGATCTCTTACCTGAAGCTGAAAGAACTCCCACCAAGCAGCAATTTATCAGGACAATCAGCATCACTTTACTCCTCATCTTCTTCTTCTTTGGGTCAATAATATTCCAAGTGAGAAGTCTGGAAGGAATCAGAGGAGGTCTGCTGTCAGACACATGGACAGTTCTCTAGTGCAAGGTCCCACAATGGCTGGAAGGATGTGTATAGTCTAATCCAATGCTGCACTCAGGGCTCAGGATGCTCACATGCAGATCCAGCAGCATGCACAGAGACACTGACAGCACAGCACTGGCAGCTCCTGTGCCTCTACTCCTAAGCCACGCCCCCTACTGAACCACACCCTCTTTCATTCATAAGATTGGCAGTCTGACAAATGAGTTCTTCCCATTAGCACAGATCTGATTTCTGCTGTTTGAAGTTTTACAACAATTCCAGTAATATACACATAAATATATAGCCACATAGAGAAACCAGTAGACAATGAACCATAGCAAAATTTCCATTCAGGATCCTAGGACAGCTGGGTACCAGTTCTATGGAAGAGGACAACTCAAGGATTTTATTTACTGATTAAATATTATAAAATACTGTATATATTTTATCATTCACATAAATTTAATTTAAATAAAATCCCTTCAGTTTTGTAATATATATTGCAAACCACAATATAGTTTTTCTTGGGTTGATTTTTAAATGGAATGGACCCAATTTAGGCTAGGGTCACACAATCGTATTTCCTCTCATCAGAGAATCGGGACAATCATGGTAATCACACTCTGATCAGATTTTGATCACAGTGTGAGCTGGTTTTGTTGGATGTGGAAAAGTTGGAAAAAAAATTCTCCTTCTTCTCCATTCTATCAGTCCGTGAAAATCGGACCACACTCAGATTTTTTTGATGGATCCATTGACTTGAATGGCCGAGTGCGATCTGACTTATGGATGCAAATCAAGTACGCTGCGATTTTTTCCTCAGGCATGTGCACGGCCCCATAAAATAACATTAATTTGAGTGCGAGCCGATGTTTTGTGGGATCACATTCAGACTGAAAATACAGTAGTCTGCATGAGCCCATATATGAATATATCTGCGTATTTCTGTGACTGAACATTTGCTCCATACATGTGACTGGGTTTGTTACCATCCACCTTTCGTGTCTCCCCTTTTTCCTCATAGATTATAAGCTTGTGAGCAGGGCCCTCATTTCTCTTGGTATCTACTTTGATCTGTCTTTATTGTTATGCTGTAATGTCTATTGTCTGTACAAGTCCCCTCTATAATGTAAAGTGCAGCGGAATATGTTGGCGCTATAGAAATAAAATTATTGTTATTATTATTATTAATGTGCTAACAAACAAGGTTAAAAAATATTACTAAGATTTCTACAACTAAGTTGCCTTGTATGAACCCAAATTGTATGTGTGTTCTTTAGACACCAGTGTACCTGTCTAGTTTTTGAAACAGAAAGAAGACACTTAAGAAATGGACAGAATCTACAGTAAGCTGCACCTACCAAGATCAGACAAACAACCCAAATCCAAATACTCTCTTCTAGTAGCCCAAGGTTACACCCACACGCCTCCCCTTGATGAGCTCATGTGGGGGCAGATTGTGGGATTTGCTGGGTCTGTTAGAATTTTATGAGATCCTCAACTTACAGGATATCTTCACCCCTGAAGCTTCTGGAAGGTAGATATTGATGTCATATTTCTTTTCATGATTTTACTGTTCCATAGAGATCAAACATGTAGTGCAGGCATCTCTGCATGCGGTCCCTCTCCCCCTGCATAGACCCCAGCGTACTCACCACCATGGCCCCCATCCTGCTCTGTCTCCTCCTTCTGGGTTTGCACTCCGGCACTGTGCTTAGGGCACGAGCGCGATCCCCTAAAGTGTCTCCAGATAATAGCTGGAGGACACTTACTATTTAAGACACTTCCTCCAACATGGAGGTGCCTGTGAAATGTTGTGAGTTAGTTTCCTAACACTCTTGTGAGGTCTCAAGTCCCTCTACACTGCACCTGCCAGTGCTTATATCAGCATCAGCCAGTCCAGCTGCACCTGCCAGTGTACATCTCAATGTCAGTTGGTCCTGCTGCACCTGTCAATGCTCATCTCAATGTCAACTGATCCTTCTGTACCTGCCAGTGCTCATCTCAAAGTCATCCAGTCCCGCTGCACCTGCCAGTGCTCATCTCAATGTCAGCTGGTCCTGCTGCACCTGCCAGTGCTCATCTCAAAGTCAGCCAGTCCCGCTGCACCTGCCAGTTCTCATCTCAATGTCAGCCGGTCCTGCTGCGCCTGCCATTCTCATCTCAACATCAGCCGGTCCCACCGCTCCTGCTGGAGCTCATCTCAAAATCAGCTGGTCCATCTGCACCTGCCAGTGCTAATCTCAATGTCAGCAAGGCCCGCTGCACCTGCCAGCGCACTTGTCAATGTCAGCCGATCCCGCTGCACCTGCCACTGCTCATCTCAATGACAGCTGGTCCTGCTGCACCTGCCTGTGCTCATCTCTATGTAAGCCAGACCTGTTGCACCTGCCATTGCTCACCTCTATGTCACCTGTTCCAGTTGCACTTGCTAGGGCCCAGCTATCTGTTCCTAGGGAGTCAGCTGCCACCTATCCAAGGTCAGTTCTGGAGTAGCACCTGGACCACCTCCCTTGTCTCTTCTCAGATCTCTGTACCATATGCTGCTGCATATCCGTGGTCAGATTAGGGGAGGCTCCTAGTCACACTCCTCCAGGTCTTCATTGAAAACATAAGTTGCGTAGCCTCATCTATTGGATTGTTATTAAGTTGGAGGGGTTGGAATGGCCCACAGTGATGTGAGTGAGTATGGTATGTTCGTCCCTTCACTACAACACCAAAAATGTATCTGTCATAATTATCGGATCAATGCAAACCCCAATATTTCTATCTGGACCCCGGAGATGGGCTGTCTAGCTGCAATTGTTCAGTTTTTCTTTGAAGAGAACAAGAATTACATCTGAGGGTATTAGATTTTCCACTTTTGTGCCTTCTTGAATATACAAATCTTAGACTCTATATCTATTTCCCACAAAAGGCCTTTGTGGTAATTACCTTTTCACTACAGGAGGTTTCTGCTTTAAAGGAGGTTAAAGCATCAGCTCTTCTCTAGTTATAATTGGTTTATCTTCCCGATGTGTACAATCTGAGGGGGGCATGTCCCCTGCCTGGAGACGTCTTATGGATTTTCATTTTCCTTTAACACTTTGTATTGTTTTTATTGTCTATACATTTCCCCGCTTAATTGTAAAGTGCTGCGAAATATCAGTATTTTGTCAGTATTTTGCATCAGTGTTTGTATGCCAAAGCCAGGAGTTGAACTTACAGATAAAAACTATATATAATTGAAAGATTGACACTTGTTCTGTGTTTTGGAGATGCTTCTGGTTTTGGAATGCAAATACTGTTCAAAAATACTGACATTTGAATGAAGCCTTAAAGAGATTTTCCAGAATGTTAAATTCACCACTATGATCCCAATTAATCATTGGAACAGCATAAACCATCACTGCAAATGAGGCTATGCATGAAATTGCAACTTAGCCTATTTGGTTAAATTAAACCAAACGTGGTTGAGCATAATTTAAAAACTAGTTATAAATTAATTTGTACCCATCTATTCAAAAATGATTAGAATTCCACTCACTGTAAATATTGTGCCTTCATTAATGACCCCAAAATACTGACACCTTGATTCCTATAATAGATATACCCCAATATGTGAATGTTATGCCTCCTTCACAGGTCCTGGTGACTCCTGTTCAGGAAAAAACAGTACTGGTGAGATCCGTGGTCTGTGTCCGTGTGCCATCCATATGTACATATATGACATCAGTGTGACATCCATGTATACGTGTGCTGTCCTTGGTCCGTGTGTCTGTGTTTCAGATCCATGTGCTGTCTGTGTGACAAGTACAGGCTCCTGGGAACAAGCGACACAGTTCATGCTTATCTCAGGCACTGGCTGCTGAGGCAGCTCTCATCATCGTCTGGTCACAGCTGTGTAACTCCTGTGTAAAATAAAGAATTAAAGGAAAAAAATGGCATGGGCTCCTGCACAATTTTCATAACCAACAGAGGCAAAGCCCACCGCTGGGGGCTAATTTTAATAACTTGGGACAAGAGACAATATCCCATAGGGTTACCAGGCTATTATTAACAGCTCACAGCTGTTTGCTTAGCCTTTGAATTTACGGGGGACCCCAGAAAAAAATGACGTAGGGTCCCACTATAAATTAAAACCAGCAAAGGCTAAATGGACAGCTGTGGGTTGATATTAATAACCTGGGAAGGGGTCAGAGATATTGTCCCTCCTCCAAGGCTACTAACATCAGCCCTCAGCCGCCCCAGAAATGGCGCATCCATAAGGTGTGCCAAATCTGGCTCTTAACCTCGCTTTTCCTACTTGCTCTGTGGCAGTGTCTGTAAGACGCCTCTCCATTACTAACCCCATTGTCATATTTTTAAAAAACCACAGCATGAACAAAGTCCTTTATTTGAAATAAAAATCCATACCGTTTTACAACATTACTTAAAAATAAAAAACAAAGTTATTTTCACCTTAAGCCCATTCCATTGAAGCCTTTGTCCCCTGAAAAAAACAAACAGAAAATAATAAACAACAATAATACTAACCTTACGTCCATTCCATTGAAGCCTTTGTCTAGTGTAAAAAAAATAAAAAATAAAAAACAACCATATCCCTCATCTGTCCGAAGTGATGATTAGCAATACTGTCCCATGCCATAATTCATGTCTGAAATATTACGTTTACAACCTGGACTGTGTCATGATGTGCCCATCCATTCTGAATACCCTGGGAGAATGAGCTTCTGCAGGAGGGATGAGGGGCAATATCTCTTACCCCTTCCCAAGCTATTACAGTACTATGAACCCACATCTGTCTGTTTAGCATTTGCTGATTTGAATTTATAGGGGGACCCTAGTTATTTTTTTTCTGGGTTCCCCAGTAAATTAACCAGGAAAGGCTAGGCAAACAGTTATGAGCTGTTATTAATAGCCTGGGAACCTTATGGTAGATCAGTGCGAGCAGGAGACAATGATGAGAGCTGCCTTCAGCAGCCGGCTAGCGCTACTGACCAGCACGAACTGCACCTCTTGTTCCCAGGTGCTCGTACGTGTCATGTTGATGTCACACGGAAGTTATCCGTATGTCATCAGTGTGCACGTGTGCATTTTGCCCGTGCTGCGGAAAAAAAAACCTGACATGTCTGCAAGTTTTTCACATGGACACACGGTCCGTGTGATAAATCTGACATGTGCGTACCACCATTGAATACAATGGGTGTTCATATGTCCGTATCTGCGGTCCTTAAAACACAGATCACATACAGACATAAAAAACGAACATGTGAAGAAGGCGTTGCTTAAAGTAGCACTTCAGCATTTTTTTCATAGTCCTGTAACTATGACAAATGTGCGTACAGTGTGTTCATTAAAATACTTACCAGTCTCTATCTTCTGGCATTTCCAGCGCCGCTGCAGTCCACTCTTAGATTGTGTGTCCGCAGTTGTGATCATGTTCTCCTGCATAAGAAATAGACTGCAATGCATTCCACAATGGTTACCCCACCATGAACGTAACCTAAGAAACAAACTAAGGCTATATTCACATGCAGCATTTTTCTGCTATTTTCTGCAGCCAAAACCCACTCTCTAGGCAGTAAAAACACTGCATATAAAATGTCCAATTTTCAGCATGTTTTCAGGTTTTTTTAGTGTTTAGTGTGTTTTTAGCAAATTACATGTGTATGCAACACCCGCTATGACTGTGGGATACTCGGGCCTGGTCTGACACTACTTAAAGGGGATTGTCACAGCACCGGTGATCCGGTCCATGGCCCTGGGCGTGCAAATGGCGGTGATGAGGGGTAGTTTTAAAAGGAAAGTTTTGTGACGCCACCCGCGGTATTCGGCAAGGGATAGCCGACGCTGCAGTTCATTTCCTCTGGGGCCGATGGTAATGCAGCAGAGATGTTATCGCTCCCCACGGGTGGAGGGGGGCCTCAGGGCAGATATTGCAGGCTTTGAGGAAGGAGGACGTTGGGATGCAGGGCTAAAGATTGGAGGAATAACTGAAGGACACAAAGGCTGTTGTTTCCCTTAACTTTTACTGAGCAGTGCAGGTACAGTCCGGGGCTCAGGTTACAGATGGTTCTGGAGCCGGTCAGCCTGGAAGCAATATGGGAATTTCCTTAGTCAGGTGGGTTGTGAGGCCTCCTTTCTAGCGCTATTCTCTGAGGTACTTGCTGCTGTAAACTCTATTCAAGTCCCTCTTTCTGTCTGATGCTTAAGTAGAACTCCACTCGCATGACAGGCAGCTTGAGCCTGTTTCAGGGGTCACTCCTGTCTGTCGTCTCCGGTTCACACGTGCTGCTGTGTCATCAAGTATCAGTTAGGACAGAGGACCTGCGGTCTCCTGCCCTCCGGATTCTGCTGCCAAGTCTTTAGTACCCACACAGCCTCGGGCTCTGGTGTCCGGTCACTGGTGCTCAAACATTGGGTGAACTCAGATAGAGCTTCTATCCCCAGCTCCTCTCCACATGTCCTCTCTCAACTTTGTTCAGGCTCTAACTCCCCCTAACTTCCTTCTCCGGACCAGAGAGAGCAGCTCCCCTGAAGTCGGGTTTAGAGTTCCCCTTGCTGGCCTGGCGCAGGAACTGTGTTGAATGCTGGAACTACCTGGTAAGGGAAATCCCTCTTTGCTTCCAGGCATGACATCACTCCCCCCTGGAGGGAGGCAAGGTCCCTTGTGGCAACTGGATTCCTGGGGTGCCACATTCCTCTCTAGTACAATTCAGTACTCCCGGACTGAGTAAACACAAAAGAAATAAAACATAACTTTTTACAAGATTTTGACAGCAGATGTATAAATTCGGCAAAGTCCTGAAATGGGGCTCCTGTTATGTTTCGGTAGCTGAGGAGTACAGGTAAAAAAGGCAATACACCAGAGCAGTTGGAAACTATGAGATTGCAGTACCCTGACTAACCACCACAACTAGAGGCAGCCATGGAGCGTTCCTACGTTGGTCCTAGATGCCTCGTCACAGCCTGAGAAACTAACTACACCTAAAGATAGAAAGAGGAAAGCTATCTGCCCCGAGCAGATCCCCAAAGAACATAGAAAGCCCCCAAACATGTAATGGCGGTTAGACAAGAAGAAATACTGACACAGACAGAAAATAGAATGAGCAAACGTTGGGGCCCAAACTTACTAAATAGAAAAGGATAGGAAGGTGTTATGTTTCGGTAGCTGAGGAGGGCAGGTAAAAAAAAAAAGGCAATACACCAGAGCAGTTGGAATCTATGGGATTGCAGTACCCTGACTAACCACCACAACTAGAGGCAGCCGTGGAGCGTTCCTACGTTGGTCCTAGACGCCTCGTCACAGCCTGAGAAACTAACTACACCTAAAGATAGAAATAGGAAAGCTATCTGCCCCGGAGCAGAACCCCAAAGATAATAGAAAGCCCCCAAACATGTAATGGCGGTTAGACAAGAGGAAATACTGACACAGAAAGAAAATAGAATGAGCAAACGCTGGGGCCCAAACTATCTAAAAAGAAAAGGACAGGAAGGGTACTTACTGCAATCCCAGAAAACCCTGAAAAACACCAACTCTACTAATTTCAAAATCACCTGAGATCACACGACCTCTACCACCTAAATTAGCTCTCTGGTGTAACAAAATCAAAACAGCAGCCACTGAAAAAACTGGAAAAAGCAAAAGAACAAACTCAGTGGCTGAACTAAACTGAGAAGGCAGAAGCCCCCGGAGGGGACCCAGAAGGCCCCCAAAGAAGTGCAAGACAAAATGCAAAAATATAGCAATAACACAAAAGAAGAAAAAATCTTATCTGGTAGCAGGAGATGCAGACACGACACAGCAGGCTACAAGGGAAACTGGAATGAAGGATTCAGACCAGAACAATTGATCACCGGCAACCCTGATGGGAAAATGACTCCCTTATATAAGACCAGTCAGTAACACCTGATTCCCAGTCCTCACAATCTTCACTAGTACCGCTTGTAACCACCAGAGGGAGCCTCTGCTCAGAACTCATCTCAAACCCATTCACAACAGTACCCCCCCTTGAGGAGGGGTCACCGAACCCTCATTTGAGCAACCAGGTCGGTCAGGATGAGTTCTATGATACGCACGGATAAGTCTCCTAGCATGGATGTCCGAAGCAAACACCCAAGAATTGTCTTCCTGACCATAACCTCTCCATTTAACCAAATACTGGAGTTTCCGTCTAGAAAAACGAGAATCCAATATTTTCTCAACCACATACTCCAGATTGCCCTCAACCAAAACAGGGTCAGGAGGCACAGCAGCAGGAACCACTGGCTCAAAAAACCTCTTCAACAAGGACTTGTGGAACACGTTATGGATCTTAAATGTCCCTGGAAGAAGCAAACGAAAAGAAACAGGATTAATAATCTCCATGATCTTATAAGGTCCAATGAACCTAGGCTTAAATTTAGGAGATGCTACTCTCATAGGAATATTCTTTGAGGACAACCAGACCAAGTCCCCCACTTTAAACCGAGGACCATCAGTCCTATGCCGGTTAGCAAACCGCTGGGCCTTCTCCTGAGAGAGGGACAACCTCTCCACTACCTGGTCCCAAATCTGTTGCATACGCTCCACAACAGAGTCAACACCTGGACAGACAGCAGCCTCCGTCTGTCCTGAAGAAAATCGAGGGTGAAACCCAGAATTACAGAAAAACGGAGACATCAAAGTGGCAGAGCTAGCCCTATTATTAAGAGCAAACTCAGCCAAAGGCAAAAAAGAGACCCAGTCATCCTGATCAGCAGACACAAAGCATCTAAGATAAGTCTCCAATGTCTGGTTTGTTCTCTCAGTTTGACCATTGGTCTGAGGATGAAATGCCGAGGAGAAAGACAATTGAACACCCAGTTTAGAACAAAAAGTCCTCCAAAATTTGGAAACAAACTGGACTCCTCTGTCAGACACAATGTTCTCAGGAATGCCGTGTAAACGAACCACGTGCTGAAGGAACAACGGCACCAATTCAGAGGAGGAAGGCAACTTAGGTAATGGCACAAGATGTATCATTTTGGAAAACCTATCACAAATTACCCAGATGGTGGTCATTCTCTGAGAAACAGGAAGATCGGAAATGAAATCCATAGAGATATGGGTCCATGGTCTCTTGGGCACAGGCAATGGCATCAACAAACCACTAGAGCGAGAGCAAGGCTTGGAGCGAGAGCAAGTCCCGCAGGACTGCACAAATTCCCTGACATCACGAGACAAGGTAGGCCACCAAAAGGACCGACTAACCAAGTCTCTGGTACCAAAAATTCCGGGATGCCCAGCCAATGCGGAACAATGAATCTCAGACATCACACTCTTTTTCCATTGGTCCGGGACAAACAATTTTCCAACAGGGCAGCGCTCGGGCCTATCCTCCTGACACCCCTCCAGAGCAAGTCTCAAATTGGGCGAGATGGCGGAAAGAACTACACCCTCTTTCAAAATAACAGAAGGATCAGATAACTCAGGAGAGTCCGCCAGGAAACTCCTCGAGAGGGCATCCGCCTTAACATTCTTAGTGCCAGGAAGAAAGGAAACCACAAAATTAAAACGTGTGAAAAACAAGGCCCACCTGGCCTGTCTAGGATGAGTCGCTTGGCAGATTCCAGATAGACCAGATTCTTATGGTCCGTAAGGACCACCACCTGATGTTTGGCTCCCTCCAGCCAATGTCTCCACTCTTCAAAAGCCCACTTCATGGCCAATAACTCCCGATTACCCACGTCATAATTACGTTCAGTAGGAGAAAATTTTCGAGAGAAAAAGGCACAAGGGTTACTTTTAGAGGTCTCTGGATCTTTTTGGAACAAAACGGCACCTGCCCAATTTCAGAGGCATCAACCTCCACCTGAAATGGCAGAGAAACATCAGGCTGCCGTAGAACAGGAGCAGAAGTGAATCTCTGCTTAGGTTCCTGAAATGCAGAGACTGCCTCAGGAGGCCAATTCACCACATCAGAACCCTTTCTGGTCAAATCAGTTAATGGTTTAACAATAACCGAGAAATTACCAATAAATTTACGATAAAAATTGGCAAAACCCAAAAATCTCTGAAGAGCCTTTAATGAAGTAGGTTGGACCCAATCACAGATGGCTTGAACCTTGACCGGGTCCATTTCAATAACAGATGGGGAAAAATGAATCCCAGAAATGAGATCCTCTGTACGCCAAAAAGACACTTTGATCCCTTCACATACAGAGCATTCTCTCTCAAAATCTGGAACACAGTTCGAACATGTTTCACATGAGAGTCCCAGTCATTAGAAAAAATCAAGATATCATCCAAATAAACAATCAGAAATTTGTCCACAAAATCCCTGAAAATGTCATTCATGAAGGACTGGAAGACGGAAGGAGCATTAGTGAGCCCAAAGGGCATCACTAGGTCTCAAAATGCCCTTCAGGGGTATTGAATGCCGTCTTCCATTCATCCCCGTGCTTAATGCGAATAAAGTTATACGCCCCCCTGAGGTCAAGCTTGGTAAACCAAGTAGCGTTTTTCACCCTGGAAAACAGGTCAGAAATCAAGGGTAACGGGTATTGATATTTCACAGTAATATTGTTCAAGAGACGATAATCAATACACGGCCTTAATGAACCATCTTTTTTGGCCACAAAGAAAAAACCGGCACCTAAGGGTGAAGAGGATGGTCTGATATGACCCTTCTCCAAAGATTCCTTGATATAAGACCGCATAGCGTCATGTTCAGGTACAGACAAGTTAAAAAGGCGACCTTTAGGGAATTTACTACCCGCACTAATTCAATAGCGCAGTCATAGCTCCTATGGGGAGGCAAGGATGCAGATTTACTTTCGCTAAACACATCAGAAAAATCAAACAAAAAGTCAGGAACATCCTGAGCCTGGGGGGAGGCAGAAAAAACAGGAGTGTTGGTATTAACACATTGGCAGCCCCAACTGGCCACAGACACAGACTTCCAATCCAAAACAGGATTATGAGACTGCAACCAAGGGAAACCCAGCACGATGATGTCATGCAGATTATAAAGAACCAAAAATTTGCAGCACTCCTGGTGATCAGGTTCAACCCTCATTATCACCTGAGTAGAAAACTGGGTTTATTCTCAGCCAAAGGGGTAGAATCGATCCCCAGTAGGGAATAGACTTCTGTAGGGGTATCAAGGGGAACCCACAACGTTTAGCAAAATCATAATCCATCAGGTTAATAGCTGCTCCAGAATCAACGAAAGCCTGAGCAGAAAATGAGAACAGAGAGTATATCAGAGTGACAGTTAATAAAAACTTAGTCTGAACACTACCCAAGACAACTGAGCGTGCAAAACGTCTTCCCCGCTTAGGGCAGACTGAAATAGCATGAGAGGCATCACCACAGTAGAAACATAACCCATTGCGCTTTCGAAACTCATGACGCTGTGCCCAGACACCACTCTATCACACTGCATGGGTTCAGAAGCTGGTTCACAAGGCAACACCATTCCACGCATACTTCTCCGCTCACGCAAACGTCTGTCAATTTGAATCGCTAATGACATAGAATCATTGAGACCAGAGGGGACAGGGAATCCCACCATAACATCCTTTACATTATCTGACAGACCCTTCCGGAAAAGGGCCGCCAAAGCGTCGTCATTCCATTTGGTCAGGACTGCCCACCTACGGAATCTCTGACAGTATAACTCAGCGTCATCAAGCCCCTGATTTAATGCCAACAAGGCTTTTTCAGCTTGATCAGTGACATTAGGCTCATCGTACAATAACCCCAAAGCCTGAAAAAATGCATCAACATCACTCAAAACAGGATCCCCAGGTATCAGGGAAAAAGCCCAATCCTGAGGATCGCCGCGCAGGAGAGAGATGATAATTTGAACCTGCTGCGCTGCGTTTCCTGAGGACTTAGATTTTAAGGCAAAAAACAATTTACAATTATTTTTGAAATTCTGAAACTTAGCTCGATCCCCTAAAAACAAATCTGGCATGGGATCCTAGGTTCCACAACAGGCAACCCAGCAAGATAGATAGCAATACTCCGAACCTCAGTGGCAAGCTGATCCACACGGCCAGACAACTGTGCAAACTCCATTGAGAGAAAAGATCCTCCCCAGCACCCAGAGATACAGAGGGAAAAAAAAAAAAAATGCAACAAACAGAAAAATATCTCTGACAACTCTGAAACCTTTTTTTCTATCACAATATTTTTTTCCCTTCTGTGAGTACCATACAATTTTCTATTGGCCGGTGATACTGTTATGTTTCGGTAGCTGAGGAGGGCAGGTAAAAAAAAAAAGGCAATACACCAGAGCAGTTGGAATCTATGGGATTGCAGTACCCTGACTAACCACCACAACTAGAGGCAGCCGTGGAGCGTTCCTACGTTGGTCCTAGACGCCTCGTCACAGCCTGAGAAACTAACTACACCAAAGATAGAAATAGGAAAGCTATCTGCCCCGGAGCAGAACCCCAAAGATAATAGAAAGCCCCAAACATGTAATGGCGGTTAGACAAGAGGAAATACTGACACAGAAAGAAAATAGAATGAGCAAACGCTGGGCCCAAACTATCTAAAAAGAAAAGGACAGGAAGGGTACTTACTGCAATCCCAGAAAACCCTGAAAAACACCAACTCTACTAATTTCAAAATCACCTGAGATCACACGACCTCTACCACCTAAATTAGCTCTCTGGTGTAACAAAATCAAAACAGCAGCCACTGAAAAAACTGGAAAAAGCAAAAGAGCAAAACTCAATGGCTGAACTAAACTGAGAAGACAGAAGCCCCCGGAGGGGACCCAGAAGGCCCCCAAAGAAGTGCAAGACAAAATGCAAAAATATAGCAATAAACAAAAGAAGAAAAAAATCTTATCTGGTAGCAGGAGATGCAGAAACGACACAGCAGGGTACAAGGAAACTGGAATGAAGGATTCAGACCAGAACAATTGATCCACGGCAACCCTGATGGGAAAATGACTCCCTTATATAAGACCAGTCAGTAACACCTGATTCCCAGTCCTCACAATCTTCACTAGTACCGCTTGTAACCACCAGAGGGAGCCTCTGCTCAGAACTCATCTCAAACCCATTCCCAACAGGAGGGCACATACGCAATCCCAAAAAACTCTGAAAAGCACCAACTCTACTAATTTCAAAAACACCTGAGACAACACGACCTCTACCACCTAAATAGTTCTCTGGTGTAACCAAAACAAAACAGCAGCCACTGAAAAAAATGGAAAAAGCAAATGTACAACATCATGGCTGA
>JARQOD010000001.1:94137364-94157227 GCA_033576555.1 Oophaga sylvatica
CAGTGGCACAGGTTTTAAGTGTGAGGGATTGCGGTAGTTTTTCTTACTGCGAGAAGTATAGGGGTGAGGATTAGTTGGATGCATGAGGCAGGGGGGGCCAGGATTGGGGCATATGTCGCCAGCAGTGAGAAGAAGCAGAGAAAGGGAAAGCAGATGGGTGAAGGAGAGTGACCGGCTTACGTTATATTTTAGTGGGAAAGGTCTAAGGTTAAGAAGCAGGTCTGCAGATGAAGCGATGTAGGGGGGTAAGAGAGAGGGGGAGACAGTTATTTGGTTGGAGCTTGCAGGGGTTTGGGGATAGCGAAGGAGAGTGAAGATTAGTGGAGCAAAAACGGTGAGGGCAAATGTGAGCATGGTTAAAGAGCAAGGCAAAAGAAAGGCAAGTAAAATTAGAAGACAGTGATTATTCTTACCTTCTGACCAATTTCTGGACTATTTCTGGATATATTTCTGATGTAACACTTCAAAGATGTCACACTTAAAATGATGTCATATCTGACCAAGGTCATATCTGACCTGCTGCATTCAACTTATACCATTCAAGTGTCCAAGAAATTAAGCCAGGTGTGAGAGAGAGGGGAGGAGAAAGGAGCAGCAGGGAGCAATTAACAGATTGCAGTTAATAGAACATTTGCCTAGCATCAAAGCTGAAGAAACACAGATTAAGATGGAGGGATAGGCCTAGGAGTGAGGATCACAGACATATCAATATGTATTCAGTAAATCTGAAGAATACTACATGGAATTAAAATCAGGGAAAAAGCAGCAGCGTACCAGTTAAAACAGAAAAAGAGGAGTACATAGGATTCTGGGGTGCAGTGGGTATTCTGGATAGAGAGATGGTTCAGACGTACCAGTTGCAACAGAAAAAGAGTACATAGGATTCTGGGGTGCAGTGGGTATTCTGGATAGAGAGATGGTTCAGACGTACCAGTTAAAACAGAAAAAGAGGAGTACATAGGATTCTGGAGTGCAGTGGGTATTCTGGATAGAGAGATGGTTCAGACGTACCAGTTAAAACAGAAAAAGAGGAGTGCATAGGATTCTGGGGTGCAGTGGGTATTCTGGATAGAGAGATGGTTCAGACGTACCAGTTAAAACAGAAAAAGAGGAGTACATAGGATTCTGGGGTGCAGTGGGTATTCTGGATAGAGAGATGGTTCAGACGTATCAGTTAAAACAGAAAAAGAGGAGTACATAGGATTCTAGGGTGCAGTGGGTATTCTGGATAGAGAGATGGTTCAGACATACCAGTTAAAACAGAAAAAGAGGAGTACATAGGATTCTGGGGTGCAGTGGGTATTCTGGATAGAGAGATGGTTCAGACGTACCTGTGGATGAAAGTAGATGGATCAGGACATGACAGCATGAAGGGGAATATACCATGCGCTATCATTCTGGATCTATTTCTGATGTAACACTTCAAAGATGTCACACTTAAAATGATGTCACATCTGACCAATGTCATATCTGACCTGATGATTTCAACTTATACCATTTTATTAGTAATCCATTAAAATTAGAAGAAGAAAAAAGTTGGGTAAGAAAATTGTAAAAACTCTTACGCATTTCAAGTGGAACAACTGCCCTTAATCAGCATAAGCAACATGAAAAACACAGCACATATATATAGAAACGAAAAGCCAATAAAAAATACATAGCAATTTAGCCAATACTGAACATTCAGTTTGCATATACACTACCACAGAAACTACGAACACAGCCAGAAGGCGAAGATTCTCCATTAGTAAATGCTTAGGAAAAAAAATAGTGTTTTTTTTTCCCCAGCTGGATATGGCACCCTCTGGTCGATACATACAGCATGGTCAGCAAACTATTGGTGAGCTTTTTACTATTTCTACTAAAGTACATGTGGCACCCCAGGAGTCTGGTTACCACAATGGCCTTCCCTCCCTCCAGGGGGGAGTGATGTCATGCCTGGAAGCAAAGAGGGAATTCCCTTACCAGGTAATTCCATCATTCAACACAGTTCCTGCACCAGGCCAGCAAGGGGAGCTCTAAACCCGACTTCAGGGGAGCTGCTCTCTCTGGTCGGGAGAAGGAAGTTAGGGGGAGTTAGAGCCTGAACAAGGTTGAGAGAGGACGTGTGGAGAGGAGCTAGGGATAGAAGCTCTATCTGAGCTCACCCCAGGCTTGAGCGCCAGTGACCGAGCACCGGAGCCCAAGGCTGTGTGGGTACTAAAGTCCCAGCAGCAGAATCTGGAGGGCAGGAGACTGCAGATCTTCTGCCCCAACTGATACTTGATGACACAGCAGCACGTGTGAGCTGAAGACGCCAGACAGGAGCTACCCCTGAAACATGTTCAAGCTGCCTGTCATGCGAGTGGAGTTCTACTTAAGCATCAGACAGAAAGAGGGACTTGAATAGAGTTTATAGCTGCAAGTATCTCAGAGAATAGCACTAGAAAGGAGGCCTCGCAACCCACCTGACTAAGGAAATTCCCATATTGCTTCCAGGCTGACCGGCTCCAGAACCATCTGTAACCTGAGCCTCGAACTGTACCTGCACTGCTCAGTAAAAGGTAAAGGAAACAACAGCCTTTGTGTCCTTCAGTTATTCCTCCAATCCTCAGCCCTGCATCCCAATGCCATCCTTCCCTCAAAGCCTGCCATATCTGCCCTTGGGCCCCATTCTACCCATGGGGAGCGATAACATCTCTGCTGCATTACCATCGGCTCCAGAGGAACTGAACTGCAGCATCGGCTATCCCTTGCCGAATACCGCCGGTGGCATCACAAAACTTTCCCTTAAAAACTACCCCTCATCACTGCCATTTGCACGCCCAGGCCCACGGACCGTGTCACCGCTGCTGTGACAATCCCCTTTAAATACTGTCAGACCCGACCCAAGTATCCCACGGTCCTAGTGGGTGTTGCAACCTGGCGTCACAAACAGGATAGCATAGCCCTGTATTGCCGGGTACTGTGTACCGAAGACTTTGTTTAAACTGGGTGAATTGCCGCCATTACAGCTCCACACGGTGAGCGGGAATCAGAAGAGGCGTGCCCTCATGGGCAGAGCCTGAGAGAGAGCAAAAAAATAAATTTTCTGCACGCGCTCGAACATCAGCTGGCAGAGAACAGGGAGCTGAGGCCTGTAATCCCGGCTTGCGCACAGTTCATCCCGCCGACAGAGTAAGGCCGGGATCACACATGCGAGGAAATCATCCAACACTCGCATGTGAAATCCCAGCTCTGGCGCCGGCACTCGGGAGTGGAGTGCGCGGCTGCATGTATGCATATGCAGCCGCTCGCTCCATTCCCGAGTGCCGGCGCCAGAGCTGGGATTTCAAATGCGAGTGTCGGATGATTTCCTTTCATGTGTGATCCCAGCCTTACAGACTGGTAAGTCAGCGGGACCGCAGAGCCTGGCTAAGATTCACTGGGGGGAAGAAAATGTCTAGCGCAAGGTGGAGATCTAGCGGCAGACGCAGCCGCAGCCCCCATAATGCCGCAAGATTCAGTGGTGGGCGCAGCTGCAGCCCCCATAGGAAAGCAGAATCTGGCGGTCGACTCAGCCGCAGCCTTCCAGAGCGCAACAAGATCTGGTGACTGCTGATGTAGTCCCCATAATGCCGCTATCAATGCCGTACATACTGGGAGCGGCCAGGTTACAGCAATACTCAGGGGAGTCGCATACCCTGAGCGATTTCAATGAGAGACTGTGTAGTTTGTTTGACGTGTACCCCCTTTCTGAAAGCCAAAAAGTCAGCATTCTTATTGGACAGTTAACTGGTGCGGCCCAAAGGGAAGTAAAGTCCTGGCAGGACACTGATAAAGAGACTGTTAAGCAAATTCTAGCTAAGCTGAAGGGCACCTTTGAAACCCGCACTGCAGCAGAAATAAAAATGAGACTCTTTGGGTGTAAACAAAGGGTGCAGGACAGTATACGGGACTATGCCCTTAATCTTCAGGATGCACTGCGGGCCATAAAGCAGATTGACCCTGACAGCGTGCAGAATTGAGACAGATTGTTAAAAGAGAAATTTATTGAGGGACTCCTGTCCAGCACCCACAGGACACAACTGCACATCATGGCCCTACAATACCCTGTCCTGAACTTTGCAGACTTTAAAGATAGGGCTATCCGGGTGCTGCAAGAACCAAATGTCAGCCTCCCAGCGCCCCTAGGCGCCCCGCAATTACATACCACCAGGAGTCAGCATTCTTCCCTCAGACCCCCGTTGAGGCCGACGCACAGACCCTGGATAATGATCCATCTGTAGAACTACGTCTTCAGGTCCAGGAGCTGACCAAAAAAGTGGCTGCACTAGCCAAAACCGTGCAGTCCATGAAAGTGTCTCCGAAGGAGAAGATCCAGTTGGCTTCCAGTCCAGATGATGTCCCGTGGCTACAGCGGAAGAGGATCCCCCCACCAGAGGGAGAGACAACTATCGCTGCGATCAGGACGAATGACCCATTTGCCACCGCTGCAGCAAAGCGTGGCACATTGCAGCATTCTGCCATTTAAACGAGCAACCCCTGGGTCAGAGGGTCAACCCCCAGGAGTAGGACTACCTGGCCCACAAAGTTGGTGAGCCAAGTACGTCGGAGGACGATCGGTCCTTCCAGTTGTGATTGACGGCATCCCAATGAACGCTTTACTGGACACCGGCTCTCAGGTGATGACTATGCCATATATTCTTTACAAACAGTACTGGGCTGACTCTGATATTACTTGCAGCCAGATAATGAGCTGACAGTAATTGCCAGCAATGGCCAACCTTTGGTACAAGTGGGATATAAGGAGGTGACTATTAAGGTGGGACTAGTAGAGCTAAACAGCCCAAGGTCTGATAATTGTAGATATTGATCGACGAGAATGTAACCCAATAATGACCTTAGGTACTAATGTGATAGAAAATTGTCTTGCCCAGGTTATTATTTTGTTGCAACAGGTAGCCGAAACTTCTGGTTCCAGTGAGCAACGGGTCCTGCAAAAGGAGATCAAGGCTCTGATACAAAGACAACAGGTAGAGCTGTCTGGTGGAGAAGTCAGCAGTGTCAGAGTGAGTGATCCATTCCCCATTGCAGTAGCCCCAAGGAGTGAAATGTTAAATTGGTGTTGGGCAGCCATAGGCCTTAGGGGTAAAGATTACCAGGCCCTAGTAGAACCAGTGTGCTCTGATAGTAGGTCCACTGTCCTGACAGCCAGAGGGGTAGTCGATGTTCGCAAGGGGAGGGTACCTGTACGCATCTTAAATTGTGGGGAGCAGGAGGTCAAACTACTCGGGTATGCTACCATTGCTAAGCAGTTCACTGTCAATCACAGCGCAATCCAGACAGCAGAACCCTTGGTCTCATCCGACCAGGCAGAGAACAATGGCTCTGCAGAACAGCTAGAGGATTGGTGTCAGAAGCTGCACGTAGGCACTGACTCCACCCCTTCACATCAAAAGAATGGGGTTTACCAGGTGGTTCAAGAGTATGAACGGGTATTCAGCAAACACCCTTTAGACTTTGGACAGGTAAAAGGAGTCCAACATCATATCCCCACTGGAAATCATCCGCCCATTAAAAAGAAGTACCGGCCTGTACCCCCCAGTTCACTATCAATGTGCCAAGAGTATGTTACAGGAGATGAAGGAGGCTGGGGTGATCAGAGACAGTTGTAGCCCCTGGGCAGCTCCGCTAGTCCTCATTAGAAAGATGGTACAATGAGGATGTTTGTTGACTATGGGCAAATTAACAGCATAGCCCACAAGGACGCCTATCCGTTACCTAGGATTGAGGAATCACTAGCTGCACTGTGAACCGCTAACTATTTCTCTACCTTAGATGTCACCAGTGGGTATTGGCAGGTTCACGTGGCAGAGGCGGACAAAGAGAAGACTGCCTTCGCCACACCAATCCAATGGGCCTCTCACAGTTCAACTATATGCCGTTCGGGCTTTGCAATGCACCAGGAACATTCCAGAGGTTGATGGAGTGCTGCCTCAGACACAAGAACTTCGAGACAGTTCTGTTGTACCTAGATGACATCATTGTCTTTTCCAAGAACTATGAAGACCATTTGAAGCACCTGGCCGAGGTGTTTAAGGCCCTGTCCAACTTTGGCCTGAAAGTAAAACCGTCCAAATGCCATCTTCTGAAGCCCAAGGTGCAGTACCTAGGCCACGTAGTGAGCACAGAAGGCATGGCACCAGACCCCGACAAAGTCACTGTTATCCGGGACTGGCAGAGGCCCAGCAACATTCATGAAATACGTCAGTTCCTCAGGTTGGTAGGCTACTACTGAAGGTTCATCAAGGGCTTCACTGAAATAGCCGCACCCCTGCAAAACCTTCTCGTGGGCCAGCCTAAGAAGGCCAGGAAGAAGAGTCTTACGTTTGACTGGAATGACAAAATAGAAAGATCCTTCACCCAGTTAAAGCTGGCTCTTACGGGAGATGAAGTCCTGGCCTACCCAGACTATGACCAACCATTTTTACTGTATACTGATGCCAGCAACGTGTAATTGGGAGCAGTGCTGTCCCAAGTGCAGAAAAGCAGATAAAGAGTAATCTCCTACACCAGCAGGAAGCTTCATCCCACAGAAAGGAGCCCTGACAACTACAGCTCCTTTAAACTGGAGTTTCTCGCCATAGTCTGGGCTGTGACCGAGCGATTCAAACACTACCTGGCTTCGGCGAAGCTTACCATCTTCACGGACAACAATCCGCTGACTCACTTGGAAACCGCAAAGCTAGGTGCTCTGGAGCAGCGATGGATTGCACGGCTGTCCAACTACGAGTTTACCATCAAGTACTGACCGGGGCATAAAAACGCCAATGCTGATGCGCTGTTCAGAATACCCAATTTACCAGATGGGGAAGACAGAGGACCAGAAAGAGCTAGAAGAACTCGAGTTACCAGCCTTCCACCACCCCGGAGCAGCCCAGTGCTCCCACTGTGTGAGGGACAAGCGCCATGTTAAGCAGGAAGCCACGTTGAATCCATTGCCCCACCATGAGTGGGCGGAGACGTAGGATAGCGATTCGGCAGTCCGCCATATAATGGAGTTACTGACGCTAGCTGACTTGCGCCCTGGTCCAGATGCTCCACAAGAGACCCAACAGTTGTGGAAAAGGGTAGGCTATTCATCTGTGAGGGAAAGCTGTGTCGGACTAGTGTCAACTCCTGAACTCACGAACTGGTCTGGCAGGTGGTAGTCCCGAAGCGGGATGCGCCAATTGTCCTGGAAGCGTACCATGATGGAGCAGGACACTTCGGATGGAAGAAGTTAGAGGTCCTACTTCGTAGTAGATTCTACTGGGTTGGTATGAGGAAGGCCACTGAAGAGTGGTGCCGAGAGTGTGGACCAAGCAACCTGCGCAGGAAGGACCATAACAGCCATCGAGTCCCGTTACAGCCAATTATCACCAAACATCCGCTTGAACTGGCAGCCTTGGACCACGTGAAGCTGACCCCAAGCCGTTCAGGCTATGTCTGCGACCTCACCATAGTGGACCATTACTCAAGGTTCCTGGTAGTCGTGCCTGTCAAGGACCAAACAGCAAAGATGGCAGCCAAAGCATTTCAAGAATACTATTGTTGCCCCCACGGTTACCCTGAACGAGTGCTTACTGACCAAGGCCCAGCTTTTGAAGTAGAAGTGTTCCAGGAGTTCTGTAACCTGTGCGACTGCAAGAAAATCAGGACGCCGCCGTACCATACACAGACAAATGGAATGTGTGAGAAAATGAACCAGGTGGTAATTGACCTATTGAACACCTTGCCCCTGGAAGAGAGAAACCTGTGGAAAGAGAAGTTGCCGAATCTGGTAGATCTCTACAATCATATCCCTGTAAATTCCACCAACTGTACTCCAGCCTACTTGATGAGAGCAAGACCTGGCAAGTTACCCATTGATTTGGACATGGGAGTCTTAACACCTGAAGTAACATCACCAGATGCAGATTGGGATACAGAGCGGCAGCAGCAGTACCGCAAAGTGCAATAATACGTAGAGAAGAGTTTGTCCCAAGCAATACAGAAGCAGGAAAGAAACTACAATCAGCACGCCCTGAAGTTTTCCTGTCACCTGGAGAACAGGTACTCAAAAGAAACAGACGACTTCATAAACGTGATGATCAGTGGGAGGCTGAACCATACACCGTCATGCCTTCAGACTTTGATAACACCAAGGTGTGACTCATCAGCAAAGATGGAGGAGAAAACTCCGCGGCAGTATTGAGGGATCATCTGAAACCATGCCCTGACCAACTGAAGGAAAAGATTGGAGATAAGGACATTCTTCTGCCAGTAAAAGAAAAAGAAAAGATCAGCACTGTACTCGGCGAGTTCTCTTCAAATTGGACAAGAGTGATTCAGACCATAGAAGTGCCTGTCTTGACCTTTCCCCAACTAGTAGTGCCTGGAAGAGATGCGACTCAAGACCAACCTATAAACCAACGGGCTCAAGCAGCAGATGCAACACCTGAAGCAGAGCAGGAGAGTCCACCTCCTGTCAATGGTGAATCTCTCATGCCCACAGTGAGCAGGAGTAGTCGTAGAAAATCAAGTATACCTGTGCCACGTAGAGGCACCCATAGCGTAGCCAATACAGAATGCACTACACCAGTGGTAGCAAGCATAGTGAATCTGGTCAGGTCACTGTCAATACCTGTACTGCGTAGATCTTCTCAAAGTACTAGAGGTCAGGTCCCAGCCCGGTATAAGGACTAAAATGCCACTGTATTAGTACTGTAAATAATTAGAGATGTTTATAATTGCAACCGTTAATATATGAACCTACAGAGACTTAGGGTCCAGTCACACTCTTCAATGTCCCAGCGATCCCACCAACGATACGACGTGGATGGATTGCTGGGACATCGCTAGCTGATCGCTGGTGAGCTGTCACATAGGCAGACTCACCAGCGATCAGGACCAGCGAGCACGCTGGTATCCAATGTACACATCGGGTAACTAAGCACCGCGCGGCACCTAGTTACCAGATATGTACCCTAGATACCGGCTCTCAGTGCTCTACAACAGAAGCTGGGAGCCGGTAACCAGGGTACATATCGGGTAACTAGGTGCCACGCAGTGCTTAGTTACCTGATATGTACATTTGATACCAGCTCCAGCTCGCTGATCGTTGGTCTCCCCGCTGTCACACGCAGCGATGTGGGATGGCCAGCGGGAGACCAACGATGAAAAAATGGTCCAGGACATTCAACGACGATCAGCGATACCAGCAAGGGGCTGGTCGTCGATGCGTGTCACACTAAGCGAGATCGCTGGCTAGGTCGCTGTTGCGTCATAAAATCGGTGATGCTTCAGTGATCTCGCTAGCGATCTCGCTTAGTGTGATGGGGGCTTTACTGTATGAACTTTTGAGCACTCTTGTCTTAAGGTTATTTGGACAATTGGGTCACTGGACTTGTAGTGACCAGGACAATGATTGTAATAGTGGCACCAGTGATACAGAACAAACGTCTGGCGTGACCGAAGAAATAGTCCAACTGGTGATCATTTGTAGTCACGCCAGGCCCACGTTGGGTTTGAGACGGTCCCTCATATTGTACTTTGTAGGTGAAAAGGACGCTGTTGTGAATAGCTGGAATGATTCTGAGCAGAGCTCACTCGGGTGGTTACAAACGGTACTGGACTGTCCAGTGAAGATGTGAGATGGGAATCAGTGTTACTGACTGGTCTATATAAGGGAGTCGCCTCCCTCAGGTTGCCGGTGATCAATTGTTCTGGTTCAATCCTTGATCCTGTTTCCTTGGTAGCTGCTGTGTCGTGTCTGATCTCCTGCTTACAGATAAGACATTTTCTTCTTTTGTTTTTGTCTTGTTTTTGCATTTGTCCTGCACTTCTGTGGGCCTTCAGGTCCCCTTGGGCTTTTGCCTCTCAGTTCAGTTCAGCCACTGAGTTTGTACATTTGATTTTCCAGTTTTTCAGTGCTGCGTTTGATTTTGTTACACCAGAGAACTAATTTAGTGGAAGAGGTCGTGTGATCTCAGTGTTTTTGAAATTAGTAGAGTTGGTGCTTTTCAGAGTTTTTTGGGATTGCAGTAAGTGCCCTTCCTATCCTTTTCTATTTAGTAAGTTTGGGCCCCAACGTTTGCTCATTCTATTTTCTGTCTGTGTCAGTATTTCTTCTTGTCTAACCGCCATTACATGTTTGGGGGCTTTCTATGTTCTTTGGGGATCTGCTCCAGGGCAGATAGCTTTCCTCTTTCTATCTTTAGGTGTAGTTAGTTTCTCAGGCTGTGACGAGGCGTCTAGGACCAATGTAGGAACGCTCCATGGCTGCCTCTAGTTGTGGTGGTTAGTCAGGGTACTGCAATCTCATAGTATCCAACTGCTCTGGTGTATTGCCTTTTTTACCTGTACTCCTCAGCTACCAAAACATAACAGTATCACCGGCCTAACAAATTGAAAATTATATTGTACTCACTGAAGGGAAAAAAAAATATTGTTAAAGAAAAAAGTTGTCAGAGATATATTTTTTTTTTTTCCCTCTGTATCTCTGGGTGCTGGGGAGGATTTTTTCTTTTCTCTCAATGGCGTTTGCACAGTTGTCTGGCCGTGTGGATCAGCTTGCCACTGAGGTTCGGAGTATTGCTACCTATCTTGCTGGGTTGCCTGTTGTGGAGCCTAGGATTCCCATGCCAGATTTGTTTTTAGGGATCGAGCTAAGTTTCTGAATTTCAAAAATAACTGTAAATTGTTTTTTGCCTTAAAATCTAAGTCCTCAGGGAACGCAGCGCAGCAGGTTCAAATTGTCATCTCTCTCCTGCGCGGCGATCCTCAGGATTGGGCTTTTTCCCTGACACCTGGGGATCCTGTTTTGAGTGATGTTGATGCATTTTTTCAGGCTTTGGGGTTATTGTACGATGAGCCTAATATCACTGATCAAGCTGAAAAAACTTTGTTGGCATTAAATCAGGGGCTTGAGGACGCTGAGTTATACTGTCAGAGATTCCGTAGGTGGGCAGTCCTGACCAAATGGAATGACGACGCTTTGGCGGCTCTTTTTCAGAAGGGTCTGTCGGATAATGTAAAGGATGTTATGGTGGGATTCCCTGTTCCCTCTGGTCTCAATGATTCTATGTCATTAGCGATTCAAATTGACAGACGTTTGCGTGAGCGGAAAGGTATGCGTGGAATAATGTTGCCTTGTGAACCAGCTTCTGAATCCATGCAGTGTGATAGAGTGGTTTCTGGGGCACAGCGTCATGAATTTCGAAAGCGCAATGGGTTATGTTTCTACTGTGGTGATGCCTCTCATGCTATTTCAGTCTGCCCTAAGCGGGGAAGACGTTTTGCACGCTCAGTTGTCTTGGGTAGTGTTCAGACTAAGTTTTTATTAACTGTTACCCTGATATGCTCTCTGTCTCATTTTCTGCTCAGGCTTTTGTTGATTCTGGAGCAGCTATTAACCTGATGGATTTTGATTTTGCTAAACGTTGTGGGTTTCCCTTGATACCCCTATGGAAGTCTATTCCCCTACTGGGGATCGATTCTACCCCTTTGGCTGAGAATAAACCTCAGTTCTCTACTCAGGTGATAATGAGGGTAGAACCTGATCATCAGGAGAGTTGCAAATTTTTGGTTCTGTATAATCTGCATGACATTATCGTACTGGGTTTCCCTTGGTTACAGTCTCATAATCCTGTTTTGGATTCGAAATCTGTGTCTGTTACCAGTTGGGGCTGCCAATGTGTTAATACCAACACTCCTGTTTTTTCTGCCTCCCCCCAGGCTCAGGATGTTCCTGACTTTTTGATTGATTTTTCTGATGTGTTTAGCGAAAGTAAATCTGCATCCTTGCCTCCCCATAGGAGCTATGACTGCGCTATTGAATTAGTGCCTGGTAGTAAATTCCCTAAAGGTCGCCTTTTTAACTTGTCTGTACCTGAACATGACGCTATGCGGTCTTATATCAAGGAGTCATTGGAGAAGGGTCATAACAGACCATCCTCTTCACCCTTAGGTGCCGGTTTTTTCTTTGTGGCCAAAAAGGATGGTTCATTAAGGCCGTGTATTGATTATCGTCTCTTGAACAATATTACTGTGAAATATCAATATCCGTTACCCTTGATCTCTGATCTGTTTTCCAGGGTGAAAAACGCTACTTGGTTTACCAAGCTTGACCTCAGGGGGGCATATAACCTTATTCGCATTAAGCACGGGGATGAATGGAAGACGGCATTTAACACCCCTGAAGGGCATTTTGAGTACCTTGTGATGCCCTTTGGGCTCACTAATGCTCCTTCTGTCTTCCAGTCCTTCATGAATGACATTTTCAGGGATTTTGTGGATAAATTTCTGATTGTTTATTTGGATGATATCTTGATTTTTTCCAATGACTGGGACTCTCATGTAAAACATGTTCGGACTGTGTTCCAGATTTTGAGAGAGAATGCTCTGTATGTGAAGGGATCAAAGTGTCTTTTTGGCGTTCAGAGGATCTCATTTCTGGGATTCATTTTGTCCCCATCTGTTATTGAAATGGACCCGGTCAAGGTTCAGGCCATCTGTGATTGGGTCCAACCTACTTCATTAAAGGCTCTTCAAAGATTCTTGGGTTTTGCCAATTTTTATCGTAAATTTATTGGTAATTTCTCTGTTATTGTTAAACCATTAACTGATTTGACCAAGAAGGGTTCTGATGTGGTGAATTGGCCTCCTGAGGCAGTCTCTGCATTTCAGGAACTTAAGCAGAGATTCACTTCTGCTCCTGTTCTACGGCAGCCTGATGTTTCTCTACCATTTCAGGTGGAGGTTGATGCCTCTGAAATTGGGGCAGGTGCCGTTTTGTCCCAAAGAGATCCAGAGACCTCTAAAAGTAACCCTTGTGCCTTTTTCTCTCGAAAATTTTCTCCCACTGAACGTAATTATGACGTGGGTAATCGGGAGTTATTAGCCATGAAGTGGGCTTTTGAAGAGTGGAGACATTGGCTGGAGGGAGCCAAACATCAGGTGGTGGTCCTTACGGACCATAAGAATCTAGTTTATCTGGAATCTGCCAAGCAACCTAATCCTAGACAGGCCAGGTGGGCCTTGTTTTTCACACGTTTTAATTTTGTGGTTTCATTTCTTCCTGGCACTAAAAATGTTAAGGCGGATGCCCTCTCGAGGAGTTTCCTGGCGGACTCTCCTGAGTTATCTGATCCTTCTGTTATTTTGAAAGAGGGTGTAATTCTTTCCGCCATCTCGCCCAATTTGAGACTGGCTCTGGAGGGGTGTCAGGAGGATAAGCCAGAGTGCTGCCCTGTTGGGAAATTGTTTGTCCCGGACCAGTGGAAAAAGAGTGTAATGTCTGAGATTCATTGTTCCGTGTTGGCCGGTCATCCGGAATTTTTGGTACCAGAGACTTGGTTAGTCGGTCCTTTTGGTGGCCTACCTTGTCTCGTGATGTCAGGGAGTTTGTGCATTCCTGCGGGACTTGCTCTCGCTCCAAGCCTTGCTCTCGTTCTAGTGGTTTGTTGATGCCATTACCTGTGCCCAAGAGACCATGGACCCATATCTCTATGGATTTCATTTCAGACCTCCCTGTTTCTCAGAGAATGACCGTCATCTGGGTGATTTGCGATAGGTTTTCCAAGATGATACATCTTGTGCCATTACCTAAGTTGCCTTCCTCCTCTGAATTGGTGCCTTTGTTCCTTCAGCACGTGGTTCGTTTGCACGGCATTCCTGAGAACATTGTGTCTGACAGAGGAGTCCAGTTTGTTTCCAGATTTTGGAGGACCTTTTGTTCTAAAATTGGTGTTCAATTGTCTTTCTCCTCGGCGTTTCATACTCAGACCAATGGTCAAACTGAGAGAACAAACCAGACATTGGAGACTTATCTAAGATGCTTTGTGTCTGCTGATCAGGATGACTGGGTCTATTTTTTGCCTTTGGCTGAGTTTGCTCTTAATAATAGGGCTAGCATTGCCACTTTGATGTCTCCATTTTTCTGTAATTCTGGGTTTCACCCTCGATTTTCTTCAGGACAGACGGAGGCTTCTGTCTAAAATCAAGAAAAAGAGCAGCATCCGTCCAGGTGAAGAAAATACAAAATCTTTATTCTGCCATAGAAAGTAGCAACGTTTCGGCCATCTTGTGGCCTTTTTCAAGTACTTGAAAAAGGCCACAAGATGGCCGAAACGTTGCTACTTTCTATGGCAGAATAAAGATTTTGTATTTTCTTCACCTGGACGGATGCTGCTCTTTTTCTTGATTTTGGATACTATGGTTCATTGTGATCCATGAACCGGAGCGTGCATCCTTTAACTCCTTGTGTGCTGTCTGCTAATTTTGCATTGGAGGCTTCTGTCTGTCCAGGTGTTGACTCTGTTGTAGAGCGTATGCAACAGATTTGGGACCAGGTAGTGGAGAGGTTGTCCCTCTCTCAGGAGAGGGCCCAGCGGTTTGCTAACCGGCATAGGACTGATGGTCCTCGGTTTAAAGTGGGGGACTTGGTCTGGTTGTCCTCAAGAAATATTCCTATGAAGTGGCATCTCCTAAATTTAAGCCTAGGTTCATTGGACCTTATAAGATCATGGAGATTCTTAATCCTGTTTCTTTTCGTTTGCTTCTTCCAGGGACATTTAAGATCCATAACGTGTTCCACAAGTCCTTGTTGAAGAGGTTTGTTGAGCCAGTGGTTCCTACTACTGTGCCTCCTGACCTGTTTTGGTTGAGGGCAATCTGGAGTATGTGGTTGAGAAAATATTGAATTCTCGTTTTTCTAGACGGAAACTCCAGTATTTGGTTAAATGGAGAGGTTATGGTCAGGAAGACAATTCTTGGGTGTTTGCTTCGGACATCCATGCTAGGAGACTCATCCGTGCTTATCATAGAACTCATCCTGACCGACCTGGTTGCTCAAATGAGGGTTCGGTGACCCCTCCTCAAGGGGGGTACTGTTGTGAATAGGCTGGAAATGAGTTCTGAGCAGAAGCTCCCTCTGGTGGTTACAAACGGTACTGAACTGTCCAATAAAGATTGTGAGGATTGGGAATCAGGTGTTACTGACTGGTCTTATATAAGGGAGTCGCCTTCCCATCAGGGTTGCCGGTGATCAATTGTTCTGGTCTCAATCCTTGATTCCTGTTTCCTTGGTAGCCTGCTGTGTCGTGTCTGAATCTCCTGCTTACAGATAAGACATTTTCTTCCTTTTGTTTTTGTGCTTGATTTTTGCATTTTGTCCTGCACTTCTGTGGGGGCCTTCAGGGTCCCCTCTGGGGGCTTTTGGCCTCTCAGTTCAGTTCAGCCACTGATGTTTGTACATTTGCTTTTTCCATTTTTTTCAGTGGCTGCTGTTTTGATTTTGGTTACACCAGAGAACTAATTTAGGTGGTAGAGGTCGTGTGATCTCAGGTGTTTTTGAAATTAGTAGAGTTGGTGCTTTTCAGAGTTTTTTGGGATTGCAGTATGTGCCCTTCCTGTTGGAATGGGTTTGAGATGAGTTCTGAGCAGAGGCTCCCTCTGGTGGTTACAAGCGGTACTAGTGAAGATTGTGAGGACTGGGAATCAGGTGTTACTGACTGGTCTTATATAAGGGAGTCATTTTCCCATCAGGGTTGCCGGTGATCAATTGTTCTGGTCTGAATCCTTCATTCCAGTTTCCCTTGTAGCCTGCTGTGTCGTGTCTGCATCTCCTGCTACCAGATAAGATTTTTTCTTCTTTTGTGTTATTGCTATATTTTTGCATTTTGTCTTGCACTTCTTTGGGGGCCTTCTGGGTCCCCTCCGGGGGCTTCTGCTTCTCAGTTTAGTTCAGCCACTGAGTTTTGCTCTTTTGCTTTTTCCAGTTTTTTCAGTGGCTGCTGTTTTGATTTTGTTACACCAGAGAGCTAATTTAGGTGGTAGAGGTCGTGTGATCTCAGGTGATTTTGAAATTAGTAGAGTTGGTGTTTTTCAGGGTTTTCTGGGATTGCAGTAAGTACCCTTCCTGTCCTTTTCTTTTTAGATAGTTTGGGCCCCAGCGTTTGCTCATTCTATTTTCTTTCTGTGTCAGTATTTCCTCTTGTCTAACCGCCATTACATGTTTGGGGGCTTTCTATTATCTTTGGGGTTCTGCTCCGGGGCAGATAGCTTTCCTATTTCTATCTTTAGGTGTAGTTAGTTTCTCAGGCTGTGACGAGGCGTCTAGGACCAACGTAGGAACGCTCCACGGCTGCCTCTAGTTGTGGTGGTTAGTCAGGGTACTGCAATCCCATAGATTCGAACTGCTCTGGTGTATTGCCTTTTTTTTTTTTACCTGCCCTCCTCAGCTACCGAAACATAACAGTATCACCGGCCAATAGAAAATTGTATGGTACTCACAGAAGGGAAAAAATATTGTGATAGAAAAAAAGGTTGTCAGAGTTGTCAGAGATATTTTTCTGTTTGTTGCATTTTTTTTTTTTTTCCCTCTGTATCTCTGGGTGCTGGGGAGGATCTTTTCTCTCAATGGAGTTTGCACAGTTGTCTGGCCGTGTGGATCAGCTTGCCACTGAGGTTCGGAGTATTGCTATCTATCTTGCTGGGTTGCCTGTTGTGGAACCTAGGATCCCCATGCCAGATTTGTTTTTAGGGGATCGAGCTAAGTTTCAGAATTTCAAAAATAATTGTAAATTGTTTTTTGCCTTAAAATCTAAGTCCTCAGGAAACGCAGCGCAGCAGGTTCAAATTATCATCTCTCTCCTGCGCGGCGATCCTCAGGATTGGGCTTTTTCCCTGATACCTGGGGATCCTGTTTTGAGTGATGTTGATGCATTTTTTCAGGCTTTGGGGTTATTGTACGATGAGCCTAATGTCACTGATCAAGCTGAAAAAGCCTTGTTGGCATTAAATCAGGGGCTTGATGACGCTGAGTTATACTGTCAGAGATTCCGTAGGTGGGCAGTCCTGACCAAATGGAATGACGACGCTTTGGCGGCCCTTTTCCGGAAGGGTCTGTCAGATAATGTAAAGGATGTTATGGTGGGATTCCCTGTCCCCTCTGGTCTCAATGATTCTATGTCATTAGCGATTCAAATTGACAGACGTTTGCGTGAGCGGAGAAGTATGCGTGGAATGGTGTTGCCTTGTGAACCAGCTTCTGAACCCATGCAGTGTGATAGAGTGGTGTCTGGGGCACAGCGTCATGAGTTTCGAAAGCGCAATGGGTTATGTTTCTACTGTGGTGATGCCTCTCATGCTATTTCAGTCTGCCCTAAGCGGGGAAGACGTTTTGCACGCTCAGTTGTCTTGGGTAGTGTTCAGACTAAGTTTTTATTAACTGTCACTCTGATATGCTCTCTGTTCTCATTTTCTGCTCAGGCTTTCGTTGATTCTGGAGCAGCTATTAACCTGATGGATTATGATTTTGCTAAACGTTGTGGGTTCCCCTTGATACCCCTACAGAAGTCTATTCCCCTACTGGGGATCGATTCTACCCCTTTGGCTGAGAATAAACCCCAGTTTTCTACTCAGGTGATAATGAGGGTTGAACCTGATCACCAGGAGTGCTGCAAATTTTTGGTTCTTATAATCTGCATGACATCATCGTGCTGGGTTTCCCTTGGTTGCAGTCTCATAATCCTGTTTTGGATTGGAAGTCTGTGTCTGTGGCCAGTTGGGGCTGCCAATGTGTTAATACCAACACTCCTGTTTTTTCTGCCTCCCCCCAGGCTCAGGATGTTCCTGACTTTTTGTTTGATTTTTCTGATGTGTTTAGCGAAAGTAAATCTGCATCCTTGCCTCCCCATAGGAGCTATGACTGCGCTATTGAATTAGTGCCGGGTAGTAAATTCCCTAAAGGTCGCCTTTTTAACTTGTCTGTACCTGAACATGACGCTATGCGGTCTTATATCAAGGAATCTTTGGAGAAGGGTCATATCAGACCATCCTCTTCACCCTTAGGTGCCGGTTTTTTCTTTGTGGCCAAAAAAGATGGTTCATTAAGGCCGTGTATTGATTATCGTCTCTTGAACAATATTACTGTGAAATATCAATACCCGTTACCCTTGATTTCTGACCTGTTTTCCAGGGTGAAAAACGCTACTTGGTTTACCAAGCTTGACCTCAGGGGGGCGTATAACTTTATTCGCATTAAGCACGGGGATGAATGGAAGACGGCATTCAATACCCCTGAAGGGCATTTTGAGTACCTAGTGATGCCCTTTGGGCTCACTAATGCTCCTTCCGTCTTCCAGTCCTTCATGAATGACATTTTCAGGGATTTTGTGGACAAATTTCTGATTGTTTATTTGGATGATATCTTGATTTTTTCTAATGACTGGGACTCTCATGTGAAACATGTTCGAACTGTGTTCCAGATTTTGAGAGAGAATGCTCTGTATGTGAAGGGATCAAAGTGTCTTTTTGGCGTACAGAGGATCTCATTTCTGGGATTCATTTTGTCCCCATCTGTTATTGAAATGGACCCGGTCAAGGTTCAAGCCATCTGTGATTGGGTCCAACCTACTTCATTAAAGGCTCTTCAGAGATTTTTGGGTTTTGCCAATTTTTATCGTAAATTTATTGGTAATTTCTCGGTTATTGTTAAACCATTAACTGATTTGACCAGAAAGGGTTCTGATGTGGTGAATTGGCCTCCTGAGGCAGTCTCTGCATTTCAGGAACCTAAGCAGAGATTCACTTTGCTCCTGTTCTACGGCAGCCTGATGTTTCTCTGCCATTTCAGGTGGAGGTTGATGCCTCTGAAATTGGAGCAGGTGCCGTTTTGTTCCAAAAAGATCCAGAGACCTCTAAAAGTAACCCTTGTGCCTTTTTCTCTCGAAAATTTTCTCCTACTGAACGTAATTATGACGTGGGTAATCGGGAGTTATTGGCCATGAAGTGGGCTTTTGAAGAGTGGAGACATTGGCTGGAGGGAGCCAAACATCAGGTGGTGGTCCTTACGGACCATAAGAATCTGGTCTATCTGGAATCTGCCAAGCGACTCATTCCTAGACAGGCCAGGTGGGCCTTGTTTTTCACACGTTTTAATTTTGTGGTTTCCTTTCTTCCTGGCACTAAGAATGTTAAGGCGGATGCCCTCTCGAGGAGTTTCCTGGCGGACTCTCCTGAGTTATCTGATCCTTCTGTTATTTTGAAAGAGGGTGTAGTTCTTTCCGCCATCTCGCCCAATTTGAGACTTGCTCTGGAGGGGTGTCAGGAGGATAGGCCCGAGCGCTGCCCTGTTGGAAAATTGTTTGTCCCGGACCAATGGAAAAAGAGTGTGATGTCTGAGATTCATTGTTCCGCATTGGCTGGGCATCCCGGAATTTTTGGTACCAGAGACTTGGTTAGTCGGTCCTTTTGGTGGCCTACCTTGTCTCGTGATGTCAGGGAATTTGTGCAGTCCTGCGGGACTTGCTCTCGCTCCAAGCCTTGCTCTCGCTCTAGTGGTTTGTTGATGCCATTGCCTGTGCCCAAGAGACCATGGACCCATATCTCTATGGATTTCATTTCCGATCTTCCTGTTTCTCAGAGAATGACCACCATCTGGGTAATTTGTGATAGGTTTTCCAAAATGATACATCTTGTGCCATTACCTAAGTTGCCTTCCTCCTCTGAATTGGTGCCGTTGTTCCTTCAGCACGTGGTTCGTTTACACGGCATTCCTGAGAACATTGTGTCTGACAGAGGAGTCCAGTTTGTTTCCAAATTTTGGAGGACTTTTTGTTCTAAACTGGGTGTTCAATTGTCTTTCTCCTCGGCATTTCATCCTCAGACCAATGGTCAAACTGAGAGAACAAACCAGACATTGGAGACTTATCTTAGATGCTTTGTGTCTGCTGATCAGGATGACTGGGTCTCTTTTTTGCCTTTGGCTGAGTTTGCTCTTAATAATAGGGCTAGCTCTGCCACTTTGATGTCTCCGTTTTTCTGTAATTCTGGGTTTCACCCTCGATTTTCTTCAGGACAGACGGAGGCTCTTTGTCC
>JARQOD010000001.1:94157327-94209199 GCA_033576555.1 Oophaga sylvatica
GCGGCATTGGAAGAAAACACGCCTGCCAGACGACTTCACTGCTTTCAAACAAGCTACACTTGCCTTCAAAAGAGCCCTCACTTCTGCTAAACAGACCTATTTCACAAACCTGGTATCTTCATTATCCGACAACCCAAAGCAACTGTTCAGCACATTCAACTCTCTCCTCCGCCCACCACAGCCACCTACAACTCCCCTCATCTCTGCCGAGGACTTTGCCCCCTACTTCAAAAATAAGATCGACCAAACAAGGCAAACCTTTACTGTTCCACCACCACAACCACTCCATATACCAGACCTCTGCCCTTCCCTACTAACCTCCCTCTCCAACATCACTGAAGGAGAGCTTACTCATCTCCTTTTCAAATCACACCTCACCACCTGTACACTTGACCCCATCCCTTCTCACCTGCTCTGGGGTTGGGACCTCACTAACACGCTCATCCCAGCCCTAACCCATCTCTTCAACCTATCGCTATCTTCTGGTACCTTTCCCTCTGCCTTCAAGCATACCACCATCACACTCATCCTCAAAAAAACAAACCTTGACCCAACTGCTATGCCCAGCTATCGCCCAATATCATTGCTGCTGTTTGCTTCCAAACTCCTTGAGCAGCATGTCCACACTCAACTTTCCTCCCACCTCTCATCTAACTCTCTCCTTGACAACCTCCAATCTGGCTTCCGCCCCCACCACTCCACTGAAACTTCCCTGACCAAAATTACTAATGACTAAAGGCACTGTCACACTTAGTGATCGCACTAGCGATCACGACAATGACACGACCTGGCGAGATCGCTAGTGCGATCGCTATGTGGTCGCTAGTTAGCTTCCAAACACAACTCATCAGCGATCTGTATAACGACCTCTGTGGTCGTTGGGAAAACCTAGTCCCGCCTGCGATGCTGGTAAAGTCATTCATAAAGGGTGTCACACTCAGCGATTCAGGCTCAGAACGCTCATAAGCGATCAACGACATCTCAGCAGGTGCCACATCGCCGCTACATGTCAAACACAGCTAAGTCGCTAACGAATCGCTACTGCGTCATAAAATCAGTGACGCAGTAGCGATCTCGTTAGCGATCTCGCTTAGTGTGACAGTACCTTTACTCACAGCCAAAGCTAACAGACAGTTCTCCATCCTCCTCCTCCTTGACCTGTCCTCTGCCTTTGACACAGTCAACCACTGCATACTGCTACAGATTCTTTCTTCCCATGGCATCAAAGACCTTGCCCTGTCCTGGATCGCCGCTTACCTTTCCGACTGCACATTTAGCGTCTCCCACTCCCACTCTACCTCCTCATCCCGCCCTCTCTCTGTTGGAGTCCCTCAAGGCTCTGTCCTGGAGCCCCTACTTTTTTCCATCTATACCCTTGGCCTAGGACAACTCATAAAGTCCCATGGCTTCCAGTACCACCTGTATGCGGATGATACTCAGATCAACCTCTCTGGCCCAGATGTCACCTCTCTGTTGTCCAGAATCCCAGAGTGTCTATCAGCCATATCCTCCTTTTTCACCTCTCGCTTCCTAAAACTCAATGTAGACAAAACCGAACTCATCATCTTTCCTCCATCTCAAGTATCTTCCCTACCCGATCTATCTATTATGGTAAATGGCATCATGATCTCTCCCTCACCTGAAATCCGCTGCCTCTGAGTAACTCTCAACTCTGCCCTTTCCTTCAAACCACACATCCAAACTCTTGCCACCTTCTGTCGCCTCCAACTTAAAAACATTTCCAGAATCCGTACCTTCCTCAGCCCTCAATCTACTAAAACTGTTGTGCATGCCCTCATCATCTCCCGCCTTGATTACTGCAATACCCTCCTCTGTGGCCTCCCCGTCAACTCTCTTGCACCACTCCAGTCTGTCCTCAACTCTGCTGCCCGACTAATCCACCTCTCCCCTCGCTACTCCCCTGCTTCTCCCCTCTTCAAATCCCTCCACTGGCTCCCAATTCCCCAACGAATCCAGTTCAAACTACTAACACTGACCTACAAAGTCATCCACAACCTGTCTCCTCCCTATATCTCTGAACTAATCTCCCAATATCTTCCTTCAAGTAATCTTCGATCCTCCCAAGACCTCCTACTATCCTCCACACTTATTCGTTCCTCACACAACCGCCTCCAAGATTTCTCCCAAATATCCCCATCGTCTGGAATTCCATGCCTCAACATGTACGATTATCCACCACCCTTGGATCCTTCAGACGGAACCTGAAAACCCATCTCTTCAGGAAAGCCTACAGCCTGCAATAACCATTCCACCTCGCCGCCACCACCAGAGCTTCCGCCTCGCCGCCACCACCCGAGCTGCCGCCTCGCCGACACCACCCTAGCTGCCACCTTGCCGCCACCACCAGAGCTGCTGCCACCACCAGAGCTGCTGCCACGCCGCCGCCACCAGAGCTGCCGCCTCGCCGCCACCACCAGAGCTGCCGCACCCCCGACCTTCTGTTTCTTCCCCATTATCCCATAGAATGTAAGTCCGCAAGGACAGGGTCCTCTCCCCTCAGTACCAGTCTGTCATTGTAAATTTGTTTACTGTAAACGATATCTATAACTGTGTATGTAACCCCTTCTCATGTACAGCACCATGGAATTAATGGCGCTACATAAATAAATAATAATAATAATAATAATAATAAAACTGAATTTTTTTTTACCGAAAATGGTTGTGCTGGACTTCCCTTCTTCTTACCTACATGTGTACTTTGTTTACAGTATATGTTTAATAAAGTTTGGTTTATTCAACAAAAAATGCTTTAAACATGCTGCGAAAAACATCTTTGCAGTTTTGCAGCTTTTTTTTCATTTCCTCATTGCTTTCTGTTGGTGAAAAAAAGGCTGAAAGAGCTGACATGCTGAGGATTTAAAAAAACCTGTAGTTCACAAATTCACTCAGGAAAAAAAGCAAGCTTGAGCATGAAGTTCGCAAATGCTGATATTCAAAAAATATATTTCTGGAATGGGACTTTAAGGTTTTACTAAAATGAAGCACCATGCAATTGAAAACTGCATTAAGTGAAAATGTAGATACTGTGCTGAATCTGCAGTATGAAAAACAGCAGATAATGAACATATGAATTAGTTTGGATAAATGAGGTCCATAATGTACTTCATTCTAAGTTAGTATATACAGCTAGTCCATGGGAGACTGGAGGTAATATGGTGAACTGTATGTGAGTATATTTGCTCTGTATACATGAGGAGTCCAATTACTGCACTTATAATGGAGTATTTAGTATTATTACATTTGCATCACCACATGATACAAAAACAGCTCCCTAATAGAAAAAGTCTGAAAAAGGCAAAATGATATGTTACTGAAAACTGTTCCAGTGAAAACATACTCAGAGTGGGTGTATGAGGAGACAGAGAGCCGCAGAATATATTAAGGCCCAATTCATCAATTTTTTTTACTTTAATTCAAGTTTTGTTTTGTCTTATGGTATTCTTTGCTGGTTTGTGACCCAAATTCTTCAAAATGGCTCACACAGTTCATACATTTTGTACAAAGTAAAAAAAAAAAGGTCTTTATTTTGGTCTTTAACATTTTTTTCAAATTTTTTGCATAAAAAGTCACGTTTTGCAAAATGGCAACGAATTTCGTACCTTTTCGAAAATTCTCAAACAGTGTATCAGGCAAAAACATTTGGAAACTGCTCACAGTGACAAACGACTAAAAAAATTAAAAAAAAAACAGAAAAAGTTGGCTTAAAAAAAGACCAATATGGCACAAACAAAAAAAGGCACTAAACACTAGAAACTCAACAAAAAATAGGAGCAGATGCAATAATGAATTGAGCCCAGTATATACCTTATGACTAAACTAGCAGTTATGGTTCACTAGTAAATGACAATGTTTTATTGCATTTGCATTACACTTACACTGATTCATTACGTCATTTGTGCCATTTTTTATTCGAATTTTTAACATTTTGCACCTTTTTTTCTTTGTGTCATATTAATCTTTCCATTTGCGCCTTTATTAAAATCTGCATTGTATTTGGTTACCTATTTCTTTTAGTTTGTTACTGGTTAGTTTGGCGCAGTTTAGTGTTTATATATGTATTCTTCTGAATTAATATGTGATTTTCCAAAAGGACTCAAAATTTGTTGCAAATTTACTCCAGTCCCTCAACTTTAGGGCTCATACCTGCGAGAAAAATGGACGACTACAATCCGATAAAAAAACAGATTGTACTCAGACCAATGTTAATATATGAGTCCCTGCTCATTTGCGATTTTTTTCTCAGCACAGATCCGGATTAGAAAAAAATCACTGCATCCTGTGATTGACCTTGTATCTCGGACAAGACTCATCAATACAAGTCAATGGATGTGATACAACAATCGCACAGCACTTGGACCATGCGAGTGATGTCCGATTTTTACACACCTATGTCCTTCAAAACCTGACATTTCAACAGCTACCTACAATAAAATCACAATGTGACCTGACAAAATAAAATAGATAGAATAGATATATAGACATAGAATAGATAGATATAAAGATGTCAGTAAAATATATAACTAGTACAGTGTTTGTCAAGCTTACTGTACATATATTTTATTTATTAATAAATAAATAAATCTCTGAAAAAAATTGTGTGAGATCCCTTGATATTTTATTAACCAGCAGAAGGAAAGCGTACAGCTGGTGGCAGATGTTTATAGCCTGGGAAGGAGGTAATACCCATGGAGCTTTCCAGGCTATTAATATCAGCTCACAGCTGTATACTTAGCCTTTCCTGGTTATTTAAATGGGAGACCCCCTAAAAAAATGACACAGGGTCCCCTTATAATTAATAACCAGCGCAGGCTAGGCAGACAGCTGCGGACTAATATTAATAGCCTAGGACAAGGACATGGATATTGGCCCCCTCCCAGACTAAAAACATCAGCTCTCAGCTGCCCCAGAAAAGGCGCATCCATAAGTTGTGTCAATTCTGGCACTTAGCCTCGCTCTTCCCACTTGCCCTGGTGTGGTGGCAAGTGGGGTGATAGTATTGTATGAGGACAATCTGCAACAGTTTGATGAACTTTTTATTGAAATCAGTGAACAGGCTCAAATCCTTAGAAAGACACTTGCAGAGACCATTTCTAATGCTCACATATCTACAGAGAAGACCTCCAGGGCCCCTACCCCCAACACTTCACACCTCTCCCCTGAGAACATCAGAGACTATCTATCTCAATTAGAAGGAGACTTGGCTCAAATTAAGGAAGAACTTCAAAGAAACTCACATAGAAATGCAAATGACCAAGCAACAAATGAGATCAATAAGCTGAAATGCGAGTTCAACTCAGCTCTCCAGAAAATAAGAGAGGAAATGTGCAAATTACAAAATGACAATGAAAGGCTCAGAAAGGAGATAGCAGAACTCAAAACGCAGAGTCCTCAATGTCTGACCCAGCAGGGGACAATGGAAACTAGCCAGAGAGCAGACAATATGGCCCCCACTGACCAGAATGTGGAGACCCCAAACAACAACACAGCAATAACCTATAATATGAATAATACTGAAACCAAGAAAAGTGAGCCAGCGAGAAGCGAACCAACCACCAGCAAAGCCAGCATCACAGACCCCCACCATCAGCCACTTAACCCATCCCAGACACCACAAAGCCCTGATATCGTCCTAATAATGGACTCAAATGGGAAGTACCTAAATGCACAACGGCTATTCCCAGGAAAACGGGTCAGAAAAATCCACTGTGCAACTATTGAACAGGTGACAGAGGTCATCAATAATCCACGTTTTTCCAACCCAAACCATATTATTATACACACAGGTACAAACAATCTGCCAGACCAGCACAAGCAGATCGCAGCACAACTGGCCCAACTAGCAAAGAAGGCAAAACTAAAATTCCCAGACAGCAAAATCATTCTGTCATCTCTGCTCCCAACAAAGGACATATCCAGGCAAACCACCCAAAGCATCAATATGGAACTGACAGAAAAGGTCAAGACTGTCCCAAACGTGACCCTGGCACAACACCTTTCCATAAACCACCATCACCTATATGATAATAAGCACCTCAACAAACAAGGGGTCAGCCTCCTGGCCAAAGAGCTGAAAGACATCGTACTAAACAGAGGACCCAGGCCCGGATTCAACAGTGACCAACATCACACCGAAAGACCCCTAACAATAAAAAGACAGAAAACACCAATCCTATCTCCAGAAGCTGGAAACAAAGCTCTTCACCCAAAATCAGACCATCAGAGGAGGAGACCTCCATGGAGGGGTCCACCGACCCCACACAGATACACGCAGAGCAGAGATACGGATGAGGTAAAGACCCTGCTCAGCGCACTATGCAGGAAACTAATGTGACTGGATGGAACCAAGCACACCTACAAAACAGTCAGAAATCCAGTTTGTCCTACACAGCCATACTCATTACAAGGTATATACACACAAGATAAATAGAAAAAATGACTTCACTTACAATCAGCAGCTGGAATATTCAGGGTCTCAACACCTCGACCTTTGGATGTAAAACAAATGACCCGGACTTTATACAAAGACTGAAAAATATAGACATCCAGATCCTCCTGGAAACATGGACCAGAGCCGAAAACGAATCCCTGGCGCCCATCGGATACAGGGAAATCTCTGTCCCTGCCCTGAAAAATAAAAACATCAAACAGGGCCGGAGCTCAGGAGGAATACTGATCTGGTATAAAGACGAGCTCCACCAATACATCAAATCGGTGAAGAGAGGAGGCAGCCACATATGGATCAGGATCAGCAGCTCCATCCACACCTCTCAGTCTGATGTCCACCTCTGCGCCACCTATATACCACCGCCAGAGTCCCCCTACTTCAATCCAGAGAGCTTCGAGATCTTACAAAGAGAAGCCGCCCACTATCAGGCCCTGGGCAAAGTTCTCATCTTTGGAGACCTCAACGCAAGAACAGGGAGAGAAAACGACTTCCTGACCACGGATGGGAACATCTACATATTTGGAGCAGAGAATGACCGCCAAGACTCAGTACACACAGAGAGAAACAGCTACGACAGTACAGTCAACAAAAGTGGTAAAAAGCTCCTGAACGTATGTAGAAGTTTAGGACTTCATATTCTTAATGGACGTACCAAAGGAGACTCTTTAGGGAGGTATACACTAAACTCCCATGTAGGGAGGAGTGTAGTAGATTATGCCATTACAGACATGAACCGGGCAAATATCAGCGCCTTCATAGTCACCCCACAAACGCACCTGTCAGACCACAGCCAACTTCTTCTGTACTTGAAATCTACAGAGAAACCACCCACTCAAAAGCCACAGCATAGCGGCCTCTTCAACCGGCCTCCATCATATAAATGGTCCAAAACGTCGGCACTAAAGTACAAAGAGGCTCTCAGCAGACCCGAAATACAGCGGATGCTCCACCACTTCTACAACCACGAGTACCAGCCTAACCCAAAGGGAGTGAGTCAAGCTACAAAAGACCTCAACAATATATTCTATGCAATGGCCAGACTGTCCGACCTTAAAAAAGTTGACTACAAGAGACCAAAAGAAAAACAGACCAACGGTTGGTTTGACAGAGAATGTAAAGCCGTACGGAAGACCCTGAGAACAGCCTCAAACAAGAAACATAGAGACCCCAACCACCCTGGTCTGAGGGAAGCCTATGAAACCATACAAAGACAGTACAAAACCATCCTCAGGAGGAAGAAGCAGAGTTACATCTCTACCAAGCTTAACCAACTCCAAGATGCTCTTCAAGACAATTCCTTCTGGGAACTATGGAACCACATGGGCACAAAAGACAAGAAAAACAACATCCATATCCAAAATGGCAACATCTGGCTCCAGTACTTCAGAGACCTCTATAAAGACATCCCAAAGGAAGAACTAAACCAAGAACAGGAAAACATAATGGCAAAACTAAAAGCAATGGAGGAAAAAGTAAAAAATTTCCAAAACCCAGTGGATACACCTATTACATTACAGGAAGTAGCAGAGAGAATCTCTTTGTCATGGGTGCATCGCCATGAAGATCGTCGCGATTGCACATTCTGACTTCTCACAGCTGAGCTGCTGTTTCTTTGTTTTTTGGTAATGAGAGAGTTAATTTTTCCTAGCTCTTTGCTAAGGCTAGGTGCAGCCTCGCCCGGCTGCTTTTGATTATGTTCTAATTAGTTTCCTTTATATTTCTGCCAGTCTGGGTGTTAGACGCCGGTGAAAGCATTCATGTAGTTTAGCAGACTGGATCGGTTCTGAGAATATTTAAGCTAAGAGCTCCTTAGTTGTTTTTACTCTTACAGCTTATAGTTTTTCTCTGAGACCTTAGGTGTTCCTACTGTGTGTGAGTGTTGTATGTAAGACTTTATTTACTTTATTTCTTGTCTTTGTTGTTTGTCTTTCTGTTCATTAACCGTTACCTGTTCATTCCCTTTGGTGGTATTCAGGGTCCTTCTTAGGACTAGAATACAGTTGGCAGGGATTGATAGGAGACAGGGTTTACGCTGGTGGCCTGGACCTCTGTACCTTTAACAGTACCTCCAGGTTGAGGGATTAGTTAGGACCCCAGTTTAGGGTCAGCTTAGACCCCGGTCACCCTCTAGCCGGAGACAGCGTATAACGGATTCCGTTTTGACCCTCTGGACATTCTGTCAGGTAAATCTATGTTATCATATATCTATGCGCATGTTATATAGTATGTTGCCCTTTTGATATAGATTACTGACATCACATATATATATCTGCTATACAGCGTGACATTTTCACCGGCCAAACTAAAGATTCTCCCCAGCTGTCATGGATCCAGTAGCCCAGCTGGCCCGGCAGTTGCAGGGGTTGTCCATGGAATTTGCAGACATTAAGTCCAAGGTTTTGTCCCTCCCGGAGCAAACCAGATCTGAACCTAAGGTTGCTCTCCCGGACAGGTTCACTGGTGGGCGGGACAAATTTTTTACTTTCCGGGAGGCATGTAAATTGTACTTTCGGCTGCGGCCTCGGTCATCTGGGAGTGAAGAGCAGAGGGTGGGAATTGTTATCTCGCTCTTACAAGGGGACCCTCAATCTTGGGCGTTCTCTATTCCTCCAGGCTCCCAGATCTCCAGTCAGTGGATCGATTTTTTACTGCCCTGGGTCTGGTATATGATGATCCGGATCGAGTCTCCCTTGCTGAAACAAGGTTACGTAAAATACGGCAAGGAAATCGTCCAGCGGAGGAATATTCTTCTGAGTTCCGTAGATGGGCAACAGATACTCAGTGGAATGACCCAGCTCTTAGGAGCCAGTTTTGTCAAGGGTTGTCTGACAAATTAAAAGATGTGTTGGCTCAGTATGATTCTCCTCCATCACTGGAGGCTGCTATGGCCCTCGCTATTCGCATTGATAGACGACTTCGGGAAGACGCGAGGTAACTCCGCCCCCCATGATGACTCACCTACTACTAAAGTCCCTTATACTGAGGTTCCCCTGGTCTGTTCTGAGGAACCCATGCAGTTGGGAGGGACATCATTTTGCAGGAGGGAATCGGCGGTGCGCCGCAAGACTAGAAGGTGTTTCTTTTGCGGGAGAGAGGGACATTTTGTTGGGGGGTGTCCATCCCAGACCTCTTTGAGCCAAGGAGTTAACCTGGGAGTGTGTATTTCGTCCCCAAATCCCTCTCAGTTTCTCGTGCCTGCGGAGGTGGTGATTGGTACTAGAACTGAGAGGATTTCTGTTTTTCTTGATAGTGGGTCCGGGGCTAATTTGGTGGACGCTCGGTTTGCCCAGGTGCATGGTATGCAACTGAGTGTTTGGCCAAACCGGTCCCTATACTCTCTATTGATTCTAGACCTCTTGGTCAAGGTAGCTTGGTACAAGCTGTTCATAACATAGATCTTCGAGTAGGGGCAATACATAAAGAGCAATTGTCTTGTTATGTGTTGGAGGGTCTACCTACTCCTATTGTGTTGGGACTTCCTTGGTTGGCTAAACATAACCCAGTGATTGATTGGCAATCCAGAAAGATAAGCCAGTGGGGTGAATTTTGCAAGAATAACTGCATGAGCACGGTCATCGGTGCGGTTGTGCCTAGGACTTTGTCTCCTTTTCTGGAGGACTTTGGGGAGATGTTCTCAGAGGAGGGGTGTAAAGAGTTTCCTCCTTATCGCGCATATGACTGCTCAATAAAGTTGCTTCTGATGCCTTATCTCGTACTTTCCCAAGGGCCGGGAAGACGGATGATCCGGTTCCTATTCCTCAGGAGGGAGTTGTAGTGTCAGCTGTATGCTCTGAGCTTGAGGGGGAGGTATTGGGGGCTCAGGGGGACGCCACTGTGGGACTTCCAGGGAGACTGATAGTTCCAGATCGCTTAAGACTGAAGGTTACGGGGAACCGTTACAAACGGATGGCTGATAGGAGGAGAGTTTCTGGTCTAGATCTGAAGGTGAACGATCTGGTTTGGTTGTCTACCAGGAATATAAAACGTAAAGTTTCCTCCTGGAGGTTGGGTCCCAGATTCATCGGGCCGTACAGGATCAGTTCCATAATTAATCCTGTGGCATTTCGTCTGGACCTCCCTCCTACGTTTAAAAATCATAATGTGTTTCACAAGTCATTACTTAAAAAGTATGTGGCACCAGTCATACCGTCACCTCTACCTCCTTCAGTGGTGGTCAATGATAACGTGGAAATTCATGGGTCGAAAATCATTGACTCACGTCTCAGTCGCCGATCCCTTCAGTACTTAGTTCAGTGGAGGGGGTATTGTCCTGAGGAGGGGACGTGGGTCCCTGCGTCTGATGTTAACGCAGATCGATTGGTTCGGACCTTTTACACAACTCACCCGGACAGACCTGGTCATGAGGGTCCGGAGGCCCCTCGTAGAAGGGGGGGTACTGTCAGGGTGCATCGCCATGAAGATCGTCGCGATTGCACATTCTGACTTCTCACAGCTGAGCTGCTGTTTCTTTGTTTTTTGGTAATGAGAGAGTTAATTTTTCCTAGCTCTTTGCTAAGGCTAGGTGCAGCCTCGCCCGGCTGCTTTTGATTATGTTCTAATTAGTTTCCTTTATATTTCTGCCAGTCTGGGTGTTAGACGCCGGTGAAAGCATTCATGTAGTTTAGCAGACTGGATCGGTTCTGAGAATATTTAAGCTAAGAGCTCCTTAGTTGTTTTTACTCTTACAGCTTATAGTTTTTCTCTGAGACCTTAGGTGTTCCTACTGTGTGTGAGTCTTGTATGTAAGACTTTATTTACTTTATTTCTTGTCTTTGTTGTTTGTCTTTCTGTTCATTAACCGTTACCTGTTCATTCCCTTTGGTGGTATTCAGGGTCCTTCTTAGGACTAGAATACAGTTGGCAGGGATTGATAGGAGACAGGGTTTACGCTGGTGGCCTGGACCTCTGTACCTTTAACAGTACCTCCAGGTTGAGGGATTAGTTAGGACCCCAGTTTAGGGTCAGCTTAGACCCCGGTCACCCTCTAGCCGGAGACAGCGTATAACGGATTCCGTTTTGACCCTCTGGACATTCTGTCAGGTAAATCTATGTTATCATATATCTATGCGCATGTTATATAGTATGTTGCCCTTTTGATATAGATTACTGACATCACATATATATATCTGCTATACAGCGTGACATTTTCACCGGCCAAACTAAAGATTCTCCCCAGCTGTCATGGATCCAGTAGCCCAGCTGGCCCGGCAGTTGCAGGGGTTGTCCATGGAATTTGCAGACATTAAGTCCAAGGTTTTGTCCCTCCCGGAGCAAACCAGATCTGAACCTAAGGTTGCTCTCCCGGACAGGTTCACTGGTGGGCGGGACAAATTTTTTACTTTCCGGGAGGCATGTAAATTGTACTTTCGGCTGCGGCCTCGGTCATCTGGGAGTGAAGAGCAGAGGGTGGGAATTGTTATCTCGCTCTTACAAGGGGACCCTCAATCTTGGGCGTTCTCTATTCCTCCAGGCTCCCCAGATCTCCAGTCAGTGGATCGATTTTTTACTGCCCTGGGTCTGGTATATGATGATCCGGATCGAGTCTCCCTTGCTGAAACAAGGTTACGTAAAATACGGCAAGGAAATCGTCCAGCGGAGGAATATTCTTCTGAGTTCCGTAGATGGGCAACAGATACTCAGTGGAATGACCCAGCTCTTAGGAGCCAGTTTTGTCAAGGGTTGTCTGACAAATTAAAAGATGTGTTGGCTCAGTATGATTCTCCTCCATCACTGGAGGCTGCTATGGCCCTCGCTATTCGCATTGATAGACGACTTCGGGGAAGACGCGAGGTAACTCCGCCCCCCTGATGACTCACCTACTACTAAAGTCCCTTATACTGAGGTTCCCCTGGTCTGTTCTGAGGAACCCATGCAGTTGGGAGGGACATCATTTTGTAGGAGGGAATCGGCGGTGCGCCGCAAGACTAGAAGGTGTTTCTTTTGCGGGAGAGAGGGACATTTTGTTGGGGGGTGTCCATCCCGGACCTCTTTGAGCCAAGGAGTTAACCTGGGAGTGTGTATTTCGTCCCCAAATCCCTCTCAGTTTCTCGTGCCTGCGGAGGTGGTGATTGGTACTAGAACTGAGAGGATTTCTGTTTTTCTTGATAGTGGGTCCGGGGCTAATTTGGTGGACGCTCGGTTTGCCCAGGTGCATGGTATGCAACTGAGTGTATTGGCCAAACCGGTCCCTATACTCTCTATTGATTCTAGACCTCTTGGTCAAGGTAGCTTGGTACAAGCTGTTCATAACATAGATCTTCGAGTAGGGGCAATACATAAAGAGCAATTGTCTTGTTATGTGTTGGAGGGTCTACCTACTCCTATTGTGTTGGGACTTCCTTGGTTGGCTAAACATAACCCAGTGATTGATTGGCAATCCAGAAAGATAAGCCAGTGGGGTGAATTTTGCAAGAATAACTGCATGAGCACGGTCATCGGTGCGGTTGTGCCTAGGACTTTGTCTCCTTTTCTGGAGGACTTTGGGGAGATGTTCTCAGAGGAGGGGTGTAAAGAGTTTCCTCCTTATCGCGCATATGACTGCTCAATAAAGTTGCTTCTGATGCCTTATCTCGTACTTTCCCAAGGGCCGGGAAGACGGATGATCCGGTTCCTATTCCTCAGGAGGGAGTTGTAGTGTCAGCTGTATGCTCTGAGCTTGAGGGGGAGGTATTGGGGGCTCAGGGGGACGCCCCTGTGGGACTTCCAGGGAGACTGATAGTTCCAGATCGCTTAAGACTGAAGGTTACGGGGAACCGTTACAAACGGATGGCTGATAGGAGGAGAGTTTCTGGTCTAGATCTGAAGGTGAACGATCTGGTTTGGTTGTCTACCAGGAATATAAAACGTAAAGTTTCCTCCTGGAGGTTGGGTCCCAGATTCATCGGGCCGTACAGGATCAGTTCCATAATTAATCCTGTGGCATTTCGTCTGGACCTCCCTCCTACGTTTAAAAATCATAATGTGTTTCACAAGTCATTACTTAAAAAGTATGTGGCACCAGTCATACCGTCACCTCTACCTCCTTCAGTGGTGGTCAATGATAACGTGGAAATTCATGGGTCGAAAATCATTGACTCACGTCTCAGTCGCCGATCCCTTCAGTACTTAGTTCAGTGGAGGGGGTATTGTCCTGAGGAGGGGACGTGGGTCCCTGCGTCTGATGTTAACGCAGATCGATTGGTTCGGACCTTTTACACAACTCACCCGGACAGACCTGGTCATGAGGGTCCGGAGGCCCCTCGTAGAAGGGGGGGTACTGTCATGGGTGCATCGCCATGAAGATCGTCGCGATTGCACATTCTGACTTCTCACAGCTGAGCTGCTGTTTCTTTGTTTTTTGGTAATGAGAGAGTTAATTTTTCCTAGCTCTTTGCTAAGGCTAGGTGCAGCCTCGCCCGGCTGCTTTTGATTATGTTCTAATTAGTTTCCTTTATATTTCTGCCAGTCTGGGTGTTAGACGCCGGTGAAAGCATTCATGTAGTTTAGCAGACTGGATCGGTTCTGAGAATATTTAAGCTAAGAGCTCCTTAGTTGTTTTTACTCTTACAGCTTATAGTTTTTCTCTGAGACCTTAGGTGTTCCTACTGTGTGTGAGTGTTGTATGTAAGACTTTATTTACTTTATTTCTTGTCTTTGTTGTTTGTCTTTCTGTTCATTAACCGTTACCTGTTCATTCCCTTTGGTGGTATTCAGGGTCCTTCTTAGGACTAGAATACAGTTGGCAGGGATTGATAGGAGACAGGGTTTACGCTGGTGGCCTGGACCTCTGTACCTTTAACAGTACCTCCAGGTTGAGGGATTAGTTAGGACCCCAGTTTAGGGTCAGCTTAGACCCCGGTCACCCTCTAGCCGGAGACAGCGTATAACGGATTCCGTTTTGACCCTCTGGACATTCTGTCAGGTAAATCTATGTTATCATATATCTATGCGCATGTTATATAGTATGTTGCCCTTTTGATATAGATTACTGACATCACATATATATATCTGCTATACAGCGTGACATTTTCACCGGCCAAACTAAAGATTCTCCCCAGCTGTCATGGATCCAGTAGCCCAGCTGGCCCGGCAGTTGCAGGGGTTGTCCATGGAATTTGCAGACATTAAGTCCAAGGTTTTGTCCCTCCCGGAGCAAACCAGATCTGAACCTAAGGTTGCTCTCCCGGACAGGTTCACTGGTGGGCGGGACAAATTTTTTACTTTCCGGGAGGCATGTAAATTGTACTTTCGGCTGCGGCCTCGGTCATCTGGGAGTGAAGAGCAGAGGGTGGGAATTGTTATCTCGCTCTTACAAGGGGACCCTCAATCTTGGGCGTTCTCTATTCCTCCAGGCTCCCCAGATCTCCAGTCAGTGGATCGATTTTTTACTGCCCTGGGTCTGGTATATGATGATCCGGATCGAGTCTCCCTTGCTGAAACAAGGTTACGTAAAATACGGCAAGGAAATCGTCCAGCGGAGGAATATTCTTCTGAGTTCCGTAGATGGGCAACAGATACTCAGTGGAATGACCCAGCTCTTAGGAGCCAGTTTTGTCAAGGGTTGTCTGACAAATTAAAAGATGTGTTGGCTCAGTATGATTCTCCTCCATCACTGGAGGCTGCTATGGCCCTCGCTATTCGCATTGATAGACGACTTCGGGGAAGACGCGAGGTAACTCCGCCCCCATGATGACTCCACCTACTACTAAAGTCCCTTATACTGAGGTTCCCCTGGTCTGTTCTGAGGAACCCATGCAGTTGGGAGGGACATCATTTTGCAGGAGGGAATCGGCGGTGCGCCGCAAGACTAGAAGGTGTTTCTTTTGCGGGAGAGAGGGACATTTTGTTGGGGGGTGTCCATCCCGGACCTCTTTGAGCCAAGGAGTTAACCTGGGAGTGTGTATTTCGTCCCCAAATCCCTCTCAGTTTCTCGTGCCTGCGGAGGTGGTGATTGGTACTAGAACTGAGAGGATTTCTGTTTTTCTTGATAGTGGGTCCGGGGCTAATTTGGTGGACGCTCGGTTTGCCCAGGTGCATGGTATGCAACTGAGTGTTTGGCCAAACCGGTCCCTATACTCTCTATTGATTCTAGACCTCTTGGTCAAGGTAGCTTGGTACAAGCTGTTCATAACATAGATCTTCGAGTAGGGGCAATACATAAAGAGCAATTGTCTTGTTATGTGTTGGAGGGTCTACCTACTCCTATTGTGTTGGGACTTCCTTGGTTGGCTAAACATAACCCAGTGATTGATTGGCAATCCAGAAAGATAAGCCAGTGGGGTGAATTTTGCAAGAATAACTGCATGAGCACGGTCATCGGTGCGGTTGTGCCTAGGACTTTGTCTCCTTTTCTGGAGGACTTTGGGGAGATGTTCTCAGAGGAGGGGTGTAAAGAGTTTCCTCCTTATCGCGCATATGACTGCTCAATAAAGTTGCTTCTGATGCCTTATCTCGTACTTTCCCAAGGGCCGGGAAGACGGATGATCCGGTTCCTATTCCTCAGGAGGGAGTTGTAGTGTCAGCTGTATGCTCTGAGCTTGAGGGGGAGGTATTGGGGGCTCAGGGGGACGCCCTGTGGGACTTCCAGGGAGACTGATAGTTCCAGATCGCTTAAGACTGAAGGTTACGGGGAACCGTTACAAACGGATGGCTGATAGGAGGAGAGTTTCTGGTCTAGATCTGAAGGTGAACGATCTGGTTTGGTTGTCTACCAGGAATATAAAACGTAAAGTTTCCTCCTGGAGGTTGGGTCCCAGATTCATCGGGCCGTACAGGATCAGTTCCATAATTAATCCTGTGGCATTTCGTCTGGACCTCCCTCCTACGTTTAAAAATCATAATGTGTTTCACAAGTCATTACTTAAAAAGTATGTGGCACCAGTCATACCGTCACCTCTACCTCCTTCAGTGGTGGTCAATGATAACGTGGAAATTCATGGGTCGAAAATCATTGACTCACGTCTCAGTCGCCGATCCCTTCAGTACTTAGTTCAGTGGAGGGGGTATTGTCCTGAGGAGGGGACGTGGGTCCCTGCGTCTGATGTTAACGCAGATCGATTGGTTCGGACCTTTTACACAACTCACCCGGACAGACCTGGTCATGAGGGTCGGAGGCCCCTCGTAGAAGGGGGGGTACTGTCATGGGTGCATCGCCATGAAGATCGTCGCGATTGCACATTCTGACTTCTCACAGCTGAGCTGCTGTTTCTTTGTTTTTTGGTAATGAGAGAGTTAATTTTTCCTAGCTCTTTGCTAAGGCTAGGTGCAGCCTCGCCGGCTGCTTTTGATTATGTTCTAATTAGTTTCCTTTATATTTCTGCCAGTCTGGGTGTTAGACGCCGGTGAAAGCATTCATGTAGTTTAGCAGACTGGATCGGTTCTGAGAATATTTAAGCTAAGAGCTCCTTAGTTGTTTTTACTCTTACAGCTTATAGTTTTTCTCTGAGACCTTAGGTGTTCCTACTGTGTGTGAGTTTGTATGTAAGACTTTATTTACTTTATTTCTTGTCTTTGTTGTTTGTCTTTCTGTTCATTAACCGTTACCTGTTCATTCCCTTTGGTGGTATTCAGGGTCCTTCTTAGGACTAGAATACAGTTGGCAGGGATTGATAGGAGACAGGGTTTACGCTGGTGGCCTGGACCTCTGTACCTTTAACAGTACCTCCAGGTTGAGGGATTAGTTAGGACCCCAGTTTAGGGTCAGCTTAGACCCCGGTCACCCTCTAGCCGGAGACAGCGTATAACGGATTCCGTTTTGACCCTCTGGACATTCTGTCAGGTAAATCTATGTTATCATATATCTATGCGCATGTTATATAGTATGTTGCCCTTTTGATATAGATTACTGACATCACATATATATATCTGCTATACAGCGTGACACTCTTCCATAAGATGTAGAAAAGCCGGTGGCCTGGATGGAATCCTACCAGAAATGCTGAAGTACAGCCCACCAGAAATACAGGCTGCAATGGTTAAACTCTTCAATATTGTGCTAAGTGCCGGCTACTTCCCTCGTACCTGGAACCAAGGCCTCATCACACCCATCCACAAGAATGGGGACAGGTATGACCCAGCCAACTACAGAGGCATATGTGTCAGCAGCAACCTGGGGAAACTGTTCAACAGCATCCTGAACAAGAGGATCCTCAGTTTCCTCACCGAACATAACGTCCTCAGCAAGAGCCAAGCAGGGTTCATGCCAAACCACCGCACCACTGACCACATCTATACCCTGCACAGCCTCATTCAGAGACACGTCCACAATACAAAGAACGGGAAGATATACGCCTGTTTCGTGGACTTTAAAAAGGCCTTTGATTCGGTGTGGCACCCGGGCTTATTCCTGAAACTGCTGGAGAGCGGAATAGGAGGAAAGACCTACGATGTTATCAAAAGCTCCTACACCGAGAACCTCTGCAGTGTGAGTGTGAACGGTAAAAGAACGGCTTATTTCCAGCAGAGCCGTGGAGTCAGACAAGGCTGCAGCCTAAGTCCAACGCTCTTCAACATTTACATCAACGAGCTGGCTACCGCTCTGGAATCTTCCACAGCACCAGGTCCCACCCTCCACGACACCCAGGTGAAATTCCTGCTGTATGCAGATGACCTGCTGCTTCTGTCACCAACCGAGAAAGCCCTCCAAGACAACCTGAAAATCTTGGAGAAATTCAGCTCCACCTGGGCACTACCGGTCAACCTAAAGAAAACCAACATCATGGTGTTCCAGAGGAGAAAGAGAAAATTAGACCAGCACCCTTCATTTGTCCTCAACAACTGCGCCCTTACAGGAACAGACAAATATACCTACCTGGGCCTAGAGATTCACCGGTCAGGAAGCTTCAAACAAGCCATAGAGACCCTGAAAGACAAGGCATGTAAAACCTTCTATGGCATCCGAAGGAAACTTTACCATCTGAAGCCACCAGTGAGGGTCTGGTTAAAAATCTTCGACTCGGTCATCGCCCCAATCCTCCTGTATGGCAGTGAAGTCTGGGGTCCTCACACCTACCCAGACTGGTCAAGATGGGATTCCAGCCCAACAGAAATATTCCACCTGGAATTCTGCAAGCACCTTCTCCAAGTCCATCGGAGCACCTCCAACAGTGCCTGCCGGGCCGAGCTGGGCAGATTCCCTCTACACCTAAGGGTTCTAAAGAGGGCACTGTCATTCCGGGCTCACCTACGTAGGAGCAATCCAAGCTCCCATCACCATAAAGCCCTGACACACGTAGGTGAAACAGAAAAACTAGGACCCTCGGAACAGCTCACCCAAACCCAACCTGACCAGAACACCAATCACAACAACCTGACAAAAGCCGAAATCAGGAAGATGGTAGACGAAGGCCAGGAGAGGTATGTCAGTGACTGGAAGAACGACATCATCAGCTCCCAGAAACTGACCATGTACCGGAGTCTACAGAGAGACTACAGTCTGGCCCCATACCTGGAGAAACTCCCAGACCCCAGAGACCGCCAGATTCTGAGCCGGTATAGACTCAGCGCCCACAGTCTGGCCATCGAATCCGGCCGACACAGGCAGAGCTACAAGCCCAGGGAGGAAAGACTATGCCAACACTGTGACCAGGAGGCCATAGAGGACGAAACCCACTTCCTGCTACACTGCTCCAAATACTCAGCAGTGAGGACACTCACTTCAGGAGACTCTCACATCTCTTCCCGGATTTCATCACCATGAAGGAGGAAGAGAAAACATATATCTTGCTGGAGGAAGAAGAGAGAGCAGCGGAGATAGCAGCGCGGTATGTGAGCGAATGTCATAGACTGCGAGAAAGAGAACTATGATATGCCATGGACTTCTATAGCCCCCACCCCGGATCTGCCCCCATCACCCCTCCCTATGCCATGGACTTTTATAGCCCCCACCCTGGACCTGCGCCCCCATCACCCCTCCCTATGCCATGGACTTCCATAGCCCCCACCCTGGATCTGCCCCTACTCAACATCCCTATCCCCCTTTGGTACACTTGCTTTGGCAAAACTAATGTGTATTTAGTCCTGCCAATAAAGCTTATTTGAATTTGAATTTGTATTAGGGTTGATGTCACCTTTGAATTGATTTGTCAGGTGACATCAAGCCCAGAGGTTAGTAATGGAGAGCCATTTTTAACCACATAGCCTAATTGTTAAAAAGAGTAACAGCCAAAATAAAGTCCTTTATTTGAAATTATGACACAGACTCCTTTAATTAATCTAAATTTACCAAAAACACATATACTCACCTCAATGTCCAATCCATTGAAGCCCATGTCTCCTGCAATAAAAATAAAGTAATAAAGCAACATCATCCTCACTTGTCCCCGACATGAAGATAACCCATTTGTCCTGTGATGGCAGGCTACATCTAGATGGCAGGCTGTATTGTTGCATGATGTGTCTATACTGCCTACCATCCAACAGAGACACTGAGCTTCACGCCCTTGCTCAGCTCAGTGCCTTGTGGTGAACTCCTTTCACCTCACTGACTTGAAAAGTTCTAATGGCACTCGCGCTGACGTCATTGAGTTGAACAGAGTTCATTTTTTGGCTGAACGGAACAATAACTGCCTAGTGAAAGAAAATGTAATAGATAAACAAAAAAAGCAAAATGATAATTTACTTTTAAACTTTATCAATTATGATGCTGTAAAAATACTTGCTGCTAGAAGTATGATGGATAGATGTAACCACCACCATACCATAACCAAACTGTGACTAAATGCAATACAGTACCCACACAATAACTAAATACCATCATAGAGTATGGGTATTCTGATACTTGTAATGAGGTCCAGCTTTAAGAACTATTCAGAACAAAATATTCAGCTAGACTGTTATGACATCTATTGCAAATAAGGGACCTATTGATCCTTATATTCACATCTAGGTAAAAGTAAATAGATCAGTTGTTGAAAATTGATGAATTAAAAAGTTTCATTATTTACGTCATGTGAAATTGCAGTGAAAAGGTGAAAGTTTGTTTCTCTAAAATACAATTGGAAATAATTATTTTTAGTATCTTAAAAAAATGGATTCTGAAAACTTCTGAAAAATGTTTCCACTGCCTAGCTGTAGGGTCATGTTATTCTAGCCCGTTCTGATGCTCTGCTTCATACATTATGGCTTTGATTTATCTCAACCAGAGGTTTTCACGCTGGTCATAATGAGGAGGCATGCTGGAGTCACTTTTCAGAAGCTCCTGATTCATTTAGAAGTACACACCTCTTAATGAATCAGGAGATTCTGAAAAGTGATGCCTCACCGCAAACCTTACTCGGTGACTGGTAAGAGTTGTGGAGTAGCGAACGCAGCCACACGTTATGAATTTGCCATGCCACCATCTTGCCCCAGCTTCACCCACTTTGTCATAGCTGGGCTCAAATGGTAGGAGGACTCCAAAAATCGCAAAATTTTAGAGCAACTGCACAATGTGCTAAAACTTTGAGACTTTTCAAAGCTATTTCTGCCAGAATTTTGGTGTAAAAACTTTGAGCCAGAAATCAGATTTTTACCTTGTAAATTTCCATCTTGACTACAATGATTATTATACAATGCAGCAGGATGTTATCTCAACAGCCAGCAAACAACTCACTATCCATATCCTTTTGTTTTCCTTAACCTTATCTGCCCTATGGAAAGATTAAAGGCAGTTGTCTGTGAACACCTACATTATGTAGGCCGGTGTTGTCACCTGTCTCTTTTGATAGTTAAACACTCTGCTCTGCTGTGAAGGCATATAAAGAGGACACTTATCTTCTGTCTTCACTGTCAGTGTATGGTCAGCATGTCTATCCTCTGCTCAGCCAACACTTTGGTGGACAAACTTGAGAAAAACATCATTCATTGCCTTTTCAGCTGTACAAGTGTGGAATAACCAGTGATGACAATCCATAGTCAACTGTTGAGTACTCATCGATGTAAGTCCATGCTCTCCATGCTCATATTTTCTTTGCACCTTCCAATGTTGCATCACCGAAATATGAAAAAAAACTATGGGAAGTATAAACATGTAAGAATCATGGAGAAAATTCTGAATATCATGGGCCAATAATATAATAAGTAACAAGGTGGGCCCATTGAATGAATGCCAATATATCACTTTACAATATGACATTTTCCAAGGCATTTGTGGAGATCAGGGCCAAGATGAGGAGTAGGCCGTCGCCTAAGGTGTCATTAGGATAAAGAAACTTTTTTTGCACAAACAGATGCTGCGTCTGAGCTGCTGATAATGGTGAGTGCCAGGGGATGATGAGTGCGTCCCTTTGGTACATTGGCGAGAAAATGGCACCTGCCATGAGTAAACTTTCCCTCAGTGATAAACACAACTGCTACTAATCAGTTCTTCACAATCAAAAATAGTAATGGAGCTGATAGTAATCCATAAAAATAATTACATTTCCTTTTCAATCTTTCAAATCTCAGAAACTAGGAAGGAACGAGAAAGAAGAGTTGAGTAGTGCAGTCATGTGGCTTTTAGTAAAAATCTTGGGGAACTTAGTGCCATGCATGATACTTAAAAACTTGAGTTGACCAAAAAGATGGTCCAGTGTCCATATTAGCAATCCATAGCTGCCAGACCAGATCCTCCAACTTGGGAGCATTGCCAGCACTTCTGATTAGTAGGCATGGCGTGACATGAAGTCACATAAGGCCTACTAATCAGTAGAGGTGTTGGGAATACCGACAGGTAGTAGGAAGTTCGTAGGGCTCTAGTCCAGGAGTTACAGACTGCAGACATGGCCACTGGACCAGACTCCTGCAAATCTTTTTCCTTGACTCTAGTCATTATGCAGAGGGGGAGAGACGTTGAGTCAACATCTAAATTTTGTGTGATAATGAGATCTCTACAGGACTGAGATGTGATCACTACAGAACAGGAAGTGTGGACATATTATTAGGTTTAGTGGCCAAAGTGAAAGTTTAACGATTTCATGATTTGTTTTTTTTAACTAGTGATATGTTTTTTAGAATATGTCTAACAGAAAAACTAAATTTAAACTGCAGACCATGACATTTTCCTTTTAAGTATGTGCCTTTAGCAGAAGCAGAGCCCATCAGAATTCCTCCATTTAAACAGGCAGACTCAACAAAGTGAACAACGCATTCAGAGCTTTGAACGAGACCCTATGAGAATAATCTCTAAAGATCTTTCTTAATTTTACCAGTTTGATTCTCTGAGGAGCAGAACAGATTGACATTTTTAAATGTAGTGAAAAGAGCAGGACTGCGGACAGAGCCCCAGAGAATTTACAGACAAAGGTGCAGCCAACACATGACTTTAATGGGTCAAAGGGGGATTGATTGATACTTCAGTCAGACCTTCGTCAGATAATATGGGTATACTAGTAACCCCTGGGCACTGGTGTCTACAATATCAATATCTAATTGGAGGGAAGAAAGAGACCTTTGAATGGAGATTCAACTTTTACAATCATCATTCTTTCATTTTACCTCTTGTTTGCAGTATTTTTGTCAGAATTTCTCCTTTGCAGTATGCTTAGAGTTTTTTGTGTGTAGAATTTTCTGGATGAAAAAAGTTCATAAAAATAAATAAGAAAATACATATTTTTTTGCATGTTTTTACAATATATGATATTTTGAACATTACTCGTTTTTATGCTTTTATTGACTCAGTTTCCAAATTTGGAGCTATAATCAGTCAGAAATAACTCAAGAATTGATATGTTGCTACTTTTTCCAAGCTGACAAAATTACTTGAAACAACACAACACTACTTGCATTGTAGGTGATTTTTTCCAAATAAATCAATAGGAAGTTTCTTTATATATAAATAAGTGTATTTGAAGAAGTTTTTGATGTGAGATTTGAAACAGTGTCCATATAAAAATTTCTGTGTAAGGGCTCATACCCATTAGTGGAAAAAAATCGGTCCGTTTTCTGGAGGGAAAAAAACGGTACGATTCTAGTAAAATGTCATGCGATTTGCATGCGATTTTAAATCGCACCATGTGTTTTCCATGCGTTTTCCATCAGTTTTCCATCTGTATGCAATGCGATTTTAACATGACGTTTTACATAGAGCAGCTATCTCTATGTAAAAAGTCATGTAAAAATCACATTGTAAAAAAAAATTTACACAAAAAACAAATAATTATATATATATATATAATATTATATATATATATATATATATATATATATATATATATATATATATATAGGTCATACACTTCTACATAGTATAATAGCCGCTAATTCATCCCCGGCTATACTGTAAAATCACACTGACAGCTTTAATAAAGAATAGAAACAATACATATACACACATAGAATACATATATACTGTATATATATATATATATATATATATATTATATATACGTCATTGTGACATATATATGTATACATATATTTATAGTTGATAAACTTCTACATACTGTAATAGCCGCTAATTCAATTGCCGGCTTTTGTGAAATCACAGAAGCCAACATGAAATGACACATGGTTTACATACAGTTAACCATGTCATTTCATGTATTTTGATGTATGGTTTTAACTTACAATTACATGAGTGTATGTGTGCAAAATTGCAGACATGTAGGGGTTAATTAAAGGTGTAAATTCGTTGAAAAAAAATGTGTGGGCTCACGCTGTATTTTCTCCACCAGACAGACAAAGCAAGCGAGTGGGGGCAAATAATAATAGCCCAGGGAGGGTGCATTTATTTTGTGCCCCCCCTGGCTACTAACATCTGCCCCCAGACACCCCAGAAAAGGCAAATCTGTAATTAGATTCGCCCTTTCTGGCACTTTGCCCGTCTATTCCCATTGCCCTGTAGCTGTGGCGAATGGGTTAATAAGGGGTTAAAGCCACCTTGCCATTGAAAGGTGACTTTAAGCCAGGTTAATAATTGAGAGTTGTCAATTTGACAACTGTCAATTATTAATCCTATTGTATGAAAGGAAAAAAACACACACACATTAATTATTAATCCTTTTAATGAAATAAAGACACAGTGTAAGGTTCTTTGTCTCTGTTGACATGTTCCTTGAAACTCAGTTTTCCGTCGGCCATTTTGCTTTCTGTCTTTCTGCAGCTCTTGCCCTCAGTTAATATGGAGTTTCCAGTTTTCATGTTCCCGCCCTGATTCTTCCCTCTTGCTTCTTAAGCAGCCTCAGCTGAACAATCAGTGCTCCTGAATCAAGCCTCAGTCAGTCTGTGACCTGACTCCTGGAAGCCTTGGACTTGTACTCCAGCTATTCCCTACTGAGGAACCTTGGAACACTTTTGGACTCTGGAAACCTGCTGTTTGGTGAATCCATGTTTGCAGAGGAATTACGGTACAGAGAAGAGATCCTGAACCTGCTTTGGAGATTTATTGTAGTGCTTGAAGTTACTCTGGCCTGCTGTGTCTCCTGTCGCTGTTCCTGCAAACTGTGTGAACTTTTCAGCATGCTTGTATGAAGTAATACAAGTCATTTCATTTCAACCTATGTCTCCTGTGTTTCCTCGCACCCAAGCACAAGACGCTATAGGAACTGTACACTATACATGATAAGTTTCAGGAGCCAATGTTTAGTGTCTGCTGGGTCTGGGAAAGCCGTGTTTGCTGTGACTGTGGATATCAGATGTCCGTTTAATACCTTATGTGATGACAGTGGTTGTGACTTCTCACAACCATTCCAGGTGAGCGCATTCCCTTAAAATTTTACTCTGGAGTGTTATCACAGGTAAACACTATTGTTTTTTTTTTTTTTTTTTTTTCCTCTTCCAGCACTTCTGCCTTAAAAGATCTGGAAGATGGAGGCCCGCATAAAGGAACTTTGCGGAGTGACTGATACAATCCTTTCAGATGTACAGACTTTAAAAACCCGTTTTGCAAGCCTACAGGACCTCACTAATCATAATTTGCAAGTGTTTGGACAGACTACCCAGGAATTGCGAGCCAGGATTGAGGCTCTAGAGGAACGAGCCCAGGCTCCTGCCATAACCCCGAGTTCTGGGATCCCCAAATTACCTCCTTTTCGTTTTGGCGGTGAACGTGAGAAATTCAGGGGATTTATTAATCAATGCAATTTATTTTTCTCTGCACATGCTCCACAAATTCCCACTGAACGATCCAAAGTGCTTACTATAATCATGTTGCTTACCAATAAGGCTTTGATGTGGGCAAACCCTCTGATTGAGACTGAGGATGATTGTTTGAATCACCTTAATGCTTTTATTTCAGCCATGGGGCAGGTGTTTGATGACCCCAATCGAGGTGCAACAGCTGAAGCAGCCATGTTAACTTTGCGCCAAGGTAAGCGTTCAGTAGCCGAATATGCCCTGGATTTCAGGAGATGGGCTCTTGATACCACTTGGGACACTTCCGCTAAAAAATCTATTTTTCGGAAAGGGTTGTCTCCACTGATTAAGGATGAACTTGCTCGTGCCGACCCTCCCACTGCGTTAGGTGACTTTATTAACTATTGTATCCGTATTGATGCTCGTCTGACTGAACGCAGACAAGAGAGATGGTTCGAAAATAATCGCAGTAACCTTTTACTACTTCTCTCCTCAGCTAAGGAACTTTGAGTAGGATCACAAGGGAACCAGAACCTGAACCCATGCAGGTGGACTCTTTACAAAGACGGGTTAGTGATGCACGCAAAGAACATCGTATAAAGGAAAATCTATGTTTCTACTGTGGTAAGTCAGGGCACTTCATTATAAACTGCCCCAGCCGTTCTCGTAAGACTACTGCAGCAGTCATTCACTGTGAGTGTTGCGAGAGGAGCTCTGTCATGTCCGAGCCTCAGGCTCCAGAGAGATCTGCTGCAAGAGATCTTGATTTCTCAGACTTAAACTCTGTTAGTTCTGGGGACGATGACGGTATAAACGCTGCAATTTTTCAAGTTTCCTCAGCGGTGTCCTAGCTGAGTTGTAAAATAAACAATTCTCATTGCTTCCTTTCCATCAAACTCTGGGTTGACTCAGTCTGGGTGTCTAGCTCTGCTATGATCGACTCAGGAGCAAGTGGAAATTTTATGGATATCTCCTTTGCTCTGAAACAGGGGATACGTTCAGTGAAGAAGGCTACTCCAGTACAGATGGAGACTGTGGATGGCTCTCTACTGACTTCTGGACCAGTGGATCAAGAAACAGAGCCTTTGAGGGTCCTTATGGGTAAAGATCATCAGGAGAAAATGTCTTTTTTGCTTATCTCTTCTCCCCACTTTCCCATTATTCTAGGGCTACCATGGCTGTAGGCACAGAATCCTACGATTAACTGGGAGACCAAGGAATTACACTTTCCGGAGAAACAGATGAGTCAAGGAGTTTCAGCTTGCTCTGTTCCTAAAGGAACCATGTCAGTCCCTGAACTACCAGCTGTATACCAGGACTATGTGGATTTATGTGACAAGAAGAACGCTGATCAGCTTCCTCCTCACCGTCCATATGATTGTCCAATTGAATTATTGCCTGGAGCCGAGATACCTTTTGGTAAGATCTACCCCTACGGGGCCCGAGCTAAAAGCTTTGAAGGATTATATAGACGAAAATTTAGCCAAGGGCTTCATACGCCCCTCTTCATCTCCCGCAGGTGCACCCATCTTCTTTGTGAAGAAGAAAGATGGATCTCTGAGACCCTGCATAGACTATAGGGAGCTCAATAAGGTTACTATTAGAAACCGTTATCCATTGCCTTTAATCCCTGAGTTGTTGGAGAGAGTGCGGCATGCCAAAATTTTCTCTAAACTGGATCTCCGTGGGGCCTATAACTTGGTCTGTATTAGACCTGGGGATGAATGGAAGACTGCTTTCAGGTCACGCTATGGACAATTTGAATATCTAGTTATGCCTTTTGGTCTGAGTACCGCCCCAGCCACTTTCCAACACTTCGTGAATGATATCTTCAGGGATCTCCTAGATACATTTGTGGTGATTTATCTGGATGATATTCTAATTTTTTCTAACTCCACAGAGGAACATCATGGACATGTGAGAATGGTCTTAGAACGCCTAAGACAAAACCATCTCTACATCAAACTTGAAAAATGTGAATTCCATAGGACCGAAATTCAATTTCTGGGGTATGTACTATCTACGCAAGGGATTAGTATGGATGGAAGCAAGACCAAAGCCATCAAAGATTGGCCAATTCCTAGAAATGTGAAGGAGGTGCAGCGTTTCATCGGGTTTGCCAACTTCTATAGACGTTTCATTAAGAATTTTTCTGAGGTAGTGTCACCTATCACCCAACTTACCCGGAAACAGTCTAGGTTCTCCTGGACCCCGCAAGCTCAGGAAGCATTTTCCTGTTTAAAGGATAAATTTACCACCGCACCTATCTTAGTACATCCCAACCCCGAGCTTGCCTTCATAATAGAGGTGGATGCTTCAGACTGTGCCGTTGGAGCTATACTCTCTCAGAGAACAGGTGAGAAGAATGTCTTGCATCCCTGTGCCTTCTTTTCCCAGCAGTTGTCTTCGGCTGAGAGGAACTACGATGTGGGCAATAGAGAAGTGTTGGCCATTATTGCCGCCTTCAAGGAATGGAGACACCTTCTTCAGGGAAGCTGCACAGCAAATAGTCGTCCTGACAGACCATCGTAACCTTGAATTTATCAGGTCGGCTAAGTGCCTGACTCCTCGCCAGGCTCGCTGGAATCTTTTCCTAAACCAATTTAATTTTGTCATTTCTTATAGACCAGGATCGCGCAATGGAAAGGCTGATGCACTCTCTAGGATTCATTCAGCAGAGACACGTCCACTTACTCCTCCTAAGACTATTCTTCCTGACTCTAGATTCCTGGGAGTGATTCATAATCAAGACCTACTTAAGGACATCAAGGAAGCATACCATGCGGATTCTTTGTTGGCTCAACCCCCAAGGGACGTAAGTCTTGTCTTTAAGAATGGTGTGTGGATTCAGGGACAACGTCTGTATATACCTGAAACAGTCAGATTGAGAGTATTGCAACTCATCCACGATTCCAAGATAGCCGGGCATAGGGGAATTCTAAAGACACAAGAATTTCTTTCTCGTTTCTTTTGGTGGCCCACTTACAGGAAAGATGTCTTAAACTATGTCACTTCATGTGAAGTCTGTGCAAGATGCAAAACACCTCGCTCCTCACCAACTGGTCTGTTGCAACCTCTTCCCACCCCGTCCCGCCCGTGGGGATCCATTTCTATGGACTTCATTGTGGAGTTACCAACCTCTCAAGGGAAGAACACCATTCTAGTGGTGGTTGACCGTCTAACAAAGGCAGCTCATTTTATCCCTTGTGTCGGCTTACCCACTGCAAAACAGACATCAGACTTGATGATTAAGAATGTGTTTCGCTTACATGGAGTACCGGATGAGGTCATTTCGGATCGAGGGGTGCAATTCACTTCAAGGTTTTGGCAAAATTTCTGTGCAGCATTGGACATTAAAGTAAACCTTTCTTCTGCTTTTCATCCCCAGACTAATGGACAGACAGAACGAACCAATCAGACCCTGGAGCAGTATCTCCGCTGTTTTATCTGCCACCTACAGGATGATTGGGTGGATCTACTTCCACTGGCTGAGTTCTCTTATAACAACTCTCAGAGCGCCTCCACTAAGCAGTCTCCTTTTTACTCCAATCTAGGTTATCATCCTAACATTCTTCCTCGATTTCCCATAGATACGCCCTTGCCGGCAGTGGCTGAAAGAATCACTTCTTTACAAAAGAATATGGATCTTCTAAAGGAAAATCTAGAATTGGCTCAGGAAAGGTACAAGAAAGCAGCAGATAAATTTCGTAAACCTGCACCAGCTTTCAAGGTAGGAGATTTGGTCTGGCTGTCAACCAGAAATCTTAAATTAAAGATTCCATCGTCTAAATTGGGACATAAGTACATTGGACCTTATAAGATCAATAAGATTATAAGTGCTGTTGCTTGTCGTCTTCAACTGCCCAGAACTATGAGAATCCACCCTGTCTTTCATGTATCCCTACTAAAGGCTGCAACACCCAATACGTTTCCTGGACGTTCTTCTCCTTGCCCTGACCCAGTGCTGGTCGATGGTCAGGAAGAATTTATGGTGGAAAGGATTCTAGATTCCAGGTTGTACAGAAATCAGTTGCAATATTTGATTAAATGGCAGGGCTACCCAGTGGAGGACAACTCATGGGAACCAGTCAACAATGTAAATGCTCCTCGCCTGCTCCGCCAGTTTCATCAGAGGTACCCTGACAAGCCTGGTCTGAGGTCATCCGGAGGTTGTCCCTAAGGGGGGAGTAATGTAAGGTTCTTTGTCTCTGTTGACATGTTCCTTGAAACTCAGTTTTCCGTCGGCCATTTTGCTTTCTGTCTTTCTGCAGCTCTTGCCCTCAGTTAATATGGAGTTTCCAGTTTTCATGTTCCCGCCCTGATTCTTCCCTCTTGCTTCTTAAGCAGCCTCAGCTGAACAATCAGTGCTCCTGAATCAAGCCTCAGTCAGTCTGTGACCTGACTCCTGGAAGCCTTGGACTTGTACTCCAGCTATTCCCTACTGAGGAACCTTGGAACACTTTTGGACTCTGGAAACCTGCTGTTTGGTGAATCCATGTTTGCAGAGGAATTACGGTACAGAGAAGAGATCCTGAACCTGCTTTGGAGATTTATTGTAGTGCTTGAAGTTACTCTGGCCTGCTGTGTCTCCTGTCGCTGTTCCTGCAAACTGTGTGAACTTTTCAGCATGCTTGTATGAAGTAATACAAGTCATTTCATTTCAACCTATGTCTCCTGTGTTTCCTCGCACCCAAGCACAAGACGCTATAGGAACTGTACACTATACATGACACACAGTTTTGGACCATATTTTATTGCTCAGCTGTAATCCCTGAATGAATCAGTTTCTCTCCCGGCCACAGGAGAGGAAGTGATGAGTGTGTGAAGCTTAATTGATTGCTTCCCACTTTCACTTCAGGTCAGGTCAGGGTGACCTGACCTAAAGTGAAAGTGGGAATAAATCAATTAAGCTTCACACATTAATCACTTCCTCTCCTTTTGCCGGGAGAGGAACTGATTCATTCAGGGGGTAACAGCTCAGCAGGCAGCATTAGCCGCCTGCTAGCTGTAACCTGTTAACCCTTTCTGATGGATTACAGCATGGGACCTGACTGTGCATCGGATAGGTAAGAATAATGTTGCTTTTTTATTTTATTTTTATTACAGGAAATGGTTTTAGCAGCAAAATAAAAGATGGTCAAAAACTGTGTGCTTATTTCATTAAAATGATTTTTTATTAAAGTGTGTGTGTTTCATTTTTCTTTCATACAATAGGATTAATAATTGATAGTTGTCTAATTGACAGCTCTCAATTATTAACCTGGCTTAAAGTCACCTTTCAATTGCAAGGTGGCTTTAACCCCTTATTAACCCATTCGCCACCGCTACAGGGCAATGGGAATAGACGGGCAAAGTGCCAGAAAGGGCGAATCTAATTACAGATTTGCCTTTTCTGGGGTGCTGGGAGCAGATGTTAGTAGCCAGGGGGGGCACAAAATAAATGCACCCTCCCTGGGCTATTATTATTTGCCCCCACTCACTTGCTTTGTCTGTCTGGTGGAGAAAATACAGCGGGAGCCCACGCATTTTTTTTCAACAAATTTACACCTTTAATTAACCCCTACATGTCTGCAATTTTGCACACAGCCACTCATGTAATTGTAAGTTAAAACCATATATCAAAATACATGAAATGACATGGTTAACTGTTTGCAAACCATGTGTCATTTCATGTCGGCTTCTGTGATTTCACAAAAGCCGGCAATTGAATAAACGGCTATTACAGTATGTAGAAGTGCATGAACTATAAATATATATATATATGTATGTGTCACAATGACATGTATATATGTATATATGTATTCTATGTGTATGTATCTAGTGTTTTGTGAGCTGTCAGTGTGATTTTACAGTAGCCGGGATGAATTGCCGGCTTTTCAAAGTAGACTGGTGCGTATAAATCGGACAGCACTCGCATGGTGCGAGTGCTGTGCGATGATTTCTCGCACCCATTAACTTGCATTAGCGATTATCATGCCAAATCGCATCAAATCGCAGCATGTTGCGATTTTTTCTCACACCGATTTCGGCTGAGAAAAAAATCACAAATGAGATGTCACCTATTGAATAACATTGATCAAATTTTAATCCGATTTTTTATCAGCTGAATATCATCCGTTTTCGTCGCCAGTGAGTATGAGCCCTAACGGTATGTTTACGTAGAATTTTTAACATGAATTTTTGGGGCTGGAAAATACACATGAAAACACTTTTAAAAAAAGCAAAAGAAAAAGTGTTTCCTGCGGTTTTTTTATTTTTATTTTGCATTCATTTTTTAGCTGTTTCATTCTCCATGGTTTTATTAAGTTTTTACGTATAAGGATACGCTCTTAAGGAGTTTTTGGAGCTTCAAAATCCTTAAACAAGGGTATCAAAGTGGTTTTCATGTGAATTTTGATCCACTTCAAAATCAATGTAAAAAATCTTATTGGAGCAAACATTAATATGGAGTGCAGAAAAAAACGTGGGCTTTTTTCAAAATTTCTGTATAAAAAACCTAGCCAAAAATGACACAAAAACTGAGATACTAGGAAGAAGGAACCTAAGGATTGATGTGCTGCTTTTTCTACTACATAGATGAGTGGTAAAAAAGGAAATCTGAACTATAGGAGCATCTTTAAATTTAAATAAATGGATACTTATTGCAAGCGGATTCGAAGGATTTCTGTATCTGGTTTTTGGCACAGCAAAAACTTTTGTGTGAACAGATCCTTATGCTCCAAAACGTAGCTCTGCAGTAGGTTGTCACAGTGATGAACACCTCATTTTGTTTCTGTATCTATCATATGTAATGCTGAATATTGAAAGCATAGAATGAGAGTAAAACAAATGTTATTCACCTATTTATCCCATAACAACCACCTGTTTTGTGTTTTTACTTCTCCATATTTTAAGTCAAATTTTTTTTTGCATTGATGCTGCTGTATTTGGCTTCGCAAGAGAAATTCTATGATTAGCTCTGTCTGAGGTGTGCATATTGTTTACATATTTTTTTTCACAAATCTAGAAAACAAATTATTATTATTTCTTGCAATTTGAGGTGAGGCTTTTTTGTCACTTTTAGGTTTCCTGCTGCTAATTTATGCTGGGACAACTCTTTGAAAGGAATCCATCATTAGATGTTGTTACATAATCTGAGAGCAGCATGATGTAGGGACTTAGACTCCGATTCCAGTCATGAGTCACTTACTAGACGGTGTTTTGCTGTTTCAACAAAATTAGTGTTTTATCAGCAGTCAGCAGAAGATTATCACTGGGGGCAGGGCCGGCGTCAGCACCCGGCATACCCGGGCAAGCGCCGGGGCCCTGAGCAGACGGGGGGCCCACTCGCCTTCGTGGAATCCGGCCCGCTTTGGGGGCCTGGTGCCTGTGCCAGTCCCTGGGAATGGACCCCCTCGCCACTTCCATTATTTACCTCTCCCTGTTCCTGAAACCCTGCCGAGAGGCAGAAAAAACGTGTACTAGTCCATGAAGTAGAAATAAGTAACAAATTTATTAATAGAAATACATTAAAAATATTTTTATCACACTAAAAGACAACAGGTAACAGAGCATATGTAAGGCACTTATTTGCTGTTGAAAACAATGGGGACACTATATTGATGAAGTGGGCGCCCTATACTCCTGGATCAACCCCTACACGCAGCCAAAGGAGCTGATAATATCAGATGTTAGTTTATTCAGCTGCCAATAATTATAACAAAAATTATAGTAAACACATCAATACTACCAAGATGTCCATATGAGACACCATCACTAAAACACCTGGCACAATCCAACACACAGTAAATGGCAGCATTCATGTGAAAAGATTTAATCTAACTCATAATTACCCAAATGAGGTGGCAGATACTGACTCCAGAGGGATCGTGAGGACGAAGTCCAGGAGGGAGGGCGCGCCCCAATGCTAAGAAGTCCAGAGCAACGGCCAGCGAGGAGAGGTGAGTATTTCATTTTCTTTCTTTTTATGTTTTGAGCAGTGTATGTGGCCAATTATATATGAAGCAGTATATGGGGGCAAATTACATATGGAGCAGTATATGGGGCCAATTACATATGGAGCAGTATATGAGGACAATTATATATGGACTATTTATGGGGCTAATTACATATGGAGCATCTTATTGGGCCAATTGTATATGTGGCCAATTATATATGGAGCATCTTATAGGGCCAATTATATATAGAGCAGTATATGTGGCCAATTACATATGGAGCAGTATATGGGGTCAAAAACATATGGAGCATCTTGTGGGTCCAATTACAAATGGACCATCTTATGGGGCTCATTATTCTGTACAGAGCATTATATGGGGTCCATTATTCTGTATGGAACACTATATGGGGCTCATTATTCTGTATGAAGCATTATATAGGGCTCATTGTTCTGTATGGAACAATATATGAGGCTCATTATTCTGTATGGAACACTATGTGGTGCCCATAATACTGTATGGACCAATAGATGGGGCTCATTATTCTGTATGGAGCGCTATGTGGTGTCCGAAATACTGTATGAAGCAATATATGGGGCTCATTATGCTGTATGAAGCACTATGTGGTGCCCGTAATACTGTATGGAGGATTACACTGTCTGGTTTCTGAGCTATTGGTATCACTCATGTAATGTAAGAAGTAAGTGAAATCTTTGGCATTGTACTACACGTATATTTCTCTGCCATATCTGTGCATTATGAATTGTGGTATGCATTAAAGGGGCCCACTGAGACTCTTTCGCTAAGGGCCCACGAAACCCTGGAGCCGGCCCTGTCTGGTGGGACTAAATGTCTAGTCCTGGTAGTGCAACCCCATCCCCACCTCTGTTTAGAAGCTTTCTGCCAATATACAAAGAAAGCTGTCAATTAGTGATGGGCAAACCCCTGAATGTTAAGGTCCGGCAGGTTTGACCGAACAGTTAAAAAAAATTCGGAGTGTAATGTATGTGGTACAGTTCATATAGCGTCTTGTGCTTGGGTGCGATGAAAATACTTGAGACACAGGTTGATAAAGAAAGTCTTGTATTGCTTCATACAAATTGGCAAAAATAAACACACAGGTTGCAAACACAGAAGCAGGAGACACAGCAGGCCAGAGTAATCTAAGCTCAGCAATAACTCTCCACAACAGATTCAGATCTTCTTCTATGTTACCGCAAGTCCATGCAAACGTGAGGCTCTCAAGAGCAGAGTTCAGAGTCCACAAGTGCTTCAGAGTTTCTCAGTAGGAATGGCTGGAGTACAAGGTCCAAGGCTTCAGGAGTCAGAACACAGGTTCACTGCAGGCTAGATTCTGAAGCACTGATTGCTCAGGTGTGGCTGTTTAAGAAGCAAACGGAGAGAATCAGGGCGGGAACATGCAAGCTGGAAAACTCCATTTTGACTGAGGGCAAGATAGCTGCAGCAAAACAGAAAGCAAAATGGCCGACGAACAAACTGAGTTTCAGAAACAGATACACAGAACCTTACATTACTCCCCCCTTAGGGACAACCTCCGGATGACCTCAGACCAGGCTTGTGTGGGTACCTCTGATGAAACTGACGGAGCAAGCGAGGAGCATTAACGTTATTGACTGGCTCCCATGAGTTGTCCTCCACTGGGTAGCCCTGCCATTTAATCAGATATTGTAACTGATTTCTATACAACCTGGAATCTAAAATCCTTTCCACCACAAATTCTTCCTGACCATCGACTAGCACTGGGTCAGGGCAAGGAGAAGAACGTCCAGGAAACGTATTGGGTGTCGCAGCCTTTAGTAGGGATACATGAAAGACAGGGTGGATTCTCATAGTTCTGGGCAATTGAAGACGACAAGCAACGGCACTTATAATCTTACTGATTTTATAGGGTCCAATGTACTTATGTCCCAACTTAGACGATGGAATCCTTAACTTAAGATTTCTGGTTGACAGCCAGACCAGGTCTCCTACCTTAAAAGCTGGTGCAGGTTTACGAAATTTATCTGCTGCCTTCTTGTACCTTTCCTGAGCCGATTCCAGATTCTCCTTTAGAAGATCCATATTCTTCTGTAAAGTCGTGACTCTTTCAGCCACTGCTGGCAAAGGCGTCTCTATGGGAAATCGTGGTAGAATGTTAGGATGATAACCTAGATTAGAGTAAAAAGGAGACTGTTTAGTGGAGGCACTCTGAGAGTTGTTGTAAGAGAACTCAGCCAATGGAAGTAGATCCACCCAATCATCCTGTAGGTGGCAGATAAAGCAGCGGAGATACTGCTCCAGGGTTTGATTGGTTCGTTCGGTTTGTCCATTAGTCTGGGGATGAAAAGCAGAAGAAAGGTTTACTTTAATGTCCAATGCTGCACAGAAATTTTGCCAAAACCTAGAAGTGAATTGCACCCCTCGATCCGAAATAACCTCATCCGGTACTCCATGTAAACGAAACACATCTTTAATCATCAAATCTGATGTCTGTTTTGCAGTGGGTAAGCCGACACAAGGGATAAAATGAGCTGCCTTTGTTAAACGGTCAACCACCACTAGAATAGTGTTCTTCCCTTGAGAGGTTGGTAATTCCACAATGAAGTCCATAGAAATGGATCCCCACGGGCGGGACGGGGTGGGAAGAGGCTGTAACAGACCAGTTGGTGAAGAGCGAGGTGTTTTGCATCTTGCACAAACCTCACACGAAGTGACATAGTCCAAAACATCCTTCCTACAAGTGGGCCACCAAAAGAAACGAGAAAGAAATTCCTGTGTCTTTAGAATTCCTCTATGCCCGGCTATTTTGGAATCGTGAATGAGTTGCAATACTCTCAATCTGACTGTTTCAGGTATATACAGACGTTGTCCCAGAATCCACACACCATTCTTAAAGACAAGACTTACGTCCCTTGGGGGTTGAGCCAAAAAAGAATCCGCATGGTATGCTTCCTTGATGTCTTTAATTAGGTCTTGATGATGAATCACTCCTAGGAATCTAGAGTCAGGAAGAATAGTCTTAGGAGGAGTAATTGGACGTGTCTCTGCTGAGTAAATCCTAGAGAGTGCATCAGCCTTTCCATTGCGCGATCCTGGTCTATAAGAAATAATAAAATTAAATTGGTTTAAGAAAAGATTCCAGCGAGCCTGGCGAGGAGTCAGGCACTTAGCCGACCTGATAAACTCAAGATTACGATGGTCTGTCAGAACGACTATTTGCTGTGCAGCTCCTTGAAGAAGGTGTCTCCATTCTTTGAAGGCGGCAATAATGGCCAACAACTCTCTATTGCCCACATCGTAGTTCTTCTCAGCCGAAGACAACTGCTGGGAAAAGAAGGCACAGGGATGCAAGACATTCTTCTCACCTGTTCTCTGAGAGAGTATAGCTCCCACGGCACAGTCTGAAGCATCCACCTCTATTATGAAGGCAAGCTCTGGGTTGGGATGTACTAGGATAGGTGCAGTGGTAAATTTATCTTTTAGACGGGAAAATGCTTCCTGGGCTTGGGGAGTCCAGGAGAACTTAGACTCTTTCCGGGTAAGTTGGGTGATAGGTGACACTACCTCAGAGAAATTTCTAATGAAACGTCTATAGAAGTTTGCAAACCCGATGAAGCGCTGTACCTCCTTCACATTTCTAGGACTTGGCCAATCATTGATGGCTTGGGTTTTACTTCCATCCATACTAATTCCTTGTGTAGACAGTACATACCCAGAAATTGAATTTCGGTCTTATGGAATTCACACTTTTCAAGCTTGATGTAAAGATGATTTTGTCTTAGACGTTCCAAGACCATTCTCACATGTCCATGATGTTCCTCTGTGGAGTTAGAAAAAATTAAAATATCATCCAAATAAATTACCACGAATGTATCTAGGAGATCCCTGAAGATGTCATTCACCAAGTGTTGGAAAGTGGCTGGGGCGGTACTCAGACCAAAAGGCATAACCAGATATTCAAAGTGTCCATAGCGTGACCTGAATGCAGTCTTCCATTCATCCCCAGGTCTAATACGGACTAAGTTATAGGCCCCACGAAGATCTAGTTTAGAAAAAATTTTGGCATGTCGCACTCTCTCCAATAACTCAGGGATTAAAGGCAATGGATAACGGTTTCTAATAGTAACCTTATTGAGTTCCCTATAGTCTACGCATGGTCTCAGGGATCCATCTTTCTTCTTTACAAAGAATATGGGTGCCCCTGCAGGAGATGAAGAGGGGCGTATGAAGCCCTTGGCTAGATTTTCGTCTATGTACTCTTTTAAAGCCTTCAGCTCGGGCCCCGCCAGGGGGTAGATCTTACCAAAAGGTATCTCTGCTCCAGGCAATAATTCAATTGGACAATCATATGGACGGTGAGGAGGAAGCTGGTCAGCGTTCTTCTTGTCACATAAATCCACATAGTCCTGGTATACAGCTGGTAGTTCAGGGACTGACATGGTTCCTTTAGGAACAGAGCAAGCTGAAATTTTTGGACTCATCTGTTTCTCTGGAAAGTGTAATTCCTTGGTCTCCCAGTTAATGGTAGGATTCTGAGCCTGCAGCCATGGTAGCCCTAGAATAATGGGAAAGTGAGGAGAAGAGATAAGCATAAAGGACAGTTTCTCTTGATGATCTTTACCCATAAGAACCTTTAAAGGCTCTGTTTCCTGATCCACTGGTCCAGAGGTCAGCAGGGAGCCATCCACAGTTTCCATCTGTACTGGAGTAGCCTTCTTCACTGAACGTATTCCCTGTTTTAGAGCAAAGGAGACATCCATAAAATTTCCACTTGCACCTGAGTCGATCATAGCAGAGCTAGACACCCAGGCTGAGTCAACCCAGAGTTTGATGGAAAGAAAACAGTGAGAATTGTTTTTCTTACAACTCAGCTGGGACACCGCTGAGGAAACTTGAAAGATGGCAGCATTTACACAGTCAACGTCCTCAGAGGTAACGGAGTTTAAGTCCGAGAAATCAAGATCTGTTGCTGCAGCTCTCTCTGGAGCCTGAGGCTCGGACCTGACAGATCCCCTCTCGCAACACTCACAATGAATGAGTGCTGCAGTAGTCTTGCGAGAACGGCTGGGACAGTTAATAATAAAGTGCCCTGACTTACCACAATAAAAACATAGATTCTCCTTAAAACGATGTTCCTTGCGTGCATCACTAACCCGTCGTAGTAAAGAGTCTACCTGCATGGGTTCAGGTTCAGGTTCCCGTGTAATCCTATTCAAAGGTTCCTTAGCTGGAGAGGAAGGTAGGAAAAGGTTAGTACGATTGCTTTCGAACCATCTCTCTTGCCTGCGTTCAGTTAAACGAGTATCAATACGGATGCAGTAGTTAATAAAGTCACCTAACGCAGTGGGAGGGTCGGCACGAGCAAGTTCATCCTTAATCAGTGGGGATAACCCCTTTCGAAAAATAGATTTTTTGGCGGAATTGTCCCAGGTGGTATCAAGGGCCCATCTCCTGAAATCCAAGGCATATTCAGCTACCGAGTGCTTACCTTGGCGCAAAGCTAACATGGCTGCTTCAGCTGTTGCACCTCGATTGGGGTCATCAAACACCTGCCCCATGGCTGAAATAAAATCATCAAGGTGATTCAAACAATCATCCTCAGTCTCAATCAGAGGGTTTGCCCATATCAAAGCCTTGTTGGTAAGCAACATAATTATAGTAAGCACCTTAGATCGTTCAGTAGGAAATTGTGAAGCATGTGCAGAAAAAAAAAGATTACATTGATTAACAAATCCCCTGAATTTTTCACGTTCACCACCAAAACGAAAAGGGGGCAACTTGGGAATCCCAGAACTCGGGGCCACGGCAGGAGCCTGGACTCGCCCCTCCAGAACCTCAATCCTGGCTCGCAAATCCTGGGTAGTCTGTCCAACCACTTGCAAATTGTGATTATTTAGGTCCTGAAGATTTGTAAAACGGGTCTTTATATTCTGCAAATCTGCAAGGATATTATCAGTCACTCCACAAAGTTCCTTTATGCGGGCCTCCATTTTCCAGATCTTTTAAGACAGGATACTGGAAGAAGAGGAGAGAAAAAAAAAACAATAGTGTTCACCTGTGGCAACACTGAAGAAAGAAAAAACTTTAAGGGAACTGCTCACCTGGAATGGTTGTGAGAAGTCACAACCACTATCATCACAGAAAGCTTTCAACCAGACATCTGGAATGGTTGTGAGAAGTCACAACCACTGTCATCACAGAAAGTACAACCGGACATCCGATATCCACAGTACAGCAGACAAGCCTTTCCAGACCCAGCAGACACTAACGTTTGGCTTCAGAATCTTGTAATGTATGTGGTACAGTTCATATAGCGTCTTGTGCTTGGGTGCGATGAAAATACTTGAGACACAGGTTGATAAAGAAAGTCTTGTATTGCTTCATACAAATTGGCAAAAATAAACACACAGGTTGCAAACACAGAAGCAGGAGACACAGCAGGCCAGAGTAATCTAAGCTCAGCAATAACTCTCCACAACAGATTCAGATCTTCTTCTATGTTACCGCAAGTCCATGCAAACGTGAGGCTCTCAAGAGCAGAGTTCAGAGTCCACAAGTGCTTCAGAGTTTCTCAGTAGGAATGGCTGGAGTACAAGGTCCAAGGCTTCAGGAGTCAGAACACAGGTTCACTGCAGGCTAGATTCTGAAGCACTGATTGCTCAGGTGTGGCTGTTTAAGAAGCAAACGGAGAGAATCAGGGCGGGAACATGCAAGCTGGAAAACTCCATTTTGACTGAGGGCAAGATAGCTGCAGCAAAACAGAAAGCAAAATGGCCGACGAACAAACTGAGTTTCAGAAACAGATACACAGAACCTTACACGGAGTTCGGTTCGTGCACAAGAACAGTACCTTAATTCATGTGAATAGGGGGCCCGAACATCAAGTGTCATGCTGTCACACGCATGACAGCACAGCAAACATTGCCTCTGATCGGTGGTAAAATTATTACCGCCGGTCAGAGAGCCGCAGCTCCCGCACTGTCAGATGGTAACGTGAGCCAAGAGCTGTGACTGGAGATAAAATGTTTACCTACAGTCACAGGCATCGGCTGATGGGACTAATACTCCCATCAGCCTATGCCTGCTGTTGCTAATAACAGCGAGAGCAGGTGGTGGCTGATGGGGGTATTCATCAGCCGGCGCATGCGCTATAAATGAATAAATATAAAAAAATATCGTGTGGGTTCCCCTTTATTTTTGATAACCAGCAGAGCAAAACTGGCAGCTGCAGGCTGCAACCCTCAGCTGTCAGCTTTATCATGACTGGTTATCAAGAATAAATGTGTCCTCACGCCGTTTTTTTTCAATTAATTACATAATTAGAAAAAATGGCTTGGGGTCCCCCCATTTTTGACAACCATACAAGCTAAAGCAGACAGCTAAGTGCCTGTATTCTCAGGTTGGTAAGGGGCCATGGATATTGGCCGTTTCAGACTAAAAATAGCAGCCTGTAGAAGTCCCACAAAAGGTGCAAATTCTGGAGCTTTGTCCCACTCTTCCCACTTGCCCTGTGGTGGTGGCAAGTGGTGTTCATATTTGTTGGGTTGATGTCACCTTTGTATTGTCCGGTGACATCACGCTCACGGCTTAGTAATGGAGAGACGTCTATAAGATGCATATCAATTAGTAATCCTATAGTTATATTGTAAATAAAAACACAGCAAGAATAAAGTCCTTTATTTGAAATAAAAAAGACACACTTTTACTTTTTTTTATTTAAAAATAATAAACACAGTTATACTCACCTAAAGCCCATTCCATTGAAGCCATGGTCTCCTGTAAAAAACTAAAATAAAAAACAACCATATCCCTAACCTGTCGGACATTCGTCCTATGGCATAATCCTTGTCTGGGATAAATAGTTTTGAACCTGGACGGTGCCAAGATGCGTCCGTCCAGGCTGAAAACCATGGCAGTATGAGCTGCCTCAATAACTAGCGGTGATGTCATCGAGGTTACCGCAGGTCACTGAGGCTGCATTCCCAGTCAGTCCAATGAACTGCAGTGACCTCAGTGAGATCACCGCTAGCATCATGAGAAAAAGTCTCAGTTCAGGGGACCTGCTGGGAACACAGTCTTAGTGACCTGCAGTAGCTTTGATGACGTCATTGCTAGTCACTGAGGCTGAGCCCTTTTCTGGGGCAGCTGGGGAATGCTATTTTTAGGCTGAGGGACAATATCCATGGTCCCTTACCAGCTTGAGAATACCAGCCCCTAGCTGTCTGCTTTAACTTTGCTGGTTGTCAAAAATGGGGGAACCCCATGCCATTTTTTCTAATAATTTATTTAAATAATTAAAAAAACAGCATGGGAACCCCTCTATTTTTGATAACCAGCCATGATAAAGCTGACAGCTGAGGGTTGCAGCACATAGCTGTCAGTTTAGCCATGCTAGTTATCAAAAATTTAGGGGAACCCATGCCATTTTTCAAAATTTATTTATAGCACAGGCACCGACTGATGAATACTCCCATGAGCCATCGCCTGTTCTTGCTGCTATTAGCGGTAGCAGGCTTAGGCAGGAGTAGTCATATCAGCTGACACCTGTGACCATAGGTAAAGTTTTTGCCTCCACTTACAGCTGCAGGCTCATGCTGTCATCTGACAGCGTGGGAGCCGCAGCTCTCTGATCGGCAGTAATGACAGCGTGGCAAACACTGGATGTTCGGGCCCCCTATTCATATTATTAGGGCCCGGATTCGGGTTTGGGTACTGTTCTGGTACCCAAACCGAACTCTTTTTAGCTGTTCTGGACACAAATATTCTGCGGTTTGCCCATCACTATCCATCGTGCATCAGGGAGGTGTCTAATTGGCTCCAAATTTGTTCTGAAGCAGGACAACAACAATAAACATACAGTCAATGTCATTAGGAACAATCTTTAGCATATAGAGGAACAAGGTGTCCTGGAAGTGATGATATGGCCCCACAGAACCTTGATCTCAACATTATCGAGTCTATCTGGAATTAAAAGAAGAGACAGAAGGATTTGCACAAGCCTATGTCTGAAGATCTGTGGTTAGTTCCTCAAGATGTTTAGAACAACCTCCATGCTGAGTTTCTTCTAAAACTCTGTATAAGTGTACCTAGGAGAATTGATGAATTGATGCTATTTTAATGACATAGGTTGTCAAACCAAATATTGTTCTCTTTTCTTCAATCACTTTACATTTAGGGAATTGCTAAAATAAACCATTAACACTTCTATTTTTCAAAGCCTTCTTATTTAGCAGACATTTTTTCAGTGCCTTAACCCCTTAACCCCCAAGGGTGGTTTGCACGTTAATGACCAGGCCAATTTTTACAATTCTGACCACTGTCCTTTTATGAGGTAATAACTCTAGAACGCTTCTATGGATCCTGGTGATTCTGACATTGTTTTTTCGTGACATATTGTACTTCATGGTAGTGGTAAAATTTATTTGATATGAATTGTGTTTATTTGTGAAAAAATCTGAAATTTGGCAAAAATTATAAAAATTCCGCAATTTTCCAATTTTAAATTTTCATGCCCTTAAATCACAGATATGTCACACAAAATACTTAATAAGTAACATTTCCCACATGTCTACTTTACATCAACACAATCTTGGAACCAAAAATTTTTTTTGTTAGGAAGTTATAAGGGTTAAAATTGGACCACAGATTTCTCATTTTTACAACACCATTTTTTTTTAGGTACCAGATCACATTTGAAGTCACTTTGAGGGGTCTATATGATAGAAAATACCCAAAAGTGACACCATTCTAAAAACTGCACCCCTCAAGGTGCTCAAAATCACATGTAAGAAGTTTATTAACCCTTCAGGTGCTTCACAGGAATTTTTGGATGTTTAAAAAAAATGAACATTTAACTTTTTTTCACAAAAAATTTACTTCAGATTCAATTTGCTTTATTTTACCAAGGGTACCAGGAGAAATTGGACCACAAAAGTTGTTGTAAAATTTATCCTGAGTACGCTGATACCCCATATGTAGGGGGGAACCACTGTTTGGGCGCATGGCAGAGCTCGGAAGGGAAGGAGTGTCATTTGACTTTTCAATGCAAAATTGGCTGGAATTGAGATCGGATGCCATGTTGCGTTTGGAGAGCCCCTGATGTGCCTAAAAAGTGGAAACCCCACAAGCGACACCATTTTGGAAACTAGACCCCTTAAGGAACTTATCTAGATGTGTGGTGAGCACTTTGAACCCCCAAGTGCTTCCCAGAAGTTTATAAAGTAGAGCCATAAAAATAAAAAATCATATTTTTTTCACAAAAATGATCTTTTCGCTCCCAATTTTTTATTTTCCCAAGGGTAACAGGAGAAATTGGACCCCAAAAGTTGTTGTGCAATTTGACCTGAGTATGTCGATACCCTATATGTGAGGGTAAACCACTGTTTGGGCGCATAGCATAGCTTAGAAGGAAAGAAGCCCTGTTTGACTTTTTCTACGCAGAATTGACTGGAATTGAGCTTGGACACCATGTTGCGTTTGGATAGCCCCTGATGTGCGTAAACTGTGGAAACCCCCAATTCTAAATCCAAACTTAACCCCAACACACCCCTAACCCTAGTCCCAGCCCTAACCATAACCCTAACCACAAACCTAACCCTAACACACCCCTAACCCTAATCCAAACCCTAACCCTAATCCAAACCCTAACCCTAATCTAAACCCTAACACTAACCCTAACTTTAGCCCCAACCCTAAGGCCTGGATCACACATGCGAGAAACACGGCCGAGTCTTGCATGTGAATTCACAGCACTGGCGCCGGCACTCGGGAATGGAGTGTGCGACTGCATGTATTTCTATGCAGCCGCTCGCTCCGCTCCCGTGTACCGGCGCCAGTGCTGGGAATTCACATGCGAGACTCGGCCGTGTTTCTCGCATGTGTGATCCCGGCCTAACCCTAACTTTAGCCCCAACCCTAACCCTAACTTTAGCCCCTAACCCTAATGGGAAAGTGGAAATAAATACATTTTTTATTCCATTATTTTTCCCTAAATAAGGGGATGATAAAGAGGGGTTGGATTTACTATTTATAGCAGGTTTTTATGTTTGGCAGCTGTCACACGCTAAAAGACACTTTTTATTGCAAAAAATAGTTTTTGCATCACCACATTTTGAGAGCTATAATTTTTCCATATTTTGGCCCACAGAGTTGACATTTTTATTGGTACCATTTTCAGGCACATGACATTTTTTGATCTGTTTTTGTTACTATATTTGGGAGGCAGAATGAACAAAACCAGCAATTCATAAATTTTTTTTGGGGGGGGGGCGTTTATACCATTCCGCGTGTGGTAAAATTGATAATCGCACAACTGTTCTCCGTTTGTTGATCTGTATGTAATCCGTTTTAAATGCGATGATGTGATTTCCTCGCATCTCAGGATCCATGTGACATCCGTATGGCGTCCGTATGGCGTGATGTTATCGCAGTCATGCAAAATGAGCACATTATGGATTTCGGACCTGAAAATAATTAGTAACCCAAATACGGCTAAATAGATAATGCTCATCCATATACTGATTGAACAAATAACCAAGACAAAATATGAACCAAAAGCAATTGAAAAAAATAGTATATTTTTTATTTTTACAAAAATCATGAAACATACAAACAATATAATCCGAAATATGGCAAGGGAAAACGGCGATACCTAAGAACCACACACAGTAAGAAGTAGTAGACTAAATCAATAAATACAATAAATTTGTGTAGCCCTGGTGTGAAGGCACACGCAGTACCCTGGAGGATGTGCGGAGAGGTAACAGTTTAATGCTCAATAAACATTCACTCCATCACACACTTAGACACACCCATAGGGTATGTAGCCAGTGAGTCAGAGAGTTTCCTGTCAGGAAGACAGAGGAGGCAGTCTAGCCTGGACGTGGAGGGAGGAAGAAGTTCAGCCAGATCCTGTCTGCAGTTCTTAAAGTGGAGGCTAGTAAGGGTGAGCCAGTTCACCTTAGCCTGGTCAGAGCTGTGCTTAATCAGAAGACAGACAGTTTGGAAAGAGGAGTTAGCAGCAGAACCTTCAGTCTCCTGTCCCAAGGACAGTGGAGTTCAGTGACGTGCTCCTGAACTAGAAGATTACTGAGCACCTGTTAGCAAGCTCTGGGAAGAAGCAAGAAGGTACTAGCCTGCATTACCCTAGGAAGTGTGGAGTGCTTATGCTACAAGCGCGGACAGGGCGAAGGGCGCAGTGGAAGGAATTCAGTAGTGCCTTAAGGATTGGATTATCCTGCACATTGTCACCGGTCACTGGGGACCGAAGTGTCACTATAGCTTTAGGCATAGTGATAGAAAAACCAGAGTCTTACTGGACCTTAGGTCGCAGCAAGCAGCCCTTGGAGTGTCAGTACGTAACAGGGGTCAGGTGGAATAGGAACTTTGAGCCTGATCAGCAAAAGCAAGAACCTAGTTCCATCAAAGGAAGGCTCCGACCACAAAACTGACCGGGCAGTACAGCTTGGAGAAGCTGGAGTTTTTGGAGTGAACTACGCTTTATGCTGGTTGGACTCATCATCTTTGAAAGTTAAGGAGGCCCATAACCTGTTCAGCTGTTATCTCAAAGCACATCCTCCACCCGACCAGCCTCCCTGGGACCTGCCTTATCATCTGACAAGTAAAAGGTATGGGAAGAAGCTTCTATGTGTGAGACTGAGTTATTTGATTGCATCCCTGCACAACCCCACCATAACTATCGACCTGAGGGAAGAGTCCCACCTGTAGGGGACCCGACATCTAGCTGCCTCACCATCCCCTCAGAGATCTACAGCAGCGCTGGTCTTAGTGATCAGAGAACTACAGGTGGCGTCACGAACTGTATATATACCTATCCCCTGTAAATATACCCCCCAACATACGCCTGACCGCCAGGGCCACAGACCGAGCCACCGCTACCTGTGACAACCCCATAGACTTCCATGGGCTCGGCTCTGAGTACCCCATTGCTCTGGTAAACCACAATTGTGGTGCGGGTCAAAACAACTTGGCGTCACGAACAGGATGCGAAACTCGCAAAATTGCGAGCCCTGTGTGCCTGTGGAGGTGTTTTTGTGAAAAAGGACTGTTTGCTATTTTTGGCGCTAAAATCCGCCATTTTGCCGCCAAATTCACGCCTCAGGCGCTGGAGAAGAAGGTGGGTGTGGATTCGTGGGCGTGTGCCCCCCTGTGGCGCGAAGAGAATGCCTGCCCTCTCAAAGTGCTATTACAACATGCGATCCTGCCCTACAGCAAAGGAGGTCCGCCTCCTCTTCACCTTCCCTGCGAAGAGGAGGAGACGCAAACCCCGCCTCCATGGAAGAGACCGGACGGCTCAAGAAGAAGGGAGTCTGTTCTGGAACATCATGGAGGCAGGATGTGTGCAGCCGAGCAGGGAAGCGGTGGAAGGCAGGCCCCGTTCCCCAGCTAAGCTGCCACTAGAACCAGAACCATCTGTGGTCCTGCACCTGCAGCAAGCATTGCTGGAGATTAAAGAGGAAAATACGAGATTGAAGAAGATGGTTTTGCAACAACCTGGCGAAGAAGAGATCGAAGACGCCGGCGTACCCAGATGCAGCGGCGGCTGTGGGACGCGGTGTTCTCTCCCCTCGACGACCCCCCACGGTTCGAGTTACCGAAACTTCTGCTGCCCAAGGCTAAGGAGCAACCGGAGGCTACCCCCAAAAGGACCGACCCTGAACCTACCGAGGAAGCGGTGGAAGCGAAGGAGGCTGAGGAGGTCCTGCCCGTTCCGGAGTGCCAGCCCGGCAAGGAGGCCGCAGCAGATTACAGATCCCCGGTAGGGACACCGGAGGAAACCCAGCCGTCTGTGATGGAGCAGCGACAGCAGCAGGTTAGTGCGTCCCCAACTGAGCCATTGTGCACACCTGCTTCCTGCTCTGCATCACACCAGCATTGTGCATTGGCATCGCCCCCTGCGTACATCTTCGTATCGCAATCGGCGACCTACTCTACATCGCAACCTGCGACCCATTCCACATCGCAATCAGCAGTCTACACGACGTCGCGCACGGCGACTATTTCTGCATCACGAGAGAAAGTGGTTATTACAGCGATGCAGACAGCGTCTCACAAGGAGAAAGCGCCCGGCGTGCCCCAAGCGGTTCGCACAAGGACTGTAGCGACCCAAACCCTGATAGCAGGTCACGACCTATTTGTCATGGGATCTAAGGATCATCGTGTCGTTCCAGCCCCCGGGATGGAAAGTGTAACGGAAGTTAGCAAGAAAATGTGAAGAACGGTAGGACCCAGACAGGGTTTACCGCAGCTGAGAAGATGTATATAAGTTTTTATAAAAGTGAAAATAGTTTGCACCGTTGATATGGGTATATAATGTTTACATATATTGCCAAAAATAGAATGCCCGGCTGGGTAAGCAGATAAAGAGAGTTTTGCACTATATGGTATTTATGTGATAAGTGGTCGCATATTTGCACCAAGTTTTATAGGGAATACTCTAGTTGAGTAAATAGAATCTGATATAATGTGAATTATTTGAAAATGTGTCTTATAATGGACTGCGTGGCTGAGGACTGAGCCAGCCCAAAAACTGTATCCTGTAAATAGTTGCACTAAGGTGCATTATATTGGTTTTACATGAAACCACCTCAACTACCTCTGAATAGAAAACCCGTGTGGTGTGGCACTGAGTGAGGTCTGCATTCAGATGTCCTGCAGCCCACCCAGGACCCACGTTGAAGGTTTGGTGCGGGTCCTTCACAAGAATATTGTCATCTATTTATATGAAAATGTCTATTTAGTATTTTGTATTTTTCTATATGTTTTAATGCAACGTTCAAGAAATCCTTACCTCCCGGATGGGAAGAGTTAATGTTTATGGTTAATGCAAAAACAAAATGTCTTCTTGTATTTCACAGCCCGGGAGTGCTGTATTTTACCATGGGGGAATGTGTAGCCCTGGTGTGAAGGCACACGCAGTACCCTGGAGGATGTGCGGAGAGGTAACAGTTTAATGCTCAATAAACATTCACTCCATCACACACTTAGACACACCCATAGGGTATGTAGCCAGTGAGTCAGAGAGTTTCCTGTCAGGAAGACAGAGGAGGCAGTCTAGCCTGGACGTGGAGGGAGGAAGAAGTTCAGCCAGATCCTGTCTGCAGTTCTTAAAGTGGAGGCTAGTAAGGGTGAGCCAGTTCACCTTAGCCTGGTCAGAGCTGTGCTTAATCAGAAGACAGACAGTTTGGAAAGAGGAGTTAGCAGCAGAACCTTCAGTCTCCTGTCCCAAGGACAGTGGAGTTCAGTGACGTGCTCCTGAACTAGAAGATTACTGAGCACCTGTTAGCAAGCTCTGGGAAGAAGCAAGAAGGTACTAGCCTGCATTACCCTAGGAAGTGTGGAGTGCTTATGCTACAAGCGCGGACAGGGCGAAGGGCGCAGTGGAAGGAATTCAGTAGTGCCTTAAGGATTGGATTATCCTGCACATTGTCACCGGTCACTGGGGACCGAAGTGTCACTATAGCTTTAGGCATAGTGATAGAAAAACCAGAGTCTTACTGGACCTTAGGTCGCAGCAAGCAGCCCTTGGAGTGTCAGTACGTAACAGGGGTCAGGTGGAATAGGAACTTTGAGCCTGATCAGCAAAAGCAAGAACCTAGTTCCATCAAAGGAAGGCTCCGACCACAAAACTGACCGGGCAGTACAGCTTGGAGAAGCTGGAGTTTTTGGAGTGAACTACGCTTTATGCTGGTTGGACTCATCATCTTTGAAAGTTAAGGAGGCCCATAACCTGTTCAGCTGTTATCTCAAAGCACATCCTCCACCCGACCAGCCTCCCTGGGACCTGCCTTATCATCTGACAAGTAAAAGGCATGGGAAGAAGCTTCTATGTGTGAGACTGAGTTATTTGATTGCATCCCTGCACAACCCCACCATAACTATCGACCTGAGGGAAGAGTCCCACCTGTAGGGGACCCGACATCTAGCTGCCTCACCATCCCCTCAGAGATCTACAGCAGCGCTGGTCTTAGTGATCAGAGAACTACAGGTGGCGTCACGAACTGTATATATACCTATCCCCTGTAAATATACCCCCCAACATACGCCTGACCGCCAGGGCCACAGACCGAGCCACCGCTACCTGTGACAACCCCATAGACTTCCATGGGCTCGGCTCTGAGTACCCCATTGCTCTGGTAAACCACAATTGTGGTGCGGGTCAAAACAAATGCATACCATAGAAATATATACAAAAAAAAAATTATCATTATCTGCGGAAAGTAAAGTACATAGTGCAACAAATCCACCACATATCCTCTCACGAAAATGATATTCCTTAATGCTAAATACATATATTGATGAGGGATATATGAGTAACAATGCAGTAGATGAAATGCATATATCAATGAGGGATATCTAATTTGCAACACAATGGGTAAAACGCATATACTGATGAGGGATATATAATTATCAACAGAAAAGATAAAATAGCTAAGTCTCAGTTATGCAAAGTATGGCCATAAGCAATATATAAAATAGCTAAGTCTCAGTTATGCAAAGTATGGCCATAAGCAATATATATATATGTGATGCAAGATGTGGTATATCAATGAAGATTGGGTGCGTATAGCCCGTGGCTTTGAGGAGACATGCCAGTTTCCTAACTGTATAGGGGCACTAGATGGGAAGCACACCCAACTCTGGCTCACAATACTATAATTACAAGGAGTGTTTTTCAGTTGTGCTGTTGGCCCTGGTTGACAGTGCTTACATGTTTATTATAGTAGATATTGGGGCCTATGGCCGAACAGGAGACTCCAGAGCATTTAATACCTCAATTATGGGTCGGTGTATGCGGAGCAATCAGTTGGACCTCCCACCCCCACATCAGTTACCAGGGTCTCATCTGGAACCAGTGCCTTATGTGATGGTTGGTGATGAGGCATTTCAGTTAACCAGGAACCTCATGAGGCCGTATCCACGGCGAACCCTGGACAACCGGCGGTGCATTTTTAATTTCCGCCTATCCCGTGCACGACGCCTGGTGGAGTGTGCCTTTGGCATACTCACAGCCAAATGGCGGGTTCTGCAGTCTGCAATACAACTAAGCGAACAAAATGTTAATCAAGTTATAAAAGCATGTGTGGTACTACACAATTTTACCCGAAAACATGACTGTCTTGCAAATGAGGCTTATGATGTTGCAGATGCAAATAATGTGGGCCCTACTCCGCATGGACATCACCCACGTCGGCCAACATCTGGACTTAAAGAGCGGGATGTGTTCACTAATTATTTTGTTTCCCCAGAGGGATATACTCCTTGGCAAGAGAATGCATTGTCTATGTTACGATTTGTTTTTCTGTGTGTGTGATAACATGAAACTAATGTTAATTGTACCGTTTCTTGTAGATGAAATATAATGTCTCCAATAAGACATTGATAGTATCAGCTAGACATAAAAAAAATTACAACAATCGCATTTTGACTTTGTGCTTTTTACTAGCAACAATTTCAGGGCATAACATACCATATTACCATCATATGGCAATGATGGCCTTTATTGGTGGCCAGAAACCCAGAATCATGAAAAAAAATAATCATAACAACATGTAAAAATAACATATAAAAACTAAATATAAAAACAAAAGTATTCACAAATTCAGATATGTATGTGGTGGAGAAGGAGGAGCATCAGGCTGAGTGGGTTTGTTAGTTTGTTTGCCCAATTGGCCATGATGCTGAGTTGTGGCTGAGGTGGCATGATGGACCATGGAAGGTACTTGGGGTGGAACATGCTGGTACTGTCCACTTTGGTAATGAGGGACATACTCAACGGTATTGACAGGGCCCATGTGCGGATACACACCAGAATGTCCATGTAGACCATACCCATGTAGTGGCCACTCTCCTCCACTGGGTATGGTCAAGTGGCCATACTGGTGACGTACTGCAGGAGGATATATATGACCATGTTGAGGACGGTGTTGACTAACACCTTGAGGTTGGTGTGGGGATGGACTACGTGTGCAAGGGGGATCACTTTCAGGTCTTGTATTATCATCAGGTGGCACAGGCATTTGGAGACGGTTTGCCCGTGAAAGTTGCCATCTTTCTAGATAAGCCAAGATCTGCGTTGGGTTATTGGGTGGGGTGCATGCATCCATGACAATTTGAATAGCACCTCTGGTGCGCAGCCTTACTTCTCAGGGGATAGTGCGTAGATAGCGAGCCAGACTACGGGCATAGGCCTCTTCGCCATCATCATTTGCCATGCGGGACAGATAGTTTAATACCCCTGTATCCACTTAGCGTTTGGTCCCAGTGGTGTTTAGCTCCCTTCTGCGTCGTCCCCGTCATGACACTACTGCAGCCTGTGGTGAGGTATCAAGGCAGAGGGTTGGGCTGCTACTCTGCCCATGGTCTTCCTCTTCATGTACCTCCTGTCCTACAGAAGGCCGTGCTGGTGGTGGTGGTTGTTGACTGGAAAGTAGTTGGGAAGATGG
>JARQOD010000001.1:94209299-94269648 GCA_033576555.1 Oophaga sylvatica
AAGTTTTCAATTGGGTTAAGGTCAAGCTGACTAGGCCACCCAAAAACCTTGACTTTTTCCCTCTTGAACCAGCCTTGGTTTTTTGGCTTGGGGCTTGGGTCGTTGTCTGGTTGGAAATAAAATTTATGACCCATCTTAAGATCCTTGATGGAGGAGCGGAGGTTCTTGGCCAAAATCTCCAGGTAGGCGTGTACCATCCTCCCATGGATGCGGACCGATGGCAAGCCCCTTGGTAAAGAAACAGCCCCACAGCATGATGCTGCCACCACCAGCTGACTGAGGGAGGGGTATTTTTGGGGTCGATGCAGTGCCATCAGTCTCCAAACGTCACTGTGTGGTTGGCACCAAAGATCTCGTCTTGTCTCATCAGACCATAAACCTTGAACCAGTCGTCTCAGAGTCCTCCAAGTGATCATGAGCAAACGTAGACAGCCTTGACATGACGCTTTGAAAGTAAAGGACCTTACGGGCTCGTCTGGAACGGAGACCATTGCATGGAGTACTTATTTTATGTATTGACTGAAACCAATGTCCCCAATGCTATGAATTTTTCCCGGAGCTCCTCCTTGTTGCCTTTGGGGTTTACCCTTGACTCTTCGGACAAAGCCTGGCCTCGGCCGGGAGGAAACTTTCAAAGGCTGTCCGGCCGTGGAAGGCTCAGGTTCCATAAGCCTTCCAAAACGGTAAAGCCCCCAACATTGGAGACAGGAGGGCCAACCCTTGGAAAGGGTTTTGACCCCTTCCACCTTGTGACCCTCCACGATTTGTCTCTGATGGCCTTGGAATGCTCCTTTGTCTTTCCCATTTGACCATGTATGATCTGTTCACAATTTGGGGAGGGTCTTAAATAGCAGAAAAGGCTGGCAAAAAGATCATTAACCACACATGGAAGCTCATTTCTTTGGTGCCTAACTATATTATAACTTTAGGGGGACCAAACAGAATTCTTTGGTTTTGAGGGGTTGAAAAATAAATGACACCTGAATTACTTTTAATGTTTTTAAAAAAAAAAAAAAAAAATTAAAACAAAAATTTTTGCTGCGTGCTTTTCCCCCATTTCCCCGGGCTGATTACATAAAAATCACAATGCTAATTTAATTCCCGCATGTGCAACCACTAAACTCAGGGGTTTGAATACACTTGTAGGCACTTAAATAACGTGGTACCACTGAAAACGTAATCTTGTCCCACAAAAAAAGCCGACAAACAGCACATCACGGGAAAAAAAATTGAAAAAAATAAAGGTCTCAGAATAAAGCAGCAAAATTTTTTTTATATAAAAGTATTTATTGTATAAAACACCAAAACATAAAAAAAAATTAAATGAGGTATTGATGTAATCGTACAGTCCCAAGAAAAAAACTGCTTTACAATTTTACCACACGTGGAACGGTATAAACCACCCCCCCAAAAAAAAAAATTCATTCATTGCTGTTTTTATTCATTCTGTTTCCCCAAAAAATTTGGAAAAAAAGCGTCAAAAATGTCAGTTTCCCCCAAAAGGTACCAATAAAAACGTCAACTCTTCCCGCAAAAAAAAAAGACCTCACATGACTCTGGGGGGCCCAAAAATTGGAAAAATTATAGCCTCAAAATGTGGTGATCCCAAAAAAAATTTTTTCTATTAAAAACGTCTTTTAGCGTACAGCTGCCAATCTAAAAACCCGCTAAAATAGTAAATAAAACCCCCCCTTATAACCCTTATTTTAGGAAAAAATAAAATAAAAAAAAAATTATTTCCATTTTACCATTAGGGTTGGGCTTGGGGCTAAAGTTAGGTTGGGGTGGTTGAGTTAGAATGGGGGGTTTCCCTTTTGGGACCAGGGGCTCTCCAAACGTATATGGGGTCTGATCTCAATTGCAGCCAATTCTGAGTTGAAAAAGCAATTGGCTCCTTCCTTTAAGCTTCCATGCGCCCAAACAGTGGTTCCCCCCACATATTGGGGTATTTGCATACTCTGGCAAATTGTACAACAACTTTTGGGGTCCCAAATTTTTCCTGTTTCTCTTGGGAAAATAAAAAATTAGGGAGAAAATATCATTTTTGGAAAATAGATTTTTTAATTTTTTACGGCTACATTATAAACCCCAGCAAGCACTTGGGGGGGTTTTAAATGCTCACCACACATCTAGATAAGTTCCTTAAGGGGTCTACTTTATTGTAGCATTTAGTGACTGTGGGAACTACCCAAAGGGTTTTGGAAAGATTACTGCTAAAAAAGTAGTAAAATAAATAAATGGGGTGACACTAGTGTTGACGATACTGTCGATATCTAAAAATATCGGTCGGAATGGTACGCCGATACACTAAAATACGGCGATACCGATACCGGGTACCGGAAGTCCATGTAAGTCATGGGCCAAATTCGACATAAAAAAAACCATTCTTGCCTTTGGTTTATTGTACAGAAGAAAACAACAAAGAGTAATGTAGAATGTATTGGGGGGGTTTTTAGGGACAATAAGGCATACATGTTTAAAACCCAATGCATTGGAATAGCATTAATATATTTTTTTTTGGAAATACGTTTGATTGACAACAAATTGACAATTTGTTTTAAACCCTTTTTTTTATTTGGCAAATAGTATTTTCACAATTCCATCTCTTCACCTTTTTAACTTTTGGGGCCCCACTTTCACCTTCTTTAACTTCAGCAGCATCTCTTTCTCATCAAATTATTCTTCATCTTCACCTTCTTAATCTTCTTCTTAAACTTCTTGCTATTCATTTTTTGTTTACATTACTCATATTGTTATTATTTAAAATATTAATCTTCTTCATATCAAATTCTTCATCTTCTTCCCTTCATCTTCTTCATCAATTCTTATTTGGACAGAGATTCCCCGTACTTGTAATCCTGTAAAAAGTATAATTTTTCATCCTTCCGTCTTCGTCACAAAAGATTTAAATTACAAAAATATTTGTCCGTGTTCATTTAGCCTGCAGCAGCAGGCATTTTCCAGGGCACCACGAGGAGGAATGGACTCACCCCCATACACGCTTAGTCTTCTTCGCTTAGAATTTAAGCATTTATTTTGCTCTTCTTTGGTCTTATACTTCTGTTCTTCTGCTTTTTGACTTCTGCTTATTGTTCTTCTGTCTCTTGTTCTGTATCTTTATTTGTATTAACCTTCTTTGTCCCCGTTGGTGATCTTCTTCTGGGTAATCTTTTATTTTTTTTTTGTGATGGTGTTCAGGCTGGTTGGCTTCATGCTCGTCGTCCTTGTTGTCGTCATCTTCTTCTGGGTGGTCTTTAAGGTCGTCTAATTTCCGAGAACCAGCTGACGTTACTGGAACCCGGACGGGTATCAGATGGAACAAGAGACAATGGAAGTAACGAGGACCAGCTGACTGTGCTGGAACCCGGAGGGGCAGCAGAAGGAAAAGAGGCAATGTCACAACCGAGTACCAGCTGACGTTACTGTGACACGGTTACTAAGCAGGAGGTACCTGTGCTCCAAAGCACTACCAAGGACCAGCAGATGTTGCTGGAACTCGTATACGGAGATGGAGGCACCTAGGCCAAAGGCACTGGGGAGAACCAGTTGACGGTACTGGACCCCGGACGGGTAGCAGAAGGAAAAGAGGCAATGTCACAACCGAGTACCAGCTGACGTTACTGTGACACGGTTACTAAGCAGGAGGTACCTGTGCTCCAAAGCACTACCAAGGACCAGCAGACATTGCTGGAACTCGTATACGGAGATGGAGGCACCTAGGCCAAAGGCACTGGGGAGAACCAGTTGACGGTACTGGACCCCGGACGGGTAGCAGAAGGAAAAGAGGCAATGTCACAACCGAGTACCAGCTGACGTTACTGTGACACGGTTACTAAGCAGGAGGTACCTGTGCTCCAAAGCACTACCAAGGACCAGCAGACGTTGCTGGAACTCGTATACGGAGATGGAGGCACCTAGGCCAAAGGCACTGGGGAGAACCAGTTGACGGTACTGGACCCCGGACGGGTAGCAGAAGGAAAAGAGGCAATGTCACAACCGAGTACCAGCTGACGTTACTGTGACACGGTTACTAAGCAGGAGGTACCTGTGCTCCAAAGCACTACCAAGGACCAGCAGACGTTGCTGGAACTCGTATACGGAGATGGAGGCACCTAGGCCAAAGGCACTGGGGAGAACCAGTTGACGGTACTGGACCCCGGACGGGTAGCAGAAGGAAAAGAGGCAATGTCACAACCGAGTACCAGCTGACGTTACTGTGACACGGTTACTAAGCAGGAGGTACCTGTGCTCCAAAGCACTACCAAGGACCAGCAGACGTTGCTGGAACTCGTATACGGAGATGGAGGCACCTAGGCCAAAGGCACTGGGGAGAACCAGTTGACGGTACTGGACCCCGGACGGGTAGCAGAACGCACCCATGAAAATGTAAGTTGACAGGACGCAAGCCTTCCGCAGTTACCGAATCACACAGTCCTACAGTGGGTGCTTGTCCTATTGTCACAATGGAAACAGCCTTTATTTACATATCCCACAGCACACATAGGAATCACCTAAACTGCAGGCACCATAGAGTCGGCTAACCCGAATGCAACACGACAGCACAACTTATTGGAGGATAATTGACGTTCACACTGCCAGGAAACAGCTGTCGTGCTGTAACCAGGCTGGCCAGGAGTCAGTACCCCTGCCAATTACTTACGAGCAACAAATGGCGGTGTTGTAGCCCAGGGAGTAGAGTTCAGGTGGTAGAAAGATGAACATAACAGGAGACATGGAAAACGTTGCCAAACAGTTATTTAATCTGAAAACGGACAGGCAAATTCAGGTGAGATCCATGCCTTGTTCATTTTCAGAAAAGTAAGCCGGTCTACATTCTCTGAGGATAGTCGCATGCGACGGTCTGTTAGTACACCACCTGCAGCACTAAAGACGCGCTCAGATAATACACTGGCAGCAGGGCAAGCCAGCACCTCCAATGCATACTGGCTAAGCTCTGGCCATGTACCAAACTTAGAGACCCAAAATTTGAAAGGGGAAGAGGCATCTGGGAGTACACTTAGAGGGAAAGACAAGTAGTCTGTCACCATCTTACGGAAACGTTGCTTCCTGGTGACTGGAGCCGTCTCGGATGGTGTAGACCTTGCTGGCGCTGTCACAAAACTTTGCCACATTTGTAACATACAACTCTTGCCCTGTGCAGAGGCGCTGCTTGTGCTCCTCTTGTTGTAGAGGTGTCTACACTGCCTCGACGCACAGAGCTGCTTTGTAAAGCAGTAGCAGCAGCAGCTCTTCGGCTGGAATGTACAACAGTATGGATTGCACCAGTGTGTCTTGGTACTCCCGCATTTTACGGTCCCGGTTCACCGGTGTGATGAGGGTTTGTAAGTTGTCCCGGTAGCGAGGGTCTAGGAGGGTGTACACCCAATAATCTGACGTGGTGAGAATGTGGGCGATGCGGCGGTCGTTTCTCAGGCACTGAAGCATGAAATCAACCATGTGCTGCAGACTCCCAACTGGCCAACAAAAGCTGTCCTCTGGAAGAGGCGTCATCTCTGCCTCCTCTGCATCACCCCACCCTCGCTCTACATACTGACTAGAGCGTTGTGTACCTCCCTCTGTAGGGATTTCTTCCTCCTCCATTGACTCCTCCTCCTCCTCATCCTCCTCACAAAGTGAGCCCTGCCCAGCCCTTTGTGAGGAACCACGTTGCGCTGACTGTCCTGAAGGTAATTGCATTTGTGACTCCTCATCCTCCACCTCTTCCAAAACCTCTTCCTTTAGTGCTTTCAGTGATTTCTGAAGCAGGCAGATAAGGGGGACAGTCATGCTGACTAGTGCATCATCTGCACTCGCCATCCGCGTTGAGACATCAAACGCACGCAAAACGTCGCAGATGTCCTTCATAGAGGCCCACTCAGTAGTGGTGAAGTGTGGACGGCGCAAAGAGCGACTTGATTGCGCCTGATGCAGCTGATACTCCATTACTGCTGTCTGCTGCTCACACAACCGCTCCAACATATGTAACGTGGAATTCCACCTGGTGGGTACGTCACATATGATGTGATGTTCAGGAAGGCGAAATCGGCGTTGCAGAGCAGCAATGCGCGATCTGGCTATGCTGGAACGTCGCAAGTAAGCGCACTCTAGGCGGACCTTCTGAAGCAGTCCAGCAAGATCCGGATAGTCCCTCAAAAAACTCTGCATGACCAAGTTGAGCACATGTGCCAGACATGGTATGTGAGTAAGGTTGCCAAGGCCCAGAGCTGCCACCAGATTTCGGCCATTGTCACACACTACCAAGCCTGGCTGGAGATTCGCAGGCAAAAACCACACGTCGCTCTCCTGCTTGATGGCATTCCAGACCTCCTGCGCTGTGTGGCTTCGATTCCCCATTGAAATTAATTTGAGGACGGCCTGTTGACGTTTGGCCACGGCTGTGCTCATATCGGTCGCAACAGGTACGCGTTCACGGGTCCATGTGGAGGTATACCGTGACGGCTCGTGCAGCGATGATTCTGAGGAACTGGAGTAGGAGGAGGAATCAATGTGTACAGACTGGATTCCTGCAATCCTTGGAGTTGGCAGAACACGTACAGCGCCACTGGCAAGATCTGTCCCCGCTCCACAACATTGACCCAATGGGCAGTGAGGGAAAGGTATCGTCCCTGGCCATGGGTACTGGTCCACGCATCGGTGGTCAGGTGGACCCTGCTACTGACGACGTTTAGTAGCGCATGTTTAATGTTTCCCTCGACATGTTTTTGCAGAGCAGGGACGGCTTGCCTGCTGAAATAAAATCGGCTTGGCACATTATATTGTGGGACTGCCAATGCCATTAAGTTCCTGAAACTGTCAGTCTCCACCAGCCTGAATGACAGCATTTCAAGGGACAGGAGTTTTGCAATGCCAGCATTCAGAGCCTGTGCTCGTGGATGGTTTGCCGAGTATGGCCGTCTTTTATCCCATGCCTGTGGTACCGATGGCTGTTTTGTGGCCTGGGAGTGTGACGATGACTGTGAACTTGCTGCTGTGGGTGGAATAACAGTTTGTCTATGGACAACAGTGACCGAGGTTCTTCCATGGAGATCCTGTGAGGAAGCCGAACCAGGTGTGTGTGAGCTGGAGGTAGAGGCTCCAACACGACCTGAAGATGTAGGTGCTGCTGTAGGTTGGCCTACATCTCCAGTGTGTCTTTGTAACTCAGCTACGTGCTTTGTCCGTACATGTTTCCACATATTTGTGGTATTCAGGTTACTGATATTTTTACCTCTTTTAACTTTTTGCTTACACAGCTTGCATTTAACATAGCAAATATCATCTACAAGTCTGTCAAAAAAGGACCACGCAGTGCAAGTCATGGGAGCGCCAATTTTGACATTTGTAAGAGAACTGCTCCCAACAGGTGCCAAACTGGAGGCTACAGGCAAGCGAGTCTGCAGCCTACCTCTCCCTCCTCTTTGTACCATTGGGACAATCTCTTCCTCAGAGCTGCTCCCACCACCTTCCTGTTGCTCACGCCATGTTGGGTCTCGGACTTCATCATCTCCACTACCCTCTTCCAACACCTGCTGCTGTTGGATGGTCTGGGCAGCACCATGCTCCACAAAACCTGGCACCTGAGTCTGAGTCTCATCATCATCATGAGATGCGTTCTGCGGTGTGCTGTCCATCGGCACTGGCTCACCCGCCTCTTCAGATTGAGAGAGACACAGCTGTTGCGCATCACTGCATACTCCCTCTTCTTCAAATTGCAGAATGCTGCTTGCCTGTGCCCGTGTTTGCGAGCCAACAGATTCTGAGAACAGAAGCAGAGACTCAGCTGGCTCCTGTACAGAACTCTCTGACTGCCTGGCCAATTTGACAGGCGGTGAACAGACAGATGGTTGCTCAACAGTGTTGTGTTCCTGAGAGGAGGTGGAAGGAATTGAAGTCGATGCATTGGCTGCCATCCAACCAACAACGGCTTCAATTTGTTCTTCCCGCAGCAGGGGGGCACGCCGAGCTCCTACCAAAGTGCGCATAAAGGAACGCTCACGGGGAAAACTGGTGGATGCTGTGTCACTGAGGGCGGCAGCAGCCACAGAATCCCCACGTCCTCTCCCTGCTGAAACTCCACGGCCATGACCACGTGCCTTACTCACTGACTTCTTCATCTTGGTAGATTGATAAAGAAAGTCAGAAAAGTTATAAGGCCTAAGTGTGGTTATTACGCAGAGACTGAAGTGAACACTGAACACAACTGTTCACAATCTGTGAAAGGCTACTCCTTTGTCTACTTCTATAGTGTTTGCAACCAATGTATTGGATACGGATGGAAGCGCGTCACACTAAAATTTAAATTGCATGGAGCAGCAAGAATTACACTGAAGAAAAAAAAAAGAGTCTGTGAGTGACACGTGCAGATGCCTACAGACAGCGTTGCATGCAGAGCAAACTGCAGCATCACCTGCACTCACACACACCTTGCAGAGCTGTTAAAACAACACTGCAGGCAAAAGGAAGCTTTACACAGCGGTTGGTGCTAGCCTGCCTAAAGCACAGTACACTAAATCGCAATCTCTAACTGTCCCTCAGAGTCAGCACAGCAGCGTTCTGTCCCTTACTGAATTCACAGCACAGTGATGCTAAAATGGCGGCGGCGCCTTTTATAGTGCATTCTGACATCATTTCAGCATCCAATCACAGCCATGCCATTAGTTAACATGACCGCAGCAGTACAGGATGTGCCCACACTTCTTAGGATTCCTCATTGGCTGAATAAAATCACATTGCCTCTCAAAGAATTATGGGAACTTCCGATTCCGGTATACGATATATGGAAAATATCGGAACTAAGTATCGAAAGTCTGATACAGCTAATATCGGCCGATACCCGATACTTGCGGTATCGTATCGCTCAACACTAGTGATCACCCCTTTACTCTTGACTCCTATTTTATTTATTTTAGTTCTTTTACATAATCACTTAGTTACGTTTTGAGGTATATTTATGTTCTATAATTTATAGGGTTTTAATAAATACCAATAAAGATAATTTTTTGTAACGTATACTCAGTGATTAAATATGCTGTAATATAAACGTTCCATTTACTTGGTGGGCAGGCTGAGACGACCATTAAATTCTTCTTGACTGGGTGGTGGGTGCGGCGGCAACACCGGCTGAGTGAGTAAATAACAAGTCCATGTATTAGTTTGTCCACTATTTTAGTACGTGATTGTACTTATATAGTAGATTGCTATTGAGGAGTCAAAGGGGGGGTGGGTAAGGAATGATTGTATAATTATTCCTTCCCCCTCCCCCTTCCACTCCCCATTAGCAATCTACTATATAATCGTCTAATTCTGTCTGTAATGGAAGTCCCGTGTCGCTGATTGGGCGTGGCCGGACTGCGCCTGTCGCTGATTGGTCGCGTCCGGCCGGGAGCGACCAATCAGCGACGCGGGATTTCCGTTACGTGGAGGCCACCGGTCGGGGTACTTACACTGCGAGCAAAATAGAAAAGCTGATGGCTATGTATGTGATAAGTGTTAATGTGTCATTGGTGAGGGTGTGGTGCAGAAGTGGAGTTTTTCCAAGAAAGGGCAGAGTCATTTTGGAAGGTTCGCGTGGTGGAGAAGGAGCTAGGGTGGAGGCTGACCTGGGGATGGAGCCGGGGCGGAGTCTCAAGGGGGGCCCCATAAATTTTGCCAGTATGAGGCCCCGAAATTCCTAGTGGCAGCCCTGATTGCATACACCTGACTATGAAGTTCAAAGCTCAATGAGGTTACAAAACCAAAAAAAGTGCTTTAGTAAGTCAGTAAAAAGTAGGTAGGAGTATTTAAAAGAAGAAAATGATAAGGGTGGCCATACTTATGCACCTGTCAAATTTTGTTTGAATGCAGATTGAACATGTTCTGCTAGTACAATAAACCTAATTTCAAGGCAGAAACATTACTGTGTCCAATAGTTATTAGATATATCAAACTGAAATAGCTGTTGCAAAAACACCATTTTTTTTTATCAAACATTAAGCTTAAGATTAATAGGGGTGCCTAAACTTTTTCATGTAACTGTACTTAAGTAAATCACACAGAGTCCCTTTGTCGGACACATTTTTGTGCCCGGCCAAAAAAGGCAGAGGTTAAACAGAGTACAAAATAACTCCATCTGCTTCATTAAAGTAAATGGCTACATTTTTCAGGGCTTCAGACAGGAGCCCCAAAGAAGCCACTGAAGTGTGGCAAAAATGTGTTGTAGCCAAGCTTTAGTCTCATTATTAGGAAAGGTTCAAATTTCTTGTAAAATCAAGCCACTTCGCATTTTAATTTTTGTTAAAAGTCCTCTCCGTTCTCAATTTTTTTGTTTACTGCTTGTTGCCCATGTTATTGCAACCTCTGTAGTGCATTTAAGGTGGCCAGCTTCCTAGGCAATCAGCGCAGTGCTTACAAGCTCTTCTCTAAAGAAAATGCTATGAAGCTTGCTGGTTCGCCCTGCTTGCAGAATCACAGAGCACACAGCTCGCACTAGGAGTGCACAATGCCACTAGTCTGAACTCTCAATCGAAAATGCACCATTCCATGGAAAGCAGGAAGCTGGGAGACTGGGGAGTGGTGCGCACCTGAAGAAAAAATGACACAATATCAAAAGCAGCCTATGCACAAGAGTGTGCTGCTCTTGAAAAAGTATTGCTACACTTAACAGGTTTTTTGTGAGGGTTAAAAGGCGTAACCCATCCTGATTGTCTGTTGATGGCAAATGTCCCCACCCTTCTGTAGATTACAGGCCACTTTTGAATGGTTGCCTTATAATATCTTCAGTTTTTAATAGCTACAAAATCACATACAAAATGTCCTGAGAAGCACATGTGGCTTCTGCATCACTGGTTGGCATACACTGACTCAAGATGACCATTTTACTTTGTCGTAAAAGCAATAAAAAGTGCTAAAATCTCTTTAAAGCTCTTTGTCACACGTGACAGTGTAAATAGTATGTTACTATCTGAAAATAAACTGCAAGGAAAGATTAGATATGGTTCAGTGTCTGGACCACTAAGAACACAAGAGTCTACTTGAATCCATTTCAGCTAACACCACGATGGGAACACAAGTCTCCAGTAACACAGACTATCCCTGACAATAAACAGTGGTGATACTACTAATCACCCATTAATAGCCACAAAGAACATTAATCAAAATTAGAACTTCATGACTGTGATCAAAGAACGGGCTGCGAAACTGTGGTCTGAGAGACAAGGCTTTATCAGACGTCAGTCTTCACTTTGAAAATATGGAAAGAGATTGATTGAGAGCTTATTCCCAATTGACTTCTGTCAGTTCTTTATCCATGGCAGATTTGTGTGGTCTATTGGGATTTTGTCTAATTGAGTTAAGTGATTAAGTGGAGTCAATGATATTATTTGCAAAGCCAGGGAATATCATATTTCTAATGAACTGCAACAATATTGAGATCAGTACATATAGGTTTTCATAAAGCATTGCTTACATATTGAACAGAAAATAAGCAGATGAAGTAGAAGAGATTTAGACATTCTCTTCTTATTTGCCTGGTTAGACAATTTGCTGCCGTTGGGATTTGCAAATGACTTAAACCTTAGTTAATTTATAAAATAGACATTGATGGACTTGAATTAGTAGGTGACTTCCAATCTTACCTCAAGTAAAGGGTTTGTCTAGAACTTCTTATTTGTTGGCCTAGTTATAAAATAATGCATCAATATCAGATTGGTGAGGCTCAACACCTGGCACCTACATTCTTCCAGTGTCCCAAGGTGACCAAAACTACTCAAGGGATGAAGCAAGAATATCACAAATGTATTGATTATGTGGTGGATAATCTATAATACTACAGTACACAAGAACTTGCTAAAAGCTGATCAATGGGATTGCCCCAGCAAAAAAACAGGACATCTATAATCCAAGATGAACTGACATTCAAATGAACATTTGACTTTTTGAGATCTAATACAACATGTTCCTCTCCCAGTGGTGTAACTAGAGTCCGATGGGCCCGGGTACATAATTTGGACCTGGGCCATCACCTGTATGTTGGTCAGATGTATAGGCCCTTGTATTTTTCTAGATCCTTCTAAAGACATATGTGTGCACCATCCATGCAATAATTTTCACATCTGCCAGTAATAATTTCTCCAGTCTTAGTCACTTTATTTAATGATGTCCCTTATCCTGTGCCCTTTCATGTTATAATGTCCCTTATCCTAGGCCTCTTCCTGTTATAAGAGGCCTAGGGCCTCTTCCTGGTATAATGTCCCTCATCTTGGGCGCCTTCCTGGTCTATTATTCCTCATCCTGGGCCTCTTCCTGGTATAATGTCACTCATCCTGGGCTGCTTCCTGTTATAATGTCACTCATCCTGGGCCTCTTCCTGTTATAATGTCCCTCATCTTGGGCGCCTTCCTGGTCTATTATTCCTCATCCTGGGCCTCTTCCTGGTATAATGTCACTCATCCTGGGCTGCTTCCTGTTATAATGTCACTCATCCTGGGCCTCTTCCTGTTATAATGTCCCTCATCCAGGGCCCCTTCCTGGTATAATGTCACTCATTCTGGGCCTCTTCCTGTTATAATGTCACTCATCCTGGGCCTCTTCCTGGTATAATGTCACTCATTCTGGGCCTCTTCCTGTTATAATGTCACTCATCCTGGGCCTCTTCCTGGTATAATGTCACTCATTCTGGGCCTCTTCCTGTTATAATGTCACTCATCCAGGGCCCCTTCCTGGTATAATGTCACTCATTCTGGGCCTCTTCCTGTTATAATGTCACTCATCCTGGGCCTCTTCCTGGTATAATGTCACTGTCACTCATCCTGGGCTGCTTCCTGTTATAATGTCCCTCATCCAGGGCCCCTTACTGGTATAATGTCACTCATTCTGGGCCCCTTCCTGATATAAAGTACCTCATCCTGGGCCCCTTCCTGGTATAATGTCACTGTCACTCATTCTGGGCCTCTTCCTGGTATAATGTCCGTTCTGCTGCTCTTTTCCATATAATTAAAATAAGTAAATAAACGTTTCTTCTTACCTTCCTCCACTCCCATGACATACAGTGTCCTGTTCTAGAGCCTGCAGCTGACTTTAGCATGCCAGCAATGGTTGGAGCATGACGTCCATAATAATAAAACACATATTTGGCATTGCCGCATCAGGAATGACCTGACCTATAAAACTGTCAAACAGTTAACCACTTCAGTGAACACCGTAAAAAATATATAAACAACTAGGTAAAAACTATGCTTTTTCATCATGCTGTTGAACAAAAAATGGATTAAAGAGCCAAATGTAAATAAAAGCGTTATCTCTGAAAGAGTCATCTTGTTCCGCAAAAAACAAGCCATCATACAACAGAATCTGGCGATGCAAAAATAATTATTTTTTCTATAAAATAGTTTTTATTGTATAAAAGCGGCAAAACACACAAAAATTATATAAATTTGGTGTTGCTGTAATCATAATGACCTGAAGAATAATGCTGCCTTATAAATATTACCACACTCAGAACAGCATAAAAAAAAACCAAAAATAATTCCTGAATTGCTGGTTTTTGTTCATTCTGCCTCCCAAAAATTGTAATAGAAAGCTTGTCCCTCAAAAAACAAGCCTTCTCTTGATTCTGTTTGCAAAAATATATACAAATTATAGCTCTCAAATATTACAATGCAAAAACTTGTTTTTGCAAAATCAATGTATCTTTTAGCAACCAAATATAAAAAAAACTGTATAAATCTGGTATCGCCATAATTGCACCGACCTGGAGAATAAAGTTGTCTTATCACTTATACCGCACAAGGAACAGTGTAAAAAATAAATAGAACCAATTTTTCAGCGCACATTTATCCTGCTTTCTGCACTGAATGCTTACACCAGGGTTTCCATGTAAATCTCTGAAATACATATTCAGACACAACCGCCAGTGGAAGATTCCCTATAATGAGGCAGATAGAGGCACTGTGGACGCCGTCTGACCTGTGATCCGGCGGCCATGTCCATCTTTTTAAGCTTACATAAAAGCACCGTCGGCCACAGTTTTGTGCCCTTCTTAAAAGAAGGACACTGCTGAATAGAGGCCAAACAGAGTCCAGAGTAACTCTGCAGCATCATTATAGTGAATGGATCCCTCAGCGGTTTCATCTGAATCACGTTATTCGGAGATTTAGCAGCAAACCCCAATATAAGTGCTCAGAGTAGAGCACAGGATAAACTTGATCAAAAATGTTAAGTAAAATGTACCCAATAAAAGCTTCAACTCAATCCACTAAAAACACAAGTCCTCACTTAGGTCCATCATGTGTTAATGGAAATATAGGAATTAATGCCACGCTGTGACGGTCTTCGGGGGCCTCAAACTGTCCATGGAATTAGGACACTAACTATCCCTGTCTCGGGGGTACTCTTGAAGGTAGAGAGGCCCGAGTCTTTTTTGGCATGTACAAATGTGCATCTGATCAGCTTTTTAGAGGTGCACAGAAGTGTGGACATTACCAGAACAGAAACCATACGGAGTCCAAAGTGCCTCATAGTGAATTGTTCTTTCAGTGGTTCCTTATAAATCACATTTCTTGCAGATGTAAACGGAAACCTCAACGTAAGTGCTCAGTGTAGAGCACAAGATACATGTGAACTTAGCCTTTATAGTGATCAAAAATGTTATGTACCCCAAATTAGTGCCAATGAAAATGTAATGTATGTAGTACAGTTCATATAGCGTCTTGTGCTTGGGTGCGATGAAAATGCATGAGACACAGGTTTGATATAGAAGGTCTTGTATTACTTCATACAAGTAGCAAAAATAGTCACACAGTTTGCAGATACAGAAGCAGGAGACACAGCAGGCCAGAGTAACTTAAGCTCAGCAATCACTCTCCACAACAGGTTCAGGATCTTCTTCTCTGTTACCGTAAGTCCATGCAAACGTGGATCTTTCAAAGAGCAGGGTTCCAGAGTCCACAAGTGTTCAGAGTTCCTCAGTAGGAATAGCTGGAGTACATAGTCCAAGGCTTCCAGGAGTCAGGTCACAGGTTCACTGCAGGCTAGATTCTGAAGCACTGATTGCTCAGCTGTGGCTGCTTAAGAAGCAAGAGGGAGAGAATCAGGGCGGGAACATGAAAGCTGAAAACTCCATATTGACTGAGGGCAAGATAGCTGCAGCAAGACAGAAAGCAAAATGGCTGACGGAAAACTGAGTTTCAAGAACATGTACAAAGAACCATACATTACTCCCCCCTTAGGGACAACCTCCGGATGGACTCAGACCAGGCTTGTCTGGGTACCTCTGATGAAACTGGCGGAGCAAACGAGGAGCATTAACGTTATTGACTGGTTCCCATGAGTTGTCCTCCACTGGGTAGCCCTGCCATTTAATCAAATATTGTAACTGATTTCTGTATAACCTGGAATCTAGAATTCTTTCCACCACAAATTCTTTCTGACCATCGACTAGCACTGGGTCAGGGCAAGGAGAAGAACGTCCAGGAAACGTATTGGGTGTTGCAGCCTTTAGTAGGGATACATGAAAGACAGGGTGGATTCTCATAGTTCTAGGCAGTTGAAGACGACAAGCAACGGCACTTATAATTTTACTGATTTTATAGGGTCCAATGTACTTATGTCCCAACTTAGACGATGGAATCCTTAACTTAAGATTTCTGGTTGACAGCCAGACCAGGTCTCCTACCTTGAAAGCTGGTGCAGGTTTACGAAATTTATCTGCTGCTTTCTTGTACCTTTCCTGAGCCAATTCCAGATTCTCCTTTAGAAGATCCATATTCTTCTGTAAAGACGTGATTCTTTCGGCCACTGCTGGTAAAGGCGTTTCTATGGGAAATCGTGGAAGAATGTTAGGATGATAACCTAGATTGGAGTAAAAAGGAGACTGCTTAGTGGAGGCGCTCTGAGAGTTGTTATAAGAGAACTCAGCCAATGGAAGTAGATCCACCCAATCATCCTGTAGGTGGCAGATAAAGCAGCGGAGATACTGCTCCAGAGTTTGATTGGTTCGTTCGGTCTGTCCATTAGTCTGGGGATGAAAAGCAGAAGAAAGGTTTACTTTAATGTCCAATGCTGCACAGAAATTTTGCCAAAACCTTGAAGTGAATTGCACCCCTCGATCCGAAATAACCTCATCCGGTACTCCATGTAAGCGAAACACATCTTTAATCATCAAATCTGATGTCTGTTTTGCAGTGGGTAAGCCGACACAAGGAATAAAATGAGCTGCCTTTGTTAAACGATCAACCACCACTAGAATGGTGTTTTTCCCTTGAGAGGTTGGTAACTCCACAATGAAGTCCATAGAAATGGATCCCCACGGGCGGGACGGGGTGGGAAGAGGTTGTAACAGACCAGTTGGTGAGGAGCGAGGTGTTTTGCATCTTGCACAGACTTCACATGAAGTGACATAGTTTAAAACATCCTTCCTGCAAGTGGGCCACCAAAAGAAACGAGAAAGAAATTCCTGTGTCTTTAGAATTCCTCTATGCCCGGCTATCTTGGAATCGTGAATGAGTTGCAATACTCTCAATCTGACTGTTTCAGGAATATACAGACGTTGTCCCAGAATCCACACACCATTCTTAAAGACAAGACTTACGTCCCTTGGGGGTTGTGCCAACAAGGAATCCGCATGGTATGCTTCCTTGATGTCCTTAAGTAGGTCTTGATTATGAATCACTCCCAGAAATCTAGAGTCAGGAAGAATAGTCTTAGGAGGAGCAAGTGGACGGGTCTCTGCTGAATGAATCCTAGAGAGTGCATCAGTCTTTCCATTGCGCGATCCTGGTCTATAAGAAATGACAAAATTAAATTGGTTTAAGAAAAGATTCCAGCGAGCCTGGCGAGGAGTCAGGCACTTAGCCGACCTGATAAATTCAAGGTTACGATGGTCTGTCAGGACGACTATTTGCTGTGCAGCTCCCTGAAGAAGGTGTCTCCATTCTTTGAAGGCGGCAATAATGGCCAACAACTCTCTATTGCCCACATCGTAGTTCCTCTCAGCTGAAGACAACTGCTGGGAAAAGAAGGCACAGGGATGCAAGACATTCTTTTCACCTGTTCTCTGAGAGAGTATAGCTCCAACGGCACAATGTGAAGCATCCACCTCTATCATGAAGGCAAGCTCGGGGTTGGGATGTACCAAGATAGGTGCGGTGGTAAATTTATCTTTTAGACGAGAAAATGCTTCCTGGGCTTGGGGAGTCCAGGAGAACCTAGACTCTTTCCGGGTAAGTTGGGTGATAGGTGACACTACCTCAGAGAAATTCCTAATGAAACGTCTATAGAAATTGGCAAACCCGATGAAGCGCTGCACCTCCTTCACATTTCTAGGACTTGGCCAATCCTTGATGGCTTGGGTCTTACTTCCATCCATACTAATTCCTTGTGTAGACAGTACATACCCCAGAAATTGAATTTCGGTCCTATGGAATTCACACTTTTCAAGTTTGATGTAAAGATGGTTTTGTCTTAGACGTTCCAAGACCATTCTCACATGTCCATGATGTTCCTCTGTGGAGTTAGAAAAAATTAGAATATCATCCAAATAAATCACCACGAATGTATCTAGGAGATCCCTGAAGATGTCATTCACCAAGTGTTGGAAAGTGGCTGGGGCGGTACTCAGACCAAAAGGCATAACTAGATATTCAAAGTGTCCATAGCGTGACCTGAATGCAGTCTTCCATTCATCCCCAGGTCTAATACGGACCAAGTTATAGGCCCCACGGAGATCCAATTTAGAGAAAATTTTGGCATGCCGCACTCTCTCCAATAACTCAGGGATTAAAGGCAATGGATAACGGTTTCTAATAGTAACCTTATTGAGTTCCCTATAGTCTACGCAGGGTCTCAGAGATCCATCTTTCTTCTTCACAAAGAAGATGGGTGCACCTGCAGGAGATGAAGAGGGGCGTATGAAGCCCTTGGCTAGATTTTCGTCTATGTAATCCTTTAAAGCCTTTAGCTCAGGCCCCGCCAGGGGGTAGATCTTACCAAAACGTATCTCTGCTCCAGGCAATAATTCAATTGGACAATCATATGGACGGTGAGGGGGAAGCTGGTCAGCGTTCTTCTTGTCACATAAATCCACATAGTCCTGGTATACAGCTGGTAGTTCAGGGACTGACATGGTTCCTTTAGGAACAGAGCAAGCTGAAACTTCTGGACTCATCTGTTTCTCTGGAAAGTGTAATTCCTTGGTCTCCCAGTTAATGGTAGGGTTCTGAGCCTGCAGCCATGGTAGCCCTAGAATAATGGGAAAGTGGGGAGAAGAGATAAGCATAAAGGACAGTTTCTCTTGATGATCTTTACCTATAAGGACCCTCAAAGGCTCCGTTTCCTGATCCACTGGTCTAGAGGTCAGCAGGGAGCCATCCACAGTTTCCATCTGTACTGGAGTAGCCTTCTTCACTGAACGTATCCCCTGTTTCAGAGCAAAGGAGACATCCATAAAATTCCCACTTGCCCCTGAGTCGATCATAGCAGAGCTAGACACCCAGACTGAGTTAACCCAGAGTTTGATGGAAAGGAAGCAATGAGAATTGTTTTTCCTACAACTCAGCTGGGACACCGCTGAGGAAACTTGAAAAATTGCAGCGTTTACACAGTCATCGTCCTCAGAAGTAACGGAGTTTAAGTCCGAGAAATCAAGATCTGTTGCTGCAGATCTCTCTGGAGCCTGAGGCTCGGACCTGACAGATCTCCTCTCGCAACACTCACAGTGAATGAGTGCTGCAGTAGTCTTACGAGAACGGCTGGGGCAGTTTATAATGAAGTGCCCTGACTTACCACAATAGAAACATAGATTTTCCTTAAAACGATGTTCCTTGCGTGCATCACTAACCCGTCTTTGTAAAGAGTCTACCTGCATGGGTTCAGGTTCAGGTTCCCGTGTGATCCTACTCAAAGGTTCCATAGCTGGGGAGGAAGGTAGGAAAAGGTTAGTGCGATTGCTTTCGAACCATCTCTCTTGCCTGCGTTCAGTCAGGCGAGCATCAATACGGATGCAGTAGTTAATAAAGTCACCTAACGCAGTGGGAGGGTCGGCACGAGCAAGTTCATCCTTAATTAGTGGAGACAACCCCTTTCGAAAAATAGATTTTTTGGCGGAACTGTCCCAGGTGGTATCAAGGGTCCATCTCCTGAAATCCAAGGCATATTCGGCTACCGAGTGCTTACCTAAGGCGCAAAGTTAACATGGCTGCTTCAGCTGTTGCACCTCGATTGGGGTCATCAAACACCTGCCCCATGGCTGAAATGAAAGCATCAAGATGATCCAAACATTCATCCTCAGTCTCAATCAGAGGGTTTGCCCACATCAAAGCCTTGTTGGTAAGTAACATAATTATAGTAAGCACTTTAGATCGTTCAGTGGGAAATTGTGAAGCATGTGCAGAAAAAAACAGATTGCATTGGTTAATAAATCCCCTGAATTTTTCACGTTCACCGCCAAAACGAAAAGGGGGCAACTTGGGAATCCCAGAACTTGGGGCTACGGCAGGAGCCTGGACTCGCTCCTCTAGAACCTCAATCCTGGCTCGCAAATCCTGGGCAGTCTGTCCAAACACTTGCAAATTGTGATTAGTGAGGTCCTGTAGGTTTGTAAAACGGGTTTTTATAGTCTGTAAATCTGCAAGGATATTATCAGTCACTCCGCAAAGTTCCTTTATGCGGGCCTCCATTTTCCAGATCTTTTAAGACAGGAGTACTGGAAGGAGAGGAGAAAAGGAAAAAAAAAAAAACAATAGTGTTTACCTGTGGTAACACTGCAGAGAGAAAAAAAAAATTAAGGGAACTGCTCACCTGGAATGGTTGTGAGAAGTCACAACCACTATCATCACAGAAAGTTCAACTGGACATCTGATATCCACAGTTACAGCAGACACAAAAGAGGGAAGAGAAAAAAAAAACAATAGTGTTTACCTGTGGTAACACTGCAGAAAAAAAAAACTTAAGGGAATTGCTCACCTGGAATGGTTGTGAGAAGTCACAACCACTGTCATCACAGAAAGTACAACTGGACGTCTGATATCCACAGTTACAGCAGACACAGCCTTCCCAGACCTAGCAGACACTAACGTTTTGGCTTCAGAATCTTGTAATGTATGTAGTACAGTTCATATAGCGTCTTGTGCTTGGGTGCGATGAAAATACATGAGACACAGGTTTGATATAGAAGGTCTTGTATTACTTCATACAAGTAGCAAAAATAGTCACACAGTTTGCAGATACAGAAGCAGGAGACACAGCAGGCCAGAGTAACTTAAGCTCAGCAATCACTCTCCACAACAGGTTCAGGATCTTCTTCTCTGTTACCGTAAGTCCATGCAAACGTGGATCTTTCAAAGAGCAGGGTTCCAGAGTCCACAAGTGTTCAGAGTTCCTCAGTAGGAATAGCTGGAGTACATAGTCCAAGGCTTCCAGGAGTCAGGTCACAGGTTCACTGCAGGCTAGATTCTGAAGCACTGATTGCTCAGCTGTGGCTGCTTAAGAAGCAAGAGGGAGAGAATCAGGGCGGGAACATGAAAGCTGAAAACTCCATATTGACTGAGGGCAAGATAGCTGCAGCAAGACAGAAAGCAAAATGGCTGACGGAAAACTGAGTTTCAAGAACATGTACAAAGAACCTTACAGAAAACTTCAACTCAACCCACAAAAAACAGGCTTCAACTTAGGTTTGGCATCTGTCAGTAGAAATATAAGGGTTTTCCACATTACTTGTACCTCAAATGCTCTTGAAATGTGACATGGCTCCTCCCAAAATAAATCCATATAACTGATCACTCCCAATTCCAAATGCCCCCTCTTCCTTCTGTAATCCACAGTGTATATAAAGCGCAGTTAGAATCCATGTTTGGCATTAGGGTAGCGAGGATAGCTTAACAGTTTATGGGATCCATATTTATAGAAACACAAGCTGGGCACATTGTATTGGGCAATATAATGGTATATTTGCAATTTTCACTTTGCAGCACCAAATGTGTGCTTATTTCTTGAAATCAAATATGTGGTCAAAATAGTCACTACACCTGGAGATGAATTTCCATAGGGGTGTAAGTTCTAAAATTGGATAGTTGAGGGGGATTCTACTGTTCTGGCACTTTGCGGGCTTTGCAATGGTCAAATATCGCTTCTTCCATTAGTGCCCATCTGTGTTCCTAAACTGTACTGTACCACCACACATGGGGTTTTGCTGCATGTGGGAGAAATTGTGTAATGCATTTTGGGGTCCTTTTTCACTTATTACCTACTATATGTCAGATAATCTATTGTACAAGTGACAGATATCACTTGCAACCTCCCCATACACATGAATGTTTAGCTTGGCCAAGTGTTCTTGTCTTTTGATTGGGAAAAAGTGAAAAGGCAGCTGCTAAATACCTCTGGCTGTGCCTTTTCTCTCGAAATAACAAAAGGATCATGCATGTTTATTAAACCTCAAAACAAGGAAATAGGAAGTTTTTCAACAGTAAAATCATAAATTTTATTTAAAAATATTTTTAAAAAAATCAACAATAAAATATATATGTATATATACAAGCATGGGGACAACAATATGCAAAATAAAAAGCCTTAAATTGGGTATAGGGGTTCAAATATAAAGTATACAGAAAAATTTCATATAAATATTAGCATTAGCACATGACTTCCATTAGTGAAGCCATAAAGTGCAAATGTATTCAGATGTATTCAATAATACATAGAGGAACGAATCCTAATTCAAAAACCCCATATATGACAAAGGTCCAGCTATCAATCCCTATCAAATGGCATATGTATCACAAAATAACTTTGTAAAGTGCATAGTGCAAAGAGAGATGTCTATACATGACTGCAAGTGCAGGATGTATGCCAGAGGAAAAGGAAAGTAAATTTGATACTAAGTAGAAAAATGTATGGTAATTGCTGGCGCCTAAGTACTATATCTCAAAAGATGGCTGCGGCACCCCTGACGCGCGTTTCACGTGGAGCTTCTTCAAAAGGGAGCGTGCTATTGTGGCAACTCTTAGGTGGGTGTTTTTATAGGAGGGCTAGATCAATGCGGTCCAGTAGCGGCGCTTCTGCTGACGAGCGCTGTGTGATGTCAGCCCGAGTCAGCGTCACATGACGTCCAGCCCATCTCCTGCCCGACGCGTCAGAGCAGGAGGCAGACACGGGCGGCAAAGCAGGCGTGTTGTCATGGCGACGGAAAACAGGAAGTCAACAGGAGCGCACACCGTATATACAAGAGCCAGTAAAAATGTATCGTCAGTGATTTTCTGAAGCGTTAGACCGAAGAAAAATATCAGAAAGATTAGAGATTAGAATGTGAAACATAAATGTAATATATAAATGATGTGCATAAATAAATTAATAATTTTGTATAATGAATATGTGATAAATACATAGTGCATGTAAATGAATATAGATAATAAAAAAGGGGGAAAGAAAATTCTAATAAAGTGCTGAAGTGCATAAATGGATACCCCAATTATCAACCTATTAAATAGTGGTAATTAATACACTGCCATATATTATCAATAAATTATGATCACAGTTAAATGTTCAAAATATCAATAGTGCAACATATTATATAGTGCATGTAGTGCATTTGCAATTAATATACTCAAAAAATTAATAATACTAACGTGTGCAATAAATAAATTATGCAATGTGAAGTACAATAAACAAATGTTATTAAAAAAGTTTTAAAATATATATGTGAATACAATAAATATACAAATGACAAATATATATATATATGGAAAAATTGGCTTAAAGATAATATGCCCCCAAGGCACACAGGAAGAGACACGACTCAAAAGCATCAGTCATCAACGGGTAAGTAATAGGTTCTAAAAGAATATGTACAAATATAAAAAAGTTAAAATCAAGATAATGACATATATTTATAAGAAACACACCAAAGAGCAAAAAAAAAATTTTTATTACAAAAATGGGATACCGACAGGTCAATTCTTGAGGGCCAGAAGAATTTGTTCCACAGAACAGACTTTCTCTGAGCAAGCTGATATCCTATCCAACAGGTTTGAACAGCGGGGTTACTCCAGAAGAAGTATAAAGAAAGGATTTACAAGGGCTTAAAAGATGAACAGAAATTATCTTTTGCTACCAAACTCTAAAGTAAAGGATGAATCTAAAGTAAGATTTATTGCAGATTACAATCAACAATGGATAAAGATGAAGGATTTCTGGCCAATACTTCAGATGGATCGGACTCTGGCTAACTATATCCCTCCACGACCGTCCATAAAGTATCCCTCCACGACCATCCATAAAGTATAGACGCTCACCTAACCTTAAGGACATGCTTGTACATAGCCATTATTCAGGACCACAACTAAATAAGGCTTTTCAATCTCAAGGACCTAAATGGGGATTTTATCCCTGCGGAAAATGTATAGCCTGTCCCAACATGTGTCGAGCTCTCACCTTCCTGTCAAGCAACGGTAAGAAGGAATTCACTATCACCCAGCACATCATCTGTGACTCTGTAGGTGTAATCTATTACACGATATCCCTATGTCCTAAAATTTATGTTGGGCTTACTTCAAGGCCCCTGAAAGTTAGGGTGAGGGAACACTTTCATGACATCTTGAATGCTGTGGATGAGGATTATGCCTCTTTGAAACCCATACCCAGGCATTTCAAGATGTACCATGACTGTGATACCAAGCTTCTTAAAGTCACAGGTATTGATAAGGTGCACATGGATATACGGGGAGGGAATTGGAGGAAAATGCTTGCGCAACTTGAGGCCCGTTGGATTTCTAGAATCCAATCAGTACAACCATCGGGTCTCAACGAAATTTTGAGTTTTGCCCCTTTTTTGTAATAACATTTTTTTTTTGCTCTTTGGTGTGTTTCTTATATATGTCATTATCTTGATTTAAATTTTTTTATATTTGTAAATATTCTTTTAGAACCTATTACCGTATTTTTCGGACCATAAGACGCACTTTTTTTCCTCCAAATTTGGGAGGAAAGTGTGGGTGCGTCTTATGGTCGGAATGTAACGTGGGGAGGGGGGCAGGTGGCAGCGGTGGAATGAGATCGCAGGAGGCAGGAAAATATCCCCTCCTGCAGGAAACCAGCGCTGGGGAAACCCCTGGTCCCGATACTTAAGTGCAGTGAATATTAAATAGCCGCTTCCCCGCCCACCTATCAGCTGAGCAGTGAGCGGGGAGCAGCAAATGACAGAGCCACATGGTTCCCCAGCGCCTGATTCCTGCAGCAGCTGGGCAGATCGGTGTCTGAAGGTGAAGGAGGCGGCAAGAGCAGAGTGCAGCAGGAGGCATCGCATACCTGACAGCCTGGGGGCTGTGCTGATGCGATGCTGAATGTTCCTGTGGATGACCTGTGATGAGGTCATGAAGAGGGCGGGCTGGAGCATCACATGACCACACAAAGCCCTGCCTCTTCATGATGTCATCACAGGTCCTTCAGACACACTGTACAACTGAGAATTAATTAAAAGGTTAGTAATGACAGCACATAAAAAATCACTCTGCCATCCTGTGGTGGACTATAACTCCCAGCATGCCATAGGATCTGCAGGACATGCTGAGAGTTATAGTTCTCCCATGGGATCTTAAAGCAGCACTCCAGTGTTATTTTTCAGTGCTGGAGTGGTGCTTTAAATATAAGCCCCGAGCCCCCATTCTGAGGCTACTTTCACACTTGCGTTTTTTTGCGCAGCGCATCGTGCACACATGAAACGCATTAAAAAACACATGCAAACACTTATAAATGCTGCAATATTTAGTCGCATCAGCGTGCGCATTACGACCAAAAAACGCAGCATTTGTATGCAATTTCAAGCTTTTTTGCATGCGTTTGCGTTTTTTGGCGCATTGGTTGTCTACGTGTCACATTTCTATCAACTCTGTCTTATCATCTCTATCATCTCTATCTTCTGTCTCTATCATCTGTCTGTATAATCTCTGTCTCTATCATCTGTCTCTATCATCTGTCTCTATCATCTCTGTCTCTATCATCTCTGTCTCTATCATCTGTCTCTTTCATCACTGTCTCTATCATCTCTGTCTCTATCATCTGTCTCTATCATCTGTCTCTATCATCTCTGTCTCTATCATCTCTGTCTCTATCATCTGTCTCTATCATCTCTGTCTCTATCATCTGTCTCTATCATCTCTGTCTCTATCATCTCTGTCTCTATCATCTCTGTCTCTATCATCTGTCTCTATCATCTCTGTCTCTATCATCTCTATCATCTGTCTCTATCATCTGTCTCTATAATCTCTGTCTCTATCATCTGTCTCTACCATCTGTCTCTATCATCTCTGTCTCTATCATCTGTCTCTATCATCTCTGTCTCTGTCATCTCTGTCTCTATCATCTGTCTCTATCATCTCTATCTCTATCATCTGTCTCTATCATCTCTGTCTCTATCATCTGTCTCTATCATCTCTGTCTCTATCATTTGTCTCTATCATCTGTGTCTCTATCATCTCTGTCTCTATCATCTGTCTCTATCATCTCTGTCTCTATCATCTGTCTCTATCATCTGTGTCTCTATCATCTCTGTCTCTATCATCTGTCTCTATCACCTTTTTATCTACACTCCTCACAATGTTGCTTGTGTAGGGGGTTGTTTAAACAAATGTTTAGACATTATTTAGTCCAAAATAGCATGTGCGCAAAAGCGCTGACGAGCGCAAAGCCATGCGCACACCAGCGCACCCAAAGACTGCAATGTTATTTTTTGCGCATAGCATGCGTGTGCGCACGCATTTTTTTAAAGCAGTTGGGCGGAAACAAAATGCAACATGTAGTGTCTAGCGCGTATGGACGCACACCTGGAAAAAGCGCAGCGCACTCCAAACGCAGATGAACGCGTGCAAGCGCTAGACCCTGCGCCCGCCATGTTAAAGATAGGGGAACATTGCGCATGCGTCCGATAGCGCATGATGCGCTGCGCAAAAACACGCAAGTGTGAAAGTAGCCTTATACTCACCCTTAAGCGTCTTCATATAGTACTTTACAGACACCACACTGGTACCGCAGCTTCCAACATAATAACATACTATTATATAGAATAACACCACATATAATAGTATGTTATTTATGTTATTAAATATTTTACCACATTTTTTGCTTCAAATATATTTTTCCCTATTTTCCACCTCTAAAACCTGGGTGCGTCTTATAGTCCGAAAAATATGGTACTTACCTGTTGGTGACTGATGCTTTTGAGTCGTGTCTCTTCCTGTGTGCCTTGGGGGGCTGGTTGTCCACTTCGGTTTGGACGTCGTCTTCTGTGATTTCCTTTTAAGTTGTGTGAAGTCATGAGTTTTGAAGGCTAAAGAAGAAGAAATATAAAATCAATTTCATATTATCTTTAAGCCAATTTTTCTATATATATATATATATATATATCTATATATGTAGATATATATATATATTTGTCATTTATATACTGTATTTATTGTATTCACATATATATATATTTGTCATTTGTATATTTATTGTATCCACATATATATTTTTATACTTTTTTAATAACATTTGTTTATTGTACTTCACATTGCATAATTTATTTATTGCACACGTTAGTATTATTAATTTTTTGAGTATGATATTTATTGCAAATGCACTACATGCACTATATAATATGTTGCACTATTGATATTTTGAATATTGCACTATTGATATTTTGAACATTTAACTGTGATCATAATTTATTGATAATATATGGCAGTGTATTAATTACCACTATTTAATAGGTTGATAATTGGGGTATCCATTTATGCACTTCAGCACTTTATTAGAATTTTCTTTCCCCCTTTTTTATTATCTATATTCATTTACATTCACTATGTATTTATCACATATTCATTATAAAAAAATATTAATTTATTTATGCACATCATTTATATATTACATTTATGTTTCACATTCTAATCTCTAATCTTTCTGATATTTTTCTTCGGTCTAACGCTTCAGAAAATCACTGACGATACATTTTTACTGGCTCTTGTATATACGGTGTGCGCTCCTGTTGACTTCCTGTTTTCCGTCGCCATGACAACATGCCTGCTTTGCCACCCGTGTCTGCCTCCTGCTCTGACGCGTCGGGCAGGAGATGGGCTGGACGTCATGTGACGCTGACTCGGGCTGACATCACACAGCGCTCGTCAGCAGAAGCGCCGCTACTGGATCGCATTGATCTAGCCCTCTTTATAAAAACACCCACCTAAGAGTTGCCACAATAGCACGCTCCCTTTTGTAGAAGCTCCACGCGAAACGTGCGTCAGGGGTGCCGCAGCCATCTGGCATACACTTGCAGTCATGTATAGACATCTCTCTTTGCACTATGCACTTTACAAAGTTATTTCATGATACTTATGCCATTTGATAGGGATTGATAGCTGGACCTTTGTCATATATGGGGTTTTTGAATTAGGATTCGTTCCTATATGTATTACTGAATACATCTGAATACATTTGCACTTTATGGCTTCACTAATGGAAGTCATGTGCTAATATTTATATGAAATTTTTCTGTATACTTTATATTTGAACCCCTATACCCAATTTAAGGCTTTTTATTTTGCATATTGTTGTCCCCATGCTTGTAATATATACATATATATATATTTTATTGTTGATTTTTTAAAAAATATTTCTTGAATAAAATTTATGATTTTACGGTTGAAAAACTTCCTATTTCCTTGTTTTGATGTTCAAATATTTGGAAGTGCCATTGGACTAGGCAATTTCTTATATGTGATTTCTATGTTTATTAAACCTGCCTGACTCTTATATCCCCCTTGTAAACTCATCTGCCAGTGGAGAATCATTAGGCACTTATACACATGGCCATCCAGTTCAATTTTTATTAATGTTTATGTGGGCCTTAAAAAGGTTGCACTAAGTTTGAAAGTTATTCCCTAATACTCCCAGATCTCTGGGAGTCCGACTGCTGGGACGTCCATCAATTCCGAGAATTAGGGCTCTTGAAAGGAGTGGTTGGTCATGCACACCTCTGCTTTATTCATTCTTATGTGAGTGCTAAAAACCAGTTGAACACTGTGCTTAGCTAGTTCCAACGGTCTCATTAAAATGAATGGAGCAGTGGTGTGCATGGTTGATGACCACTCTGTTCACATCAGACTCTTCAGAACTATATTTCACAAAACTGATGGGGTCCCAGCGGTTAGACCAACTGGGATTGGAAAACATCCCCTTTCCCACAGATAAAGGATGTAATGGAAGTGGTGGAACCACTGTGCCATGGTCCGAGGAGATCCTGGAGAGGCGTTACTAGATGAACAGCTGACTCTTCACTAGAGCCCCTGATGGTGGGGTTAGACTTGGCTCAAAATGAACTCCAGGTGCTACACCAGGACAGAGCATGGACGAACGGCAGCTGACCCCCAAGGCGCAGGAAGCTGGAATGACCCAGAAGAAGAGTACATTTGGTACAGGCAGGCACTGCAGGAGCATAGGAATGTCAGGTGATAGCGGGAACGGCTAGTATACAGGCAGGCACTGGCAGGTGCAGGCTGGCATTGCTGGGATACAGGCAAGCACTGGCAGGTGCAGGCTGGTATACAGATGAGCATGGCAGGTACAGGCTGGTGAGGCTGGTATACAGGTGAAAGATAGATTGGTGTGCACACAGCTGCAGCATGACGTACTGGTGGAAGGGAGTGGAAAACCTCAGGATCACTATGTTGAGGAATTTTCACCGCACACTCAAAAGTTTAGTGCAAATGTTTTTAATTTTTAATAGTTGCTCAAAATAAGTGGAAGTGGCAGACAAGGCAAAAATATACATGATAGTTGCTTCTATTGTGTATATTTTTGCCTTGTCCGTCACTTGTAATTATCTTAAGCAACTATTAAAAATTAAAAACATTTGCACAAAACTTTTGAGTGTGCAGTGAAAATGTCTAAACATAGGTGTACAGGTGAGCACGGCAGGTGCAGGCTGTCATACAGGTGAGCACGATATGTACAGGCTGGCACTGCTGGTATACAGGTGAGCATGGCAGGTACAGGCTGGTGTGGCTGGTATACAGGTGAAAGATAGATTGGTGTGTACACAGCTGCAGCATGACGTACTGGTGGAAGGGAGTGGAAAACCTCAGGATCACTATGTTGAGGAATTTTCACCGCACTCTCAAAAGTTTAGTGCAAATGTTCACAGATGTTTCAGTCTAATTAAAGTACCACTGCTGGAGGCCATACCTATTCTTCATTGACCTTTGTGATGATTATTGCTTACGATGTACTATAAACATGGGATCGGGTATCAAAATAAATGTTTCCAATTATACAGCAAATGTACTGCATTATGTGTGTTTCATCCAAAATTTCCTTAGCATTTTGACATTTTATTGATAAATCTTGAATAGTTCTGTGCCTTTGGTGGTATTTATTTTACGCCTCATCCACTCTATAAGTTGGTCCATCATTCTTATTACATGGTTGAACTGCAGTTAAATCTTAGTCATAAACAGGGGTTAATTAGAATCCATGTTCTTATTCTGAAAATGCGTAAGCCCACATAGCACGCCTATTACAAGGCAACCACAATGTAATCGGCTTTCTACTTTAGCCAACCTAGCTGTAATTACAATTGACCAAGACATATAGTAAATCAGGACGTTTTCATTCAAGGGCTTTCAAGTTTTTGCCCTCAATACACCATAGAGTGTTAATATCAGATTAGCATGTATGTAATGGTTAAGTTAGACTTAAGAACTAAACTTTCTTCTTAATTTTAAATATTTAATAGGCTCTTGAATTGTTTGCATACTAGCCAGTGTCTGGGTCCTTGAATACCCACTAATCATGTAATTGACCTCTGCTCAGCAGACAGAGGTTTGTCCTAATGAAGAGGTCCTGCGTGACCTCGAAACGAGTTGACTTTTAAACCTGTTTAACCCCTTACCGACATCGGGCATAATAGTACGCCGATGTCGGTATCCCTCCATTTGATGTAGGCTCTGGCGGTGAGCCCACATTTTTCCCGGATATGTCAGCTGTTTTGAATAGCTGGCATGTGCCCGCAATTGCCACGGGTGGAACCGTGATCCACCCGCGGCTATTAACTAGTTAAATGCCGCTGTCAAATGCTGACAGCAGCATTTAAATGGCACTTCTGGTGCGGTCTCCTGGAGACCTCTATGGTTGTCAGTGCCTCCTTGCTGCGAGCGCCATCCAGTGGTCGGCGGTCACAGCAAGTGAGTAATTCTGCTACACAGAGGCGATCTGCTCATCGCCTCTATGTAGCAGAGGCGATCAAGTTGTGCAAGCTTCTAGTCTCCTATGGAGACTAATGAAGCATGGCAAAAGTGAAAAAAAAAGTTTAAAAGTATAAAAAAATAAAAAAAATATATGAAAGTTTAAATCACTCCCCTTTCGCTCCATTCAAAATAAAACAATAAAAAAATCAAACATACACATATTAGGTATCGCCGCGTTCAGAATCACCCGATCTATAAAAAAAGGATTAACCCAATCGCTAAACAGCATAGCGAGAAAAAAATTCAAAACGCCAGAATTACGTTTTTTTTGGTTGCCGCGACATTGCATTAACCCTGGAATGCATACCTGGGGCCTCGCAGGCCTGCTAGGTTAATTGTTTTCTATTTTCTGCAAGATTACTTTAGTTAGAATTCTGAAACTCTAGATATTCCGATATTCCTCAGGTATATAGTTGTTAGTAATTTCCAGTTCATATATTTTTATGTTACAGGCATTTTGGTATAACAACTCTTTTTTGAGAATACCCCATATACACATACCTGGGGCCTTTTAGGCCTGTACTAGGTTTACATGTGATCCTCAGTCTTTTTGTCTTTACTGTTGCTGGGGAAGACTTTGTCTTTATGACTCAAGGTACTGCCACACTTAGCGATCTAGTTAGAGATCTCAATAACGACGCAAGCTAATGAGATCGTTGTAAATAAAAGGAAAAATGGAGTAAAAAACACTTGATTTATTACAAAAAAGTCAATTTATTTAGAAAAACGTACATGTGTACATAAAACATCACACAATGGTGAAATGACCCTAACATAAAACATTATAATGAACACATGGGGCCAGAGTTTTAATTGTATAGCGGCAAAAAAACTTGAATTATAACAAGAATATACCCAAATGTATGGGAATATTTAGGCAGCTAAAAGAACACATGTGCTACAATGGTACACATTAAATATATATCGCTTGCAGCGTGCAAACATCTATAATGATAGCATGAATATAAGCTGCCACAAGAAGATTGCTTACCCTTAAAGTGTTAACAAGCAGCAGACTCTGGACCCACGTGTGACCCTTTGCTTTTTGAAAAAGCAAACGGGAAACACGCGTCAAGGGTCACACGTGGGTCCAGAGTCTGCGGCTTGTTAACACTTTAAGGGTAAGCAATCTTCTTGTGGCAGCTTATATTCATGCTATCATTATAGATGTTTGCACGCTGAAAGCGATATATATTTAATGTGTACCATTGTAGCACATGTGTTCTTTTAGCTGCCTAAATATTCCCATACATTTGGGTATATTCTTGTTATAATTCAAGTTTTTTTGCCGCTATACAATTAAAACTCTGGCCCCATGTGTTCATTATAATGTTTTATGTTAGGGTCATTTCACCATTGTGTGATGTTTTATGTACATATGTACGTTTTTCTAAATAAATTGACTTTTTTGTAATAAATCAAGTGTTTTTTACTCCATTTTTCCTTTTATTTATGATTTGATAGTTGGAGTGCACTCTTTTATATATAGTCCTTACTTAGAGTTTTACATCGTGGATATATGCCCTTGCATGTCCATGATATTAGTATCTCTCTTTTTGTACTGGTTTGTATTTACTAACGAGATCGTTGGTGTGATCGCTTTTAGGTCGCTAGTAGCTGCCAAACAGGATATCTCATAAACGACTCATCAGCGGTCAGCGATCTCTTTAACGACTTTGGCGGTCGTTAGGATGTCATTAGCATGTACTGAGCACTTCTGATTCATAGGAATTTCCAGCATCGCTCCTGCTCTCTGCGTCCTGCTAGCCTGCTTTGCAACTTCTGCGATCCTCTCTGTGACGCAAAAGAGAACTTACAGATATTGCGATCCATTCCGTGACGCTAAACACCATATGCGTCACAAACGAGGTCGCTCGTCGTTCGCAAAAGGTGCCAAACACAGCGATATAGGCTCACCAGCGGGACACCAACGATCAAAAAACGGTCCAGAACGCTAGTGAGCGATCAGCGACATCAGGGCAGGGGCCACATCGTTGCTACATGCCACACACAACGAGGTCGCTAACGAGATCGCTAAATAGTGACGTTTTAGTGATCTCGTTTGCGATCTCGTTTGCGATCTCGTTTAGTGTGGCATACCCTTCAGTCTTTATGACTCTGCTGTTGCTGTGAAGAGTGTGGATTCTGCCTGACTACATGTTCATGTGATCTTGGGAAGAAGGCTCCCTCACAAAGTCATGCGTCTCTGACATCATCACAGGTCCTGAACACACAGGACCAGGAGGACAGACAACATACTGTTCATTATGTGCTACTTGCTGAAGAGACTTTGGAGGAAGGAGTCAGCTTTCTTGTTTCTGGAAAAAGAAACTTTCTGAGATACAAAAATCCAGAGGCTTCTACTGCACCTAAAAGAAAGTGGTAACCTGCTGAAGGTGAGAAGAGCGGGGCTGCACTTTACCCTTAGCAGACACACTAACAAAGAGTGTACAACCCTGATTGTAATAATTTTTTTTCATTTTAGTTTACTGACATCTAAGGTTATAATGGCACAGTCTACATCCAGGGGTTTGACTGACCAAGAAATCGAAGCAATCATTTTTGATAGTGATGAAGACAGTGAACTTTCTTTGTCTGATGAACAGTACATGCCACCAGCTAATGTCTCTACTTCATCGTCCGGTAATTCTTCAGATGATGAAGAAGTAGTGGATCCAGCAGAACGTATAAATAGAACATCCAAAACTAATGTTTTTTGGAACAGTACTGCTGGGGTTCTTGGACACACCCGATCACATAATATTGTAAGAGTTGCACAAGGAACTGTAGGAATTCCACAATTCTTGTCCAAAAGAGATGTTTTCTGTACATTTTTTTCAGATGATATTGTAGATGAGGTAGTTTTGTGTACTAACTTAGAAGGAAAACGTTTTGCTTCAGGTAGAAAAAAAACATGGAAAAATATAACAAAAGAGGAACTGTATGCTTATATTGCCCTGGAACATCCAGAGCCAAGAGAGAAAAAAAAGAAAGCGCTGTTATATTTGTCCAGCAAAGAAGGAAAGGAAATCTGAGCGTATCTGTACTACTTGTGGACAAAATGTCTGCAAGGAACAGATAACAAGTGAAAATTGTTGGGGTCATCAGTAAAGTTGAAAAGGAAATTTTGAAAAGAAATATTCCTGCACCATGTTTACTACAACTTTTATATAAAAAACGTTTAGACAAAAAAAATCGTTATTATAAAGAATTATATAGAATGCATATATTGGGCGTTTTAAGCCCGTGTACTTAATTTTGTGTTGTTTTTTGCACATAATTATAATGTTTTGAAATATTTACATCTTAGGCTGCGTTCCCACTGGCGCTGGGGTCCGCCAGGAGGGGATCCGTAATGGATCTGACCTCCTGGTAACTGCATTTAAGGCTGCTGGAATGCCGTGATTCCGCCAGCCTAGCTGTGGTCACCAGGAGGTCAGATCCATTACTGATCCCCTCCTGGCAGACCCCAGCGCTAGTGGGAATGCATCCTTACTTTGCAATTTTCAAATACACTTTGAAAAGTATTTTTGTTTGAGTTATTCCATGCTATTTGCACACAGGCCTAAAAGGCCCCAGGTTTGTGAAAGTGTAGATTTCTATGGTTATGCGTTCTAGGGTTAATCCCTTCCAGACATGTGCCTTAACTAATACTGCTCTGCGGGAGCTGCGTTCCCGCAAACAGCAGCACTAGTATGGCGCCGCGATCGCATGGCCTCACCGTGAGCGCCACGGCGATCGCGTGTGGGTGTCAGCTGTATGTGACAGCTGACACCCCACAACAATGCCCACGATCGGTGCTATTTATTAACTATTTTGTGAGATATAACTCTCTGATTTAAGTGCATAAAAATTAAAAGTTTGAAAATTGCAAAATTTTAAAATTTTTTGCTAAAGTCATATCGAAGAAATTTTACCACTAACATAAAGTGCAATATGTCATGAGAAAACAATCTCAGAATCAATAGAATCCATTGAAGCGTTTCAGAGTTAAGACCTCATAAAGTGGCAGTGGTCAGAATTGTAAAAATTGGCCTTGTCAGGAAGGTGAAACCAGGCTTCAGGGTGAAGGGGTTAAAATGCAATAATGGGCAATCAAAACATCGTATCTACACCAAAATGGTATCACTAAAAACGTCAGCTCGGCATGCAAGAAATACGTCCTCACCCGACCCGAGATCACGAAAAATGGAGATGCTACGGATATCGGAAAATGGCCAATTTTTTTTTTTTTTAGCAAAGTTTGACATTTTTTTTCACCAATTAGCTAAAAGAGAACCTAAACATGTTTAATGTCTATGAACTCGAAATGACCTGGAGAATCATAATGGCAGGTCAGTTTTAGCATTTAGTGAACCTAGCAAAAAAGCCAAACAAAAAACATGTGTAGGACTGCATTTTTTTTGCAGTTTCACCGCACTTGGAGTTTTTTTCCCGTTTTCATGTACATGACATGGTAAAACCAATGGTGTCGTTCAAAATTGCAACTCATCCAGCAAAAAATAAGCCCTCAAACGGCCATATTGATGGAAAAATAAAAAATTATGGCTTTGGGAAGGAGTGGAGCGAAAAACTAAAACGCAAAACCGAAAAAAGCTCTGGTCATGAAGAGGTTAATTAAATGTTTTAACTTCACCGATATTTTCATAGCAGCGCATGAGTGATGCCTCCGGCTTCTCTCAGCAAACAGGAGCATACATAGACCAGATGGAAAATATTGTCTATGTAGCCTATGGTTTCTAATGAATCTGTGCTCTCCTGTCTGCAGAGCTGTGTTCTTTTGTCTGCTGAGCTGTGGGCTCCTGTCTGCCTAGCGAAAAAAGACAAAAGGCAGTGGGCACAGCAGAAACATAAATAGGGTGCTACTATATTGTGCAAAAACTAAATGTATGGAAAAGAGAGAAGACGGCTGCACAGAAAAATGTATAGTGTACACCAAATAATGAGAACAGAAGAACAAATATATAAAGTTTATTGGAAAACAAAACAACACTGACAGATAGTTAAAAACAATTTAAAAAGTACAAAACTGTACAAAAGACAAATAAGGGTATGGATAAAATAAACCAAAAATAACTCCCACACCAGGCAGACATGAGCATGAATATATGATCTTTCAAGTTGACAAATAATCAGCCGTATGCAATAACATTATATAGAAAATAGAATAGATGCATGAAATGAGCACCGATTATACAATACTGAGAATAGTAATAAGATCTTCCTGCTGGAGATATAAGAAATAGTAAGATGCAAAGTAAGAACTTACTCATGGAATGCAAAAAAAGGCTGCATGGTTAGTTAGGGTTAGGGATAAACTGCCTGATCGCTACTGCATGGGAGCTTCCTCAGGGGTAATCTGTGCACTGTTGTAATATAATCCTTAAAGCATGACACCGGTGTTTTTTTGTTTTTATTGCATCGCTGGAGTGGTATTACAAATGTAAGTTTCCTGCCTTTCCTTCTTCCAAGAGCCGTAATTTTTTTTCTGGCCACATAACCATATGATTTTTGTGGAACACTTTGTAGTTTTGAAAGACAACATTTATTTTACAATTTAATGCACTGGGAAAGTGAAAAAATTCCAATTGTAGTGAAATTTTGTGTTAGGTTTTAGTGGTGTTCATTGTACTGTAAATGACCAGGAAATATAATTCTTCAGGTCAGTATAATAACAGCAACACCAATCTTGTATAGTTTTTTTTAATTTATTTAAAGGTGGTTAAAAAAAAAATTCCAAAATCCATCTAAAAAAAAAACTTTATTTGGGAGCTGTGTGAAGGCTTGTTTTTTGTATGTCGAGCTGACATTTTTATTGATACTATTTTGGGGTAAATGTTTAGCCGCATTGAGGCTGCAGAAAAAAATGCAATTCTGGTAATTAATTTTTAATTTTCTTTACGTCATTTACCAATCACGTTAGTTGATTTTACAGTGGGTACAGAAAGTATTCAGACCCCTTTAAATTTTTCACTCTTTGTTTCATTGCAGCCATTTGGTAAATTCAAAAAAGTTCATTTTTTTCTCATTAATATACAATGCACCCCATCTTGACTGAAAAAAAACAGAAACGTAGAAATTTTTGCAAACTTATTAAAAAAGAAAAACTGAAATATCACATGGTCATAAGTATTCAGACCCTTTGCTCAGACACTCATATTTACGTCACATGCTGTCCATTTCCTTGTGATCCTCCTTGAGATGGTTGTACTACTTCATTGGAGTCCAGCTGTGTTTAATGAAACTGATAGGACTTGATTTGGAAAGGCACATACCTGTCTATATAAGACCTCACAGCTCACAGTGCATGTCAGACCAAATGAGAATCATGAGGTCAAAGGAACTGGCCAAGGAGCTCAGAGACAGAATTGTAGCAAGGCACAGATCTGGCCAAGGTTACAAAAGAATTTCTGCAGTACTCAAGGTTCCTAAGAGCAGTATATATGGCAGTATATAGAGAAAAAGGCATTTTCCTATAAAGTTTTCAGCAGTCCCCCCAGGTGTCATGACAACCCAACAGTTCTCTGCGATCGCTGCCTAGGTGAGCCAGTGACCGAATGCACAACACTGATGCTGTCAGAGATTGACAGATGCATTTGCAATGCTAAATTACAGCAATTAGATCACTTTGTAGTGGCTGAGGTTGAAAGGTAGATGTGGACTATATAATACAGTCAGTATCTGCCTGCTATAGTTCAGGCTCAGCATCCGAGCCTGCTACATGCATGGAGACCCAACATAGGATGTACTATTTAGTCTAATATCGGGTTGGGGTTAAAACTTAAAAATATCAGTTACACTTTACAAAGTACCTATCACTAGAATGTGGATGGATCCTGCTCAACATGTCGTGATCCCATAACCCGGAAGTTTGAACCTAACTTTTGCTAACAAATTATAAAGGCAGCTTAGGAGCAGATTTCTTATTTATTTTTCATCAAAGATATTTAGAAATATCTTTGGTATGCCGCTGACTATTCTTTTATTACATAAAGCAGGCAGCCTAGTGATAGCTGTTCTTTAAATAACCCTTTAAAACAATTTTTATAGTCAACAAAATTAATAATAATTCAATGCTGCAAATGCAAGAGAAGCGTTTTGAACAAAGCTGACCAGTCATTAATTGTCTTCTGTTTCCAAATCCCATCAGTGCTGCCATGAGTGCCACTGAGCCATAGACATTTCTTCTTCCCTCTAACCATTCTAAACAACAGGCTTTGGAGACGTTTTAGCAGTGACCCAATGTCACTTGTTGGAGATCTGCATTAAGAATAATGTTATAGGGCTGTGAACTTTGAATTTTCCTGGCCCCCAGTGGCACACGGTCTAACTTCATTGAGCAGATACTTCTTTCATGTTTTCTCTTTATACCTCCTTGGGGATTTGCTACTACAACTTCTTCCTTAAGACTTGCATGAGAGGACCAGTCAAATAACATCTTAATATCGATGAAAAGACTAAAGTTTCATTAGAGCAAATTAAATCTAATACTTAATTGTCTTTCTGTTTTTTCCTAATGATATGTTGTTGTGACTAGGAGCATGCTGCCATAATAAGCTGTACGGCTCTTGAAATGCCACAAGGAATTAGAAGACTTACAGAAGGAAGTCTACAGCCCTTAGTAAAGACTTTGAGTGAATGATGACAGCGCTATATGTCTGGTTTACCACGATGGCAATCTGTCAAAGCTACTCAAAAATATGTTTTAGACTTTAATTTAAAGGTATATTCCTACTGTACATAGATATGATTGCTAAGCCATCTATCCATTGAGCGCAGTGAGAAAAGTGACTGCACAGAATTGCAAACAGGGTTTATAGGAGCCTATTCTATCGATATGTTTTACTGATACAATTGCTGTAAATGTGCAAGATAGGAATACTCTTAAAACTTAGAAACATCATATATACATACAGAATATATCATAAAGATTATAAAATAATGCTTTTTAGCCCATTTTTAGAGAGAGAAAGAGAAAAAGAAAGACAGAGAGAGAAGGAAAGAAAAAAAGAAAGAAAGCACGAAAGAAAGAACGAAAGAAAGAAAGGAAGATAGGAAGGAAGGAAGAAAAAGAAAAGAGAGATAAAGAAACAGATAAAAAGAAATAAAAAGGAAAATAAAAAAAGCAAGAAACAGAAAAAGAAAGAGAGCGAGAAAGAAAGAAGGAAAGAAAGAAAGTAAGAAAGAGATAAAGAAAGCAAGAAAGAAAGCAAGAAAATAGAAAAATAAATAACAAGAGAAAAATGGGCAGACAGACAGATAAAGGCATAGAGTAAAAAGAAAATAAAACATAAAATGACTTTTGTATTCTGTCACATTTAACATTCCAGGCCAGGAACATTTGACTTTTTTCCTATTGAGGTGAGAGAAAATATTCTATATTTGTTTTGTCCTGTATTAAAATTCTTTACAATAATTTTTTCCCCTTGTTTTCCTATTCTATACAATTGTCAGTAAGTAGGTAATTCATAATTATATTTTTAGCCTCTCAGTATTAAAAGGCATTAAACTGTTTCTCTTTTATATGGGAGTTCAGGTTTCCTCAATATTGTAGTATACAGAATAAGTGTTTCCCGTGAGTCTGGCAAAGTTGACAGACAAAGACCAAAGAATCATTATTACTTAACTAAGATGTCATAACAAGACTTTAGACTGAACCTGTTTCTGAATGATCGGCTCTCTGGCAGGAAACGTGGCTGTCTGTCCTGGAGCATTGCAAATGGCACTGCTTTTATTGCTCCCCAGTGATGATCAAGACGATGTCTCAGCAGCAATTATGTCTCAAACATAACAGTATTGTAGCATCTAACTAGGTATAAGCATTACATCAATATAAGGCTCGGTTCATATCACATTAGGGAATTATTTTTGGTGGGACTGGTTACAATATGTGACCCAACGTAGATAAGATGGTCCGTAAAGGTTTACATATCAAAAAACTGACCGGCACATCCAAACTTAGATTCAGTGTCTGAAAAGAGGATTCATAGGTTCCCATGCAGAAAGACTTTTCTATAGCGAGGATAGGCATTAGTTAGGGACCTGATATACGAGAAGAGCCTTGACGTGGCTATCAGGCTCACATAATTTGGCCATCTTATGCGCTAAGACTTCTCAATTTTTCATATTTCTAAGGTAATGATGTAATTCATTTTTCATATTTTTCATATTTCGTGTTTGCAAGCTATAGCGCTACAGTGTGCTACCTTTTCTTCTTGTATGTATATGAGTTGGTGACTCTAGGTTTAGCACCTGTTCACACTGAATCTAAGTTTGGATGTGCCGGTCAGTTTTTTGATATGTATTCATTTACCTTCTGCCTGAGCACTCCACCTGGTGGTCACAGGCCTTTTAATTACAGCAGGTTCATCACCCCTCCACAGAGATGTAGATTTTAGTCTGAAAAGAGGATTCATAGGTTCCCATGCAGACAGACTTTTCTATAGCGAGGATAGGCATTAGTTAGGGACCTGATATACGAGAAGAGCCTTGACGTGGCTATCAGGCTCACATAATTTGGCCATCTTATGCGCTAAGACTTCTCAATTTTTCATATTTCTAAGGTAATGATGTAATTCATTTTTCATATTTTTCATATTTCGTGTTTGCAAGCTATAGCGCTACAGTGTGCTACCTTTTCTTCTTGTATGTATATGAGTTGGTGACTCTAGGTTTAGCACCTGTTCACACTGAATCTAAGTTTGGATGTGCCGGTCAGTTTTTTGATATGTATTCATTTACCTTCTGCCTGAGCACTCCACCTGGTGGTCACAGGCCTTTTAATTACAGCAGGTTCATCACCCCTCCACAGAGATGTAGATTTTAGTCTGAAAAGAGGATTCATAGGTTCCCATGCAGACAGACTTTTCTATAGCGAGGATAGGCATTAGTTAGGGACCTGATATACGAGAAGAGCCTTGACGTGGCTATCAGGCTCACATAATTTGGCCATCTTATGCGCTAAGACTTCTCAATTTTTCATATTTCTAAGGTAATGATGTAATTCATTTTTCATATTTTTCATATTTCGTGTTTGCAAGCTATAGCGCTACAGTGTGCTACCTTTTCTTCTGGTCCGTAAAGGTTGTCATAATTATCAGTGTTGTAATAAATAGTGTTGAGCGATATTGCTCGATATCTAAAAATATCGTATCGAAATTGTATCGCCGATAGCACTAAATATCGTCGATATCTGATTCCGATTGCGGAAGTCCAATGTAAGTCTATGGGAACAAAATATCGCAACTAAAAAAACCTTTATTTCCTTGTAAACACTAAATATACACACATAGAATACATATATATATATATATACATGTCATTGTGACATATATATATACATATATGTATAGTTTATACACTTCTACATAGTAAAATATCCTCTGATTCAATTGCCGGGTAAAGCCGGCTTCTGTGAAAAGACAGAAGCACCCGACATGAAATGACACTTGGTGTACATAGGGTTAACCATGTCTTTTCATGTCGTTTGCAATCTGATTTGCACAAACAATTACATCAGTCTATGTGTGCAAAATTTCACACCTGTAGGGGTTAATTAAAGGTGTAAATTCGTTGTAAAAAAACGGACTTTTTTGCTACGAATTTACACCTTTAATTAACCCCTACAGGTGTGAAATTTTGCACACTTACACTCATGTAATTGTTTGTGCAAATCAGATATCAAACTACATGAAAAGACATGGTTAACTCTATGTAAACCAAGTGTCATTTCATGTCGGGTTCTGCATTTTCACAAAAGCCGGCAATTGAATTAGCGGCTATTATACTATGTAGAAGTGTATGAACTATAAATATAAATATATATATATATATGTGTGTCACAAATTGAATGACATGTATATATATATATATATGAGGTGTAAAATTGCTGAAAAAAAATGCGTGGGCTCCCGCCCTATTTTCGCAACCAGACAGACAAAGCCAGTGAGTGGGGGCAGATAATAATAGCCCAGAGAGGGACCATTATTTTTAGCCCCCCCCGGCTACTAACATCTGCCCCCAGACACCCCAGAAAGGGCAAATCTCTAATTAGATTTGCCCTTTCTGGCACTTTGCCCGTCTATTCCCATTGCCCTGTAGCGGTGGCGAATGGGTTAATAAGGGGTTAAAATGACCTTGCAATTGAAAGGTCACTTTAAGCCAGGTTAATAATTGAGAGCTGTCAATTAGACAACTATCAATTATTAATCCTATTGTATGAAAGAAAAATCAAACACACACACTTTAATAAAAAAGAAGTTTAATGAAATAATCACACAGTTTTTGACCATATTTTATTTTCCTGCTAAAACCATTTCCTGTAATAAAAATAAAATAATAAAGCAAAATTATTCTTACCAATCCGATGTACAGTCAGGTCCCACGGTGTAATCCTTCAGAAAGGGTTAATGTTTACTGCAGGGACCGCAGCTAATGCTGCAGCCTCACAGTAAACCCCCAAATGAATGAGTTCCTCTCCTGGCTGACAGGAGAGGAAGTGGAAAGCTTAATTGATTGCTTTCCACTTTCACTTCAGGTCAGCCAGGGACACAATCAGTGACGTCAGAGGGAACTGGTTAACAAAAATAGGGGATCCCCTCGAAAAAAATTGGCGTGGGTTCCCCCCTATTTTTGTTAACCAGCCAGATGAAGCAGACCGCTGAGGCCTGGATTTTCAGGCTGTTAAGGAGCCAAGATCAATGGACCTTGCCAGCCTGATAATACCAGGCCACAGCAGTCTGCATATCTTGGCTGATTAACAAAAATAGGGGATCCCCTCGAAAAAAATTGGCGTGGGGTCCCCCCCATTTTTGTTAACCAGCCAGATGAAGCAGACCGCTGAGGCCTGGTTTTTCAGGCTGGTAAGGATCCAATATCCATGGACCTTGCAAGCCTGATAATACCAGGCCACAGCAGTCTGCTTAGCTTGGCTGGTTAACAAAAATAGGGGATCCCCTCGAAAAAAAAACGGCGTAGGGGTCCCCCTATTTTTGTTAACCAGCCAAGTAAAATGCAGACTGCTGCGGCCTGGTATTAAAAGACTGTCAAGGCCCATGGATTTTGGCCCTCAACAGCCTGATAATACCAGGCTACAGCAGCCCCACATTTGGCGCATCAAAAGATGTGCCAATTGTGGCACTTTACCCGGCTCTTCCCACTTGCCCTGTAGCGGTGGTAAGCGGGGTAATAAGGGGTTAATGTCACCGTTGATTGCACGGTGACAATAAGCCCGGTTAATAATGGAGAGGCGTCAATAAGACACCGATCCATTATTAATCCCAAAGTTATTAAATGCATAAAAAAAAGACAAAGCAAGAAAAAAGTATTTTAATGAAATAAAAGAGACAACACAGTTTTCATTTCTTTTATTGTACTCTCATTCCTGCGACGATCTCCTGTAAAAAAAAAAACAAAAAAAAAACCAACAGTATACCACCTGTCCGACGCAGTCCATAGTAACGACAGTCCCACGACGATCCAGCTCTGCTACATCGGAATGACAGGCAGAGCCTGACATCGCGACGCAGCACAGCTGATTACCTGCTTCCCCGGCGGTGACGTCATAGGACTGACTGCTTTACGGCCGGGATTACCCAGCAGTCACTGCAGTTATCGCGAGAAACTGCATGTGACCGCCGGGGAGAAGAGGATGGCGGCCATCAAGCAGTCCGGGATGTGACCGCCGGAGATCTTCTGCCAGGTAAGTGCCGCTGACTCCTGACAGACCCGACCGACGGACACTGACAGTGACAGACCCGACCGACGGACACAGACAGTGACAGTGACAAATCCGATTCCGGTATTCCATATGACGAAAATATCGAAACGAATTATCGAAAGGCCGATAGAGCTAATATCGGCCGATAGCCGATATTTGCATTATCGTATCGCTCAACACTAGTAATAAACAAATATAAAAAATGATTTCTATACAAATGATATTTTATCATTTAAATGTTTTATATACAGTGGCTTGCAAAAGTATTCACTCCCATTGACATTGTGTTTTGCTACTTCACAACCTGCAATTCCAGTTTTTTTTTTTTAGAGTTTGCATCAGTTCATGTAAAAACATGCCAACAACTGAGAAAGTGTGGCTTTCTTTTTATTGTGAAGCAAACAGCAAATAGGCCAAAATAACTGAAAACTTCAGTATGCATAGCTATGCACTCCCCCTAAAGTCAGTACTTTATAGAGCCTCCTTTTGCGACAATTACAGCTGCAAGTCACTTTTGATAAGTCTCTATGAGCTTTCCACATCTTGCCATTATCCCAATGGCAAGATGTGGAAAGCTCATAGATACATCAAAAGTGACTTATGCCCATTCTTCAGGGCAAAAGTGCACCAGTTTCTTCAAGTTAGATGGTTTCCTCTGGTGAACTGCAATCTTCAAGTCTGACCACAGATTCTGAATTGGATTAAGGTCTGGGCTTTGATTAGGCCACTCCAAAAAATTTACGCATTTCCACTTAAACCACTCACGTGTTGATTTAGCAGTAAGCATTGGGTCATTGTCATGATTTTTTCCCCTCAGTGTTTCATGGGCATAGTGAGTGATAGCTCAGTCAGCCTGAGCTATCAGTGTGTTGATAGACAACTCAGTCATCCAATCTCGTACAGGGGTGTGCTGAGATGTCAATTCTTTGATTGACAGCTCAGTCGTCCAATCAGAGACTGGAAGGTGCTGGGACTCTTGCAGGTGCTCCCTGTTTCTAATTAATTCAATGCTACTTAGCTCAGCTTTCAGCTCAGATCTATGGTAGTCGTAACATTCGCTCGATGGTGCTGTTTTCCTTGTTTTCTGTGCTATGTTTCGTTGATCTTCTGCTGCCAGACGTTGGACCTCATTCTGACTATTCACTTGCTCAACCCCTTTGCTCTGATCAACTATTCTCCTGGTATTCTGATTTCAGACCTTGACTTGACTTTGCTTTTATCTCTGCCCTTTTGCTTATTACATGCTCTCTTGGTATCTGACCCCCATGGTGACTAGCGTTACAGAACGATTGGCCGTATACTTTTTTCTTTCCCTGCCACCAATGAATCCATTTTATACACTCTGTGATCAGCTGGCGAATCTGAATATTTTTTACCTTATGATGACCACGGTCTTCAGGGGATGAGAGTCAACGGGTGGGAATAATTATGTCCCTGCTGTGAGGGGGGGCATTTTTTTTGTCCTCACAAGCCCCAGAACGATCTTCTGTTGATGCCTTTTTTGACGCTTAGGGATGATCTATGGCAAACCTGACAGGGTCCACATAGAGGAAATGATCATGAACCTGACACAGGGGGTAGCACTGCTGAGGTCTATAGTTCCAAGTTCCGTTAATGGTCCTCTGATGTGCTATGGAATGATGCAGTTCCCAGGTGCCAGTTCAGAGAGGTCTTTCTGATACACTTAAGGACACTCTGACTTTGCATACTCCACCTTGCTCCATGGGGAGACCATAACTCAAGCCATTCGTATGGATCGAAGAACTCGGGAGAGACAGTGTGAGAAAACAGAGTGTTTCAGTCATTCCTGAATCTATCCACTTGCCTAAGACGGAACTTATGGAGGTTGGAGCTGCCAGTCCTCGGGCCATTGTGAGGAGACTTTGGCGTAATCTCGAACTCTGCCTCTATTGTGGTCACATTGGACATTTCCTTAAGGATTATGTGGCATGCCGGCAAGCAAGCATGCCAACCAAGCTGTTAAGGAGGTCACCCAGACTTCCAGGTACCCTTTTAGTGCTCATACAAGATACTGCTAAAAGTAGACCTACTTTTTAAAAACCAATGGTTTTCTGTGTTAGGTTTCATTGACTGTGGTTCTGCTTCCAAATTGATTGATTCTGGAATGGTTTATAAATTAAGGTAAAGAACAGTCAGGTGGGGAAGACTCATTCACATTTTTTCTATTGACAAGACACCATTACTCTAGAATCTTGTCCAGCTGGTAACGGTGGAGTTCACACTTAGAGTGGGAACACTTCACTCAGTCCATCTCCTGCTATGTGTTGGACAATTTACCTGCTGGGTTGGTATTGGGGTTTCCATGGTTATGTATTCACAATCCTGTTATTGATTGGTGTTGGAAGGATATTGTTCAATGGAGCCCCTATTGTTATAAGAAATGTCATAGCTCTGTACAAATTTCCTCTGCTAGTCTGAAATGTCCACCGGGGTACCTGAAGGACTTCGGAAATGTGTTCTCAGAAATAGAATAAAACTGCGAGGAAAAAGACAGCACAATAGGGTTTTATCCAAGGGAGATAAAGATGTTTAACCCCTTGACAGAGCCAATTTGCAGCTTAATGACCGGGCTAATTTTTACAATTCTGACCACTGTCAATTTATGAGGTTATAACTCTGGAACACTTTAACGGATGCTGCTGATTCTGAGATTGTTTTTTCGTGACATATTGTACTTCACGTTAGTGATAAAAAATTTTTTATATGACTTGCTTTTATTTATGAAAAAAATGGAAATATGGCGAAAACTTTGAGGCTAAGTTCACACGTTGCGGAATTGCCGCGGAAATTTCCGCGGCAATCCCGCACTTCTCCCACAGGAAATACGCACGTTTTTTGTATGCTGATTCCCGCCAGAATAATAGCGTTTTGCAAGCGTAATTAGCTTGCAGAATGCTAGCGTTTTCCTAGCGATCTGTAGCATCGCTTGGAAAACTGATTGACAGGTTGGTCACACGAGTCACACATAGTGTTTGACACGTGTGACCAACTTTTTACTATTGATGCCGCCTATGCCGCATCAATAGTAAAAAGATCTAATGTAAAAATAATAAAAAAAATAATAAATAATGATATTCTCACCTTCCGGCGGCCCCCGCAGCCTTCCCGCCTCTCAGTGACGCTCCCGGCAACTCCAGTCCCAGGAGTGCTTTGCGACAAATCACACCGATGACGTACATCTCGCGAGACCGCTATGCCATCTGGGTGATTCTCGCAAAGCACTCCTGGGACCGGAAGTTGCCGGGAGCATCGCTGAAGGCGGGAAGGCTGCGGGGGCCGCGGGAAGGCTGCGGGGGCCGCCGGAAGGTGAGAATATCATTATTTTTTATTTTAATTATTGTTTTACCAGGGATATGGTACCCAGGGCCTGGAGGAGAGTCTCCTCTCCTCCAGACCCTGGGTACCACCGCACATGAACCGCTTACATTCCGCAAAATTAATGAACATGTTGCTATTTTTTCCGCGAAGCGTTTTTTTCGCGGAAAAAAACGCAACATGTGGCCAAAACATGCGGAATCAATTAACATGTATAGGATGCTTAATGCTTGCGTTTTTATCGCGTTTTTACCGCGGAAAACCGCGGAAAAACCGCGAAAAAAACGCAATTATTCCTGATCGTGTGCACTTAGCCTGAAAATTTAGCAATTTTTAAACTTTAAATTTTTATGCCCTTAAATCAGAGAGATATGTCACACAAATTTCTTAATAAATAACATTTTAGATATGTCTACTTTACATCAGCACAATTTTGGAAAAAATTTTTTTTGTTACGAAGTTATAAGGGTTAAAAGTTGACCAACGACTTCTCATTTTTATAACACCATTTTTTTTTAGGGACCACATCACATTTGAAGTCACTTTGAGGGGTATGATAGAAAATACCCAAAAGTGACACCATTCTAAAAACTTCATCACTCAAGGTGCTCAAAACCAGTTTATTAACCCTTTACTTGCTTCACAGTAGCTGAAGCAATGTGGAAGGAAAAAACTAACATTTAACTTTTTTAAAAGTGTTAAAAGAGAAAATGAACCACAAAATTTGTTGTCCAACTTCTCTTGAATACGCCGATACCACATATGTGGGGGTAAACCACTTTTTGGGTGCACGGGAGAGGTCGCAAGGGAAGGAGCACCGTTTGACTTTTTCAACACAGAATTGGCTGGACGCCATGTCGCTTTTGGAGAGCCCCTGATGTGCCTAAACAGTGGAAACTCCCAACAAGTGACCCCATTTTGGAAACTAGACCCCCTAAGGAACTTATCTAGATGTGTGGTGAGCACTTTGAACCTCCAAGTGCTTCACAGAAGTTTAAAACGTAGAGCCGTGAAAATAAAAATAATTTTTTTCCTCAAAAATGATTTTTTAACCAGCTATTTTTTATTTTCCCAAGGGTAACAGGAGAAATTAGAACCCCAAAATTGGTGTGCAATTTGTACTGAGTACGCTGATACCCCACATGTTGGGGTTAACCACTGTTTGGGTCAGGGCCGGCTCCAGGTTTTTATGGGCCCCGGGCGAAAGAGTCTCAATGGGCCCCCTTAACACAGACCACGATTCATGATGCACAGATACTGCAGAGAAATATGGGTATAGCACAACGCCAAACACTTCTCTTCTTCCATTACATGACTGATATCTATTGTAAATTGTACAATAGCTCAAAAACCGCCAAATCCTCACAGCGCACAGTACAGACTGGACAGTACAGTCCTCCATACAATATTATGGGCACCACATAGTCTCTCCCTCATCACCCATATAATACCCCATGCAGGATGTCACCCCACCATCCCCCATATAATGCTCCATACAGAATACTGAACCCAATATAATGCTCCATACAGAATACTGGACCACATATAATGCTCCATACAAAATATGGAGCTCTCCTCTACACTGTGCTGCGTTCTGCACTGTTAGGGCTCAGGAAAGAGTGCTGTGGAAAGACTCCCCATTATCATCATCATTGCCTGCCCATCATCATCATCATTGCCTGCCCATCATCATCATCATTGCCTCCCCATTAATATTATCATCATCATTGCCTTCCCATTATCATTGCCTCCCCATCATCATCATTATCATTGCCTCCCCATTAATATCATCATCATTGCCTTCCCATTATCATTGCCTCCCCATCATCATCATTATCATTGCCTCCCCATTAATATCATCATCATCATCATTGCCTACCCATTATCATTGTCTCCCCATCATCATCATTATCATTGCCTCCCCATTAATATCATCATCATCATTGCCTTCCCATTATCATTGCCTCCCCATCATCATCATTATCATTGCCTCCCCATTAATATCATCATCATCGCCTTCCCATTATCATTGCCTCCCCATCATCATCATCATCATCGCCTCCTCACCACCATCACTGCCTGCCTCCCCCACCACCATCACACATACAGCACCGCAGGCAGCACTCTCTCACATACACACACACACACCGATCTCACCTGTCCGGCGTCGGCGCGCTCTCTGCCACAGCCGGCCGCTGAATGATGACGTCATTCAGCAGCGCTGCTGTGAGAGAGGAAGCGCCGGCGCAGGCGCCCCCTGGAGCTCGGAGCTGCGGCAGCGGAGGCACGGGGAGAGGTGAGTATTGCGCCGGCTCCTACCGGGGCCCTGAGCAAGCGGGGGGAGGGCCCAGTGGCGGCGCTGACACCGCTAATGGGCACCGGGGTGCCCGACGGCGAGTGGGCCCCCTGCCTGCTCAGGGCCCCGGCACTTGCCCGGGTGTGCCGGGTGCTGACGCCGGCCCTGGTTTGGGTGCACGGCAGGGCTCGGAAGGGAGAGAGCACCATTTGACTTTTTGAACGCCATGCTGTGTTTAGAGACCCCCTGATGTGCCTAAATAGTGGAAACCCCTCAATTCTAGCTCCAACCCTAACTCCAACACACCCCTACCCCTAATCCGAATCCTAACCCTAGTCCCAACCCTAACCCTTATCCTAACCCTAATCCCAACCCTAATTCCAACCCTAAATATAACCCTAACCCTAATTGTAACCCTAACCCTAATTGTAATCCTAACCCTAATTCTAACCCTAACCCTAATCCTAACCCTAATTCTAACCCTAACACTAATCCTAACCCTAACCCTAATGGAAAAATGAAAATAAATATATTTTCTATATTTTATTATATGTCCCTAACTAAGGGGGTGATGAAGGGGGGGTTTATTTACTATTTTTTTTATTTTGATCACTGTGATAGCGTTTATCTCAGTGATCAAAATGTTACTGCACAGAATGAATGAATCTGCCGGCCGGCAGATTCGGCGGGCGCACTGCACATGTGCCCTCCATTTTCTTTCCAGGGATAAGACCGGGAGCTGCAGGAGCCCACGGGAGGATGGGGGGACACCGGGAGGTAACGGGGGGATCAGGGGTCCTGAGGACCCTATTTCTCTCCCATCTGATGTGCTATCACATCAGATGGGAGAGAAATTACATGCAGATTCGCTGTTTTGTTTTTTTGGCGATCGCCGTTACAGGGTTAATAATGGTGATCGCAAAAGTGGGGGACCCGAATTATGTTCTCTGGGGTCTCGGCTACCCCTGGTAGCCGAGACCCTGAAGAAAATCCAACTCAGTGGGTGCACTGCGCATGCGCCTGCCATTTTCTTTTACAGCAAGAAGAAGCGGGGAGCTCGGAGAGCTCAGGGAGACTTGGGGGGGTGTTATGAATGTTTTAGAAATGAATTCTGAGCAGAAGCTCCCTCTGGTGGGTACAAACATAATTATCCTTCCTATCCTATTCAGTCTAGGCAGATTGGGCCCCAGCGTTTGCTCATACTATTTTCTGTCTGTGTCTGTATTTCCTCTTGTCTAACCGCCATTACATGTTTGGGGGCTTCCTATATTCTTTGGGGGTCTGCTCCGGGGCAGATAGCTTTCCTCTTTCTATCTTTAGGTGTAGTTAGCCTCTCAGGCTGTGATGAGGCGTCTAGGACCAACGTAGGAACGCTCCACGGCTGCCTTTAGTTGTGGTGGTTAGTCAGGGTACTGCAATCCAGTAGATTCCAACCTCTCTGGTGTATTGCCATTTTTGCCTGCTCTCCTCAGCTACCAAAACATAACAGTATCACCGGCCACCATGATGGAGGAAAACCTCCCTTATATCCAGCCAATCTGTGATTCCTGATTGCCAATCCTCACTGAATGGCTCAGTACTGTTTGTAACCACCAGAGGGAGCTTCTGCTCAGAATTCATTTCTAAAACATTCATAACAGGGGGGCACAGGGAGGCACGGGGGACTGATCGAGGGTCACGGGGACATCATTTCTCTCCCCTCTGATGTGCGATCACATCAGAGGAGAGAGAAATTTAATGGAGAATCGAGGCGTTTTTTTTTTTGCGGTCGCCGTTATATAGTTAATAATGGCGATCACAAAAGCGGGATCGGTAAAAACCGACCCGAATCATGTTCTCTAGGGTCTCGGCTACCTCCGGAGAAAATCAGACTCTGGGGGCACTAGATACTTTTTCCTTAATTAACGGCACTGTGGTTTAAGTACCCTTAACTACCGCCCTTAAAAGGCGTATCGGCGGTCGTTAAGGGGTTAAAGAAGTGTGAAGGAGACCCGGTTCCTTCCACGTCACCAATGTGATGTAACTACACAGTCACAGCTCTCTTGCGCCCCCTTTGTCTCTCAGGTCAGTAAGGGAACTGCACCTAGAGCAAATGGCCGCCTTGGAGGATGTCCTGTTACCCACTGGGTATTCTAAGATTCGTGATCAGAGTAAAAGCATCAGCCCAAAATTAATTTTATGGTTTAATTGCCTTAAGGGCACACTAGATAATTACAGAAATATACAGTAAGCTATACAATGGAATTACAGTGGATTTGCAGTCAGAGTAAAATATTACAATAAGGTACAAGGCTTAGAGGTATTAGCTAAAGGTCAATGTTACCAGGCTGTAGGTTGCATGTAGACGCTGGGAGCTCTGCGATCCACAGGTAAGAATCTTAGTTGCCGGACAGTCCCCAAAACGTGTGCCGCTGCTTCCTTGGCAGATCTGTCCCGTGTTCCTTCTTAGTTCATCATCGTCTTGTTCTTCTGTGTGAATAGAGAGAGACTGCCATCCGCTCACAGTTCTTAAACCTGCTCGGTCCCTCCCCTCGGTGTCAGAGGGTGGGCTAATAATCTCCACCCTTCAGCTTCCTGCAGAATTTATTCCCAATATCTAAGAAAGGGGTTAACTTTCTCCAGGACGATCGGATCAGGACACGAGAGGTGCCAGCGAATGCAGTTTGTTTTGCCTATCGCGTAGAGATCAAACATGGCCCGATTTGCCCTCCACCGCGACCCAATCTCTATATCTCCAGCCCCCGAGCCATCACCAACTCGGGAGTCGCACTGTCAGATGTCCGAGGTCCGCAGGATCACACAGATATTTTTTATGAGTCTGTACCTCAAACGGCGTGCTCATAATTCATAATCCTAGAATGGAGTCGTAGTGGCTGGGAGACAATGGATGTGTTTTCTGTGTCTAGCTGACAGGTATAATCTAATTGAAGACACCAGGCATCTCCAGGCCCAATGCTGGCGTGGCTCCGTACTCCAGCTTTGAAGTCCTGTTTTGGGCCTGATCTACTTATGCCTACAGGCCATGAGGGTTTAGGAGCAGTTAGCTGCCTGTGGCTGTGAATTCAGACAAAATGGCCCCTGGGACAGGCCAGAGCTCAGACATGAGGCCACCATTATGTCCCATATCCAAGATGTTGGCTGTTCCTTCATCACAAGAAGGTAATACTAACCTGACTTAGTTGTGTATACACAACACTTCAATCACTTATACATCTAGCTGCTGCAAGTCCAAAGGGTCATCAGACCAGGAAAACACAGATAAGGAGGATTTGCTGATAATCTGTGCTGCTGGCATCCCATATAATAGATCCAAATCTAAACAGAAAGTACATGCGTTATTTATTTAACCCCTTTATGCCATCCTACGTACTATCCCGTCCATGAAACCCGGGACAATCTGACCATGGATGGGATAGTACTTCCCATGGGATCGGACGCGCTCCCGGGGGGAGCACGGCCGATCGCGGCCGGGTGTCAGCTAATTATCACAGCTGACACCCGGCACTATGTGCCAGGAGTGGTCACGGACCTCTCCCGGCACATTAACCCTTGGCACACCGCGATCAAACATGATTGCGGTGTACCGGGGCACAGGGAAGCATCGCGCAGGGAGGGGGCTCCCTGCGTGCTTCCTGAGACCCTCAGAACAGCGTGATGTGATCGCGCTGTTCTGAGGCCTTCCTCCCTTCAAGACCCCGGATCCAAAATGGCCGCGGGGTCCTGCAGGGAGGTGGCTTCCTCAGTGCCTGCTGAGAGCAAGCGCTGAGAAAGCCTGCAGCAGTGCCTGTGAGATCGCTGGTCTCACAGAGTTCTGTGCACACTGTCAGACCAGCGATCTGACTTTATACAGTAATATCCCACCCTGGGACAAAGTAAAAAAGTTAAAAAAATGAAAATCACATGTGTAAAAAAAGCGCTGAAAAGACTGAACATGTGAACAGCAAGCCGATGATACATGCAAATGCACCTGCTCTGTCTTTTGAGAGCTCTCCTGCCACTTCTAGAGCAGAATCCTCCTGATAAAGCTGTGGTGTGCCCCTACCAGCACCGCCTCTGTCCTGCAGTGACATCTTATCTGCACACTCGACCTTTGCACTCTAGTTGTATACATATATATCCTGCTGATAAGACCCGGCCCTGCTCTCATTCTGACTGGGAGACAGAAGGGTTAAAGCTCATGCAACGCACCAAGCCCGCTGCCGTGATTTGCATGGGGACCACGCTCCCTGGTGACGTTGCGGAGCGGCCAGTGTGTGCATTCTGTACGGGCAAACGGGACGTGTTACGCAGGAGGCTCAGAGGCCAGCAGCGCCGCCTGTGTACGCGGGTGTGCGGACCTGAGCCGGCGCTCGGCATGCCGGAGCTGAGGGACATGGAGTGCGGTCGGTGAGCGGTCACCTCGAGCAGGGGCGTGCTGGCTTATGAAAAGGGCGGTGGATAGTATAGTCATGAGGGCGCCATGCTCCAACCCATTCTCCGCCCCTTCCCCCGCCTATTCTCTGCCCCAACCACCGGCTCTTGTGAAGGACATGCACCTCTACAGTATATACACCTCTATATACACCTCACAGCCCCCCCCATGCACCTCTATATACATCACAGCCCCCCCATGCACCTCTACAGTATATACACCTCACAGACCGTGTATATACTGTAGAGGTGCATGGGGCCGGGGGCTGTGAGGTGTATACACTGTAGAGGTGCATGATGCACCTCTACAGTGTATACTACACCTCACAGCCCCCCATGCACCTCTACAGTATATACACCTCACAGACCCCACCCATGCACTTCTACAGTATTTACATCTCACAGACCCCCCATGATGCACCTCTCTATATACATGTCATGTATAGTGTACAGTTCCTATAGCGTCTTGTGCTTGGTGCGAGGAAAACACAAGAGACACAGGTTGATATGAAATGACTTGTATTACTTCATACAAGCATGCAGAAAAGGTCACACAGTTTGCAGGAACAGAGGCAGGAGACGCAGCAGGCCAGAGTAACTTCAAGCTCTACAATAACTCTCCAAAGCAGGTTCAGGATCTCTTCTCTGTACCGTAATTCCTCTGCAAACATGGATTCACCAAACAGCAGGTTTCCAGAGTCCAAAAGTGTTCCAAAGTTCCTCAGTAGGAAATAGCTGGAGTCCAAAATCCTAGGTTTCCAGGAGTCAGGTCACAGGCTGACTGAAGCTTGATTCAGGAGCACTGATTGTTCAGCTGAGGCAGCTTAAGAAGCAAGAGGAGAGAATCAGGGCGGGAACATGAAAGCTGGAACCTCCATATTAACTGAGGGCAAGATAGCTGCAGCAAGACAGAAAGCAAAATGGCCGACGGAAAACTGAGTTTCAAGGAACATGTCAAAAGAGACAAAGAACCTTACATTATTCCCCCCTTAGGGACAACCTCCGGATGACCTCAGACCAGGCTTGTCAGGGTACCTCTGATGAAACTGGCGGAGCAGGCGAGGAGCATTTACATTATTGACTGGCTCCCATGAGTTGTCCTCCACTGGGTAGCCCTGCCATTTAATCAAATATTGCAACTGATTTCTGTACAACCTGGAATCTAGAATCCTTTCCACCATAAATTCTTCCTGACCATCGACCAGCACTGGGTCAGGGCAAGGAGAAGAGCGTCCAGGAAACGTATTGGGTGTTGCAGCCTTTAGTAGGGATACATGAAAGACAGGGTGGATTCTCATACTTCTGGGCAGTTGAAGACGACAAGCAACAGCACTTATAATCTTACTGATCTTATAAGGTCCAATGTACTTATGTCCCAATTTAGACGATGGAATCTTTATTTTAAGATTTCTGGTTGACAGCCAGACGAAATCTCCTACCTTGAAAGCTGGTGCAGGTTTACGAAATTTATCTGCTGCTTTCTTGTACCTTTCCTGAGCCAATTCTAGATTTTCCTTTAGAAGATCCATATTCTTTTGTAAAGAAGTGATTCTTTCAGCCACTGCCGGCAAGGGCGTATCTATGGGAAATCGAGGAAGAATGTAAAGGTACTGCCACACTAAACAATCCCGCTAGCGATAGCGATAAAGACGCATACTAATGCGATCGCTAGCGGGATTGTTTCTATATCGCTAAGTGCGGCTTAACTTAGCGATATAGTTAACGACGCTATCGCGGTTAGCGATCTTCTAACGACTTTAGCGGTACAAAAGTACCGCTAAATCGCTAAGAAAAGGTGCCACACTTAGCGATATATACTTACCTGCGGGGCGCCGACGATCTAAATAGGGTCCGGAACGATGTCAGCGACGAGCGAGATCACAGCAGGATCTCAGCAGGAGCTCGTCGCTGACAGATGCCGCACACAACAACATCGCTAACGGGATCGCTAAATAGTGACGTTTTTTAGCGATCCCGTTAGCGATGTTGTTTAGTGTGGCATACCCTTTAGGATGATAACCTAGATTGGAGTAAAAAGGAGACTGCTTAGTGGAGGCGCTCTGAGAGTTGTTATAAGAGAACTCAGCCAGTGGAAGTAGATCCACCCAATCATCTTGTAGGTGGCAGATAAAGCAGCGGAGATACTGCTCCAGGGTCTGATTGGTTCGTTCTGTCTGTCCATTAGTCTGGGGATGAAAAGCAGAAGAAAGGTTTACTTTAATGTCCAATGCAGCACAGAAATTTTGCCAAAACCTTGAAGTGAATTGCACCCCTCGATCCGAAATGACCTCATCCGGTACTCCATGTAAGCGAAACACATTCTTAATCATTAAGTCTGATGTCTGTTTTGCAGTGGGTAAACCGACACAAGGGATAAAATGAGCTGCCTTTGTTAGACGATCAACCACCACTAGAATGGTGTTCTTCCCTTGAGAGGTTGGTAACTCCACAATGAAGTCCATAGAAATGGATCCCCACGGGCGGGACGGGGTGGGAAGAGGTTGTAACAGACCAGTTGGTGAGGAGCGAGGTGTTTTGCATCTTGCACAGACTTCACATGAAGTGACATAGTTTAAAACATCTTTCCTGTAAGTGGGCCACCAAAAGAAACGAGAAAGAAATTCTTGTGTCTTTAGAATTCCCCTATGCCCGGCTATCTTGGAATCGTGGATGAGTTGCAATACTCTCAATCTGTGTAATGTATGTAGTACAGTTCATAAAGTGTCTTGTGCTTGGGTGCGATGAAAACACAGGAGTCACAGGTTTGATATAGAAAAGTCCTGTATTACTTCATACAAGTTGGCAGAAATAGTCACACAGTTTGCAGACACAGAAACAGGAGACACAGCAGGCCAGAGTACTCCAAGCTCAGCAATCACTCTCCAATACAGATTCAGGATCTTCTTCTCTGTTACCGTAAGTCCATGCAAACGTGGGTCTTTCAAGAGCAGGGTTCAGAGTCCACAAGTGCTTCAGAGTTCCTCAGTAGGAATAGCTGGAGTACAAGGTCCAAGGCTTACAGGAGTCAAGTCACAGGTTCACTGCAGGCTAGATTCTGAAGCACTGATTGCTCAGCTGTGGCTGCTTAAGAAGCAAAGGAGAGAATCAGGGCGGGAACATGCAAGCTGGAAACTCCATTTTGACTGAGGGCAAGATAGCTGCAGCAAGACAGAAAGTAAAATGGCTGACAAACAAACTGAGTTTCAGGAATATATACATAGAACCTTACATTACTCCCCCTTAAGGACAACCTCCGGATGACCTCAGACCAGCTTGTGTGGGTACCTCTGATGAAACTGACGGAGCAAGCGAGGAGCATTAACGTTATTGACCGGTTCCCATGAGTTGTCCTCCACTGGATAGCCCTGCCATTTAATCAGATATTGTAACTGATTTCTATACAACCTGGAATCTAAAATCCTTTCCACCACAAATTCTTCCTGACCATCGACTAGCACTGGGTCAGGGCAAGGAGAGGAACGTCCAGGAAACGTATTGGGTGTCGCAGCCTTTAGTAGGATACATGAAAGACAGGGTGGATTCTCATAGTTCTGGGCAGTTGAAGACGACAAGCAACGGCACTTATAATTTTACTGATTTTATAGGGTCCAATGTACTTATGTCCCAACTTAGACGATGGAATCCTTAACTTAAGATTTCTGGTTGACAGCCAGACCAAGTCTCCTACCTTGAAAGCTGGTGCAGGTTTACGAAATTTATCTGCTGCTTTCTTGTACCTTTCTTGAGCCGATTCCAGATTTTCCTTTAGAAGATCCATATTCTTCTGTAAAGACGTGATTCTTTCAGCCACTGCTGGTAAAAGGCGTTTCTATGGGAAATCGTGGTAGAATGTTAGGATGATAACCTAGATTAGAGTAAAAAGGAGACTGTTTAGTGGAGGCACTCTGAGAGTTGTTATACGAGAACTCAGCTAATGGAAGTAGATCCACCCAATCATCCTGTAGGTGGCAGATAAAGCAGCGGAGATACTGCTCCAGGGTTTGATTGGTTCGTTCGGTCTGTCCATTAGTCTGGGGATGAAAAGCAGAAGAAAGGTTTACTTTAATGTCCAATGTTGCACAGAAATTTTGCCAAAACCTAGAAGTGAATTGCACCCCTCGATCCGAAATAACCTCATCCGGTACTCCATGTAAGCGAAACACATCTTTAATCATCAAATCTGATGTCTGTTTTGCAGTGGGTAAGCCGACACAAGGGATAAAATGAGCTGCCTTTGTTAGACGGTCAACCACCACTAGAATGGTGTTTCTTCCCCTGAGAGGTTGGTAACTCCACAATGAAGTCCATAGAAATGGATCCCCACGGGCGGGACGGGGTGGGAAGAGGCTGTAACAGACCAGTTGGTGAGGAGCGAGGTGTTTTGCATCTTGCACAGACCTCACATGAAGTGACATAATTCAAAACATCCTTCCTGCAAGTGGGCCACCAAAAGAAACGAGAAAGAAATTCCTGTGTCTTTAGAATTCCTCTATGCCCAGCTATCTTGGAATCGTGAATGAGTTGCAATACTCTTAATCTGAATGTTTCAGGAATATACAGACGTTGTCCCTGAATCCACACACCATTCTTAAAGACAAGACTTACGTCCCTTGGGGGTTGTGCCAAAAAGGAATCCGCATGGTATGCTTCCTTGATGTCCTTAAGTAGGTCTTGATTATTAATTACTCCTAGGAATCTAGAGTCAGGAAGAATAGTCTTAGGAGGAGTAATTGGACGTTCTCTGCTGAGTAAATCCAGGAGAGAGTGCATCAGCCTTTCCATTGCGCGATCCTGGTCTATAAGAGATGATAAAATTAAATTGGTTTAAGAAAAGATTCCAGCGAGCCTGGCGAGGAGTCAGCACTTAGCCGACCTGATAAACTCAAGGTTACGATGGTCTGTCAGGACGACTATTTGCTGTGCAGCTCCCTGAAGAAGGTGTCTCCATTCTTTGAAGGCGGCAATAATGGCCAACAACTCTCTATTGCCCACATCGTAGTTCCTCTCAGCCGAAGACAACTGCTGGGAAAAGAAGGCACAGGATGCAAGACATTCTCTCACCTGTTCTCTGAGAGAGTATAGCTCCAACGGCACAGTCTGAAGCATCCACCTCTATTATGAAGGCAAGCTCGGGGTTGGGATGTACTAGGATAGGTGCAGTGGTAAATTTATCTTTTAGATGGAAAATGCTTTCTGGGCTTGGGGAGTCCAGGAAAACCTAGACTCTTTCCGGGTAAGTTGAGTGATAGTGACACTACCTCAAGAAAATTTCTAATGAAACGTCTATAAAGTTGGCAAACCCGATGAAGCGCTGTACCTCCTTCACAATTTCTAGGACTTGGCCAATCCTTGATGGCTTGGGTTTTGCTTCCATCCATACTAATTCCTTGTGTAGACGTACATACCCCAGAAATTGAATTTCGGTCCTATGGAATTCACACTTTTCAAGTTTGATGTAAAGATGATTTTGTCTTAGACGTTCCAAGACCATTCTCACATGTCCATGATGTTCCTCTGTGGAGTTAGAAAAAATTAGAATATCATCCAAATAAATTACCACGAATGTATCTAGGAGATCCCTGAAGATGTCATTCACCAAGTGTTGGAAAGTGGCTGGGCGGTACTCAGACCAAAAGGCATAACTAGATATTCAAAGTGTCCATAGCGTGACCTGAATGCAGTCTTCCATTCATCCCCAGGTCTAATACGGACTAAGTTATAGGCCCCACGAAGATCTAGTTTAGAAAAAATTTTGGCATGTCGCACTCTCTCCAATAACTCAGGGATTAAAGCAATGGATAACGGTTTCTAATAGTAACCTTATTGAGTTCCCTATAGTCTACGCATGGTTTTTAGAGATCCATCTTTCTTCTTTACAAAGAAGATGGGTGCACCTGCAGGAGATGAAGAGGGGCGTATGAAGCCCTTGGCTAGATTTTCGTCTATGTAATCCTTTAAAGCCTTTAGCTCGGGCCCCGCCAGGGGGTAGATCTTACCAAAGGTATCTCTGCTCCAGGCAATAATTCAATTGGACAATCATATGGACGTGAGGAGGAAGATGGTCAGCGTTCTTCTTGTCACATAAATCCACATAGTCCTGGTATACAGCTGGTATTCAGGGACTGCATGGTTACTTAGGAACGACAAGCTGAAACTTTTGGACCATCTGTTTCTTTTTTGGAAAGGTAATTCCTTGGCCTCCCAGTTAATGGTAGGATTTTGACCTGCAGCCATGGTACCCTAAATAATGGGAAAGTGGGGAGAAGAATAAGCATAAAAGGACATTTCTCTAATGACTTTACCCATAAGAACCCTCAAAGGGTCTGTTTCCTGATCCACGGTCCAGAGGTCACAGGGACCATCCACAGTTTCCATCTGTACTGGATACCTTCTTCACGAAAAGTATTCCCTGTTTCAAAAAGCAAAGGAGACAACCATAAAATTTCCACTTGCCCCTGGTCGATCATACAACTAGACACCCAACTGATCAACCCAGGTTTGATGGAAAGAAAGCAATAGAATTGTTTTTTTTTACAACCACTGGGAAAACCGCTAGGAAACTTGAAAAATGGCAGCGTTTACCAGTCAAAAATCCTCAGAGTACGAGTTTAAAAACCAGAAATCAAATCTGTTTCGCAGATCTCCGGAGCCTGAGCTCGACCTACAGATCCCCCTCGCAAAACCACAATGAATAGTGCGCAGTAGTCCTTTCAGAACGGCTGGGGGGGTTTATAATGAATGCCCCGACTACCACAATAAAAAAAATAATTCTCCTTAAAACGATGTTCCTTGCGTCATCACAAACCCCCGTTTTAAAGATCACCTGAGGGTTTTATTCAGTTTCCCCCTGAACCTACTCAAAGGGTTTCCCTTAAACTGGGGAGGAAGGGAGGAAAAGGTTTGTACATTGCTTTCGAAACCATCTCTCTTGCCTGCTTCAGTCAACAGTATAATACGGATCAGTATTAATAAATCACCTAACCAGGGGAGGGGCGGCACGGCAAGTTCATCCTTAATCAGGGAAACCCCTTTCGAAAAATAGATTTTTTTTCGGAAATGTCCCAGGGGGATCAACCCATCTCCTGAAATCCAACTAATTTAGCTACCGGTGCTTACCTTGGCGCAAAGCAACATGCTGCTTCACTGTTCACCTCGATTGGGGGCATCAAACACCTGCCCCAGGCTGAAAAAAAATCATCCGGGGATTCAAACAATCATCCTCAGTCTCATCAAGGGTTTGCCCCCAATAAAGCCTTGTTGGGAACAAAATAATTATATAAGCCCCTTTAAACGTTCATGGAAAAATTTAAGCTGTGCAGAAAAAAAAAAAAATTTCAATGATTA
>JARQOD010000001.1:94269748-94330309 GCA_033576555.1 Oophaga sylvatica
AGACTGAACATGTGAACAGCAAGCCGATGATACATGCAAATGCACCTGCTCTGTCTTTTGAGAGCTCTCCTGCCACTTCTAGAGCAGAATCCTCCTGATAAAGCTGTGGTGTGCCCCTACCAGCACCGCCTCTGTCCTGCAGTGACATCTTATCTGCACACTCGACCTTTGCACTCTAGTTGTATACATATATATCCTGCTGATAAGACCCGGCCCTGCTCTCATTCTGACTGGGAGACAGAAGGGTTAAAGCTCATGCAACGCACCAAGCCCGCTGCGTGATTTGCATGGGGACCACGCTCCCTGGTGACGTTGCGGAGCGGCCAGTGTGTGCATTCTGTACGGGCAAACGGGACGTGTTACGCAGGAGGCTCAGAGGCCAGCAGCGCCGCCTGTGTACGCGGGTGTGCGGACCTGAGCCGGCGCTCGGCATGCCGGAGCTGAGGGACATGGAGTGCGGTCGGTGAGCGGTCACCTCGAGCAGGGGCGTGCTGGCTTATGAAAAGGGCGGTGGATAGTATAGTCATGAGGGCGCCATGCTCCAACCCATTCTCCGCCCCTTCCCCCGCCTATTCTCTGCCCCAACCACCGGCTCTTGTGAAGGACATGCACCTCTACAGTATATACACCTCTATATACACCTCACAGCCCCCCCCATGCACCTCTATATACATCACAGCCCCCCCATGCACCTCTACAGTATATACACCTCACAGACCGTGTATATACTGTAGAGGTGCATGGGGCCGGGGGCTGTGAGGTGTATACACTGTAGAGGTGCATGATGCACCTCTACAGTGTATACTACACCTCACAGCCCCCCATGCACCTCTACAGTATATACACCTCACAGACCCCACCCATGCACTTCTACAGTATTTACATCTCACAGACCCCCCATGATGCACCTCTCTATATACATGTCATGTATAGTGTACAGTTCCTATAGCGTCTTGTGCTTGGGTGCGAGGAAAACACAAGAGACACAGGTTGATATGAAATGACTTGTATTACTTCATACAAGCATGCAGAAAAGGTCACACAGTTTGCAGGAACAGAGGCAGGAGACGCAGCAGGCCAGAGTAACTTCAAGCTCTACAATAACTCTCCAAAGCAGGTTCAGGATCTCTTCTCTGTACCGTAATTCCTCTGCAAACATGGATTCACCAAACAGCAGGTTTCCAGAGTCCAAAAGTGTTCCAAAGTTCCTCAGTAGGAAATAGCTGGAGTCCAAAATCCTAGGTTTCCAGGAGTCAGGTCACAGGCTGACTGAAGCTTGATTCAGGAGCACTGATTGTTCAGCTGAGGCAGCTTAAGAAGCAAGAGGAGAGAATCAGGGCGGGAACATGAAAGCTGGAACCTCCATATTAACTGAGGGCAAGATAGCTGCAGCAAGACAGAAAGCAAAATGGCCGACGGAAAACTGAGTTTCAAGGAACATGTCAAAAGAGACAAAGAACCTTACATTATTCCCCCCTTAGGGACAACCTCCGGATGACCTCAGACCAGGCTTGTCAGGGTACCTCTGATGAAACTGGCGGAGCAGGCGAGGAGCATTTACATTATTGACTGGCTCCCATGAGTTGTCCTCCACTGGGTAGCCCTGCCATTTAATCAAATATTGCAACTGATTTCTGTACAACCTGGAATCTAGAATCCTTTCCACCATAAATTCTTCCTGACCATCGACCAGCACTGGGTCAGGGCAAGGAGAAGAGCGTCCAGGAAACGTATTGGGTGTTGCAGCCTTTAGTAGGGATACATGAAAGACAGGGTGGATTCTCATACTTCTGGGCAGTTGAAGACGACAAGCAACAGCACTTATAATCTTACTGATCTTATAAGGTCCAATGTACTTATGTCCCAATTTAGACGATGGAATCTTTATTTTAAGATTTCTGGTTGACAGCCAGACGAAATCTCCTACCTTGAAAGCTGGTGCAGGTTTACGAAATTTATCTGCTGCTTTCTTGTACCTTTCCTGAGCCAATTCTAGATTTTCCTTTAGAAGATCCATATTCTTTTGTAAAGAAGTGATTCTTTCAGCCACTGCCGGCAAGGGCGTATCTATGGGAAATCGAGGAAGAATGTAAAGGTACTGCCACACTAAACAATCCCGCTAGCGATAGCGATAAAGACGCATACTAATGCGATCGCTAGCGGGATTGTTTCTATATCGCTAAGTGCGGCTTAACTTAGCGATATAGTTAACGACGCTATCGCGGTTAGCGATCTTCTTAACGACTTTAGCGGTACAAAAGTACCGCTAAATCGCTAAGAAAAGGTGCCACACTTAGCGATATATACTTACCTGCGGGGCGCCGACGATCTAAATAGGGTCCGGAACGATGTCAGCGACGAGCGAGATCACAGCAGGATCTCAGCAGGGAGCTCGTCGCTGACAGATGCCGCACACAACAACATCGCTAACGGGATCGCTAAATAGTGACGTTTTTTAGCGATCCCGTTAGCGATGTTGTTTAGTGTGGCATACCCTTTAGGATGATAACCTAGATTGGAGTAAAAAGGAGACTGCTTAGTGGAGGCGCTCTGAGAGTTGTTATAAGAGAACTCAGCCAGTGGAAGTAGATCCACCCAATCATCTTGTAGGTGGCAGATAAAGCAGCGGAGATACTGCTCCAGGGTCTGATTGGTTCGTTCTGTCTGTCCATTAGTCTGGGGATGAAAAGCAGAAGAAAGGTTTACTTTAATGTCCAATGCAGCACAGAAATTTTGCCAAAACCTTGAAGTGAATTGCACCCCTCGATCCGAAATGACCTCATCCGGTACTCCATGTAAGCGAAACACATTCTTAATCATTAAGTCTGATGTCTGTTTTGCAGTGGGTAAACCGACACAAGGGATAAAATGAGCTGCCTTTGTTAGACGATCAACCACCACTAGAATGGTGTTCTTCCCTTGAGAGGTTGGTAACTCCACAATGAAGTCCATAGAAATGGATCCCCACGGGCGGGACGGGGTGGGAAGAGGTTGTAACAGACCAGTTGGTGAGGAGCGAGGTGTTTTGCATCTTGCACAGACTTCACATGAAGTGACATAGTTTAAAACATCTTTCCTGTAAGTGGGCCACCAAAAGAAACGAGAAAGAAATTCTTGTGTCTTTAGAATTCCCCTATGCCCGGCTATCTTGGAATCGTGGATGAGTTGCAATACTCTCAATCTGTGTAATGTATGTAGTACAGTTCATAAAGTGTCTTGTGCTTGGGTGCGATGAAAACACAGGAGTCACAGGTTTGATATAGAAAAGTCCTGTATTACTTCATACAAGTTGGCAGAAATAGTCACACAGTTTGCAGACACAGAAACAGGAGACACAGCAGGCCAGAGTACTCCAAGCTCAGCAATCACTCTCCAATACAGATTCAGGATCTTCTTCTCTGTTACCGTAAGTCCATGCAAACGTGGGTCTTTCAAGAGCAGGGTTCAGAGTCCACAAGTGCTTCAGAGTTCCTCAGTAGGAATAGCTGGAGTACAAGGTCCAAGGCTTACAGGAGTCAAGTCACAGGTTCACTGCAGGCTAGATTCTGAAGCACTGATTGCTCAGCTGTGGCTGCTTAAGAAGCAAAGGAGAGAATCAGGGCGGGAACATGCAAGCTGGAAACTCCATTTTGACTGAGGGCAAGATAGCTGCAGCAAGACAGAAAGTAAAATGGCTGACAAACAAACTGAGTTTCAGGAATATATACATAGAACCTTACATTACTCCCCCCTTAAGGACAACCTCCGGATGACCTCAGACCAGGCTTGTGTGGGTACCTCTGATGAAACTGACGGAGCAAGCGAGGAGCATTAACGTTATTGACCGGTTCCCATGAGTTGTCCTCCACTGGATAGCCCTGCCATTTAATCAGATATTGTAACTGATTTCTATACAACCTGGAATCTAAAATCCTTTCCACCACAAATTCTTCCTGACCATCGACTAGCACTGGGTCAGGGCAAGGAGAGGAACGTCCAGGAAACGTATTGGGTGTCGCAGCCTTTAGTAGGGATACATGAAAGACAGGGTGGATTCTCATAGTTCTGGGCAGTTGAAGACGACAAGCAACGGCACTTATAATTTTACTGATTTTATAGGGTCCAATGTACTTATGTCCCAACTTAGACGATGGAATCCTTAACTTAAGATTTCTGGTTGACAGCCAGACCAAGTCTCCTACCTTGAAAGCTGGTGCAGGTTTACGAAATTTATCTGCTGCTTTCTTGTACCTTTCTTGAGCCGATTCCAGATTTTCCTTTAGAAGATCCATATTCTTCTGTAAAGACGTGATTCTTTCAGCCACTGCTGGTAAAGGCGTTTCTATGGGAAATCGTGGTAGAATGTTAGGATGATAACCTAGATTAGAGTAAAAAGGAGACTGTTTAGTGGAGGCACTCTGAGAGTTGTTATACGAGAACTCAGCTAATGGAAGTAGATCCACCCAATCATCCTGTAGGTGGCAGATAAAGCAGCGGAGATACTGCTCCAGGGTTTGATTGGTTCGTTCGGTCTGTCCATTAGTCTGGGGATGAAAAGCAGAAGAAAGGTTTACTTTAATGTCCAATGTTGCACAGAAATTTTGCCAAAACCTAGAAGTGAATTGCACCCCTCGATCCGAAATAACCTCATCCGGTACTCCATGTAAGCGAAACACATCTTTAATCATCAAATCTGATGTCTGTTTTGCAGTGGGTAAGCCGACACAAGGGATAAAATGAGCTGCCTTTGTTAGACGGTCAACCACCACTAGAATGGTGTTCTTCCCCTGAGAGGTTGGTAACTCCACAATGAAGTCCATAGAAATGGATCCCCACGGGCGGGACGGGGTGGGAAGAGGCTGTAACAGACCAGTTGGTGAGGAGCGAGGTGTTTTGCATCTTGCACAGACCTCACATGAAGTGACATAATTCAAAACATCCTTCCTGCAAGTGGGCCACCAAAAGAAACGAGAAAGAAATTCCTGTGTCTTTAGAATTCCTCTATGCCCAGCTATCTTGAATCGTGAATGAGTTGCAATACTCTTAATCTGAATGTTTCAGGAATATACAGACGTTGTCCCTGAATCCACACACCATTCTTAAAGACAAGACTTACGTCCCTTGGGGGTTGTGCCAAAAAGGAATCCGCATGGTATGCTTCCTTGATGTCCTTAAGTAGGTCTTGATTATTAATTACTCCTAGGAATCTAGAGTCAGGAAGAATAGTCTTAGGAGGAGTAATTGGACGTGTCTCTGCTGAGTAAATCCAGGAGAGAGTGCATCAGCCTTTCCATTGCGCGATCCTGGTCTATAAGAGATGATAAAATTAAATTGGTTTAAGAAAAGATTCCAGCGAGCCTGGCGAGGAGTCAGGCACTTAGCCGACCTGATAAACTCAAGGTTACGATGGTCTGTCAGGACGACTATTTGCTGTGCAGCTCCCTGAAGAAGGTGTCTCCATTCTTTGAAGGCGGCAATAATGGCCAACAACTCTCTATTGCCCACATCGTAGTTCCTCTCAGCCGAAGACAACTGCTGGGAAAAGAAGGCACAGGGATGCAAGACATTCTTCTCACCTGTTCTCTGAGAGAGTATAGCTCCAACGGCACAGTCTGAAGCATCCACCTCTATTATGAAGGCAAGCTCGGGGTTGGGATGTACTAGGATAGGTGCAGTGGTAAATTTATCTTTTAGATGGGAAAATGCTTTCTGGGCTTGGGGAGTCCAGGAAAACCTAGACTCTTTCCGGGTAAGTTGAGTGATAGGTGACACTACCTCAGAGAAATTTCTAATGAAACGTCTATAGAAGTTGGCAAACCCGATGAAGCGCTGTACCTCCTTCACATTTCTAGGACTTGGCCAATCCTTGATGGCTTGGGTTTTGCTTCCATCCATACTAATTCCTTGTGTAGACAGTACATACCCCAGAAATTGAATTTCGGTCCTATGGAATTCACACTTTTCAAGTTTGATGTAAAGATGATTTTGTCTTAGACGTTCCAAGACCATTCTCACATGTCCATGATGTTCCTCTGTGGAGTTAGAAAAAATTAGAATATCATCCAAATAAATTACCACGAATGTATCTAGGAGATCCCTGAAGATGTCATTCACCAAGTGTTGGAAAGTGGCTGGGGCGGTACTCAGACCAAAAGGCATAACTAGATATTCAAAGTGTCCATAGCGTGACCTGAATGCAGTCTTCCATTCATCCCCAGGTCTAATACGGACTAAGTTATAGGCCCCACGAAGATCTAGTTTAGAAAAAATTTTGGCATGTCGCACTCTCTCCAATAACTCAGGGATTAAAGGCAATGGATAACGGTTTCTAATAGTAACCTTATTGAGTTCCCTATAGTCTACGCATGGTTTCAGAGATCCATCTTTCTTCTTTACAAAGAAGATGGGTGCACCTGCAGGAGATGAAGAGGGGCGTATGAAGCCCTTGGCTAGATTTTCGTCTATGTAATCCTTTAAAGCCTTTAGCTCGGGCCCCGCCAGGGGGTAGATCTTACCAAAAGGTATCTCTGCTCCAGGCAATAATTCAATTGGACAATCATATGGACGGTGAGGAGGAAGATGGTCAGCGTTCTTCTTGTCACATAAATCCACATAGTCCTGGTATACAGCTGGTAGTTCAGGGACTGACATGGTTACTTTAGGAACAGAGCAAGCTGAAACTTTTGGACTCATCTGTTTCTCTGGAAAGTGTAATTCCTTGGTCTCCCAGTTAATGGTAGGATTCTGAGCCTGCAGCCATGGTAGCCCTAGAATAATGGGAAAGTGGGGAGAAGAGATAAGCATAAAGGACAGTTTCTCTTAATGATCTTTACCCATAAGAACCCTCAAAGGCTCTGTTTCCTGATCCACTGGTCCAGAGGTCAGCAGGGAGCCATCCACAGTTTCCATCTGTACTGGAGTAGCCTTCTTCACTGAACGTATTCCCTGTTTCAGAGCAAAGGAGACATCCATAAAATTTCCACTTGCCCCTGAGTCGATCATAGCAGAGCTAGACACCCAAGCTGAGTCAACCCAGAGTTTGATGGAAAGAAAGCAATGAGAATTGTTTTTCTTACAACTCAGCTGGGACACCGCTGAGGAAACTTGAAAAATGGCAGCGTTTACACAGTCAACGTCCTCAGAGGTAACGGAGTTTAAGTCCGAGAAATCAAGATCTGTTGCTGCAGATCTCTCTGGAGCCTGAGGCTCGGACCTGACAGATCCCCTCTCGCAACACTCACAATGAATGAGTGCTGCAGTAGTCTTACGAGAACGGCTGGGGCAGTTTATAATGAAGTGCCCTGACTTACCACAATAAAAACATAGATTCTCCTTAAAACGATGTTCCTTGCGTGCATCACTAACCCGTCGTTGTAAAGAGTCTACCTGCATGGGTTCAGGTTCAGGTTCCCGTGTAATCCTACTCAAAGGTTCCTTAGCTGGAGAGGAAGGTAGGAAAAGGTTAGTACGATTGCTTTCGAACCATCTCTCTTGCCTGCGTTCAGTCAGACGAGTATCAATACGGATGCAGTAGTTAATAAAGTCACCTAACGCAGTGGGAGGGTCGGCACGAGCAAGTTCATCCTTAATCAGTGGAGATAACCCCTTTCGAAAAATAGATTTTTTGGCGGAACTGTCCCAGGTGGTATCAAGGGCCCATCTCCTGAAATCCAAGGCATATTCAGCTACCGAGTGCTTACCTTGGCGCAAAGCTAACATGGCTGCTTCAGCTGTTGCACCTCGATTGGGGTCATCAAACACCTGCCCCATGGCTGAAATAAAATCATCAAGGTGATTCAAACAATCATCCTCAGTCTCAATCAGAGGGTTTGCCCACATTAAAGCCTTGTTGGTAAGCAACATAATTATAGTAAGCACCTTAGATCGTTCAGTGGGAAATTGTGAAGCATGTGCAGAAAAAAAAAGATTGCATTGATTAATAAATCCCCTGAATTTCTCACGTTCACCGCCAAAACGAAAAGGGGGCAACTTGGGAATCCCAGCACTCAGGGCTATGGCAGGAGCCTGGACTCGCCCCTCTAGAACCTCAATCCTGGCTCGCAAATCCTGGGTAGTCTGTCCAACCACTTGCAAATTGTGATTATTGAGGTCCTGTAGATTTGTAAAACGGGTCTTTATATTCTGCAAATCTGCAAGGATATTATCAGTCACTCCGCAAAGTTCCTTTATGCGGGCCTCCATTTTCCAGATCTTTTAAGACAGGATTACTGGAAGAAGAGGAGAGAAAAAAAAACAATAGTGTTCACCTGTGGCAACACTGCAGAGAGAAAAAAAAATTAAGGGAACTGCTCACCTGGAATGGTTGTGAGAAGTCACAACCACTATCATCACAGAAAGTTTCAACCAGACATCTGATATCCAGAGTTACAGCAGACAAAAAAGAGAAAAAAAAGGAAAAAAAAAAAACAATAGTGTTTACCTGTGGTAACACTGCAAAAAGAAAAAACTTAAGGGAATTGCTCACCTGGAATGGTTGTGAGAAGTCACAACCACTGTCATCACAGAAAGTACAACCGGACGTCTGATATCAGTACAGCAGACACAGCCTTCCAGACCCAGCAGACACTAACGTTTTGGCTTCAGAATCTTGTAATGTATGTAGTACAGTTCATAAAGCGTCTTGTGCTTGGGTGCGATGAAAACACAGGAGTCACAGGTTTGATATAGAAAAGTCCTGTATTACTTCATACAAGTTGGCAGAAATAGTCACACAGTTTGCAGACACAGAAACAGGAGACACAGCAGGCCAGAGTAATCCAAGCTCAGCAATCACTCTCCAATACAGATTCAGGATCTTCTTCTCTGTTACCGTAAGGCAATGGATAACGGTTTCTAATAGTAACCTTATTGAGTTCCCTATAGTCTATGCAGGGTCTCAGAGATCCATCTTTCTTCTTCACAAAGAAGATGGGTGCACCTGCGGGAGATGAAGAGGGGCGTATGAAGCCTTTGGCTAGATTTTTATCTATGTAGTCCTTCAAAGCTTTTAGCTCGAGCCCCGCTAGGGGTAGATCTTACCAAAAGGTATCTCGGCTCCAGGCAATAATTCGATTGGACCATCATATGGACGGTGAGGAGGAAGCTGATCAGCGTTCTTCTTGTCACATAAATCCACATAGTCCTGGTATACAGCTGGTAGTTCAGGGACTGACATGGTTCCTTTAGGAACAGAGCAAGCTGAAACTCCTTGACTCATCTGTTTCTCCGGAAAGTGTAATTCCTTGGTCTCCCAGTTAATCGTAGGATTCTGCGCCTGTAGCCATGGTAGCCCTAGAATAATGGGAAAGTGGGGAGAAGAGATAAGCATAAAAGACATTTTCTCCTGATGATCTTTACCCATAAGGACCCTCAAAGGTTCTGTTTCCTGATCCACTGGTCCAGAGGTCAGCAGGGAGCCATCCACAGTCTCCATCTGTACTGGAGTAGCCTTCTTCACTGAACGTATCCCCTGTTTCAGAGCAAAGGAGATATCCATAAAATTTCCACTTGCTCCTGAGTCGATCATAGCAGAGCTAGACACCCAGACTGAGTCAACCCAGAGTTTGATGGAAAGGAAGCAATGAGAATTGTTTCTTTTACAACTCAGCTGGGACACCGCTGAGGAAACTTGAAAAATTGCAGCGTTTATACCGTCATTGTCCCCAGAACTAACAGAGTTTAAGTCCGAAAAATCAAGATCTCTTGCAGCAGATCTCTCTGGAATCTGAGGCTCGGACATGACAGAGCTCCTCTCGCAACACTCACAGTGAATGACTGCTGCAGTAGTCTTACGAGAACGGCTGGGGCAGTTTATAATGAAGTGCCCTGACTTACCACAGTAAAAACATAGATTTTCCTTTATACGATGTTCTTTGCGTGCATCACTAACCCGTCTTTGTAAAGAGTCCACCTGCATGGGTTCAGGTTCTGGTTCCCTTGTGATCCTACTCAAAGGTTCCTTAGCTGAGGAGGGAGGTAGGAAAAGGTTAGTGCGATTATTTTCGAACCATCTCTCTTGTCTGCGTTCAGTCAGACGAGCATCAATACGGATACAATAGTTAATAAAGTCACCTAACGCAGTGGGAGGGTCGGCACGAGCAAGTTCATCCTTAATCAGTGGAGACAACCCTTTCCGAAAAATAGATTTTTTGGCGGAAGTGTCCCAAGTGGTATCAAGAGCCCATCTCCTGAAATCCAAGGCATATTCGGCTACTGAACGCTTACCTTGGCGCAAAGTTAACATGGCTGCTTCAGCTGTTGCACCTCGATTGGGGTCATCAAACACCTGCCCCATGGCTGAAATAAAAGCATCAAGGTGATTCAAACAATCATCCTCAGTCTCAATCAGAGGGTTTGCCCACATCAAAGCCTTATTGGTAAGCAACATGATTATAGTAAGCACTTTGGAATCGTTCAGAGGGAAATTGTGAAGCATGTGCAGAGAAAAATAGATTGCATTGGTTAATAAATCCCCTGAATTTCTCACGTTCACCGCCAAAACGAAAAGGAGGTAACTTGGGGATCCCAGAACTCGGGGTTATGGCAGGAGCCTGGACTTGTTCCTCTAGAGCCTCAATCCTGGCTCGTAATTCCTGGGTAGTTTGTCCAAACACTTGCAAATTATGATTAGTGAGGTCCTGTAGGCTTGCAAAACGGGTCTTTATAGTCTGTATATCTGCAAGGATTGTATCAGTCACTCCGCAAAGCTCCTTTATGCGGGCCTCCATCTTCCAGATCTTTTAAGGCAGAAGTGCTGGAAGGAGAAGAGAAAAGGAAAAAAAACAAAAAAAACAATAGTGTTTACCTGTGGTAACACTCCAGAGTAACATTTAAGGGAATGCGCTCACCTGGAATGGTTGTGAGAAGTCACAACCACTGTCATCACAGAAGGTATTAAACGGACATCTGATATCCACAGTCACAGCAGACACGGCTTTCCCAGACCCAGCAGACACTAAACATTGGCTCCTGAATCTTGTCATGTATAGTGTACAGTTCCTATAGCGTCTTGTGCTTGGGTGCGAGGAAAACACATGAGACACAGGTTGATATGAAATGACTTGTATTACTTCATACAAGCATGCAGAAAAGGTCACACAGTTTGCAGGAACAGAGGCAGGAGACACAGCAGGCCAGAGTAACTTCAAGCTCTACAATAACTCTCCAAAGCAGGTTCAGGATCTCTTCTCTGTACCGTAATTCCTCTGCAAACATGGATTCACCAAACAGCAGGTTTCCAGAGTCCAAAAGTGTTCCAAAGTTCCTCAGTAGGAAATAGCTGGAGTCCAAAATCCTAGGTTTCCAGGAGTCAGGTCACAGGCTGACTGAAGCTTGATTCAGGAGCACTGATTGTTCAGCTGAGGCTGCTTAAGAAGCAAGAGGAGAGAATCAGGGCGGGAACATGAAAGCTGGAACCTCCATATTAACTGAGGGCAAGATAGCTGCAGCAAGACAGAAAGCAAAATGGCCGACGGAAAACTGAGTTTCAAGGAACATGTCAAAAGAGACAAAGAACCTTACAATACATCTCACAGCCCCCCAAGCACCTCTACAGTATATACACTTCAAAGACCCCAACCTCTATAATACACCTGACCTCACACAGACAGCCCCTGACTGTGCTTTACAGGGTTCAGCTCTCAGAGGTGACTCACAGCCGCCTCGCGCTTCCCGCCCTCACACAGGAGAATTCTCTCCATGGCAACGGGCACAGCGCAGGAGCCCCGCCCACTCCCGTCATGTGACCCTCGCCACTGCTCCCGCAGCCTCTTCCCCGCCCGCCCTCTCGCCGTCTCGCGTCACCGCAGCCGCAGGTCCTTGTCCTCCGTCCAGGGCCGGCTCCAGGTTTTTATGGGCCCCGGGCGAAAGAGCCTCAGTGGGCCCCTTTAACACAGACCACGATTCATGATGCACAGATACGGCAGAGAAATATGGGTACAGTACAATGCCAAATACTTCACTTCTTCCATTACATGAGTGATATCTATTGTAAATTGTACAATAGCTCAAAAACCGCCAAATCCTCACAGCGCACAGTACAGACCGGACAGTACAGTCCTCCATACAATATTATGGGCACCACAGTCTCCCCCTCATCACCCATATAATACCCCATGCAGGATGTCACCCCCCATATAATGCTCCATACAGAATACTGGTGTAAGGTTCTTTGTCTCTGTTGACATGTTCCTTGAAACTCAGTTTTCCGTCGGCTATTTTGCTTTCTGTCTTTCTGCAGCTCTTGCCCTCAGTTAATATGGAGTTCCAGTTTTCATGTTCCCGCCCTGATTCTTCCCTCTTGCTTCTTAAGCAGCCTCAGCTGAACAATCAGTGCTCCTGAATCAAGCCTCAGTCAGCCTGTGACCTGACTCCTGGAAGCCTTGGACTTGTACTCCAGCTATTCCCTACTGAGGAACCTTGGAACACTTTTGGACTTTGGAAACCTGCTGTTTGGTGAATCCATGTTTGCAGAGGAATTAGGTACAGAGAAGAGATCCTGAACCTGCTTTGGAGATTTATTGTAGTGCTTGAAATTACTCTGGCCTGCTGTGTCTCCTGACTCTGTTCCTGCAAACTGTGTGAACTTTTCAGCATGCTTGTATGAAGTAATACAAGTCATTTCATATCAACCTATGTCTCCTGTGTTTTCCTCGCACCCAAGCACAAGACGCTATAGGAACTGTACACTATACATGACAAGATTCAGGAGCCAATGTTTAGTGTCTGCTGGGTCTGGGAAAGCCGTGTCTGCTGTGACTGTGGATATCAGATGTCCGTTTAATACCTTATGTGATGACAGTGGTTGTGACTTCTCACAACCATTCCAGGTGAGCGCATTCCCTTAAAATTTTACTCTGCAGTGTTACCACAGGTAAACACTATTGTTTTTTTTTTTTTTTTTTCCTTTCCTCTTCTCCTTCCAGCACTTCTGCCTTAAAAGATCTGGAAGATGGAGGCCCGCATGAAGGAACTTTGCGGAGTGACTGATACAATCCTTTCAGATGTACAGACTTTAAAAACCCGTTTTGCAAGCCTACAGGACCTCACTAATCATAATTTGCAAGTGTTTGGACAGACTACCCAGGAATTGCGAGCCAGGATTGAGGCTCTAGAGGAACGAACCCAGGCTCCTGCCATAACCCCGAGTTCTGGGATCCCCAAATTACCTCCTTTTCGTTTTGGCGGTGAACGTGAGAAATTCAGGGGATTTATTAATCAATGCAATTTATTTTTCTCTGCACATGCTTCACAATTTCCCACTGAACGATCCAAAGTGCTTACTATAATCATGTTGCTTAGAAATAAGGCTTTGATGTGGGCAAACCCTCTGATTGAGACTGAGGATGATTGTTTGAATCACCTTGATGCTTTTATTTCAGCCATGGGGCAGGTGTTTGATGACCCCAATCGAGGTGCAACAGCTGAAGCAGCCATGTTAACTTTGCGGCAAGGTAAGCGTTCAGTAGCCGAATATGCCCTGGATTTCAGGAGATGGGCTCTTGATACCACTTGGGACACTTCCGCTAAGAAATCTATTTTTCGGAAAGGGTTGTCTCCACTGATTAAGGATGAACTTGCTCGTGCCGACCCTCCCACTGCGTTAGGTGACTTTATTAACTATTGTATTCGTATTGATGCTCGTCTGACTGAACGCAGACAAGAGAGATGGTTCGAAAATAATCGCACTAACCTTTTACTACCTCCCTCCTCAGCTAAGGAACCTTTGAGTAGGATCACAAGGGAACCAGAACCTGAACCCATGCAGGTGGACTCTTTACAAAGACGGGTTAGTGATGCACGCAAAGAACATCGTATAAAGGAAAATCTATGTTTCTACTGTGGTAAGTCAGGGCACTTCATTATAAACTGCCCCAGCCGTTCTCGTAAGACTACTGCAGCAGTCATTCACTGTGAGTGTTGCGAGAGGAGCTCTGTCATGTCCGAGCCTCAGGCTCCAGAGAGATCTGCTGCAAGAGATCTTGATTTCTCGGACTTAAACTCTGTTAGTTCTGGGGACGATGACGGTATAAACGCTGCAATTTTTCAAGTTTCCTCAGCGATGTCCCAGCTGAGTTGTAAAAGAAACAATTCTCATTGCTTCCTTTCCATCAAACTCTGGGTTGACTCAGTCTGGGTGTCTAGCTCTGCTATGATCGACTCAGGAGCAAGTGGAAATTTTATAGATATCTCCTTTGCTCTGAAACAGGGGATACGTTCAGTGAAGAAGGCTACTCCAGTACAGATGGAGACTGTGGATGGCTCTCTACTGACTTCTGGACCAGTGGATCAAGAAACAGAGCCTTTGAGGGTCCTTATGGGTAAAGATCATCAGGAGAAAATGTCTTTTATGCTTATCTCTTCTCCCCACTTTCCCATTATTCTAGGGCTACCATGGCTGCAGGCGCAGAATCCTACGATTAACTGGGAGACCAAGGAATTACACTTTCCGGAGAAACAGATGAGTCAAGGAGTTTCAGCTTGCTCTGTTCCTAAAGGAACCATGTCAGTCCCTGAACTACCAGCTGTATACCAGGACTATGTGGATTTATGTGACAAGAAGAACGCTGATCAGCTTCCTCCTCACCGTCCATATGATTGTCCAATTGAATTATTGCCTGGAGCCGAGATACCTTTTGGTAAGATCTACCCCCTAGCGGGGCCCGAGCTAAAAGCTTTGAAGGATTATATAGAGGAAAATTTAGCCAAGGGCTTCATACGCCCCTCTTCATCTCCCGCAGGTGCACCCATCTTCTTTGTGAAGAAGAAAGATGGATCTCTGAGACCCTGCATAGACTATAGGGAACTCAATAAGGTTACTATTAGAAACCCTGTTATCCATTGCCTTTAATCCCTGAGTGGTTGGAGAGAGTGCGGCACGCCAAAATTTTCTCTAAACTGGATCTCCGTGGGGCCTACAACTTGGTCCGTATTAGACCTGGGGATGAATGGAAGACTGCATTCAGGTCACGCTATGGACACTTTGAATATCTAGTTATGCCTTTTGGTCTGAGTACCTGCCCCAGCCACTTTCCAACACTTGGTGAATGACATCTTCAGGGATCTCCTAGATACATTTGTGGTGATTTATCTGGATGATATTCTAATTTTTTCTAACTCCACAGAGGAACATCATGGACATGTGAGAATGGTCTTAGAACGCCTAAGACAAAACCATCTCTACATCAAACTTGAAAAGTGTGAATTCCATAGGACCGAAATTCAATTTCTGGGGTATGTACTATCTACGCAAGGGATTAGTATGGATGGAAGCAAGACCCAAGCCATCAAGGATTGGCCAATTCCTAGAAATGTGAAGGAGGTGCAGCGCTTCATCGGGTTTGCCAACTTCTATAGACGTTTCATTAAAAATGTTTCTGAGGTAGTGTCACCTATCACCCAACTTACCCGGAAACAGTCTAGGTTCTCCTGGACCCGCCCAAACTCAGGAAGCATTTTCCTGTTTAAAGGATAAATTTACCACCGCACCTATCTTAGTACATCCCAACCCCGAGCTTGCCTTCATAATAGAGGTGGATGCTTCAGACTGTGCCGTTGGAGCTATACTCTCTCAGAGAACAGGTGAGAAGAATGTCTTGCATCCCTGTGCCTTCTTTTCCCAGCAGGTGTCTTCGGCTGAGAGGAACTACGATGTGGGCAATAGAGAATTGTTGGCCATTATTGCCACCTTCAAGGAATGAAGACACCTTCTTCAGGGAACTGCACAGCAAATAGTCGTCCTGACAGACCATCGTAACCTTGAATTTATCAGGTCGGCTAAGTGCCTGACTCCTCGCCAGGCTCGCTGGAATCTTTTCCTAAACCAATTTAATTTTGTAATTTCTTATAGACCAGGATCGCGCAATGGAAAGGCTGATGCACTCTCTAGGATTCATTCAGCAGAGACACGTCCACTTACTCCTCCTAAGACTATTCTTCCTGACTCTAGATTCCTGGAAGTGATTCATAATCAAGACCTACTTAAGGACATCAAGGAAGCATACCATGCGGATTCTTTGTTGGCTCAACCCCCAAGGGACGTAAGTCTTGTCTTTAAGAATGGTGTGTGGATTCAGGGACAACGTCTGTATATACCTGAAACAGTCAGATTGAGAGTATTGCAACTCATCCACGATTCCAAGATAGCCGGGCATAGGGGAATTCTAAAGACACAAGAATTTCTTTATCGTTTCTTTTGGTGGCCCACTTACAGGAAAGATGTTTTAAACTATGTCACTTCATGTGAAGTCTGTGCAAGATGCAAAACACCTCGCTCCTCACCAACTGGTCTGTTGCAACCTCTTCCCACCCCGTCCCGCCCGTGGGGATCCATTTCTATGGACTTCATTGTGGAGTTACCAACCTCTCAAGGGAAGAACACCATTCTAGTGGTGGTTGATCGTCTAACAAAGGCAGCTCATTTTATCCCTTGTGTCGGTTTACCCACTGCAAAACAGACATCAGATTTGATGATTAAGAATGTGTTTCGCTTACATGGAGTACCGGATGAGGTTATTTCGGATCGAGGGGTGCAATTCACTTCAAGGTTTTGGCAAAATTTCTGTGCAGCATTGGACATTAAAGTAAACCTTTCTTCTGCTTTTCATCCCCAGACTAATGGACAGACAGAACGAACCAATCAGACCCTGGAGCAGATTCTCCGCTGCTTTATCTGCCACCTACAAGATGATTGGGTGGATCTACTTCCACTGGCTGAGTTCTCTTATAACAACTCTCAGAGCGCCTCCACTAAGCAGTCTCCTTTTTACTCCAATCTAGGTTATCATCCTAACATTCTTCCTCGATTTCCCATAGATACGCCCTTGCCGGCAGTGGCTGATAGAATCACTTCTTTACAAAAGAATATGGATCTTCTAAAGGAAAATCTAGAATTGGCTCGGAAAGGTACAAGAAAGCAGCAGATAAATTTCGTAAACCTGCACCAGCTTTCAAGGTAGGAGATTTGGTCTGGCTGTCAACCAGAAATCTTAAATTAAAGATTCCATCGTCTAAATTGGGACATAAGTACATTGGACCTTATAAGATCAGTAAGATTATAAGTGCTGTTGCTTGTCGTCTTCAACTGCCCAGAACTATGAGAATCCACCCTGTCTTTCATGTATCCCTACTAAAGGCTGCAACACCCAATACGTTTCCTGGACGTTCTTCTCCTTGCCCTGACCCAGTGCTGGTCGATGGTCAGGAAGAATTTATGGTGGAAAGGATTCTAGATTCCAGGTTGTACAGAAATAAGTTGCAATATTTGATTAAATGGCAGGGCTACCCAGTGGAGAACAACTCATGGGAACCAATCAACAATGTAAATGCTCCTCGCCTGCTCCGCCAGTTTCATCAGAGGTACCCTGACAAGCCTGGTCTGAGGTCATCCGGAGGTTGTCCCTAAGGGGGGAGTAATGTAAGGTTCTTTGTCTCTGTTGACATGTTCCTTGAAACTCAGTTTTCCATCGGCCATTTTGCTTTCTGTCTTTCTGCAGCTCTTGCCCTCAGTTAATATGGAGTTCCAGTTTTCATGTTCCCGCCCTGATTCTTCCCTCTTGCTTCTTAAGCAGCCTCAGCTGAACAATCAGTGCTCCTGAATAAAGCCTCAGTCAGCCTGTGACCTGACTCCTGGAAGCCTTGGACTTGTACTCCAGCTATTCCCTACTGAGGAACCTTGGAACACTTTTGGACTTTGGAAACCTGCTGTTTGGTGAATCCATGTTTGCAGAGGAATTACGGTACAGAGAAGAGATCCTGAACCTGCTTTGCAGATTTATTGTAGTGCTTGAAATTACTCTGGCCTGCTGTGTCTCCTGACTCTGTTCCTGCAAACTGTGTGAACTTTTCAGCATGCTTGTATGAAGTAATACAAGTCATTTCATATCAACCTATGTCTCCTGTGTTTTCCTCACACCCAAGCACAAGACGCTATAGGAACTGTACACTATACATGACAACTGGACCCAAAATAATGCTCCATACAGAATACTGGACCCAATATAATGCTCCATACAGGATACTGGTCCCCATATAATGCTCCATACAGGATACTGGTCCCCATATAATGCTCCATACAGGATACTGGTCCCCATATAATGCTCCATACAAAATATGGAGCTCTCCTCTGCGCTGTACTGCGTTCTGCACTGTTACAGCTCAGGAAAGGGCGCTGTGGAAAGACTCCCCATTATCATCATGATTGCCTCCCCATCATCATCAATGCCTGCCCATCATCATCATCTTCTCCCCATCATCAATGCCTGCCCATTATCATCAATGCCTGCCCATTATCATCATCTTCTCCCCATCATCATCAATGCTCCCCATTATCAGCAATGCCTGCCCATCATCATCTCCTCCCCATCATCATCAATGTCTGCCCATCATCATCTTCTCCCCATCATCAATGCCTGCCCATTATCATCATCTTCTCCCCATCATCATCAATGCCTCCCCATTATCAGCAATGCCTGCCCATCATCATCTTCTCCCCATCATCAATGCCTCCCCATTATCAGCAATGCCTGCCCATCATCATCTTCTCCCCATCATCAATGCCTCCCCATTATCAGCAATGCCTGCCCATCATCATCTTCTCCCCATCATCAATGCCTCCCCATTATCAGCAATGCCTGCCCATCATCATCTTCTCCCCATCATCAATGCCTCCCCATTATCAGCAATGCCTGCCCATCATCATCTTCTCCCCATCATCAATGCCTCCCCATTATCAGCAATGCCTGCCCATCATCACACACAGACAGCACACAAGCACTCTCTCACATACATACATACACACACACACACACATACATACACACACAAAGCACCGCACTACATACACACACAGAGACACACACACAGAGACGTCTTACCTGTTCAGCGTCCCCGCGCTCTGTGCCACAGCCGGCCGCTGAATGATGACGTCATTCAGCACCGGCTGTGAGAGGAAGCGCTGGCGCCCCCTGGAGCCCGGAGCTGCGGCAGCGGAGGCACGGGAGAGGTAAGTATTGTTGCCAGCTGCTGCCGGGGCCCTGAGCAGGCGGGGGGGGGGGCCCAGTGGCGGCGCTGACACCGCTCTCCGCGCGGGGGTGCCAGACTGCGAGTGGGCCCCCCCACCTGCTCAGGGCCCCGGCACTGGCCCGGGTGTGCCGGGTGCTGACGCCGGCCCTGCCTCCGTCCTGCGGCGGATGGAGCGCCCACCCCGGATCGGATTCGGAGGCGCCGGCCGACTCCGAGGGCGCACCGGGACACGTCCCGGTGGGCCAGCACGCCCCTGACCTCGAGTGTGGGGGTGCTTCATCTCATCTCTGCAGCATGGCCACCCAGCAGCATGGGCCAGCGAGCCCCTGGACCTCCAGCATCATCCCCCCGGGTTACTCAATGGCTGTCGCATCAGGTGGCTGGCCACATGTACGGCAAGGATAAAGTTGCTGTGTATTGCCGAGCGCCTCTGTTCCTACAGCAGCACTATGGGGATCACATGGGCAGCTTTCACAGTGATTTCAATCCCACGGCGCTGATCGGCCGCGGATGGACCAATCAGCTACGCTTCATTTCCTGGACAGACAGACAGACAGGAAAAGGCAATTGTATATATTAGATTGTGTGGAAAGGAGAGAATTATTTTTGTTAACTTCGTCTAACCTGGCGCTCTGAGTTCGGTCAACATAAGATTAGAACATTTTCAGTTCCCAGATTCAAATTTTATCTACACACACATATATATATATTTACTTTTTAGATACATCTTTTTTCCCTTTTTATCTTCATTTAGCTAGATGAAGGCTGTTTTCCAGGCCAAATTTTTACAATTTTGACCAGTGTCATTTTATGAGGTAATAACTTTGGAACGCTTCAACGAATCCCACTGATTCTGGGATTGTTTTTTTCATGACATATTGTACTTCATGATATTGCTAAAATTTATTTGATATGATTTAGGAAAAAAAAACGGAAATTTGGAGAAAATTTTGAAATTTTGACATTTTTAATTGCTATGCCCTTAAATAAAAGAGTTATGTCACACAAAATATTTCATAAAAAAACATTTCCTACATGTCTACTTTACATCAGCACAAATTTTGAAGCATATTCTTTTTGTTAGGAGATTACAGGTCCTTCTCAAAAAATTAGCATATAGTGCTAAATTTCATTATTTTCCATAATGTAATGATTACAATTAAACTTTCATATATTTTAGATTCATTACACACCAACTGAAATTTGTCAGGTCTTTTATTGTTTAATACTGATGATTTTGGCATACAACTCCTGATAACCCAAAAAAACCTGTCTCAAAAAATTAGCATATCAAGAAAAGGTTCTCTAAACGACCTATTACCCTAATCTTCTGAATCAACTAATTAACTCTAAACACATGCAAAAGATTCCTGAGGCTTTTAAAAACTCCCTGCCTGGTTCATTACTCAAAACCCCCATCATGGGTAAGACTAGCGACCTGACTGATGTCAAGAAGGCCATCATTGACACCCTCAAGCAAGAGGGTAAGACTAAAGGGTATGCCACACTAAACAATATCGCTAACGGGATCGCTAAAAAACGTCACTATTTAGCGATCCCGTTAGCGATGTTGTTCAGTGCGGCAGCTTCCAGCGACGAGCTTCCTGCTGTGATCTCGCTCGTCGCTGGAATCGCTCCGGACCCTATTTTCTCGTCGGCGCTCCCGCTGGGTAAGTATCTAATCGCTGTGTGGCACCTTTTCTTAGCGATTTAGCGGTACTTTTGTACCGCTAAAGTCGTTAAGAAGATCGCTAACGGCGATAGCGTCGTTAACTATATCGCTAAATGTGGCCGCATTTAGCGATATAGAAACAATCCCGCTAGCGATCGCATTAGTATGCGTCGTTATCGTGATCGCTAGCGGGATTGTTTAGTGTGGCAGTACCTTTAGAAAGAAATTTCTCAACAAATAGGCTGTTCCCAGAGTGCTGTATCAAGGCACCTCAATGGGAAGTGTGTTGGAAGGAAACAATGTGGCAGAAAACGCTGTACAACGAGAAGAGGTGACCGGACTCTGAGGAAGATTGTGGAGAAGGACCGATTCCAGACCTTGGGGGACCTGAGGAAGCAGTGGACTGAGTCTGGTTGTAGAAACATCCAGAGCCACCGTGCACAGGCGTGTGCAGGAAATGGGCTACAGGTGCCGCATTCCCCAGGTAAAGCCACTTTTGAACCATAAACAGCGGCAGAAGCGCCTGACCTGGGCTACAGAGAAGCAGCACTGGACTGTTGCTAAGTGGTCCCAAGTACTTTTTTCTGATGAAAGCAAATTTTGCACGTCATTCGGAAATCAAGGTGCCAGAGTCTGGAGGAAGACTGGGGAGAAGGAAATGCCAAAATGCCTGAAGTCCAGTGTCAAGTACCCACAGTCAGTGATGGTGTGGGGTGCCATGTCAGCTGCTGGTGTTGGTCCACTGTGTTTCATCAAGGGCAGGGTCAATGCAGCTAGCTATCAGGAGATTTTGGAGCACTTCATGCTTCCATCGGCTGAAATGCTTTATGGAGATGAAGATTTCATTTTTCAGCACGACCTGGCACCTGCTCACAGTGCCAAAACCACTGGTAAATGGTTTACTGACCATGGTATTACTGTGCACAATTGGCCTGCCAACTCTCCTGACCTGAACCCCATAGAGAATCTGTGGGATATTGTGAAGAGAAAGTTGAGAGACGCAAGACCCAACACTTTGGATGAGCTTAAGGCCGCTATTGAAGCATCCTGGGCCTCCATAACACCTCAGCAGTGTCACAGGCTGATAGCCTCCATGCCACGCCGCATTGAAGCAGTCATTTCTGCAAAAGGATTCCCGACCAAGTATTGAGTGCATAACTGAACATTATTATTTGATGTTTTTTTTGTTTGTTTTTAAAAAACACTTTTATTTTATTGGACGGTTGAAATATGTTAATTTTTTGAGACAGGTTTTTTGGATTATCAGGAGTTGTATGCCAAAATCATCAGTATTAGAACAATAAAAGACCTGACAAATTTCAGTTGGTGTGTAATGATTCTAAAATATATGAAAGTTTAATTGTAATCATTACATTATGGAAAATAATGAAATTTTGCACTATATGCTAATTTTTTGAGAAGGACCTGTATAAGGGTTAAAAGTTGACCATCGTTTTCTCATTTTTTCAACAAAATTTACTAAACCATTTTTTTAGGGACCACATATACATTTGAAGTGACTAAGGGGTCTATATGAAAGAAAATACCCCAAAGTGACACCATTCTAAAAACGGCACCCCCCAACATGTTCAAAGCCACATTCAAAAAGTTTATTAATCCTTCAGATGCTTCACATGAATTTTTGGAATGTGAACTGAAAACATGAACATTTAGCTTTTTTTCACAAAATTTTAATTTAGACCCAAATGTTTTTGTATTCACAAGGGTAACAGGAAAAAATGGACACCAAAATATATTGTGCAATTTCTCCTGAGCATGCCAATACCCCATATGTGAGGGAAAACCACTGTTTGGGCGCATGGCATGGCTCGAAAGGGAAGGAGCGCCATTTGACTTTTTAAATGCAAAATTTGCTGTAAAAATTAGCAGATGCCATGTCACGTTTGGAGAGCCCCTGATGTGCCTAAACAGTGGAAACCTCCCACAGGTAGCACCATTTCGGAAACTAGGCCCCTCAAGGAACGTATTTAGATGTGTGGTAAGCACCTTGAACCCCCCAAGTGCTTCACAGAAGATTATAAGTTTGAGCTGTGAAAATAAAAAAAAAAAATTTTTTTGGAATACATATTTTGATGGAATGGTCTGCAGGTGTCATGTCACGTTTGGAGAGCCCCTGATGTGCCTAAACAGTGGAAACTCTCCACAAGTGACACCATTTTGGAAACTAGACCCCTCAAGGAATGTATCTAGATGTTTGTTGACCACCTTGAACCCCGAGTGCTTTACAGAAGTTTATAATTTAGAGCCATGAATATAAAAAAACAAAAAAAAAATCACATTTTCCCCACAAAAATGTAATTTTAGCCCCACCTTTTTTATTTACACAAGGTAATAGGAGAAATTGGAACCCAAAATTTGCAGATACCCCATATGTGGGGATAAACTACTGTTTGGGTGCACAACAGCTCAGAAAAGAATGAGTTATATTTTGAAATACAAACTTTAATGGAATGGTCTGCCGGTGTCATGTCGCATTTGGAGAGCACCTGTTTTGCCAATACCCCCACAAGTGACCCCGTTTTGGAAACTAGACCCCTCAAGGAATGTATATAGATGTGTTGTGAGCATGTTGAACCCACAGGTGCTTCACAGAATTTTACAGCGTTGTTATCTGGAAATGAAGAAAAAATATTTTTCACTCAAAAATGTTGTGTTAGTCCCAATTTTTTTCATTTTCACATAGCAAAAGAAAATGTATCTGAAAATTTGTTGTGCAATTTCTCCTGAGTACGCCGATACCCCATATGTGGTTAAAAATTACTTTTGAGGCACAGTGCACAGCTCAGAACGGAAGAAGCACCATATTGGAGTTCAGATTTTGCTGGACTGGTTTGAGGGTGCCATGTCACATTGACAGAGCCCCTAAGGTGCCAGAACAGCAGAATCTCCAAAAAGAGACCCCATTTTACAAATTACACCTCTCAATGAATTCATCTAGGGGTGCAGTGATCATATTGACCCACAAGTGGGTCACAGAATTTTATACCATTGGGCTGTGAAGAAATAATAATTACATTTTTACCACCAAAATTTTGTTTTAGCTCCAGATTTTACTTTGTCACACTGGGAAATGGGTAAAAATGGCACCATAGTTTGTCCCACAATTTCTGCTGAATGTGGAAATACCCCATATCTAGGAGGGATGAAGCGCTATTTTCCTCCTGGAGAACAGATTTTCCTAGAATAGTTTGCGGACTCCATATACAAAGCCCCTAAGTGTTAGACGAGCAGAATCCCCCTCAAGTGACTCCATTTTGGAAATTATACCTTTTTGTGACTACAGACTCTTCATCGACTGATGCAGATGAAGTTCCGAGAACTCCAGCACCATGAAAAGATGCCTACTCGAGGGACAGCCCTGAGAGCAGGAGCATATCTTAATAATTCACTGTCTACCACCCCCAAGGAAGTGAGCAATGAGGTGCCTCCATTTGAAACGACAGAACTGGCAGGCTCCTTGGACCAAAATATCCCCTCGCCTCCTATCAGTCTACCTGGATTACGCCGTTCAGAGCGGACAACAGCTGAAGTTCCTCCATCCATTATGCACAGGATCAATTCATCTGGCAGAGAATCATTCAAGGAGTGGAAGAATGCGAGTTAAAGGAGAACGCCGGGTCCGGAACTGCCGAGGCCACATCCAGTGTTGCAGGGGGGAAAGAAAGAGGAGACGGAAAGAACCCATGACCTGAAAGGAGGGGGCATGGTAAGCTAGGAGAGACAGAGGGATTTAGAGCGGGAAAAGGCAGAAAGTTCACACCGAAGGAGAGAGAGAGCAGGGACCGACTGCGTGCTGCGGAGCGAGTTGAAGAGCAGAGCAGAGACCCAGGACGGAGTCAGTGAGGATTCCCCGGTACCGTTAGGCACACCAAGAGACAAGAGCTGGATAAAGCAGCACAGTGCAGGTGTTTTGGTACTGGTGGGTGTACCGAGGGACGAGTGCCAAGTGAGACATCGGGTGCGTGCATCCAGTTGTTGGCGGGTGTGCAGGGGAGCACACACTGAGGAGAGACTTGTGCGAAGCTTTACAATTTGGCTCTGCCGTTCAATGGACTAGGGGCTCAGCGGGCACCAGAAGCGTGACCATGTGTTGGGCGGGAAAGCCTGAAGATGCAGTGTCAGCCTCTGCCGGCATTGCATCATCGGACTACCGGTGACTAAAAGACAGCAGAGCCATAATAAGTTAAAGTTTATAGAAAGACTGTTGCGTTGAACCACATGTATACTGCTTAACCTGTCTTCCCCTTCCTGTTATCTCCCTGTGAGGAGTTCATTATAGGTCTTCCACTACACCCAATCCAGCAGATGAACACCCAACCTGGAGTTTTCACATAATAAAAAATGATGGCCTGACACCACCTAGGTGGAATAACTGTCACGAGAATAGAAATAGCATAATTGGGACCGACACGTCTTCCATTACAGCTAACCCACCAGATGTAGACCAACCAAGACTGTTGACATTTCCACAAATTTGTGTTAACATCATCAGCAGCAGCCACTGCAGGCAGAGAAGCTACACTAAAGATATCACAGAGTGCAGTTACTTGACATTAATGCATCATGCTAAAATATTTAATATCGCCTTGTCTGTACAGTCTACGATTGGGGTGCAAATATCCTTGCAGATCCATGACTTGTTCATCTTGATGAAAGTTAGGTGGTGTACACTTTCAGGGGACAGCCGGCTGCGCTTATCCATCAGGACACCGCCAGCAGCGTTGAAGACACGTTCTGAGAGAATGCTGGCTGCCGGACACGATACAACCTCTAAGGCATGTGAGGCGACTCATTCTTTTTGGAAGAGCAAAATATGAAAGGGTCCAAATCCTCCCTGATGGTATTGATATTCAGTTCTAGATACTCCTGCACCATCCTCTCCATTCATTCAGGACGTGTAAGACTTGGACTCTGTTGTGCTGTTGCAGGAGTTGGTCTAAAAAAAGTGTCAAAGGACTCACAGAAATTGCTTCCACTTCCACCACTGCTGCTGCTGTTTTGGCGTTGACGAATTGACGTGCAGGAGTTTGGAAGTCTATAGCTGCGATGTGAACTGTGTGCTTCACTGCTGTCTTGGGGAAAAGCTCTCTCATGGTTGTCTAAAAGTGTGTTTCGATACTCCAGCATTCGCGGATCCCTTTACAGGGCGGGAAGCATCTGGCAAAATTGGGTTTGGCAATCCAGTAGTGAGCAGTATTCCTAATCATAATGTTACGGGGACAGTTGCTTGACCATCAACTCTTCCTCCTGCATTTGTTCCTCAGATCTTGCACCTTCAATAACAGTTTGTCTGTTATCACCAGCCCCCCTCAATGGCAGTAATCCACCCTCCCTTGGCACCCGCCTGTGTGACGACAGTCTTGAATTTAGAGACAATGTTATCCCTTCCGCATTCTCCTCTTCTTCTGGGACCACCATCTCCTCCCGCAGGCTATTCAAAGTCTGCTCCAGCATATAGATGACTGGAATAGTGATACTGATGACTGCGTGGTCAGCACTATCTATCTTAGTAGCCATTTTGAAATTGTGCAGAAGGCTGCAGAGGTCCTTAATCTGTGCTCACTCTGTGAACGTGATATGCGCCACGTCTGTACTGCTTTGGCCCAGGCTATACAACATGACATACTGCATCAGGGCTCGTTGCTGCTGCCACAGTCGCTGCAACATGAACAGAGTGAAATTCCACTGTGTCGGCACATCGCATATCAACCTGTTAACTGGCATGGACAAAGACCTCTGTATCGATGCAAGTCGATGACCAGAGGGGTGCGAATGGCAGAAATGAGCACACAGCTTACATGATTTCTGGAGAATCTCACCCAGGCCAGGATAATGGCAGAGAAAATGCTGTACCACCAGGTTGAGGACGTGAGCCATGCAAGGCTTGTATGTGAGCTTGCTTCGCCGTAGGGCCGCCACCAGGTTCACACCGTTATCGGACACGGCCTTCCCTGGATGCAGGTTCAGCGGAGACAGCCATTGATGAAACTCAGCCTGGAGAGCTGTCCACAACACTTCAGCTGTATGACTACAATCTCCAAGGCATGTCAATTTTAATACTACCTGGTTACGGTGAGTCCTGGCTGCACAGTATGGAGGTGGTGGGGATTTGCTCTGCACTGTTGGAACGCGTGTCTCATTAAGACAGAGGTTGAGGATGCAGGTGGAGGCCCTAGAGAAGATAGAGGAGGAGGCAAAAGCAGTGGAGGAAGTGTTAAATGTAGAGGTTTGTTCTGCAAGCCTTGAGGATTCCCAGACTTGTGGAGCAGTGCCTGTCCCACAGCCACCAGAGTCACCCAGTGCCCAGTCAGCGAGATGTAATGCCCTTGGCCATGCTTACTCGTTTAAGTGTCTGTGGTGAAATGCACCCTGGCAGACAGAGATTTAGTCAAGGAATGGTTGATGTTGTCTGCAACATGCAGGTGGAGCGCAGGCACAGCTTTTTTAGAAAAGTAAAGGCGACTGAGCAATTGGTACTGGGGGACTGTGACAGCCATCAGCTTTCGGAAACTGAATGTGTCTACCAGGCGGAAAGGCAGCATTCCATGGCCAACAGATTGGAGATGGTGGAGTTCAACCTCTTAGCTTTGCCATGCGTAGGAGGAAACAATCTTTTACATAACCACAACTGCAGAACCGTGGTCTGGCTGCAGTGCTGAGAAAGGGTGGAGTACGGTGAACTGAACAAACTGCTGGACTGAGAGAGATGTGCAGGTGGAGATGTTATGGTGCCTTGAGAAACTTGTGGTGTACTTGTTCTCTGAGATTGGTCAAAAACAGTAGGCATGTCCGCTTCCATTACAGCTGACGGCAGGCTCTCAATCAGCGTGACAGGAGCGGGTAAAGAACCAGAGGTTTGGCAGTCGAAGACCTGCGTCTTAATAGTTGGTACAGTAACAGAGGATGATAAAGAAGCAGCAGATGTGATTGATGGGGTGGCTGATGGTTGTTTAGGTCTGCTGGTCTGCATTTTTGCGCCGTGGGATTCACACAGTAAAGCATGTTGATTGTGCATGTGAAGGTTCATACATGTGGTAGTCAAATTATTACACTTTTTAACTCGACAGTTTTTTTGCTAAGTTGGCAGATTACGTGAGTTGGCTCCTCCTTTGCAGTGTCAAAAAAGGCACAGGCTAGGCAACCCTTGCCACCTCAAAAAGCTGCAGACCAGCGGATGCTGCTGGTCACAGATGACGAGGGTCAGGATGTTGTTCAGACCCTACTTAGTCCTGCCCTGGATCCAAGCTAAAAAAAATTTGGACATCAGTGCAGATTTCCTCCTCTTGACTCTGTGAAGCTTTTGAGTACACTTCTGATGACCATGGCATAGAATGTGTGAACAGCTCTTCAGACTCACCCTTTGTGGTTCCATACAATCAGGTGTACAGTTGGAGAGTTGGGACGAGGGGAGAAACAAGTGGAATTTGGGTGTCACCTCTGTGGACTGTACTGGGTGTGATGTTGAGGTGGAGGAAAAGGAGAGGCCATTTGAATCTGCGCTTGCCATCCACTCGAGCACATGCTCTTTCTGGGCATCATCGACAAGGCATACCGCTGCGTGTCTGCCAAGGAAAGGTAGTGGAGTTGCCCGTCCGGTAACAGAAGTTGGCAGTTGTCTTTTCATAGGACGTGATGTTGGTTCACTAGTGCTTTCACAAGCATTACCACCTACCCCACTTACACCTAGAACATCAAGCCTAATTCCCGTTCTACCACAGCCTCCCGTTTTCCCAGTCTTGTTGCTCAGATAGTGTGTTAGGAGCACAGTATTAGCAACAAAAAATTAGATTTTAAACTTTGCACCAACTCTGTAAACACCTGAATTTCAGCGACAGTAAATTCCAAGTTGAAATATGGCATGCTGTGTCGTGTTAGTCACAAAAAAAAGAATTGTTTAAGTGTGGATGAGGCCTGTATGACAAGGAAGATATGCTACAAACAATTTGAAAGTCAAGTCCCCTACTGTATGACATTAGGAACAGAAGAATTTTTTTGTGGCCTCTGCATCAGGCCTACATAACACACTAGGTGCTACAAACTATTTGAATGTGAGATGTCCCCTACTGTATGATACTAGGAACAGAATAATTTTCTGTGGCCTATGGATCAAGCCTTTATAACACACTAGATGCTGCAAATTATTTTAAAGTCGGGTCCCCTACTATATGACACTAGGAACAGAATAATTTTTTTGTGGCGTATGGATCAGGCCTCTATAACACAGTAGATGCTACAAACTATTTGAATGTGAGATGTCCCCTACTGTATGACATTCGGAACAGAAGAATCTTTTGTGGCCTTTGGATCAGGCCTCTACAGCTTATTTTCAACCCAACAAAATGACAAAGTGTGATACAGCGGGTTTTCTAACTTTTTGCAACTGAAAGATTATAATTTTTTTTAATGTGCCTTAGGTCTGCAGACAGTTTCATATCACCACAGCACAAAATCACAAGGTGGGATATAGCAGGCTGTTTCACATTTAGCTAGTGAAAAAATATTAATTTGAATGCTATACTCGTGCATGGAGCACAATAGAAGCAGTGCATAACACACTTGTAGGACTTGTGCCCTGCTGGCTTTGTCTGTGAACCTAAGTAATGGCCAAAACAAAAAAAGTGCTGGAAGGAAAATTTAACAGCCGCACTGGACACTAGGTCCTTCTCACAAAATTAGAATATCATCAAAAAGTTAAATTATTTCAGTTCTTCAATACAAAAAAGTGAAACTCATATATTATATAGAGTCTTTACAGAGTGATCTATTTCAAGTGTTTATTTCTGTTAATGTTTATGATTATGGCTTACAGCCAATGAAAACCCAAAAGTCATTATCTCAGTAAATTAGAATACTTTATAACTAGTGATGAGTGAGCATGCTTGCCACTACTTGGTGCATCTCACTGCTCGAGATGCTCGGAGCTCGCCGAGTATTTTTGGGGTTGCTCGGCGGGAGCTCGGTGCCCCACCCTGCATGTTAGGCGCTCCTTAGAGAGCCACTGAACATGCATGGATTGTCTGCCACACACTGTAATGCCGCAGCCATGTTGGTTGTAGCATTACAGTGATTGGTTGGTCGCACAGCGTCATCAGGTCTATATCAGACCTGGTGCCTCCCTGCTCATCACAGTTTGCTCCGGAATCAGGCAGTTGCTGCTGAGCTAGGGAGAGATTTGCTTGTTTTGTACTGAGTGTTTTTATACCATATATAATACATAATATACATAATATAATACACATATTCATCTCAACTAACAGTCTTTCTGAGGACTAATAAAGCTGCATAGATATCAGTGCTAGGCAGGCAGGCAGTGTACAGTCATGGCCAAAAGTTTTGAGAATGACACAAATATTATATTTTCACATGATCTGCTGCCCTCTGGTTTTTGTGTGTTTGACGATGTTTTTATCACAGACAGAAATATAAATTGCAAACATATGAGTAACAAAAGCTTATATTGACAGTTAGAATGAGTTAATGCAGCAAGTCAATATTTGCAGTGTTGATCCTTCTTCTTCAGGACCTCTGCAATTCTCCCTGGCATGCTCTCAATCAACTTCTGGACCAAATCCTGACTGATAGCAGCCCATTTTTGCACAATCAATGCTTTCATTTTGTCAGAATTTTTAGGTTTTTGTTTGTCCACCCGTCTCTTGATGATTGACCACAAGTTCTCAATGGGATTAAGATCTGGGGAGTTTCCAGGCCATGGACCCAAAATCTCTATGTTTTGTTCCCTGAGCCATTTAGTTATCACCTTTGCTTTATGGCAAGGTGCTCCATCATGCTGGAAAAGGCATTGTTGATCGCCAAACTACTCTTGGAGGGTTGGGAGAAGTTGCTCTTGGAGGACATTCTGGTACCATTCTATATTCATGGCTGTGTTTTTAGGCAAGACTGTGAGAGAGCCGATTCCCTTGGCTGAGAAGCAACCCCACACATGAATGGTTTCAGGATGCTTAACAGTTGGCATGAGACAAGACTGGTGGTAGCGCTCACCTTGTCTTCTCCGAATGAGGCGTTTTCCTGATGTCTCAAACAATCGAAAAGGGGATTCATCAGAGAAAATAACTTTACCCCAGTCCTCAGCAGTCCACTGCCTGTACCTTTTGCAGAATATCAGTCTGTCCATGATGTTTTTCTGGAGAGAAGTGGCTTCTTTGCTGCCCTCCTTGAGACCAGGCCTTGCTCCAAGAGTCTCCGCCTCACAGTGCGTGCAGATGCACTCACACCTGCCTGCTGCCATTCCTGAGCAAGCTCTGCACTGCTGGTAGCCCGATCCCACAGCTGAAACACTTTTAAGAGACGGTCCTGGTGCTTGCTGGTCTTTCTTGGGCGCCCTGGAGGCTTTTTGGCAACAATGGAACCTCTCTCCTTGAAGTTCTTGATGATGCGATAGATTGTTGACTGAAGTGCAATCTTTCTAGCTGCGATACTCTTCCCTGTTAGGCCATTTTTGTGCATTACAATGATGACTGCACGTGTTTCTTTAGAGATAACCATGGTTAACAGAAGAGAAACAATGATGCCAAGCACCAGCCTCCTTTTAAAGTGTCCAGTGGTGTCATTCTTACTTAATCATGACAGATTGAACTCCAGCCATGTCCTCATCAACACCCACACCTGTGTTAATGGAGCAATCACTGAAAAGAGGTTAGCTGGTCCTTTTAAGGCAGGGCTGCAATGATGTTGAAATGTGTTTTGGGGGATAACGTTCATTTTCTTGCCAAATATTGACTTTGCAAGTAATTGCTGTTAAGCTGATCACTCTTTTTAACATTCTGGAGTATATGCAAATTGCCATTAGAAAAAGTGAAGCAGTAGACTTTGTAAAAATTAATATTTGTGTCATTCTCAAAACTTTTGTCCATGACTGTATATGGCATACTGCAGTGCATAAAGCCAGAGGGTCCATTCCAGTACTGTCTGCTGCTGCCTATTACAGCTATTTCTAGACATAGGGGCCAGGAATAATTTTTTTTGGATCTTAGTCCTGAATATTTGCTTTTAAAGCAATCCAGAGAACACCATTTTTCTGCTCCATTTGCTTGTTGGCACTGCAGAATACAGCCAGATCATTTCCATATTACAGTGCTAAAACTCCAGCTATTTTAAACTGGGGTTTGTCCGTTACATGTATCACATATCAGTATTCTCAGAATTGTGCCATTTCAGGCCTACTATTTACATTTTGTTGCAGTGTCTTAGCAAAGTAATTGACACCAGTTTGCTGAAAAAAAAATAGTTACCTACGGGCCAGCTAGTTTAAACTGTGGTTTTTCTGTGACACGGATCACATATCAGTGAGCTCAAAATTGTGCCATTTCAGGCCTACTATTTAAATTGCAGTGTCTTAGCAAAGTTATTGACACCAGTTTGCTGAAAAAAAATAGTTACCTACAGGCCAGATATTTGAAACTTGGGTTTGTCCGTCACACGGATCAAATATCAGTGCGCTCAAAATTGTGCCATTTCAGGCCTACTATTTAAATTTTATTGCATTGTCTTAGCAAAGTTATTCACACCAGTTTACTGAAAAAAATAGTTACCTACAGGCCAGATAGTTTAAATTGTGGTTTGTCCATCACACGGATCACATATCAGTGCACTCAAAATTGTGCCTTTTCACGCCTACCATTTAAATTTTGTTGCAGTGTCTTAGCAAAGTTATTGACACCAGTTTACTGAAAAAAATAGTTACCTACAGGCCAGCTAATTTAAACTGGGATTTGTCGATCACACGGATCACATATCAGTGCGCTCAAAATTGTGCCATTTCAAGCCTACCATTTAAATTTTGTTGCAATGTCTTAGCAAAGTTATTGACACCAGTTTTCTGAAAAAAAAAATAGTTACCTACAGGCCAGCTAATTTAAACTGGGGTCTGTCCGTCAAACGGATCACATATAAGTTCGCTCCAAATTCAGCCATTTGTAGTGAACATGCAAAATATTGTCCTCCATTTAAAATGGGCATGGCACGTGGCAAGGGATGGGGAACTGGACATGGTGGTGATGGTGCATGCAGAGGCCGAGGCCGTGGGCAAGCTAAAGTTGTGCCACAACAAACACCCACATCTTCTCACCTGACCTCCCTATTCCAATTACTAGAGGACCGCAGCAGCATACCACTATTAAACCCAAAGCAGTGCCAAAAGGTTGTTGGTTGGATAGCGGATAATGCTTCCAGTCACTTTGCCGCCACCACCATCACCACCCTGGCTTCCACACGGTCAAGACTCAGTAGCCGTGAGTCTGGACCGCATATTACTCACCCGATCCTCTTTCCTCCCACCATGCCGAGTGCCCGGAGACAACTGATCCCACACTTAGACACTCCGAAGATCTGTTCACTTTTCCATTTATAGATTCGGGCCTCTCGCCCAGTCCACTTGAAGCTGGGGAAGAGGAGATCGCATGTAGCGATGCCCAAATATTTGAGCAGCCACAGTCACACGAAGGTGACAGTGGGAAAGTGTTACAACAGGTGGATGATGATTAGAAACAATTGCCAGAAAGTCAGGAGGAGGACCAGGGTGCGGAAGTGAAAGATGAGGTGGTGGATGATATAGTAACTGACCCAACCTGGCAGGAGGACATGCAGAGTGAGGACAGCAGCACACAGGGTTGAGGAAGGTGTAGCCCCCAAACAGGCAGGAAGAAGTAGTGTGGTGGCCGCAGGCAGAAGGCAGGCAACCATACTCCATAACATCAACACGATGGAAGTTGCCAGTACAACTGTTAGGTCTTCCCGAGTCTGGTTGCTTTTTAAAGACTCTGCCGATAACCCCAAAAAGGCCATTTGCACTACCTGCCAGGCCAGCATCAGCAGGGGTAGCAAAACTACCAGCCTGACCAGGCACATGGCAGCAAAGTACTCAACTTTGTGGGTCGAAAACAAGGGTCCAGGAACAGTGTCTGTGGGTGACACGACTGCTTCTTCCGCTGTTGTGCGTTCAAGCCAATCCCTTGTCCATGGTGCATGCGAAGATGCCTCCTGCACTGTACCTATCGTTGCACACACTCAACTAGCACCATCATCAAGCAGGTCCACGTCTTGTATGAGCGCAGCATTCAGTTGTCCATATCCCAGTCCTTGGAACTCAAGCACAAATATGCAGCCAACGCTCCGCAGGCCACACTACTAAATTCACACATTTTGCAACAGCTTGTGCTCCACATGTTGCCTTTTAGGCTCGTGGAGATGGAAGCTTTCGGTGGCGGCCGTACCACGGTACTCGGTCCCCAGCCACCACTATTTCTCCTGGTGTGCCGTCCTCACATTACACAAGCACATGTCCTACAACATTAGCTGTGCCCTCAACAAGGCAGTTACTGGGAAAGTCCACCTAACCAAGTGGACAAGTGTTTGTGGGCAGGGATGCTACATCTCGGTGACGGCACACTGGGTTAACATAGTTGAAGCCGGGACCCAGTCAGACCTTGGGATGGAACACGTCCTCCCGACACCGAGGATTGCGGGCCCTAGGTCAATCAGGCTTGCCCCCACAGTCTAGAGCTCTTGCATCTCCTCCTCCTCCTCTTCAGCCTCCATCTCCAAAATGACCACATCAGTCATAAGCTGGAAGCACAGCAACACTGCCTCAGCCAAGCGGCAACAGGCTGTGCTGAAGCTAATATGCTTAGGTGACAAACTGCACAATGGTGAAGAGTTGTGAACAGCTCTGAAAGAGCAGGCAGATCTGTGACTGACACCGCTGAACCTACAGCCAGGCATGATCGTGTGTAACAATGGCCCAAACCTGGTGGCGGCTCTGAGGCGAGACGAGCTCACACATGTACCATGCCTGACCCATGTGCTTAACATCGTGGTTCAGCGGTTTCTCAAAACCTACCTGGAGCTGCCGGATCGGCTTGTCAAAGTACGCAGCCTCTGTGCCCATTTTATAAAGTCAGCTACAGCTTCCGCCACCCTTGCCATGCTTCAGCAGCGTTTGCAGCTTCCGGCTCACCGACTGGTGTGTGATGTCCCCATGCTTTGGAACTCTACACTGCAGATGTTGGGAAGGATTTTTGAGCAGAAACGAGCATTTGTTGAGTACCCCAGCATCAAAAAGGCCATCGGTAATCAGTTCAGACTTCACACATAAGACCTCAGGAGTGGACATGGATGTCAGACATATGTACCATCCTCCAGAACTTTGAGGACTGCCCAACATGGTGAGCGGCGATGATACCATAATTAGTGTCACCATCCCTCTTCTCTGTCTTCTGAAACGCTCTCTGCTCACAATCAAAGAGGATGAATTGCAGGCGGAGCACGATGAGATGAAGCAAGCAACCATAGAGGGTGATTACACACAGCCCAGCCTCATCTCATCCCAACGTGGATTGAATGAAAATGAGGAAGTGGATGAGGAGGGAGAACAGGAGCTAGCTTCCTGCGCTATAGACATTACTATCTGCACAACTGTCATACTGTCCAGCCTGGATGGCCTGAGGATAGGGAGGAGGAGGAGAGCATGGTCAGTCATTCTCTTGGTGAGGGCATGGAAGTCTTGCCTGTTAGCAGTCTGGCATGCATGGCTGAGGTTATGTTGCACTGCCTTTCCCGTGACCCTCGCGTTCTCCAAATTTTGGGTTACAGTCATTACTGGTTGGTGATATTTCTAGACCCACGCTACAAGGAGAACTTTCTATCTCTTATTCCAGAGACAGAAAGGTCTACTAAAATGGGGCAGTACCAGAGTGCCCTTGTTGCAGTGAGTCGCCCTTAGCAGGACCGTGGGGTACTCGGCACCGAGCCCGTTCACTTCAATGGGGAATGTCACGGGTAGCACAGCTCGGTCCATGGCCCTGGGGGCTCACCTCAATAAAAGGGGGATATTTACAGGGGATTATAGGTTTGTAGAAATGTTTGTGACGCCACCTGTGGTTCCTGGTCAGGGTGACCAGCGCTGCAGGGTAGATCCTCTGAGGGGTTGTTACTGGGCAGCAGGGTGTTAAGTCTTCCACAGGCAAGACTAATCCCTCAGGGTATATGGCGGTGTAGGGGTGCAGGAGCAATAAGGCAGACACACACATGAAAGTCTCTTTCTGTACCTTTACTGATGGTATAGTTGCAGGCACGTCCCGGGAAGCTGGCAGGGTGGAGGATGCACGTCCAGTAATCCCACTGAGTAGGTGTAGGGCCTCCGTACTCCTGTATGTGTGTGAGTTTCTGACCTGTATGAAACAAAGTCTAACTCTGTTTCCACGTATACGCCCGGCTGACTTTGTGGTGAAGCCTTCTTTTGGATAGAACAGTGTCTCTGTATGCAGTGTCCTGCTAGACCCCCGTCTTCCTGACCTCGGTTACGTATCAGCACTGCAGGGCCCCTGCGACTTGAAGTCCCACAGGGTCTCCGGTATCTCCTACTAGTCGTGTAGATGCTAGCAAGCTCGGACCCGGTGTCCGGTTGTTCAGAGTAGAGGTAAGCGATCAATGCTGTTTCAACCTCTGTCACTCTCTTTCCCTTTTCCACTCGCCTTTCGTCCTACTCTCACCTTTAACATAAGCACACACTAGCAGTAGATGGCAGATTCTCCTTCTCTTCACCGCTCTCAAAGCGTCGGCACGCTTGCTCACTGAAAATACCTCAGTTGACTCAGTTTTGACCAGGCTAAGTGGCAGTCTTCCTCCACCATTACTGGACTCCACAATACAAACTAAGTGCAAGCTGTAGTCTTCAGTCTTTCTGTAACTGCTGTTCCCTTTCCTTCGCTACCTTCTGAGGCTCTGTCTGAAGTAGCTATCAGGACCTTCCGTCAGACTGATCTATGCACACTTCAAGAGCTACTTTCCACTTTCTAGGGTAACAGACAGTCTTTCACGTTCTGAGGTAACTTTCCCTCTCAGCTCGTCTGAGGTACAATCAACAACCAACTAGATCTAGTTCTGACTGGAATCTAACTACCAACTAACTGCCGTCTCTCCACAACCCTTATATATAAAGATACTCTCCAAGGGCTCCCTCTGGTGGCTCCAGGGAATAGTGAAGGTGTGAATGAATATCAGGTGTGAGTGTGGGTTTACCTTCTGTGCATCCTCCAGGGTACTTGTGGCTCCAAGCGCAGCTGGGCTACACAGCAGAAACATTAAAAAAATTCCCATCTGAAAATGCTGGCAGCAGAGGTCACAGTTCGTTGGACAACCAAGGAGTACAGGCGAGAGAGACACAACTCCAACCCAGCAGAGGCAGTGGAACACTGGCAAAGTTCTGGGAGAGTTTTCTCAGACCCTCCCATCGCACAGGCACTGAGACTCGGGGTACTCTCACAAGGAGTGCAAAGTTTTGGAAGATGCTGAGGGAGTACCTTGCTGACCGTACCAACATCTCCATGATTCCTCTCTGTCTTATAAATATTGGGTATCCAAGCTGGACACGTGGCATGAACTGGCCTCTACTCCTTGGAGGTCCTGGCCTGCCCTGCCACTAGCGTATTGTCAGAGCGGGCTTTTATTGTCGCTGGTGGAATTATAACTGATAAGCGCATCCGCCCGTCAACTGAAAATGCTCACAGGCTGACTCTTATAAAAATGAACAAGGGCTGGATTGGGCCAGACTTCTCAACACCACCGAATGATAGCGGCGTAACATAAACTCAAATCCAGTGTCTTTTTTTGGGAGGTCTATTCCCATGCACCTCTTTACACCGACACATGAGTATATGCTTCTTAATTTTGGCTATTTGCTGTTGTCCTCCTCCTTCTCCTCATCCTCATTCTACACCACCAGATCACCACGGTGACCGTGGTCCGTGATGCAACACCCACATAATTTTTTTAAAGGGTGTTAATGATGCCCAAACCAAAAAAAAAATGGTTATACAGTATGTTCAAATATACTCTCCAGGGGTAAATGTCAGCCCATACACTTAGTACATGGACATTAGAAGTATAGGAGACCCACTCCTTTCTAATGGGAACATTTTTTATGAGGCCCTCCTCCACGTCTCAACAAAGGGGTATTGGGATGCGCCCAAATTTTTGGCAGCCCTTGCATTCACTGCATAGGCAAACAGTATTGGAGATCCACTTCCTAATAATAGGAACATTGTTTCCAGAGGCCCTCCTGCACGTCTCTTCAAAGGTTTATTGGGGTGTGTCCAAATTTGGGCCAGGCCTTGCATTCACTGCATAGGCAAACAGTATGGGAGTACCAACTTTCTAATAATGGCAACACTGTTTTCAGGAGGCCCTCCTGTAGTCTCTTCAAAAGGGTATTACGGTGTGTCCAAATTTTGGGCAGGCCTTGCATTCAGTGCATAGGCAAACAGTATGGGAGACCAACTTCCTAACAATGAGATCATTGTTTTCAGGAGGCCCTCCTGTAGTCTCTTCAAACGGGTATTATGGTGTGTCCAAATTTTGGGCAGGCCTTGCATTCAGTGCATAGGCAAACAGTATGGGAGACCCACTTCCTAATAATGGGAACATTGTATTCAAGAGGCCCTCCTGCACATCTCTTCAAAGGGTTATTGAGGTGTGTCCAAATTTGGGCCAGGCCTTGCATTCACTGCAAAGGCAAACAGTATGGGAGACCCACTTCCTAATAATGGGAACATTGTTGTCAGGAGGCCCTCCTGTAGTCTCTTCAAAGGGGTATTATGGTGCGTCTAAATTATTGGCAGCCCTTGCATTCACTGCATTGGCAAACAGTATGGGAGACCAACTTCCTAACAATGAGATCATTGTTTTCAGGAGGCCCTCCTGTAGTCTCTCCAAAGGGGTATTATGGTGTGTCCAAATTTTGGGCAGCCCTGTCACTCACTGTATACACAATAACAGTATAGGAGACCCACTGTTTAATAATGGGAACAACAAAGCATAGCCAGCTGATGGCACTCTAAGAATAGTGAGGGCTGACTGCTGGCCCTTTAAGAATAGTAAAGGTCGCCTGATGGCTTTGTGACTTTTGGAGTCCCTCCTTCATAAATGAAACAGGATGTGTCTGATGATGTGTCACACACCACATGGCCAGATAAGATTGTAAAATGTTAAAATTACATTTCCCAGTGAATGCATTTGTCTTGGTTGAAAGCAATGCTAAAGTTCAAAAACACTATGTGTGAACATAGCCCAAGGTGTGGAGAAGCATTTTTGTTTTTGGTTATTTATTTTGCCTTATATACAAGTCAGGACCCTGGAAAGGATGTTCCTTAACATATTTCCCAGGAAAATCCATTTTGGTTTAGTTTTTGTATGTTTTATTGTGAGTCTGTAAAAGTGGCATAAGACTCTGACAACTTTGTTCACAGCAGTGACCTGGGAGTCAGAAATGCTTACTGGGATCTTCCCCATGCTGTTCCCATGTCATTTGAGCACTATTCCCATCGATTTCCGAATCTTGTAATCTGTCTGCAGACCGCCGGGGGGATGCCAGAAAAATGCTCGAGTTTCACATAGACTTACATTGGGCTCGTTGCTCGGGTCGAGCACCCAAGCATTCCAATTTGCTTGACCCCAGCATTTTAGTCCTCGCCCATCACTGTTTATAACACCAGCTTGAAAAATTATTTTAAAATATGAAATGTTGGCCTACTGAAATGTATGTTCAGTAAATGCACTCAATACTAGGTCGGGGCTCCTTTTGCATCAATTACTACATCAATGCGGCGTGACATGGAGGAGATCAGCCTGTGGCACTGCTGAGGTGTTATGGAAGCCCAGGTTGCTTTGATAGCAGCCTTCAGCTCGTCTGCATTGTTGGGTCTGGTGTCTCTCATCTTCCTCTTGACAATACCCCATAGATTCTCTATGGGGTTAAGGTTAGGCGAGTTTGCTGGCCAATCAAGCACAGTGATACTGTTGTTTTTAACCCCTTCCCGACCTTTGACACAGCGTATGTGTCATGAAAGTCGGTGCCAATCCGACCTATGACGCATACCCTGTGTCATGAAAGGATCGCGTTCCTGCGGGCCGGGAGACCGGGGTCACTCAAAGGTCACCCGACCCGCAGGCACAGGACCCTTTGTGCTTCACCACAGGGGGGTTGGCTTAACGCCCCCGTGGCCACGATCGCTCTGATTGGCTGTTAAAAGTGAAACAGCCAATCAGAGCAATCTGTAATATTTCACCAATTTAATTGGTGAAATATTACAATCCAGCCATGGCCGATGCTGCAATAGCCCTCCACACGTAGTCACTGCAGCGATCGGCCACCGCCACCGAAAGATGGCAGCGATCGGTCACCGCCGTCACTAACAGCTCCCCTCCTCCTTTGCTCCGGTGCCCCCACCTTCCGATCCCCCCCCCTAACCTTCCGACCACCCTACTCACCTCTCCCGATCCACCGATGTCCCTGGATCGGTCCCGGCGTCCGCCCGGGCCTCTTCATGGGCGCCGCCATCTTGGAAAATGGCATGCGCAGTGCGCCCCCCCGTGTCCAAAAATTTATTTTGATCACTGTGATAAACTGTCACAGTGATCAAAATAAAAAAAAGTAAATGAACCCCCCCTTTATCATAGGTAGGGACAAATAAAAAAAATAAAGATTTTTTTTTTTTTTTCCTATTAGGCCCTGTGCACACGTTGCGGATTTTGCTGCGGATCCGCAGCATATTTTGCTGCGGATCCGCAGCGTATTTTGCTGCGGATACGCGGCGGAGTTTTCTGCTGATCCGCGGCGGATTTTGCTGCTAAACCGCGGCGGATTTTGCTGCGGATCCGCGGCATATTTTGCTGCGGATCCGCGGCGTATTTTGCTGCTGATCCGCGGCGGATTTTGCTGCGGATACGCGGCGGATTTTGCTGCTGATCCGCGGCGGATTTTGCTGCTGATCCGCGGCGGACTTTGCTGCGGATCCGCGGCGGATTTTGCTGCTGATCCGCGGCGTATTTTGCTGCTGATCCGCAGTGTATTTTGCTGCGGATACGCGGCGGATTTTGCTGCTGATCCGCGGCGGATTTTGCTGCTGATCCGCGGCGGAATTTGCTGCTGATCCGCAGCGGATTTTGCTGCTGATCCGCAGCGGAATTTGCTGCTGATCCGCAGCGTATTTTGCTGCGGATCCGCGGCGTATTTTGCTGCGGATCCGCAGCGTATTTTGCTGCGGATACGCGGCGGATTTTGCTGCTGATCCGCAGCGGATTTTGCTGCTGATCCGCAGCAGATTTGGCGTTGTGGATCCACAGCAGATCCAGAAACCATGTACAGTACAATGCAAATAAATGGTAAAAAAACCGCTGTGCACATGCTGCGGATTTTTCAGCGCGGATTTGCTGCGGTTTTAAATCCGCAGCATGTCAATTCTTTGTGCGGATTCCGAAGCAGTTTTACACCTATTCCATTATAGGTGTAAAACCGCTGGGAAAAAACACGCTAAATACGCAGGTAAAACGCAGGTCATTTTACCTGCGGATTTTAGAAAAATCTGCAACGTGTGCACGGGGCGTTAGGGTTATGCTGGGTTCATATTGCATTATGGCAGTCCGTTAGATGGACTGCGTTTCACCACGGTATAACGCGGTGTAACGCAGTCCGTTAACGCTGCCATTCACCCCATTTGTGTGCGCATCGCAACGCATGCTGATAAGCGGCATGCGTTCGCGACGTGCCGTCATTCAGTGACGGAGCCTCGGACACGGGCTGCAGGGTCTGGGCTCCGTCACCGCTAGCACAGATGAATCATCTGCTGATTAATCTGCGCTAGCGGGTATAGCATAACGCTATCGCGTTATGCTATACCGTTAACAGCCCGTCAACGCTACGTGTTGAACGGGCTGGTAAAACACAATATGAACCCAGCCTTAGGGTTAGGGTTAGAACTAGGGTTAGGGTTAGCATTAGGGTTAGCATTAGTGTTAGAATTAGGGTTATGGTTAGAATTTGGGTTAGGGTTGGAATTTGGGTTAGGGTTGGAATTTGGGTTAGGGTTGGAATTTGGGTTAGGGTTGGGATTAGGGTTACGTTTGTGGTTAGGGTTAGAGTTAGGATAAGTGTTAGGGGTGTTTTTGGTTTAGGGTTGGGATTAGGGTTAGGCTTGTGGTTAGGTTTATGGTTAGAGTTGGGATTAGGGTTAGGGGTGTGTTGGGGTTAGGGTTATGGTTAAGGTTTGTATTAGGGTTAGGGGTGTGTTGGGGTTAGGGTTGGGGTTAGGGGTGTGTTGGGGTTAGGGTTGGAGTTAGAATTGAGGGGTTTCCACTATTTAGGCTCATCAGGGGGTCTCCATACGCGACATGGCGCCACCATTGATTCCTGCAAATTTTGCGTTCAAAAAGTCAAACAGTACTCCCTTTATTCCAAGCCCCGTGGTATGCCCAAACAGTGGTTTACCCCCACATATGGGGTATCAGCGTACTCGGGAAAAATTGCACAACAACTTTGGGGGTCTAATTTCTCCTGTTAACATTGGGGAGAAAAAAAAATTGGGGACTAAAAAATTATTTTTGTGGGAAAAAATGATTTTTTATTTTCACGGCTCTGCGTTATAAACTTCTGTGAAGAACTTGGAGATTCAAAGTGCTTACCACACATCTAGAGGAGTTCCTTGGGGGATCTAGTTTTCAAAATGGGGTCACTTGGGGGGGTTTCTACTGTTTAGGCACATCATGGGCTTTGCAAACGTAACATGACGCCAGCAGACCATTCCATCAAGTCGGCATTTCAAAACGTCACTACTTCCCTTCCGAGCCTCGACGTGTGCCCATACAGTAGTTTTCTCCCATATATGGGATATCAGCGTGCTCAGGACAAATTGGACAACAACTTTTGGGGTCTAATTTCTCCTGTTACCCTTGGGAAAATAAAAAAATTGGGGACTAAAGATCATGTTTGTGGAAAAAATATGATTTTTTTATTTTCATGCCCGGGCGTTATAAACTTCTGTGTATCTCTTGGGGGTTCAAAGTGCTCACCACACATCTAGATAAGTTCTTTGCTTGGTCTAGTTTCCAAAATGGGGTCACTTGTGGGGAGTTTCTACTGTTTAGGCACATCAGGGGCTCTGCAAACGTAACATGACGCCCGCAGACCATTCCATCAAAGTCGGCATTTCAAAACGTTACTACTTCCCTTCCGAGCCCCAATGTGTGCCCGAACAGTGGTTCCCCCCACATGTGGGGTACTAGCGTACTCAGGACAAACTGGACAACAACTTTTGGGGTCCAATTTCTCCTGTAACCATTGTGAAAATAAAAAATAGACGTCCAAAATATCATTTTTTGAGAAAAAAAAATGATTTTTTATTTTCACGGCTCTGCGTTATAAACTTCTGTGAAGCACCTGGGGGTTGAAAGTGCTCACTATGCATCTAGATAAGTTCCTTGGGGGGTCTAGTTTCCAAAATGGGGTCACTTGTGGGGGAGCTCCAATGTCTAGGCACACAGGGACTCTCCAAATGCGACATGGCAACCGCTAAATATTCCAGCATATTTTCCATTCAAAAAGTCAAATGGCGCTCCTTCCCTTCTGAGCCCTGCCGTGCGCCCAAACAGTGGTTTATGACCACATATGAGGTATCTGTGTACTGAGGAGACATTGCCCAACAAATTTTAGGATCCAATTTATCCTGTTGCCCATGTGAAAATGAAAAAACTGAGGCTAAAAGAAAATTTTTGTGAAAAAAAAAGTACTTTCTTTTATTTACGGATCAATTTGTGGAGCACCTGGGGGTTCAAAGTGCTCACTATGCATCTAGATAAGATCCTTAGGGGGTCTAGTTTCCAAAATGGGGTCACTTGTGGGGGAGCTCCAATGTTTAGGCACACAGGGACTCTCCAAATGCGACATGGCAACCGCTAAATATTCCAGCATATTTTCCATTCAAAAAGTCAAATGGCGCTCCTTCCCTTCTGAGCCCTGCTGTGCGCCCAAACAGTGGTTTATGACTACATATGAGGTATCTGTGTACTCAGGAGAAATTGCCCAATAAATTTTAGGATCCAATTTATCCTGTTGCCCATGTGAAAATGAAAAAACTGAGTCTAAAAGAAAATTTTTGTGAAAAGAAAGTACTTTCTTTTTTTACGGATCAATTTGTGAAGCACCTGCGGGTTCAAAGTGCTCACTATGCATCTAGATAAGATCCTTAGGGGGTCTAGTTTCCAAAATGGGGTCACTTGTGGGGGTGCTCCAATGTTTAGGTACACAGGGACTCTCCAAATGCGACATGGCAACCGCTAAATATTCCAGCATATTTTCCATTCAAAAAGTCAAATGGTGCTCCTTCCCTTCTGAGCCCTGCTGTGCGCCCAAACAGTGGTTTATGACCACATATGAGGTATCTGTGTACTCAGGAGAAATTGCCCAACAAATTTTAGGATCCAATTTATCCTGTTGCCCATGTGAAAATGAAAAAACTGAGTCTAAAAGAAAATTTTTGTGAAAAGAAAGTACTTTCTTTTTTTTACGGATCAATTGTGAAGCACCTGGGGGTTCAAAGTGCTCACTATGCGTCTAGATAAGATCCTTAGGGGGTCTAGTTTCCAAAATGGGGTCACTTGTGGGGAAGCTACAATGTTTAGGCACACAGGGACTCTCCAAATGCGACACGGCAACCGCTAAATATTCTAGCATATTTTCCATTCAAAAAGTCAAATGGCGCTCCTTCCCTTCTGAGCCCTGCTGTGCGCCCATACTGTGGTTTATGACCACATATGAGGTATCTGTTTACTCAGGAGAAATTGCCCAACAAATTTTAGGATCTATTTTATCCTGTTACCCATGTAAAAATGAAAAAATTGATGCTAAAAGAAAATTTTTGTTGGAAAAATTAAAATGTCCATTTGTTCCTTCCACGTTGCTTTAGTTCCTGTGAAGCACCTGAAGGGTTAATAATCTTCTTGAATGTAGTTTTGAGTAGCTTGAGGGGTGCAGTTTTTATAATGGTGTCACTTTTGGGTATTTTCTGCCATATAGACCCCTCAAAGTGACTTCAAATGTGAGGTGGTCCCTAAAAAAAATGGTTTTGTAAATTTTGCTGTAAAAATGAGAAATCGCTGGTCAACTTTTAACCCTTATAACTTCCTAACAAAAAAAAATGTTGTTCCCAAAATTGTGCTGATGTAAAGTAGACATGTGGGAAATGTTATTTATTAACTATTTTGTGTCACATAACTCTCTGGTTTAACCGAATAAAAATTCAAAATTTGAAAATTACGAAATTTTCAAAATTTTCGCCAAATTTCCATTTTTTTTCACAAATAAATACAAAAATTATTGACCTAAATTTACCACTAACATGAAGCCCAATATGTCATGAAAAAACAGTCTCAGAATCGCCATGATCCGTTGAAGCATTCCTGAGTTATTACCTCATAAAGGGACACTGGTCAGAATTGCAAAAAATGGCAAGGTCTTTAAGGTCAAAATAGGCTGGATCATGAAGGGGTTAAACCAGGTATTGGTACTTTTGGTAGTGTGAACAGGTGCCATGTCCTGCTGGAGAATGAAATTTCCATCTCCAAAAAGCTTGTCGGCAGAGGGAAGCAGAGAGAAACTTCACACTAGACCTTGGAAATCAAGGTCCCAGAGTCTGGAGGAAGAGTGGAGAGTAGAGTTGAGCGATACTTTCCGATATCCAAAAGTATCGGAATCGGAATGGTATCGCCGATACCCAAAAAATATCGGCGATACCCGATACCAATACCGATACCGGAAATCCAATGTAAGTCTATGGGAACAAAATATCGGAATTAAAAAAACCCCATTCTTGCCTTGTTGGTTAATTGTACATGAAGGAAAACAACAAAGAGTAATGTAGAATGTATTGGGGAAGGTTGAGGAGACATTAAAGGCATAGATGTTTAACCCAATCAAATGGAATAGCATAAATATATTTTTTTTTAAAGATGTTCGGATTGACGAAGAAATTGACAATGTTGTTCACGTTTTTTCTATTTTGGCAAATATGTATATTTCACAACTTCCATGCTCTTCATCTTTTTAACTTTTGACACACTTTCTCCTTCATAATCTTCAGCAGCATCATCTTTTCCATCAAATTATTCTTCATCTTCACCTTCTTTATCTTCTTCTTAAACTTCTTGCTATTCATCTTTTGTTAACATTACTCATATTCTTCTTATTAAACTATTATTCTTATTCATATTGTACTTCATCTTCTTCATCATATTCTTATTTGTGACAGAGAATCCTGTACTTGTAATCTGTCAAAGTATGAATTTTTCATTCTTCTGTTCTTGCTGTCACAAAAGATTTAAATTACAACAGTATTTGTCCGTGTTCAGTTTAGCCTGCAGCAGCAGCAGGCATTTTCCAGGGGCACCACGAGGAGGAACGGACTCACCCCCATACACTGCTTAGTCTTCTTCTGCTTATAATTTAGAGCATATATTTTGCTCTTCATTTTGGTCTTATACTTCATGTTCTTCTGCTTTTAGATCTTCTGCTTATTGTTCTTGTGTCTCTTGTTCTGTATCTTGTATTTGTAGCACAACCTTGTACCAGCTGATGTTACTGGGACACGGTTACTAAGCAGGAGGTACCTGTGCTCCAAAGCACTACCAAGGACCAGCAGACGTTGCAGGAACTCGGATACCGAGATGGAGGCACCTAGGCCAAAGGCACTGCGGAGAACCAGTTGACGGTACTGGAACCCGGACGGGTAGCAGAAGGTACAAGAGCCAATGCAAGTAACGAGGACCAGCTGACTGTGCTGGAACCCGGAGGGGCAGCAGAAGGAAAAGAGCCAATGGCACAACCGAGGACCAGCTGACGTTACTGGGACACGGTTACTAAGCAGGAGGTACCTGTGCACCAAAGCACTACCAAGGACCAGCAGACGTTGCTGGAACTCGGATACCGAGATGGAGGCACCTAGGGCAAAGGCACTGCGGAGAACCAGCTGACGGTACTGGAACCCGGACGGGTAGCAGAAGGTACCCATGGAAATTTAAGTTGACAGGCCGCGAGCCGGCCGCAGTTACCGAATCCCACAGTACTACAGTGGGTGATTGTCCTATTGTCACAACGGAAACAGCCTTTATTTGCATATCCCGCAGCACACATAGGAAGCACCTAAACTCCAAGCACCATAGAGTCGGCTAACCCGACCGCAACACGACAGGACAACTTATTGGAGGCTAAGTGACGTTTACACTGACAGGAAACAGATGGCGTGCTGTAACCAGTCTGGGCAGGAGTGAGTACCCGTGCCAATGACACTTCCGAGCAACAACTGGCGGTGTTGAAGCCCAGGGATGAGAAGACAACAGGGTGGAGGCAGCATGACTTTTTGCCGTTCACACAGCAGGGGAACAGCTGACATTACTGAACCCCAGTAACACTATAGCTTGTGTATTGGTCTGTGGACACGACACTTCTGAGCAGCAACTGCCAGTGTTGTAGCCCAGGGAGTAGAGTTCAGGTGGTAGAAAGATGAACATAACAGGAGACATGGATAACGTTGCGAACCAGTTATTTAATCTGAAAACGGACAGACAAATTCTGGCGAGATCCATGCCTTGTTCATTTTCAGAAAAGTAAGCCGGTCTACATTATCGGAGGATAGTCGCATGCGACGGTCTGTTAGTACACCACCTGCAGCACTAAAGACGCGCTCCGATAATACACTGGCAGCAGGGCAAGCCAGCACCTTCAATGCATACTGGCTAAGCTCTGGCCATGTATCCAGCTTAGAGACCCAAAACTTGAATGGGGAAGAGCCATCTGGGAGTACACTGAGAGGGAAAGACATGTAGTCTGTCACCATCTTATGGAAACGTTGCCTCCTGCTGACTGGAGCCGTCTCGGATGGTGTAGACATTTGTGGCGCTGCCACAAAACTTCGCAACATTTGGAACATACTGGTCTTGCCCTGTGCAGAGGCGCTGCTTGTGCTCCCTCTTGTTGCAGAGCTGTCTCCACTGCCTCGACGCACAGAGCTGCTTTGTAAAGCAGTAGCAGCAGCAGTGCTTTTGGCTGGAATGGAGAACATTATGGATTGCACCAGTGTGTCTTGGTACTCCCGCATTTTACGCTCCCGGTTCAACGGTGTGATGAGGCTTTGTAAGTTGTCCCGGTAGCGAGGGTCTAGGAGGGTGTACACCCAATAATCAGACGTGGTGAGAATGTGGGCGATGCGGCGGTCGTTTCTCAGGCACTGCAGCATGAAATCAACCATGTGCTGCAGACTCCCAACTGGCCAACAAACGCTGTCCCCTGCAAGAGGCGTCATCTCTGCCTGCTCTGCATCACCCCACCCTCGCTCTACATACTGACTAGAGCGTTGTGTACCTCCCTCTGGAGCGATGTCTTCCTCCTCCATTGACTCCTCCTCATCCTCCTCACAAAATGAGCCCTGCCCAGCCGTTTGTGAGGAACCACGTTGCGCTGACTGTCCAGAAGGTGATGGAATTTGTGACTCCTCATCCTCTACCTCTTCCAAAACCTCATCACTTAGTGCTTGCAGTGTTTTTTGAAGCAGGCAGATAAGGGGGTCAGTCAGTCTGACTAGTGCATCATCTGCACTCGCCATCTGCGTTGACTCATCAAACGCACGCAAAACGTGGCAGATGTCCTTCATAGAGGCCCACTCAGTAGTGGTGAAGTGTGAACGGCGCAAATTGCGAGTTGATTGCGCCTGATGCAGCTGATACTCCATTACTGCTGGCTGCTGCTCACACAACCGCTCCAACATATGTAACGTGGAATTCCACCTGGTGGGTACGTCACATATGATGCGATGTTCAGGAAGGCGAAATCTGCGTTGCAGAGCTGCAATGCGCGATCTGGCCATGCTGGAACGTCGCAAGTGAGCGCACTCTAGGCGGACCTTGTGCAGCAGTGCATCAAGATCCGGATAGTCCCTCAAAAAACTCTGCACGACCAAGTTGAGCACATGTGCCAGACATGGTATGTGAGTGAGGTTGCCAAGGCCCAGAGCTGCCACCAGATTTCGGCCATTGTCACACACTACCAAGCCTGGCTGGAGATTCGCTGGCAAAAACCACACGTCGCTCTCCTGCTTGATGGCATTCCAGAGCTCCTGCGCTGTGTGGCTTCGATTCCCCATGGAAATTAATTTCAGGACGGCCTGTTGACGTTTGGCCATGGCTGTGCTCATATCGGTCGCATCAGGTAAGCGTTCACGGGTCCATGTGGAGGTAGACCGTGACGGCTCCTGCAGCGATGATTCTGAGGAACTGGAGTAGGAGGAGGAGTCAATGTGGACAGACTTGATTCCTGCAATCCTTGGAGTTGGCAGAACACGTACAGCGCCACTGGCAAGATCTGTACCCGGCTCCACAGCATTGACCCAATGGGCAGTGAGGGAAAGGTATCGTCCCTGGCCATGGGTACTGGTCCACGCATCGGTGGTCAGGTGGACCTTGCTACTGACGGCGTTTAGTAGCGCATGTTTAATTTTTCCCTCAACATGCTTTTGCATAGCAGGGACGGCTTGCCTGCTGAAATAAAATCGGCTGGGCACATTGTATTGTGGGACTGCCAATGACATTAAGTTACGGAAACTGTCAGTCTCCACCAGCCTGAATGACAGCATTTCAAGGGACAGGAGTTTTGCAATGCCAGCATTCAGAGCCTGTGCTCGTGGATGGTTTGCCGAGTATGGCCGTCTTTTATCCCATGCCTGTGCTACCGATGGCTGTTTTGTGGCCTGGGAGTGTGAGGATGACAGGGAACTTGCAGCTGTGGGTGGAATAACACTGGGTCTCTGGACAACAGTGACAGAGGTTCTTCCATGGCGATCCTGTGAGGAAGCCGAACCAGCTGTGTATGAGCTGGAGGAAGAGGCTCCAACACGAGCTGAAGATGTAGGTGCTGCTGTAGGTTGGCCTACATCTCCAGTGTGTCTTTGGAACTCAACCACGTGCTTTGACCGCACATGTTTCCACATATATGTTACTGACATTTTTACCTCTTTTTACTTTTTGATTACACAGCTTGCATTTGACATAGCAAATATCATCTGCAAGTGTGTCAAAAAAGGACCACGCAGTGCAAGTCCTGGGAGCGCCCGTTTTGGCTGTTGGAAGAGAACTGCTACAAACGGGTGCCAAACTGGAGGCTACAGGCAACCGAGTCTGCAGCCTACCTCTCCCTACTGTTTGGACCGTTGGGGCAATCTCTTCCTCAGAGCTGCTACCACCACCTTCCTGTTCCTCACGCCATGTTGGGTCTTGGACCTCATCATCTCCACTACCCTCTTCCAACACCTGCTGCTGTTGGGTGGTCTGGCCAGCACCATGCTCAACAGAAAATGGCACCTGAGTCTCATCATCATCAGATGCGTTCTGCGGTGTGCTGACCATCGGCACTGGCTCACCCGCCTCTTCACATTCAGAGAGACACAGCTGTTGCGCATCACTGCATACTGCCTCTTCTTCACATTCCAGAATGCTGCTTGGCTGGGCCCCTGTTTGCAAGCCAACAGATTCTGAGAACAGAAGCAGAGACTCAGCTGGCTCCAGTTCAGAACTCTCTGACTGCCTGGGCAATTTGGCAGGCGGTGAAGAGACAGATGGTTGTTCAACAGTGCTGTGGTCCTGAGAGGAGGTGGAAGGAATTGAAGTCGATGCATTGGCTGCCATCCAACCAACAACAGCTTCAATTTGTTCTTCCCGCAGCAGGGGGGTACGCTGAGCTCCTACAAAAGTGCGCATAAAGGAACGCTCACGGGGAAAACTGGTGGATGCTGTGTCACTGGGTGCGGCAGCAGCCACAGAATCCCCACGTCCTCTCCCTGATGAAACTCCACGGCCACAACCACGTGCCTTACTCCCTGCCTTCTTCATCTTGGTAGATTGATAAAGAAAGTCAGAAAAGTTATAAGGCCTAAGTGTGGTTATTCCTCAGAGACTGCAGTGAACACTGCAGACAACTGTTCACTATCTGTGAAAGGCTCCTTTCTGTACTTCTATAGTGTTTGCAACCAATGTATTGTATACGGATGGAAGCGTGTCACACTAATAGATTAGATTTTTTTCAAATATAATGGAGCAGCACCAATTGGAGAAAAATGAAAAGGATGAAGCACTGAGACACGCTCAGCAGAGTACAAGCAGCAGTGCTTGAACAAGTAACTGGAGCGTGATGTGCACTCAAAAAATAAAAAACACAGACTGAAGTGAACACTGAAACACAACTGTTCACAATCTGTGAAAGGCTACTCCTTTGTCTACTTCTATAGTGTTTGCAACCAATGTATTGTATACGGATGGAAGCGCGTCACACTAATAGATTAGATTTTTTTCAAATATAATGGAGCAGCACCAATTGGAGAAAAATGAAAAGGATGAGGCACTGAGACACGCTCAGCAGAGTACAAGCAGCAGTGCTTGAACAAGTAACTGGAGCGTGATGTGCACTCAAAAAATAAAAAACACAGACTGAAGTGAACACTGAAACACAACTGTTCACAATCTGTGAAAGGCTACTCCTTTGTCTACTTCTATAGTGTTTGCAACCAATGTATTGGATACGGATGGAAGCGCGTCACACTAATAGATTAGATTTTTTTCAAATATAATGGAGCAGCACCAATTGGAGAAAAATGAAAAGGATGAGGCACTGAGACACGCTCAGCAGAGTACAAGCAGCAGTGCTTGAACAAGTAACTGGAGCGTGATGTGCACTCAAAAAATAAAAAACACAGACTGAAGTGAACACTGAAACACAACTGTTCACAATCTGTGAAAGGCTACTCCTTTGTCTACTTCTATAGTGTTTGCAACCAATGTATTGGATACGGATGGAAGCGCGTCACACTAATAGATTAGATTTTTTTCAAATATAATGGAGCAGCACCAATTGGAGAAAAATGAAAAGGATGAGGCACTGAGACACGCTCAGCAGAGTACAAGTAGCAGTGCTTGAACAAGTAACTGGAGCGTGATGTGCACTCAAAAAATAAAAAACACAGACTGAAGTGAACACTGAAACACAACTGTTCACAATCTGTGTAAGGCTACTCCTTTGTCTACTTCTATAGTGTTTGCAACCAATGTATTGGATACGGATGGAAGCGCGTCACACTAATAGATTAGATTTTTTTCAAATATAATGGAGCAGCACCAATTGGAGAAAAATGAAAAGGATGAGGCACTGAGACACGCTCAGCAGAGTACAAGCAGCAGTGCTTGAACAAGTAACTGGAGCGTGATGTGCACTCAAAAAATAAAAAACACAGACTGAAGTGAACACTGAAACACAACTGTTCACAATCTGTGAAAGGCTACTCCTTTGTCTACTTCTATAGTGTTTGCAACCAATGTATTGGATACGGATGGAAGCGCGGCACACTAATAGATTAGATTTTTTCAAATATAATGGAGCAGCACCAATTGGAGAAAAATGAAAAGGATGAGGCACTGAGACACGCTCAGCAGAGTACAAGCAGCAGTGCTTGAACAAGTAACTGGAGCGTGATGTGCACTCAAAAAATAAAAAACACAGACTGAAGTGAACACTGAAACACAACTGTTCACAATCTGTGAAAGGCTACTTGTTATGTTACGGTAGCTGAGGAGTGCAGGTAAAAAAGGCAATACACCAGAGCAGTTGGAATCTATGAGATTGCAGTACCCTGACTAACCACCGCAACTAGAGGCAGCCGTGGAGCGTTCCTACGTTGGTCCTAGACGCCTCGTCACAGCCTGAGAAACTAACTACACCCAAAGATAGAAACAGGAAAACTATCTGCCCCGGAGCAGACCCCAAAGATAATAGAAAGCCCCCAAACATGTAATGGCGGTTAGACAAGAGGAAATACTGACACAGAAAGAAAATAGTATGAGCAAACGCTGGGGCCAAAACTATCTAAATAGAAAAGGACAGGAAGGGTACTTACTGCAATCTCAGAAAACCCTGAAAAACACCAACTCTACTAATTTCAAAATCACCTGAGATCACACGACCTCTACCACCTAAATTAGTTCTCTGGTGTAACAAAATCAAGACAGCAGCCACTGAAAAAACTGGAAAAGCAAAAGTACAAAACTCAGTGACTGAACAAACTGAGAGGGCAAAAGCCCCCGGAGGGGACCCAGAAGGCCCCCACAGAAGTGCAGGACAAAATGCAAAAATATAGCACAAACACAAAAGAAGAAAATGTCTTATCTGATAGCAGGAGATGCAGACACGACACAGCAGGCTACAAGGGAAACTGGAAAGAAGGATTCAGACCAGAACAATTGATCACCGGCAACCCTGATGGGAAAATGACTCCCTTATATAAGACCAGTCAGTAACACCTGATTCCCAGTCCTCACAATCTTCACTAGTACCGCTTGTAACCACCAAAGGGAGCCTCTGCTCAGAACTCATCTCAAACCCATTCACAACAGTACCCCCCCTTGAGGAGGGGTCACCGAACCCTCATTTGAGCAACCAGGTCGGTCAGGATGAGTTCTATGATAAGCACGGATAAGTCTCCTAGCATGGATGTCCGAAGCAAACACCCAAGAATTGTCTTCCTGACCATAACCTCTCCATTTAACCAAATACTGGAGTCTTCGTCTAGAAAAACGAGAATCCAATATTTTCTCAACCACATACTCCAGATTGCCCTCAACCAAAACAGGGTCAGGAGGCACAGCAGCAGGAACCACTGGCTCAACAAACCTCTTCAACAAGGACTTGTGGAACACGTTATGGATCTTAAATGTCCCTGGAAGAAGCAAACGAAAAGAAACAGGATTAATAATCCCCCATGATCTTATAAGGTCCAATGAACCTAGGCTTAAATTTAGGAGATGCTACTCTCATAGGAATATTCTTTGAGGACAACCAGACCAAGTCCCCCACTTTAAACCGAGGACCATCAGTCCTATGCCGGTTAGCAAACCGCTGGGCCTTCTCCTGAGAGAGGGACAACCTCTCCACTACCTGGTCCCAAATCTGTTGCATACGCTCAACAACAGAGTCAACACCTGGACAGACAGAAGCTTCCGTCTGTCCTGAAGAAAATCGAGGGTGAAACCCAGAATTACAGAAAAACGGAGACATCAAAGTGGCAGAGCTAGCCCTATTATTAAGAGCAAACTCAGCCAAAGGCAAAAAAGAGACCCAGTCATCCTGATCACAAAGCATCTTAGATAAGTCTCCAATGTCTGGTTTGTTCTCTCAGTTTGACCATTGGTCTGAGGATGAAATGCCGAGGAGAAAGACAATTGAACACCTAGTTTAGAACAAAAAGTCCTCCAAAATCTGGAAACAAACTGGACTCCTCTGTCAGACACAATGTTCTCAGGAATGCCGTGTAAACGAACCACGTGCTGAAGGAACAACGGCACCAATTCAGAGGAGGAAGGCAACTTAGGTAATGGCACAAGATGTATCATTTTGGAAAACCTATCACAAATTACCCAGATGGTGGTCATTCTCTGAGAAACAGGAAGATCGGAAATGAAATCCATAGAGATATGGGTCCATGGTCTCTTGGGCACAGGCAATGGCATCAACAAACCACTAGAGCGAGAGCAAGGCTTGGAGCGAGAGCAAGTCCCGCAGGACTGCACAAATTCCCTGACATCGCGAGACAAGGTAGGCCACCAAAAGGACCGACTAACCAAGTCTCTGGTACCAAAAATTCCGGGATGCCCAGCCAATGCGGAACAATGAATCTCAGACATCACACTCTTTTTCCATTGGTCCGGGACAAACAATTTTCCAACAGGGCAGCGCTCGGGCCTATCCTCCTGACACCCCTCCAGAGCAAGTCTCAAATTGGGCGAGATGGCGGAAAGAACTACACCCTCTTTCAAAATAACAGAAGGATCAGATAACTCAGGAGAGTACGCAAGGAAACTCCTCGAGAGGGCATCCGCCTTAACATTCTTAGTGCCAGGAAGAAAGGAAACCACAAAATTAAAACGTGTGAAAAACAAGGCCCACCTGGCCTGTCTAGGATTGAGTCGCTTGGCAGATTCCAGATAGACCAGATTCTTATGGTCCGTAAGGACCACCACCTGATGTTTGGCTCCCTCCAGCCAATGTCTCCACTCTTCAAAAGCCCACTTCATGGCCAATAACTCCCGATTACCCACGTCATAATTACGTTCAGTAGGAGAAAATTTTCGAGAGAAAAAGGCACAAGGGTTACTTTTAGAGGTCTCTGGATCTTTTTGGGACAAAACGGCACCTGCCCCAATTTCAGAGGCATCAACCTCCACCTGAAATGGCAGAGAAACATCAGGCTGCCGTAGAACAGGAGCAGAAGTGAATCTCTGCTTAAGTTCCTGAAATGCAGAGACTGCCTCAGGAGGCCAATTCACCACATCAGAACCCTTTCTGGTCAAATCAGTTAATGGTTTAACAATAACCGAGAAATTACCAATAAATTTACGATAAAAATTGGCAAAACCCAAAAATCTCTGAAGAGCCTTTAATGAAGTAGGTTGGACCCAATCACAGATGGCCTGAACCTTGACCGGGTCCATTTCAATAACAGATGGGGACAAAATGAATCCCAGAAATGAGATCTTCTGTACGCCAAAAAGACACTTTGATCCCTTCACATACAGAGCATTCTCTCTCAAAATCTGGAATACAGTTCGAACATGTTTCACATGAGAGTCCCAGTCATTAGAAAAAATCAAGATATCATCCAAATAAACAATCAGAAATTTGTCCACAAAATCCCTGAAAATGTCATTCATGAAGGACTGGAAGACGAATGGAGCGTTAGTGAGCCCAAAGGGCATCACTAGGTACTCAAAATGCCCTTCAGGGGTATTGAATGCCGTCTTCCATTCATCCCCGTGCTTAATGCGAATAAGGTTATACGCCCCCCTGAGGTCAAGCTTGGTAAACCAAGTAGCGTTTTTCACCCTGGAAAACAGGTCAGAAATCAAGGGTAACGGGTATTGATATTTCACAGTAATATTGTTCAAGAGACGATAATCAATACACGGCCTTAATGAACCATCTTTTTTGGCCACAAAGAAAAAACCGGCACCTAAGGGTGAAGAGGATGGTCTGATATGACCCTTCTCCAATGATTCCTTGATATAAGACCGCATAGCGTCATGTTCAGGTACAGATAAGTTAAAAAGGCGACCTTTAGGGAATTTACTACCCGGCACTAATTCAATAGCGCAGTCATAGCTCCTATGGGGAGGCAAGGATGCAGATTTACTTTCGCTAAACACATCAGAAAAATCAAACAAAAAGTCAGGAACATCCTGAGCCTGGGGGGAGGCAGAAAAAACAGGAGTGTTGGTATTAACACATTGGCAGCCCCAACTGGTTACAGACACAGATTTCCAATCCAAAACAGGATTATGAGACTGTAACCAAGGGAAACCCAGCACGATAATGTCATGCAGATTATATAGAACCAAAAATTTGCAGCACTCCTGGTGATCAGGTTCAACCCTCATTATCACCTGAGTAGAAAACTGGGGTTTATTCTCAGCCAAAGGGGTAGAATCGATCCCCAGTAGGGGAATAGACTTCTGTAGGGGTATCAAGGGAAACCCACAACGTTTAGCAAAATCATAATCCATCAGGTTAATAGCTGCTCCAGAATCAACAAAAGCCTGAGCAGAAAATGAGGACAGAGAGCATATCAGAGTGACAGTTAATAAAAACTTAGTCTGAACACTACCCAAGACAACTGAGCGTGCAAAACGTCTTCCCCGCTTAGGGCAGACTGAAATAGCATGAGAGGCATCACCACAGTAGAAACATAACCCATTGCGCTTTCGAAACTCATGACGCTGTGCCCCAGACACCACTCCATCACACTGCATGGGCTCAGAGCTGGCTCACAAGGCAACACCACTCCACGCATACTTCTCCGCTCACGCAAACGTCTGTCAATTTGAATCGCTAATGACATAGAATCATTGAGACCAGAGGGGACAGGGAATCCCACCATAACATCCTTTACATTATCCGACAGACCCTTCCGGAAAAGGGCCGCCAAAGCGTCGTCATTCCATTTGGTCAGGACTGCCCACCTACGGAATCTCTGACAGTATAACTCAGCGTCATCAAGCCCCTGATTTAATGCCAACAAGGCTTTTTCAGCTTGATCAGTGACATTAGGCTCATCGTACAATAACCCCAAAGCCTGAAAAAATGCATCAACATCACTCAAAACAGGATCCCCAGGTATCAGGGAAAAAGCCCAATCCTGAGGATCGCCGCGCAGGAGAGAGATGATAATTTGAACCTGCTGCGCTGCGTTTCCTGAGGACTTAGATTTTAAGGCAAAAAACAATTTACAATTATTTTTGAAATTCTGAAACTTAGCTCGATCCCCTAAAAACAAATCTGGCATGGGGATCCTAGGTTCCACAACAGGCAACTTAGCAAGATATGCAGCAATACTCTGAACCTCAGTGGCAAGCTGATCCACACGGCCAGACAACTGTGCAAACTCCATTGGGAGAAAAGATCCTCCCCAGCACCCAGAGATACAGAGGGAAAAAAAATGCAACAAACAGAAAAATATCTCTGACAACTCTGACAACCTTTCTTCTGTCACAATATTTTTTCCCTTCTGTGAGTACCATTCAATTTTTGGGCCGGTGATACTGTTATGTTACGGTAGCTGAGGAGTGCAGGTAAAAAGGCAATACACCAGAGCAGTTGGAATCTATGAGATTGCAGTACCCTGACTAACCACCGCAACTAGAGGCAGCCGTGGAGCGTTCCTACGTTGGTCCTAGACGCCTCGTCACAGCCTGAGAAACTAACTACACCCAAAGATAGAAACAGGAAAACTATCTGCCCCGGAGCAGACCCCAAAGATAATAGAAAGCCCCCAAACATGTAATGGCGGTTAGACAAGAGGAAATACTGACACAGAAAGAAAATAGTATGAGCAAACGCTGGGGCCAAAACTATCTAAATAGAAAAGGACAGGAAGGGTACTTACTGCAATCTCAGAAAACCCTGAAAAACACCAACTCTACTAATTTCAAAATCACCTGAGATCACACGACCTCTACCACCTAAATTAGTTCTCTGGTGTAACAAAATCAAGACAGCAGCCACTGAAAAAACTGGAAAAGCAAAAGTACAAAACTCAGTGGCTGAACAAACTGAGAGGGCAAAAGCCCCCGGAGGGGCCCCAGAAGGCCCCCACAGAAGTGCAGGACAAAATGCAAAAATATAGCACAAACACAAAAGAAGAAAATGTCTTATCTGATAGCAGGAGATGCAGACACGACACAGCAGGCTACAAGGGAAACTGGAAAGAAGGATTCAGACCAGAACAATTGATCACCGGAAAACCCTGATGGGAAAATGACTCCCTTATATAAGACCAGTCAGTAACACCTGATTCCCAGTCCTCACAATCTTCACTAGTACCGCTTGTAACCACCAGAGGAGCCTCTGCTCAGAACTCATCTCAAACACATTCACAACAGCTATCCTTTGTCTACTTTATAGTGTTTGCAACCAATGTATTGGATACGGATGGAAGCGCGTCACACTAATAGATTAGATTTTTTTCAAATATAATGGAGCAGCACCAATTGGAGAAAAATGAAAAGGATGAGGCACTGAGACACGCTCAGCAGAGTACAAGCAGCAGTGCTTGAACAAGTAACTGGAGCGTGATGTGCACTCAAAAAATAAAAAACACAGACTGAAGTGAACACTGAAACACAACTGTTCACAATCTGTGAAACGCTACTCCTTTGTCTACTTCTATAGTGTTTGCAACCAATGTATTGGATACGGATGGAAGCGCGGGCACACTAATAGTTAAATTGCATGGAGCAGCAAGAATTACACTGAAGAAAAAAAAAAGAGTCTGTGAGTGACACGTGCAGATGCCTACAGACAGCGTTGCATGCAGAGCAAACTGCAGCGTCACCTGCACTCTCACACACACCTTGCACAGAGCTGTTAAAACAACACTGGCAAAAGGAAGCTTTACACAGCGGTTGGTAAACTAGCCTGCCTAAACCCCAGTACACAAAATCGCAATATCTAACTGTCCCTCAAAGTCAGCAGAACAGCGTTCTGTCCCTAACTGAGTTCACAGCACAGTGATGCTAAAATGGCGGGGCTCCTTTTATAGTGCATTCTGACATCATTTCAGCATCCAATCAAGCCATGCCATTAGTTAAGATGACCGCAGCAGTACAGGATGTGCCCACACTTCATAAGATTCCTCATTGGCTGACTAAAATCACATTGCCTCTCAAAGAATTATGGGAACTTCCGATTCCGGTGTACGATATAGGAAAAATATCGGAAAATAGTATCGGAATTCCGATACAGCGAATATCGGCCGATACCCGATACTTGCGGTATGGGAATGCTCAACACCAGTGGAGAGGCACACAATTCAAGCTGCTTGAAGTCTAGTGTGAAGTTTCCACAATCAGTGATGGTTTGGGAGCCATGTCATCTGCTGGTGTAGGTCCACTGGTGTTTTATTAAGACCAAAGTCAGCGCAGCCATCTACCAGCCTCCATGTCACGCCACATTGATGCAGTAATTGATGCAAAAGGAACCCCGACCAAGGATTGAGTGCATTTAATTAATTAATTTAATTAATTTACTGAGATAATGACTTTTGGGTTTTCATTGGCTGTAAGCCATAATCTTCGACATTAACAGAAATAAACATTTGAAATAGATCACTCTGTTTGTAATGACTTTATATAATATATGAGTTTCACTTTTTTGTATTGAAGAACTGAAATAAATTAACTTTTTGATGAAATTCTAATTTTGTGAGAAGCACCTGTATCTGACTTATATACAACCACCTAGCAAACTAGATGAAATCTGGGATACATCAGGCTTTTTCACCTTTAGCGAGTGAAAAAATATTATTTAGAATGCTTACTCATGCATGGAGCACAATAGAAGCAGTGCACACAGGGCCGGCTCCAGGTTTTTATGGGCCCCGGGCGAAAGAGCCTCAGTGGGCCCCTTTAACACAGACCACGATTCATGATGCACAGATACAGCAGAGAAAATATGGGTATAGTACAATGCCAAATACTTCACTTCTTCCATTACATGAGTGATTATCTATTGTAAATTGTACAATAGCTCAAAAAACCGCCAAATCCTCACAGCGCACAGTACAGACTGGACAGTACAGTCCCTCCATACATATTTGGGCACCCACAGTCTCCCCTCATCACCCATATAATACCCCATGCAGGATGTCACCCCACCATCCCCATATAATGCTCCATTACAGAATACTGGACCCAAAATAATGCTCCATACAGAATACTGGACCCAACATAATGCTCCATACAGGATACTGGTCCCCATATAATGCTCCATACAGGATACTGGTCCCCATATTAAATGCTCCATACAAAATATGGAGCTCTCCTCTGCGCTGTACTGCGTTCTGCACTGTTACGGCTCAGGAAAGGACGCTGTGGAAAAGACTCCCCATTATCATCATGATTTCCTCCCCATCATCAATCATGTGCCCCTTATCATCATTCATTGCTCCCCATTTCATCAATATCCTGCACCATTATCATCATCTCCTCCCCATCATCATCAATGCCTGCCCATCATCATCATCTCCTCCCCATCATCAATGCCGGCCCACTCTGTCCTCCCCATATCTTTATGGCTCCCCATTTCATCAATTGCCGCCCAAAAATTTTCATAGCCTCCCTTTTAATTACGCCCCCTCTTCAAAAGCCCCCCTTTTTCATCAATCCTGCCCATACTTCATCTCTCCCCCTATCATCAATGCCTGCCCAAACATTTATTCTCCTCCCCAATTTCAATGTCCCCCTCATCATCATCTCCTCCCCATCCTTTAATGCCTGCCATTATCATCATTTTCCTCCCCTATCCCTCATGGCCTTCCCATTTTTCATTTTGCCTTGCCCATAATTTTCATAGCCTTCCCCCCTAATAATAATGCTCCCTTTATCATCAAGTCCCCATTATCATAATGCCTGCCCATCTTATTTTCCCCCTCATAAGGGCCCGCCCA
>JARQOD010000001.1:94330409-94374511 GCA_033576555.1 Oophaga sylvatica
GGGAGCGCCGTTTTGGGCTGTTGGAAGGAACTGCTACAAACGGGTGCCAAACTGGAGGCTACAGGAAACCCGAGTCTGCAGCCTACCTCTCCCTACTGTTTTGGACCGTTGGGGCAATCTCTTCCTCAGAGCTGCTACCCCCACTTCCTGTTCCTCACGCCATGTTGGGTCTTGGACCTCATCATCTCCACTACCCCTTTCCAACACCTGCTGCTGTTGGGTGGTCTGGCCAGCACCATGCTCAACAGAAAATGGCACCTGAGTCTCATCATCATCAGATGCGTTCTTGCGGTGTGCTGACCATCGGCACTGGCTCACCCGCCTCTTCACATTCAGAGAGACACAGCTGTTGCGCATCACTGCATACTGCCTCTTCTTCACATTCCAGAATGCTGCTTGGCTGGGCCCCTGTTTGCAAGCCAACAGATTCTGAGAACAGAAGCAGAGACTCAGCTGGCTCCAGTTCAGAACTCTCTGACTGCCTGGGCAATTTGGCAGGCGGTGGAAGAGACAGATGGTTGTTCAACAGTGCTGTGGTCCTGAGAGGAGGTGGAAGGAATTGAAGTCGATGCATTGGCTGCCATCCAACCAACAACAGCTTCAATTTGTTCTTCCCGCAGCAGGGGGGTACGCTGAGCTCCTACAAAAGTGCGCATAAAGGACGCTCACGGGGAAAACTGGTGGATGCTGTGTCACTGGGTGCGGCAGCAGCCACAGAATCCCCACGTCCTCTCCCTGATGAAACTCCACGGCCACAACCACGTGCCTTACTCCCTCCTTCTTCATCTTGGTAGATTGATAAAGAAAGTCAGAAAAGTTATAAGGCCTAAGTGTGGTTATTCCTCAGAGACTGCAGTGAACACTGCAGACAACTGTTCACTATCTGTGAAAGGCTCCTTTCTGTACTTCTATAGTGTTTGCAACCAATGTATTGTATACGGATGGAAGCGTGTCACACTAATAGATTAGATTTTTTTCAAATATAATGGAGCAGCACCAATTGGAGAAAAATGAAAAGGATGAAGCACTGAGACACGCTCAGCAGAGTACAAGCAGCAGTGCTTGAACAAGTAACTGGAGCGTGTGTGCACTCAAAAAATAAAAAACACAGACTGAAGTGAACACTGAAACACAACTGTTCACAATCTGTGAAAGGCTACTCCTTTGTCTACTTCTATAGTGTTTGCAACCAATGTATTGTATACGGATGGAAGCGCGTCACACTAATAGATTAGATTTTTTTCAAATATAATGGAGCAGCACCAATTGGAGAAAAATGAAAAGGATGAGGCACTGAGACACGCTCAGCAGAGTACAAGCAGCAGTGCTTGAACAAGTAACTGGAGCGTGATGTGCACTCAAAAAATAAAAAACACAGACTGAAGTGAACACTGAAACACAACTGTTCACAATCTGTGAAAGGCTACTCCTTTGTCTACTTCTATAGTGTTTGCAACCAATGTATTGGATACGGATGGAAGCGCGTCACACTAATAGATTAGATTTTTTCAAATATAATGGAGCAGCACCAATTGGAGAAAAATGAAAAGGATGAGGCACTGAGACACGCTCAGCAGAGTACAAGCAGCAGTGCTTGAACAAGTAACTGAGCGTGATGTGCACTCAAAAAATAAAAAACACAGACTGAAGTGAACACTGAAACACAACTGTTCACAATCTGTGAAAGGCTACTCCTTTGTCTACTTCTATAGTGTTTGCAACCAATGTATTGGATACGGATGGAAGCGCGTCACACTAATAGATTAGATTTTTTTCAAATATAATGGAGCAGCACCAATTGGAGAAAATGAAAAGGATGAGGCACTGAGACACGCTCAGCAGAGTACAAGTAGCAGTGCTTGAACAAGTAACTGGAGCGTGATGTGCACTCAAAAAATAAAAAAACAGACTGAAGTGAACACTGAAACACAACTGTTCACAATCTGTGTAAGGCTACTCCTTTGTCTACTTCTATAGTGTTTGCAACCAATGTATTGGATACGGATGGAAGCGCGTCACACTAATAGATTAGATTTTTTTCAAATATAATGGAGCAGCACCAATTGGAGAAAAATGAAAAGGATGAGGCACTGAGACACGCTCAGCAGAGTACAAGCAGCAGTGCTTGAACAAGTAACTGGAGCGTGATGTGCACTCAAAAAATAAAAAACACAGACTGAAGTGAACACTGAAACACAACTGTCACAATCTGTGAAAGGCCTCCTTTGTCTACTTCTATAGTGTTTGCACCAATGTATTGGATACGGATGGAAGCGCGGCACACTAATAGATTAGATTTTTTTCAAATATAATGGAGCAGCACCAATTGGAGAAAAATGAAAAGGATGAGGCACTGAGACACGCTCAGCAGAGTACAAGCAGCAGTGCTTGAACAAGTAACTGGAGCGTGATGTGCACTCAAAAAATAAAAAACACAGACTGAAGTGAACACTGAAACACAACTGTTCACAATCTGTGAAAGGCTACTTGTTATGTTACGGTAGCTGAGGAGTGCAGGTAAAAAAGGCAATACACCAGAGCAGTTGGAATCTATGAGATTGCAGTACCCTGACTAACCACCGCAACTAGAGGCAGCCGTGGAGCGTTCCTACGTTGGTCCTAGACGCCTCGTCACAGCCTGAGAAACTAACTACACCCAAAGATAGAAACAGGAAAACTATCTGCCCCGGAGCAGACCCCAAAGATAATAGAAAGCCCCCAAACATGTAATGGCGGTTAGACAAGAGGAAATACTGACACAGAAAGAAAATAGTATGAGCAAACGCTGGGGCCAAAACTATCTAAATAGAAAAGGACAGGAAGGGTACTTACTGCAATCTCAGAAAACCCTGAAAAACACCAACTCTACTAATTTCAAAATCACCTGAGATCACACGACCTCTACCACCTAAATTAGTTCTCTGGTGTAACAAAATCAAGACAGCAGCCACTGAAAAAACTGAAAAGCAAAAGTACAAAACTCAGTGACTGAACAAACTGAGAGGGCAAAAGCCCCCGGAGGGGACCCAGAAGGCCCCCACAGAAGTGCAGGACAAAATGCAAAAATATAGCACAAACACAAAAGAAGAAAATGTCTTATCTGATAGCAGGAGATGCAGACACGACACAGCAGGCTACAAGGGAAACTGGAAAGAAGGATTCAGACCAGAACAATTGATCACCGGCAACCCTGATGGGAAAATGACTCCCTTATATAAGACCAGTCAGTAACACCTGATTCCCAGTCCTCACAATCTTCACTAGTACCGCTTGTAACCACCAAAGGGAGCCTCTGCTCAGAACTCATCTCAAACCCATTCACAACAGTACCCCCCCTTGAGGAGGGGTCACCGAACCCTCATTTGAGCAACCAGGTCGGTCAGGATGAGTTCTATGATAAGCACGGATAAGTCTCCTAGCATGGATGTCCGAAGCAAACACCCAAGAATTGTCTTCCTGACCATAACCTCTCCATTTAACCAAATACTGGAGTCTTCGTCTAGAAAAACGAGAATCCAATATTTTCTCAACCACATACTCCAGATTGCCCTCAACCAAAACAGGGTCAGGAGGCACAGCAGCAGGAACCACTGGCTCAACAAACCTCTTCAACAAGGACTTGTGGAACACGTTATGGATCTTAAATGTCCCTGGAAGAAGCAAACGAAAAGAAACAGGATTAATAATCTCCATGATCTTATAAGGTCCAATGAACCTAGGCTTAAATTTAGGAGATGCTACTCTCATAGGAATATTCTTTGAGGACAACCAGACCAAGTCCCCCACTTTAAACCGAGGACCATCAGTCCTATGCCGGTTAGCAAACCGCTGGGCCTTCTCCTGAGAGAGGGACAACCTCTCCACTACCTGGTCCCAAATCTGTTGCATACGCTCAACAACAGAGTCAACACCTGGACAGACAGAAGCTTCCGTCTGTCCTGAAGAAAATCGAGGGTGAAACCCAGAATTACAGAAAAACGGAGACATCAAAGTGGCAGAGCTAGCCCTATTATTAAGAGCAAACTCAGCCAAAGGCAAAAAAGAGACCCAGTCATCCTGATCACAAAGCATCTTAGATAAGTCTCCAATGTCTGGTTTGTTCTCTCAGTTTGACCATTGGTCTGAGGATGAAATGCCGAGGAGAAAGACAATTGAACACCTAGTTTAGAACAAAAAGTCCTCCAAAATCTGGAAACAAACTGGACTCCTCTGTCAGACACAATGTTCTCAGGAATGCCGTGTAAACGAACCACGTGCTGAAGGAACAACGGCACCAATTCAGAGGAGGAAGGCAACTTAGGTAATGGCACAAGATGTATCATTTTGGAAAACCTATCACAAATTACCCAGATGGTGGTCATTCTCTGAGAAACAGGAAGATCGGAAATGAAATCCATAGAGATATGGGTCCATGGTCTCTTGGGCACAGGCAATGGCATCAACAAACCACTAGAGCGAGAGCAAGGCTTGGAGCGAGAGCAAGTCCCGCAGGACTGCACAAATTCCCTGACATCGCGAGACAAGGTAGGCCACCAAAAGGACCGACTAACCAAGTCTCTGGTACCAAAAATTCCGGGATGCCCAGCCAATGCGGAACAATGAATCTCAGACATCACACTCTTTTTCCATTGGTCCGGGACAAACAATTTTCCAACAGGGCAGCGCTCGGGCCTATCCTCCTGACACCCCTCCAGAGCAAGTCTCAAATTGGGCGAGATGGCGGAAAGAACTACACCCTCTTTCAAAATAACAGAAGGATCAGATAACTCAGGAGAGTACGCAAGGAAACTCCTCGAGAGGGCATCCGCCTTAACATTCTTAGTGCCAGGAAGAAAGGAAACCACAAAATTAAAACGTGTGAAAAACAAGGCCCACCTGGCCTGTCTAGGATTGAGTCGCTTGGCAGATTCCAGATAGACCAGATTCTTATGGTCCGTAAGGACCACCACCTGATGTTTGGCTCCCTCCAGCCAATGTCTCCACTCTTCAAAAGCCCACTTCATGGCCAATAACTCCCGATTACCCACGTCATAATTACGTTCAGTAGGAGAAAATTTTCGAGAGAAAAAGGCACAAGGGTTACTTTTAGAGGTCTCTGGATCTTTTTGGGACAAAACGGCACCTGCCCCAATTTCAGAGGCATCAACCTCCACCTGAAATGGCAGAGAAACATCAGGCTGCCGTAGAACAGGAGCAGAAGTGAATCTCTGCTTAAGTTCCTGAAATGCAGAGACTGCCTCAGGAGGCCAATTCACCACATCAGAACCCTTTCTGGTCAAATCAGTTAATGGTTTAACAATAACCGAGAAATTACCAATAAATTTACGATAAAAATTGGCAAAACCCAAAAATCTCTGAAGAGCCTTTAATGAAGTAGGTTGGACCCAATCACAGATGGCCTGAACCTTGACCGGGTCCATTTCAATAACAGATGGGGACAAAATGAATCCCAGAAATGAGATCTTCTGTACGCCAAAAAGACACTTTGATCCCTTCACATACAGAGCATTCTCTCTCAAAATCTGGAATACAGTTCGAACATGTTTCACATGAGAGTCCCAGTCATTAGAAAAAATCAAGATATCATCCAAATAAACAATCAGAAATTTGTCCACAAAATCCCTGAAAATGTCATTCATGAAGGACTGGAAGACGAATGGAGCGTTAGTGAGCCCAAAGGGCATCACTAGGTACTCAAAATGCCCTTCAGGGGTATTGAATGCCGTCTTCCATTCATCCCCGTGCTTAATGCGAATAAGGTTATACGCCCCCCTGAGGTCAAGCTTGGTAAACCAAGTAGCGTTTTTCACCCTGGAAAACAGGTCAGAAATCAAGGGTAACGGGTATTGATATTTCACAGTAATATTGTTCAAGAGACGATAATCAATACACGGCCTTAATGAACCATCTTTTTTGGCCACAAAGAAAAAACCGGCACCTAAGGGTGAAGAGGATGGTCTGATATGACCCTTCTCCAATGATTCCTTGATATAAGACCGCATAGCGTCATGTTCAGGTACAGATAAGTTAAAAAGGCGACCTTTAGGGAATTTACTACCCGGCACTAATTCAATAGCGCAGTCATAGCTCCTATGGGGAGGCAAGGATGCAGATTTACTTTCGCTAAACACATCAGAAAAATCAAACAAAAAGTCAGGAACATCCTGAGCCTGGGGGAGGCAGAAAAAACAGGAGTGTTGGTATTAACACATTGGCAGCCCCAACTGGTTACAGACACAGATTTCCAATCCAAAACAGGATTATGAGACTGTAACCAAGGGAAACCCAGCACGATAATGTCATGCAGATTATATAGAACCAAAAATTTGCAGCACTCCTGGTGATCAGGTTCAACCCTCATTATCACCTGAGTAGAAAACTGGGGTTTATTCTCAGCCAAAGGGGTAGAATCGATCCCCAGTAGGGGAATAGACTTCTGTAGGGGTATCAAGGGAAACCCACAACGTTTAGCAAAATCATAATCCATCAGGTTAATAGCTGCTCCAGAATCAACAAAAGCCTGAGCAGAAAATGAGGACAGAGAGCATATCAGAGTGACAGTTAATAAAAACTTAGTCTGAACACTACCCAAGACAACTGAGCGTGCAAAACGTCTTCCCCGCTTAGGGCAGACTGAAATAGCATGAGAGGCATCACCACAGTAGAAACATAACCCATTGCGCTTTCGAAACTCATGACGCTGTGCCCCAGACACCACTCCATCACACTGCATGGGCTCAGAAGCTGGCTCACAAGGCAACACCACTCCACGCATACTTCTCCGCTCACGCAAACGTCTGTCAATTTGAATCGCTAATGACATAGAATCATTGAGACCAGAGGGGACAGGGAATCCCACCATAACATCCTTTACATTATCCGACAGACCCTTCCGGAAAAGGGCCGCCAAAGCGTCGTCATTCCATTTGGTCAGGACTGCCCACCTACGGAATCTCTGACAGTATAACTCAGCGTCATCAAGCCCCTGATTTAATGCCAACAAGGCTTTTTCAGCTTGATCAGTGACATTAGGCTCATCGTACAATAACCCCAAAGCCTGAAAAAATGCATCAACATCACTCAAAACAGGATCCCCAGGTATCAGGGAAAAAGCCCAATCCTGAGGATCGCCGCGCAGGAGAGAGATGATAATTTGAACCTGCTGCGCTGCGTTTCCTGAGGACTTAGATTTTAAGGCAAAAAACAATTTACAATTATTTTTGAAATTCTGAAACTTAGCTCGATCCCCTAAAAACAAATCTGGCATGGGGATCCTAGGTTCCACAACAGGCAACTTAGCAAGATATGCAGCAATACTCTGAACCTCAGTGGCAAGCTGATCCACACGGCCAGACAACTGTGCAAACTCCATTGGGAGAAAAGATCCTCCCCAGCACCCAGAGATACAGAGGGAAAAAAAATGCAACAAACAGAAAAATATCTCTGACAACTCTGACAACCTTTCTTCTGTCACAATATTTTTTCCCTTCTGTGAGTACCATTCAATTTTTGGGCCGGTGATACTGTTATGTTACGGTAGCTGAGGAGTGCAGGTAAAAAAGGCAATACACCAGAGCAGTTGGAATCTATGAGATTGCAGTACCCTGACTAACCACCGCAACTAGAGGCAGCCGTGGAGCGTTCCTACGTTGGTCCTAGACGCCTCGTCACAGCCTGAGAAACTAACTACACCCAAAGATAGAAACAGGAAAACTATCTGCCCCGGAGCAGACCCCAAAGATAATAGAAAGCCCCCAAACATGTAATGGCGGTTAGACAAGAGGAAATACTGACACAGAAAGAAAATAGTATGAGCAAACGCTGGGGCCAAAACTATCTAAATAGAAAAGGACAGGAAGGGTACTTACTGCAATCTCAGAAAACCCTGAAAAACACCAACTCTACTAATTTCAAAATCACCTGAGATCACACGACCTCTACCACCTAAATTAGTTCTCTGGTGTAACAAAATCAAGACAGCAGCCACTGAAAAAACTGGAAAAGCAAAAGTACAAAACTCAGTGGCTGAACAAACTGAGAGGGCAAAAGCCCCCGGAGGGGACCCAGAAGGCCCCCACAGAAGTGCAGGACAAAATGCAAAAATATAGCACAAACACAAAAGAAGAAAATGTCTTATCTGATAGCAGGAGATGCAGACACGACACAGCAGGCTACAAGGGAAACTGGAAAGAAGGATTCAGACCAGAACAATTGATCACCGGCAACCCTGATGGGAAAATGACTCCCTTATATAAGACCAGTCAGTAACACCTGATTCCCAGTCCTCACAATCTTCACTAGTACCGCTTGTAACCACCAGAGGGAGCCTCTGCTCAGAACTCATCTCAAACACATTCACAACAGCTACTCCTTTGTCTACTTCTATAGTGTTTGCAACCAATGTATTGGATACGGATGGAAGCGCGTCACACTAATAGATTAGATTTTTTTCAAATATAATGGAGCAGCACCAATTGGAGAAAAATGAAAAGGATGAGGCACTGAGACACGCTCAGCAGAGTACAAGCAGCAGTGCTTGAACAAGTAACTGGAGCGTGATGTGCACTCAAAAAATAAAAAACACAGACTGAAGTGAACACTGAAACACAACTGTTCACAATCTGTGAAACGCTACTCCTTTGTCTACTTCTATAGTGTTTGCAACCAATGTATTGGATACGGATGGAAGCGCGGCACACTAATAGTTAAATTGCATGGAGCAGCAAGAATTACACTGAAGAAAAAAAAAAGAGTCTGTGAGTGACACGTGCAGATGCCTACAGACAGCGTTGCATGCAGAGCAAACTGCAGCGTCACCTGCACTCTCACACACACCTTGCACAGAGCTGTTAAAACAACACTGGCAAAAGGAAGCTTTACACAGCGGTTGGTAAACTAGCCTGCCTAAAGCCCAGTACACAAAATCGCAATATCTAACTGTCCCTCAAAGTCAGCAGAACAGCGTTCTGTCCCTAACTGAGTTCACAGCACAGTGATGCTAAAATGGCGGCGGCTCCTTTTATAGTGCATTCTGACATCATTTCAGCATCCAATCACAGCCATGCCATTAGTTAAGATGACCGCAGCAGTACAGGATGTGCCCACACTTCATAAGATTCCTCATTGGCTGACTAAAATCACATTGCCTCTCAAAGAATTATGGGAACTTCCGATTCCGGTGTACGATATAGGAAAAATATCGGAACTAAGTATCGGAATTCCGATACAGCGAATATCGGCCGATACCCGATACTTGCGGTATCGGAATGCTCAACACCAGTGGAGAGGCACACAATTCAAGCTGCTTGAAGTCTAGTGTGAAGTTTCCACAATCAGTGATGGTTTGGGAGCCATGTCATCTGCTGGTGTAGGTCCACTGTGTTTTATTAAGACCAAAGTCAGCGCAGCCATCTACCAGCCTCCATGTCACGCCACATTGATGCAGTAATTGATGCAAAAGGAACCCCGACCAAGGATTGAGTGCATTTAATTAATTAATTTAATTAATTTACTGAGATAATGACTTTTGGGTTTTCATTGGCTGTAAGCCATAATCTTCGACATTAACAGAAATAAACATTTGAAATAGATCACTCTGTTTGTAATGACTTTATATAATATATGAGTTTCACTTTTTTGTATTGAAGAACTGAAATAAATTAACTTTTTGATGAAATTCTAATTTTGTGAGAAGCACCTGTATCTGACTTATATACAACCACCTAGCAAACTAGATGAAATCTGGGATACATCAGGCTTTTTCACCTTTAGCGAGTGAAAAAATATTATTTAGAATGCTTTACTCATGCATGGAGCACAATAGAAGCAGTGCACACAGGGCCGGCTCCAGGTTTTTATGGGCCCCGGGCGAAAGAGCCTCAGTGGGCCCCTTTAACACAGACCACGATTCATGATGCACAGATACAGCAGAGAAATATGGGTATAGTACAATGCCAAATACTTCACTTCTTCCATTACATGAGTGATATCTATTGTAAATTGTACAATAGCTCAAAAACCGCCAAATCCTCACAGCGCACAGTACAGACTGGACAGTACAGTCCTCCATACAATATTATGGGCACCACAGTCTCCCCCTCATCACCCATATAATACCCCATGCAGGATGTCACCCCACCATCCCCCATATAATGCTCCATACAGAATACTGGACCCAAAATAATGCTCCATACAGAATACTGGACCCAACATAATGCTCCATACAGGATACTGGTCCCCATATAATGCTCCATACAGGATACTGGTCCCCATATAATGCTCCATACAAAATATGGAGCTCTCCTCTGCGCTGTACTGCGTTCTGCACTGTTACGGCTCAGGAAAGGACGCTGTGGAAAGACTCCCCATTATCATCATGATTTCCTCCCCATCATCATCATTGCCTCCTTATCATCATCATTGCCTCCCCATTATCATCAATACCTGCCCATTATCATCATCTCCTCCCCATCATCATCAATGCCTGCCCATCATCATCATCTCCTCCCCATCATCAATGCCTGCCCATTATCATCATGTCCTCCCCATCATCATCATGGCCTCCCCATTATCATCAATGCCTGCCCATCATCATCATAGCCTCCCCATCATAATTATCGCCTCCCCATCATCATCAATGCCTCCCCATTATCATCAATGCCTGCCCATCATCATCATCTCCTCCCCATCATCATCAATGCCTGCCCATCATCATCATCTCCTCCCCATCATCATCAATGCCTCCCCATCATCATCATCTCCTCCCCATCATCAATGCCTGCCCATTATCATCATGTCCTCCCCATCATCATCATGGCCTCCCCATTATCATCAATGCCTGCCCATCATCATCATAGCCTCCCCATCATAATTATCGCCTCCCCATCATCATCAATGCCTCCCCATTATCATCAATGCCTGCCCATCATCATCTTCTCCCCATCATCAATGCCTGCCCATTATCATCAATGCCTGCCCATTATCATCATCTTCTCCCCATCATCAATGCCTGCCCATTATCATCAATGCCTCCCCATTATCAGCAATGCCTGCCCATTATCATCAATGCCTGCCCATTATCATCATCTTCCCCCCATCATCAATGCCTGCCCATTATCATCAATGCCTCCCCATTATCAGCAATGCCTGCCCATTATCATCAATGCCTGCCCATTATCATCATCTTCTCCCCATCATCAATGCCTGCCCATTATCATCAATGCCTCCCCATTATCAGCAATGCCTTCCCATCATCACACACAGACAGCACTACAGCACAAGCACTCTCTCACATACACACACACACACACACACACACACACAAAGCACCGCACTACATACACACACAGAGACACAGAGACACGTCTTACCTGTTCAGCGTCCGCGCTCTCTGCCACAGCCGGCCGCTGAATGATGACATCATTCAGTGGCGCTGCTGTGAGAGGAAGCGCCGGCGCCCCCTGGAGCCCGGAGCTGCGGCAGCGGAGGCACGGGAGATGTAAGTATTGTGCCAGCTGATGCCGGGGCCCTGAGCAAGTGGGGGGGGGGGCCCAGTGGCGGCGCTGACACCGCTCTCCTCCGCTAACGGGCGCGGGGGTGCCAGACAGCGAGTGGGCCCCCCCACCTGCTCAGGGCCCCGGCACTTGCCCGGGTGTGCCGGGTGCTGATGCCGGCCCTGAGTGCACAACACACTTGTAGGACATGTGCCCTGCTGGCTTTGTCTGTGGACCTCAGTAATGGCCAAAAATAGGTAAATTTTACAGCCACACTGCACACTACCTAGCTATACTATCTGACTGAAATACAACTGCATAGCTAACTAGCTACAATCTTGCCTTGCTGCTAAGGCCGGCGTCACACTAGAGAGGAATATGGACGAGTGCCATGCGAGAAAAACTCGCATGGCACTCGGACCAATGTTAATCTATGGGGCAGCTCCCAGCAGCTGATTTTTTCTCGGGCGTATTATACGGGCCGAGACAATAGCAGCATGCTGCGATTGTTACCGTATTACGCCCGTAATACGCCAATGCAAGTCTATGGGGGCGAGAAAAATACGGATTACACACAGACCAGATGTGTGACTAGCGAGAAATACGCACCAGTGTCCTTTAGAAAAGCCGGCAATTCAGTGCGTCATACTGTTAAATCACAATGACATGTTTAATAAAGAATGGTAAGAATAGATATATACACATAGAATACATATATATATATATATATATATATATAAATACATGTCATTGTGACACATATATAAATATATTTATAGTTCTTAAACTTCTACATAGCATAATAGCCGCTAATTCAATTGCCAGCTTCTGTAAAATCATTACAGGACCCGACATGAAATGACACATGGATTACATACAGTAAACCATTTCATTTCATTTAGTTTGATATATGGTTTTGATTAATAATTAGATGAGTGTATGTGTGCAAAATTTCAAACGTGTAGGTGTTTATTTAATATGTAAATTTGTTGTAAAAAAATACGTGGGCTCCCGCGGTATTTTCTCCCCCAGACAGGGAAATCCAGTGACTAAGGACAGATATTAATAGCCTAGGGAGGGACCATTGTTTTTGCCCCCCCCCCGGCTACTAACATCTGGCCCCAGCCACCCCAGAAAAGGCACATCTATTTTTAGATGCGCCTTTTCTGGCACTTAGCCTGTCTATTCCCATTGCCTTTAGCGGTGGCTAATGGGTTAATAATGGGTTAATGCCACCTTGCTATTGAAAGGTGACATTAATGCTGGTTAATTATGGAGAGTTGTCAATTAGACTACTATCCATTATTAATCCTATTGTAGTAAATAGTTAAAAAACACACACATTAATTAAAAATTATTTTAATGAAATAATGACACATAGTTTTTGACCAAAATTTATTATTCTGCTATCCTTCTGAATCCATTGTTCTCCTGTAAATAAAATAAAATAAAAAAGCAACAGTATCCATAACTCTCTTGCGTTCAGTCAGGTCCCACGCTGCAATCCATCTGAAGGGGTTAACAGGTTTACAGCATGGACCGATGCTAATGCTACCAGCCCTTCTGTAAACCCCCGCAGAATGAATGAGTTCATCTCTGCGCAGCCTCCCAGCTGACCGGAGATGAACTCAGGAGCATGGGAAGCTTAATTGATTTTTTTCCCACGCTATGGAGTTCACTTCAGGTCAGCCAGGGACTCTGCGCAGCCTCACAAACTAGCGCTGAGGTGATCTGACAGCGCTATGTTTTTATTGGTACCATTTTCGGGCACATGACATTTTTTGATCGCTTTTTATTCTGATCTGATTTTTTGGAGGCAGAATGAACAAAAACCAGCAATTCACGAATTTCTTTTTACCGTTCCGCGTGTGGTAAAATTGATAAAGCAGTTTTATTCTTCAGGTTAGTACGATTACAGCAATACCTCATTTATAATTTTTTATGTTTAGGTGCTTTTATGCATTAAAAACTATTTTATATATAAAATAATTATTTTTACATCGCTTTATTCTGAGAGCTATAACTTTTTTATTTTTCCGGTGATGCAGGTGTATGGGGCTTGTTTTTTGTGAGACAAGATGATGTTTTCAGCGGTACCATGTTTATTTATATCCGTGTTTTTGATCGCGTGTTATTCCATTTTTTGTTCGGCGGTATGATGATAAAGCATTCTTTTGCCTTTTTTTTTCTTTTTATGGTGTTCACTAAAGGGGTTAACTAATGGGATAGTTTTATAGGGCGGGTCGTTACGGAAGCGGCGATACCAAATATGTTTACTTTTATTGTTTCGATTTATTTTTTCATTCAAATATTTATTTAGTGATAGAATAAATATTGATTTTTTTATTATTTAAAATGTTTTTACAATTATTGAAAAACATTTTTTTACTTAATTCTAATTTTTCACTTTTTCCCACTATGGGACAATCATTTTTTGCAGGCTGATCACTTCTATAGCATGCAGATGAAGCAGCATCTGAATGCTATAGAAGCTGTCAGCGCTGCAGTTACTGCACACTGACCTGAGAGACTTCCTGGTCATGCACTGCGCATGACAGGAAGTTTCTTAGCTCTGTTAACACAGATGTCATCATGACGACATCAGGTTACCATGGCAGCGATCGGGACCCCGCGTCACACCTCGGGGTCTCCGATCCAAAGGAGAGGGGCTGTCAGCCCTCTGCCAGCTCCCAGAATGCTGCGATCTTGTTTGATCGCAGGGTTCTGGGGGTTAAAGTTCCGGGAGCGGTCTGTGACTTAGCGGTCTCCTGGCACGTAGTGCTGGGTGTCAGCTGTGATAAACAACAAAAAAAAATGAACCAGTTGTGGATCCCACAGGACTGTCCATACATTTGGCTGAATAGAGAAGTATACCAGCTGCGCACAACCATTGTTAATCTAGTGTTCACTGGAGCTCCTAAAGGTCGAGTCAGGCTTCAGCTGCAGGTAGCCGCCAGGTACCACTCCCAGGTAGTCCCTGATACCGCAGCTGCTAATCCTAAGGGGTCAGGTTCACTGGACAGGGAGACGTGACCGGAGTCACTGACTAGCAGGATTCGGAGACTGATGGACAGTCCAGATAATGTGGTTCTCGGAGATAGGTTCAGGTACTGCCTACTCAGTTTCAGGGTTTAGGCACCGCTGGAGAGGCCACAGGATCATCACAAACTGCATAGAGCTCTAAGGAATAAACTGAATAGGGGAATACTATTAACAGACTAAGGACTGGTGAGCTGGAAACATACAATTGTACACACTACCACTACAAACTATATTGGTTGGTCAGGCAGCTCCCTATTGGAGAGGATACCTTATATACAAGATGACTCCCAGGTATTGGCTGGGGGCATCTTTACAGATGCACACTGCCCCTTTAAGAATAGGGGAGCGCGCATGCACACTAGGCGTGCTGCTGGAAGACAGTGCGATGTGCATGGGGGAAGAGGGAGAAGGGGGCCATGAGTATGTCGGCATCCCCACATGGAGAGAGCAGGGTAACCATGAGGGAGTGTCGACAACAGTTGTTACTTAGTGGTAGAGTAGGATTATTTTTTAGGCACGCTACTCGCAAAGAGACTGCTGCAGAGTATAATAATTTTTTAGGCGCTCTAGTTGACATGGCTGCAGAGTACACAGAGGCATTTTGGAACAGTACTCCCACAGGCAGGGATGCAGAGTACACACAGAGGCTTAAAGGCACAGTACTCCCACAAGCAGGGTTGCAGAGTACATACAGAGGCTTAAAAGCATAGTAATCCCACAGATATGGGTGCAGAGTACACATAGTGTAATGTATGTGGTACAGTTCATATAGCGTCTTGTGCTTGGGTGCGATGAAAATACTTGAGACACAGGTTGATAAAGAAAGTCTTGTATTGCTTCATACAAATTGGCAAAAATAACACACAGGTTGCAAACACAGAAGCAGGAGACACAGCAGGCCAGAGTAATCCAAGCTCAGCAATAACTCTCCACAACAGATTCAGATCTTCTTCTCTGTTACCGCAAGTCCATGCAAACGTGAGGCTCTCAAGAGCAGAGTTCAGAGTCCACAAGTGCTTCAGAGTTCCTCAGAAGGAATGGCTGGAATACAAGGTCCAAGGCTTCAGGAGTCAGAACACAGGTTCACTGCAGGCTAGATTCTGAAGCACTGATTACTCAGCTGTGGCTGTTTAAGAAGCAAACGGAGAGAATCAGGGCGGGAACATGCAAGCTGGAAAACTCCATTTTGACTGAGGGCAAGATAGCTGCAGCAAAACAGAAAGCAAAATGGCAGACGAACAAACTGAGTTTCAGAAACAGATACACAGAACCTTACATTACTCCCCCCTTAGGGACAACCTCCGGATGACCTCAGACCAGGCTTGTGTGGGTACCTCTGATGAAACTGACGGAGCAAGCGAGGAGCATTAACGTTATTGACTGGCTCCCATGAGTTGTCCTCCACTGGGTAGCCCTGCCATTTAATCAGATATTGTAACTGATTTCTATACAACCTGGAATCTAAAATCCTTTCCACCACAAATTCTTCCTGACCATCGACTAGCACTGGGTCAGGGCAAGGAGAAGAACGTCCAGGAAACGTATTGGGTGTCGCAGCCTTTAGTAGGGATACATGAAAGACAGGGTGGATTCTCATAGTTCTGGGCAGTTGAAGACGACAAGCAACGGCACTTATAATTTTACTGATTTTATAGGGTCCAATGTACTTATGTCCCAACTTAGACGATGGAATCCTTAACTTAAGATTTCTGGTTGACAGCCAGACCAGGTCTCCTACCTTAAAAGCTGGTGCAGGTTTACGAAATTTATCTGCTGCCTTCTTGTACCTTTCCTGAGCCGATTCCAGATTCTCCTTTAGAAGATCCATATTCTTCTGTAAAGTCGTGACTCTTTCAGCCACTGCTGGCAAAGGCGTCTCTATGGGAAATCGTGGTAGAATGTTAGGATGATAACCTAGATTAGAGTAAAAAGGAGACTGTTTAGTGGAGGCACTCTGAGAGTTGTTGTAAGAGAACTCAGCCAATGGAAGTAGATCCACCCAATCATCCTGTAGGTGGCAGATAAAGCAGCGGAGATACTGCTCCAGGGTTTGATTGGTTCGTTCGGTTTGTCCATTAGTCTGGGGATGAAAAGCAGAAGAAAGGTTTACTTTAATGTCCAATGCTGCACAGAAATTTTGCCAAAACCTAGAAGTGAATTGCACCCCTCGATCCGAAATAACCTCATCCGGTACTCCATGTAAACGAAACACATCTTTAATCATCAAATCTGATGTCTGTTTTGCAGTGGGTAAGCCGACACAAGGGATAAAATGAGCTGCCTTTGTTAAACGGTCAACCACCACTAGAATAGTGTTCTTCCCTTGAGAGGTTGGTAATTCCACAATGAAGTCCATAGAAATGGATCCCCACGGGCGGGACGGGGTGGGAAGAGGCTGTAACAGACCAGTTGGTGAAGAGCGAGGTGTTTTGCATCTTGCACAAACCTCACACGAAGTGACATAGTCCAAAACATCCTTCCTACAAGTGGGCCACCAAAAGAAACGAGAAAGAAATTCCTGTGTCTTTAGAATTCCTCTATGCCCGGCTATTTTGGAATCGTGAATGAGTTGCAATACTCTCAATCTGACTGTTTCAGGTATATACAGACGTTGTCCCAGAATCCACACACCATTTTTAAAGACAAGACTTACGTCCCTTGGGGGTTGAGCCAAAAAAGAATCCGCATGGTATGCTTCCTTGATGTCTTTAATTAGGTCTTGATGATGAATCACTCCTAGGAATCTAGAGTCAGGAAGAATAGTCTTAGGAGGAGTAATTGGACGTGTCTCTGCTGAGTAAATCCTAGAGAGTGCATCAGCCTTTCCATTGCACGATCCTGGTCTATAAGAAATAATAAAATTAAATTGGTTTAAGAAAAGATTCCAGCGAGCCTGGCGAGGAGTCAGGCACTTAGCCGACCTGATAAACTCAAGATTACGATGGTCTGTCAGAACGACTATTTGCTGTGCAGCTCCTTGAAGAAGGTGTCTCCATTCTTTGAAGGCGGCAATAATGGCCAACAACTCTCTATTGCCCACATCGTAGTTCTTCTCAGCCGAAGACAACTGCTGGGAAAAGAAGGCACAGGGATGCAAGACATTCTTCTCACCTGTTCTCTGAGAGAGTATAGCTCCCACGGCACAGTCTGAAGCATCCACCTCTATTATGAAGGCAAGCTCTGGGTTGGGATGTACTAGGATAGGTGCAGTGGTAAATTTATCTTTTAGACGGGAAAATGCTTCCTGGGCTTGGGGAGTCCAGGAGAACTTAGACTCTTTCCGGGTAAGTTGGGTGATAGGTGACACTACCTCAGAGAAATTTCTAATGAAACGTCTATAGAAGTTTGCAAACCCGATGAAGCGCTGTACCTCCTTCACATTTCTAGGACTTGGCCAATCATTGATGGCTTGGGTTTTACTTCCATCCATACTAATTCCTTGTGTAGACAGTACATACCCCAGAAATTGAATTTCGGTCTTATGGAATTCACACTTTTCAAGCTTGATGTAAAGATGATTTTGTCTTAGACGTTCCAAGACCATTCTCACATGTCCATGATGTTCCTCTGTGGAGTTAGAAAAAAATAAAATATCATCCAAATAAATTACCACGAATGTATCTAGGAGATCCCTGAAGATGTCATTCACCAAGTGTTGGAAAGTGGCTGGGGCGGTACTCAGACCAAAAGGCATAACCAGATATTCAAAGTGTCCATAGCGTGACCTGAATGCAGTCTTCCATTCATCCCCAGGTCTAATACGGACTAAGTTATAGGCCCCACGAAGATCTAGTTTAGAAAAAATTTTGGCATGTCGCACTCTCTCCAATAACTCAGGGATTAAAGGCAATGGATAACGGTTTCTAATAGTAACCTTATTGAGTTCCCTATAGTCTACGCATGGTCTCAGGGATCCATCTTTCTTCTTTACAAAGAATATGGGTGCCCCTGCAGGAGATGAAGAGGGGCGAATGAAGCCCTTGGCTAGATTTTCGTCTATGTACTCTTTTAAAGCCTTCAGCTCGGGCCCCGCCAGGGGGTAGATCTTACCAAAAGGTATCTCTGCTCCAGGCAATAATTCAATTGGACAATCATATGGACGGTGAGGAGGAAGCTGGTCAGCGTTCTTCTTGTCACATAAATCCACATAGTCCTGGTATACAGCTGGTAGTTCAGGGACTGACATGGTTCCTTTAGGAACAGAGCAAGCTGAAATTTTTGGACTCATCTGTTTCTCTGGAAAGTGTAATTCCTTGGTCTCCCAGTTAATGGTAGGATTCTGAGCCTGCAGCCATGGTAGCCCTAGAATAATGGGAAAGTGAGGAGAAGAGATAAGCATAAAGGACAGTTTCTCTTGATGATCTTTACCCATAAGAACCTTTAAAGGCTCTGTTTCCTGATCCACTGGTCCAGAGGTCAGCAGGGAACCATCCACAGTTTCCATCTGTACTGGAGCAGCCTTCTTCACTGAACGTATTCCCTGTTTTAGAGCAAAGGAGACATCCATAAAATTTCCACTTGCACCTGAGTCGATCATAGCAGAGCTAGACACCCAGGCTGAGTCAACCCAGAGTTTGATGGAAAGAAAACAGTGAGAATTGTTTTTCTTACAACTCAGCTGGGACACCGCTGAGGAAACTTGAAAGATGGCAGCATTTACACAGTCAACGTCCTCAGAGGTAACGGAGTTTAAGTCCGAGAAATCAAGATCTGTTGCTGCAGCTCTCTCTGGAGCCTGAGGCTCGGACCTGACAGATCCCCTCTCGCAACACTCACAATGAATGAGTGCTGCAGTAGTCTTGCGAGAACGGCTGGGACAGTTAATAATAAAGTGCCCTGACTTACCACAATAAAAACATAGATTCTCCTTAAAACGATGTTCCTTGCGTGCATCACTAACCCGTCGTAGTAAAGAGTCTACCTGCATGGGTTCAGGTTCAGGTTCCCGTGTAATCCTACTCAAAGGTTCCTTAGCTGGAGAGGAAGGTAGGAAAAGGTTAGTGCGATTGCTTTCGAACCATCTCTCTTGCCTGCGTTCAGTTAAACGAGTATCAATACGGATGCAGTAGTTAATAAAGTCACCTAACGCAGTGGGAGGGTCGGCACGAGCAAGTTCATCCTTAATTAGTGGGGATAACCCCTTTCGAAAAATAGATTTTTTGGCGGAATTGTCCCAGGTGGTATCAAGGGCCCATCTCCTGAAATCCAAGGCATATTCAGCTACCGAGTGCTTACCTTGGCGCAAAGCTAACATGGCTGCTTCAGCTGTTGCACCTCGATTGGGGTCATCAAACACCTGCCCCATGGCTGAAATAAAATCATCAAGGTGATTCAAACAATCATCCTCAGTCTCAATCAGAGGGTTTGCCCATATCAAAGCCTTGTTGGTAAGCAACATAATTATAGTAAGCACCTTAGATCGTTCAGTAGGAAATTGTGAAGCATGTGCAGAAAAAAAAAGATTGCATTGATTAACAAATCCCCTGAATTTTTCACGTTCACCACCAAAACGAAAAGGGGGCAACTTGGGAATCCCAGAACTCGGGGCCACGGCAGGAGCCTGGACTCGCCCCTCCAGAACCTCAATCCTGGCTCGCAAATCCTGGGTAGTCTGTCCAACCACTTGCAAATTGTGATTATTTAGGTCCTGAAGATTTGTAAAACGGGTCTTTATATTCTGCAAATCTGCAAGGATATTATCAGTCACTCCGCAAAGTTCCTTTATACGGGCCTCCATTTTCCAGATCTTTTAAGACAGGATACTGGAAGAAGAGGAGAGAAAAAAAAACAATAGTGTTCACCTGTGGCAACACTGAAGAAAGAAAAAACTTTAAGGGAACTGCTCACCTGGAATGGTTGTGAGAAGTCACAACCACTATCATCACAGAAAGCTTTCAACCAGACATCTGATATCCAGAGTTTCAGCAGACAAAAAGAGAAGAGAAAAAAAAACAAAACAATAGTGTTTACCTGTGATAACACTGCAGAAAAAAAACTTAAGGGAATTGCTCACCTGGAATGGTTGTGAGAAGTCACAACCACTGTCATCACAGAAAGTACAACCGGACATCCGATATCCACAGTACAGCAGACAAGCCTTTCCAGACCCAGCAGACACTAACGTTTGGCTTCAGAATCTTGTAATGTATGTGGTACAGTTCATATAGCGTCTTGTGCTTGGGTGCGATGAAAATACTTGAGACACAGGTTGATAAAGAAAGTCTTGTATTGCTTCATACAAATTGGCAAAAATAACACACAGGTTGCAAACACAGAAGCAGGAGACACAGCAGGCCAGAGTAATCCAAGCTCAGCAATAACTCTCCACAACAGATTCAGATCTTCTTCTCTGTTACCGCAAGTCCATGCAAACGTGAGGCTCTCAAGAGCAGAGTTCAGAGTCCACAAGTGCTTCAGAGTTCCTCAGAAGGAATGGCTGGAATACAAGGTCCAAGGCTTCAGGAGTCAGAACACAGGTTCACTGCAGGCTAGATTCTGAAGCACTGATTACTCAGCTGTGGCTGTTTAAGAAGCAAACGGAGAGAATCAGGGCGGGAACATGCAAGCTGGAAAACTCCATTTTGACTGAGGGCAAGATAGCTGCAGCAAAACAGAAAGCAAAATGGCAGACGAACAAACTGAGTTTCAGAAACAGATACACAGAACCTTACACATAGCTGCTATTTGACACTGTACTCCCACAGATATGGGTGCAGAGTACACATAGCAGCTTTGGCAGAGTACTACCACTACACAGAGGCTTTTTGGCACAGTGCACACACACAAAGTCTAATGCTGTACATCACTGCAGCTGCATGATCTGACATTTATACAGGCTGAGTCACATGGTGTGCCAGTCAATCACATCCATGCCAATACTTAGCATGGCTGTGATAGCTCATGAAGTGCCCATAGCCTAAAGTCTTGTGGAATGGGTGAGCTACAGCCTTCCAACAAACTTTATTCAGCATCTGAACCCGAACAGTAAACCGGACGTCTAGTAAAAAGTCAGTGTTCATGGTTCGGTAACGGACACTAGATGTCCGGTACAAACTCTGAACTTTACTGTTCGGGTTTGCTCTTCCCTAATTATGAATGACCATAATAAGAAGCATGGAGATAGTTATTGTGTGGTTATTGCAGGCAATGTTATGAATCTGTAATTACAGAGCACATTTTAACATCCGAGGAAGCAGGTTAGCGATTATACAGCACTTGTAATTAGGATCAAATGATGATTTGTTTGACTTTCATGTATAAATTAAGCAGCATAGCTTATCTGTGGTGCTCCCTTGTCTGATCTTATCTGCAACTGATGGTTCGATCTGTCCAAACAAACCTAAAGGTTAAACCTACAGCCAAAATGATTGGCAAGACAGTGGTTTACGTATATATTGTAGAGTTATCCTTATGGAAGGGGCACTAAATCTTCAGCCTGTCTCATAACTAGTGTAAAGAAAAAAGGCAATCAGCTCACCTTTCAGGGAGGACAATTCAGTGTGAAAACCACTTGCATTCGCATGGGAATCTTGGTAGACCTTGTTTGGCCAGGATGTGATGCAGGGAGTGTAGGAACAGGTCAGAAATGGAAGGAGGGGCCATGAAAAGATTTTAAACCTTCACCTCATATCTTTTTATAACAGCTATGAATAAGGGTTGCTAACCCAAAATGTATAAGCTTATGGATCCTTAACCCCTAAACCCCTGGGCTATTTACCGTTTTTGCATTTTAGTTTGTTGCTCTCTTTCTTCCCAGAGCCATAACTTTTTTACATTATGGTCAATATGGCCTTCTGAGGGCTTGTTTTTTTGTGGAACACATTTTACTTTTGAACATGACCATTGGTTTTAACATATCATGTACTGGAAAACAGGAAAAAAATTCCAAGTGCGGTGAAATTGCAAAAAAAAGTGCAATTCCACAGTTTTTTTATGATTCTCCAGGTCATTTCAAGTTCACAGACACCAAACATGTATTGGTTCTTTTTTATTTAAGCGGTGAAAAAGAAATAAAAAAAAATAGTGCCATTTTCCAAGAGCTGTAGCGTCTGCATTTTTGTGGCTGGGTGAGAGCTTATTTTTTGCGCACTGAACTGCCGTTTATATTGATACAATTTTGGTGTAGATACAAGGTTTTGATCGCCTGTTATTGCATTTTATTACAATGTAGCAGGGATCAAAAAAATTTAATGCTGGCATTTTGAATCCGATTAATTCTTTTTTTATTTTGATAGATGGTGACTCTGAACACGGTGATAACAAATATGTGTACAGTACAGACAAAAAAGTTTGGACACACCTTCTCATTTAAAGATTTTTCTGTATTTTCATGACTATGAAAATTGTACATTCACACTGAAGGCATCAAAACTATGAATTAACACATGTGGAATTATATACTTAACAAAAAAGTGTGCAACAACTGAAATTATGTCTTATATTCTAGGTTCTTCAAAGTAGCCACCTTTTGCTTTGATGACTGCTTTGTACACTCTTGGCATTCTCTTTTTGAGCTTCAAGAGGTAGTCACCGGAAATGGTCTTCCAACAATCTTGAAGGAGTTCCCAGAGATGCTTAGCACTTGTTGGCCCTTTTGCCTTCACTCTACGGTCCAGCTCACCCCAAACCATCTCGATTGGGTTCAGGTCTGGTGACTGTGGGGGCCAGGTCATCTGGCGTAGCACCCCATCACTCTCCTTCTTGGTCAAATAGCCCTTACACAGCCTGGAGGTGTGTTTGGGGTCATTGTCCTGTTGAAAAACAAATGATGGTCCAACTAAACGCAAACCGGATGGAATAGCATGCTGCTGCAAGATGCTGTGGTAGCCATGCTGGTTCAGTATGCCTTCAATTTTGATTAAATCCCCAACAGAGTCACCAGCAAAGCACCCCCACACCATCACACCTCCTCATCCATGCTTCACGGTGGGAACCAGGCATGTAGAGTCCATCCGTTCACCTTTTCTGCGTCGCACAAAGACACGGTCGTTGGAACCAAAGATCTCAAATTTGGACTCATCAGACCAAAGCACAGATTTCCACTGGTCTAATGTCCATTCCTTGTGTTCTTTAGCCCAAACAAGTCTCTTCTGCTTGTTGCTTGTCCTTAGCAGTGGTTTCCTAGCAGCTATTTTTACAATGAAAGCCTGCTGCACAAAGTCTCCTCTAAACAGTTGTTATAGAGATGTGTCTGCTGCTAGAACTCTGTGTGGCATTGACCTGGTCTCTAATCTGAGCTGCTGTAAACCTGCGATTTCTGAGGCTGGTGACTCAGATAAACTTATCCTCAGAAGCAGAGGTGACTCTTGGTCTTCCTCTCCTGGGGCGGTCCTCATGTGACCAGTTTCTTTGAAGCGCTTGATGGTTTTTGCAACTGCATTTGGGGACAATTTCAAAGTTTTCCCAATTTTTCGGACTGACTGACCTTCATTTCTTAAAGTAATAATGTCCACTTGTTTTTTTTACTTAGCTGCTTTTTTCTTGCCATAATACAAATTCTAACAGTCTATTCAGTAGGACTATCAGCTGTGTATCCACCGGACTTCTGCACAACACAACTGATAGTTCGAACCCCATTTATGAGGCAAGAAATCCCACTTATTAAACCTGACAGGGCACACCTGTGAAGTGAAAACCATTTCCGGTGACTACCTCTTGAAGCTCATCAAGAGAATGCCAAGAGTGTGCAAAGCAGTCATCAAAGCAAAAGGTGGCTACTTTGAAGAACCTAGAATATAAGACATAATTTCAGTTGTTACACACTTTTTTGTTAAGTATATAATTCCACATGTGTTAATTCATAGTTTTGATGCCTTCAGTGTGAATTTACAATTTTCATAGTCATGAAAAATCTTTAAATGAGAAGGTGTGTCCAAACTTTTGGTCTGTACTGTATATTTGATTTTTTTATTGTTTTATTTTTAATGGGGCGAAAGGGGGTGATTTGAACTTTTAGATTTTTTTATGTTTAAAATATTTTTTAAAACTTTTTTACTTTTTGCATGCTTCAGTAGTCTACATGGGAGATTAGAAGCTGCAGTAGTTTGATCGCATCTGCTACACACAGGCGATGATCAGATCGACTGTGTGTAGCAGAAATGCTCACTTGCTATAAGTGCCGACCACAGCACACTGGCAATGACAGCCACAGAGGTCTGCTACAGACCTCTGGTTGTCATGCCGACCTATCGGTGACCTGCAATCACGTGTCGGTGTCACCGATGGGCTGAGCCAGTGAAGTGCTTCCTGTAAGCGCAAGTTAAATGCCACTGTCAGAGATTGACAGTAGCATTTAACTAGTTAACAACTGCTGACAATAACAGATACCAGAAACAGCGGTGGACATTCGCTGTTGCCGGCACATGTCAGCTGTATAGATCACATGTCGGAAAGGGTTAATCTTTTTTTATTTGTTTTTTGCTCTTTCTCACCATGTTTTTAATTGTACAGTAGTGTTGAGCGATACGATAATGCAAATATCGGCTATCGGCCGATATTAGCTGTATCGGCCTTTCGATAATTCGTTTCGATATTTTCGTCTTATCGAATACCGTAATCGGATTTGTCACTGTCACTGTCTGTGTCCGTCGGTCGGGTCTGTCACTGTCAGTGTCCGTCGGTCGGGTCTGTCAGGAGTCAGCGGCACTTACCTGGCAGAAGATCTCCGGCGGTCACGTCCTGGACTGCTTCATGGCCGCCATCCTCTTCTCCCTGGCGGTCACATGCAGTTTCTCGCGATAACTGCAGTGACTGCTGGGTAATCCCGGCCGTAAAGCAGTCAGTCCGATGACGTCACCGCCGGGGAAGCAGGTAATCAGCTGTGCTGCGTCGCGATGACAGACTCTGCCTGTCATTGCGATGTAGCAGAGCTGGATCGTCGTGGGACTGTCGTTACTATGGACGGCGTCGGACAGGTGGTATACTGTTGGTTTGTTTTTTTTCTTTTTTTACAGGAGATCGATGGCGTCGCAGGAATGAGAGTACAATAAAAGAAATGAAAACTGTGTTGTCTCTTTTATTTCATTAAAATACTTTTTTCTTGCTTTGTCTTTTTTTTATGCATTTAATAACTTTGGGATTAATAATGGATCGGTGTCTTATTGACGCCTCTCCATTATTAACCGGGCTTATTGTCACCGTGCAATCAACGGTGACATTAACCCCTTATTACCCCGCTTGCCACCGCTACAGGGCAAGTGGGAAGAGCCGGGTAAAGTGCCACAATTGGCACATCTTTTGATGCGCCAAATGTGGGGCTGCTGTAGCCTGGTATTATCAGGTTGTTGAGGGCCAAAATCCATGGGCCTTGACAGTCTTTTAATACCAGGCCGCAGCAGTCTGCATTTTACTTGGCTGGTTAACAAAAATAGGGGGACCCCTACGCCGGTTTTTTTTTCGAGGGGATCCCCTATTTTTGTTAACCAGCCAAGCTAAGCAGACTGCTGTGGCCTGGTATTATCAGGCTTGCAAGGTCCATGGATATTGGATCCTTACCAGCCTGAAAAACCAGGCCTCAGCGGTCTGCTTCATCTGGCTGGTTAACAAAAATAGGGGGGACCCCACGCCAATTTTTTTCGAGGGGATCCCCTATTTTTGTTAATCAGCCAAGATATGCAGACTGCTGTGGCCTGGTATTATCAGGCTGGCAAGGTCCATGGATCTTGGCTCCTTAACAGCCTGAAAATCCAGGCCTCAGCGGTCTGCTTCATCTGGTTGGTTAACAAAAATAGGGGGGACCCCACGCCATTTTTTTTCGAGGGGGATCCCCTATTTTTGTTAACCAGTTCCCTCTGACGTCACTGATTGTGTCCCTGGCTGACCTGAAGTGAAAGTGGAAAGCAATCAATTAAGCTTTCCACTTCCTCTCCTGTCAGCCAGGAGAGGAACTCATTCATTTGGGGGTTTACTGTGAGGCTGCAGCATTAGCTGCGGTCCCTGCAGTAAACATTAACCCTTTCTGATGGATTACACCGTGGGACCTGACTGTACATCGGATTGGTAAGAATAATTTTGCTTTATTATTTTATTTTTGTTACAGGAAATGGTTTTAGCAGGTAAATAAAATATGGTCAAAAACTGTGTGATTATTTCATTAAACTTCTTTTTTATTAAAGTGTGTGTGTTTGATTTTTCTTTCATACAATAGGATTAATAATTGATAGTTGTCTGATTGACAGCTCTCAATTATTAACCTGGCTTAAAGTGACCTTTCAATTGCAAGGTCATTTTAACCCCTTATTAACCCATTCGCCACCGCTACAGGGCAATGGGAATAGACGGGCAAAGTGCCAGAAAGGGCGAATCTAATTATAGATTTGTCTTTTCTGGGGTGTCTGGGGGCAGATTTTAGTAGCCGGGGGGGGCCAAAAATAATGGTCCCTCTCTGGGCTATTATTATCTGCCCCCACTCACTGGCTTTGTCTGTCTGGTTGCGAAAATAGGGCGGGAGCCCACGCATTTTTTTTCAGCAATTTTACACCTCATATATATATATATATATATATACATGTCATTGAATTTGTGACACATATATATATATTTATATTTATAGTTCATACACTTCTACATAGTATAATAGCCGCTAATTCAATTGCCGGCTTTTGTGAAAATGCAGAACCCGACATGAAATTACACTTGGTTTACATAGAGTTAACCATGTCTTTTCATGTAGTTTGATATCTGATTTGCACAAACAATTACATGAGTGTAAGTGTGCAAAATTTCACACCTGTAGGGGTTAATTAAAGGTGTAAATTCGTAGCAAAAAAGTCCGTTTTTTTTACAACGAATTTACACCTTTAATTAACCCCACAAGTGACACCATTTTGGAAACTAGACCCCCTAAGGAACTTATCTAGATTTGTTGTGAGCACTTTGAACCCCCAAGTGTGAAATTTTGCACACATAGACTGATGTAATTGTTTGTGCAAATCAGATTGCAAACGACATGAAAAGACATGGTTAACCCTATGTACACCAAGTGTCATTTCATGTCGGGTGCTTCTGTCTTTTCACAGAAGCCGGCTTTACCCGGCAATTGAATCAGAGGATATTTTACTATGTAGAAGTGTATAAACTATACATATATGTATATATATATGTCACAATGACATGTAATATATATATAATATATGTATTCTATGTGTGTATATTTAGTGTTTACAAGGAAATAAAGGTTTTTTTTAATTTCGATATTTTGTTCCCATAGACTTACATGGGACTTCCGCTATCGAAATCGGATATCGACGATATTTAGTGCTATCGGCGATACAATTTCGATACGATATTTTTAGATATCGAGCAATATCGCTCAACACTATTGTACAGTAAAAGTTATGTTTTAAAATTTTCCCATTGGTGCTGGAATCCAGTCCTCGTGGACCCTTCTTTCATAACTAGTGTGTACCTAGTATATGTTAATTGTGTATTGTTTAAACTGTATATTGTCAGGGATGCTTGAAGAGAATGATGTATGGATATATGAGTTTAGATATATGGACTGAGGTTAAAGGGGGTCTTTCAGCACAAAATGACTGTTCAAACGAAGAAATGGTGCATCTTCAGCTTGGCTGAGAAGTTCAGAGCACCTTCCTTCCTTCCTTCCTGTTTTCCTTCTATGTACATCAACCTTTGTCTGGATCGACAGATATGACTATATAAGAGACAGAGAATGGCAGCGATAGATGGAAAACAAGTAAGTGGGAAAGTGCACTGAACTGTTTTGCCACGACAAGGGTGTGCCGAGTGACTGCTTGACTTGAACAGTCATTTTGTGCTGACAGACTCCATTTAAGTAGGAAGGCGGCATAATAGAGTTCAGAAAAAAGAAACCAAATTACTGTCAGGCATATATTAATATGCTAAACAGTACGCATTTAGCCTCCCAAGAGTCAGATGTCCTTGAGTACTATGACACCTGTCTGTAAGGGCATGTTTGCTGTATAAAAGTATGCGACTGTTCCATGCAGCTGAATGAAATTTGTGTTGCAGATCTTCCAAGTTGAGAAACACCTACAAGTGTTGATTGGATGGTCGGTTGGTCTATTAATAATAAAAGGATGTAGTGGCCCTTGACGTAAAGTGGTTGAAGGATTGAGGGATGGCAGATGGAATTTAGATGCACAGAGCATACGGACTAACAACTTTACTAACAGAGAGACAAGGTTGATGGTTACAAGTTTTTCCACATAAGATGATCACTTGACTTGAAAAGAGTTAAGAAGTTGATATATAAATTTTACTGACAAGTAACAAAATAAAGTAGCACTCTGCAGCGCTACAGCATGCAAACATTAAATAAATGATATCTGAACTGCATTACTGCTCTAGAAAATAGGAAAAATTGAGAATACTTAGCGCATGAATTGGCCAATTCATGTGTACCCGGCTGTCACGATAAGGCGATCCTTGTTGGGACCTATCCTGTGTGAACACCTCTCATGGGCTGATAGCCTAAATTTATATGGGAGGGTAGGATCCTGCTGTAATTAAAACCGCCAGAGGCTGAGGGGTGGAGAGCTCAGTAAGAGAGCCTATGTATACAAATATCAGAAGACTGAATGTCACTTCCAAACAGAAATCAGGTGTGTACAGGTGCTTACTGAAAGTAGCCATCTCTATATATATAACTAACAAATAAAGTAGCACTCTGTAGCGCTATAGCATGCAAACATGAAATATATGAAATTTGTATTACCGTATATACTCGTGTATAAGCTGAGATTTTCAGCACCTTTTTTGTGCTGAAAATGCCCCCTCGGTTTATACACAAGTCATTGGGCAGAAACCAGCGGGGGAGGGGGTGCCGCGGCAGGAGCCGGTGGCTGGGACATCATACTCACCCTCCCCGTGCCATCGCTGAACGTCCCTGCAATCCTCCGTTGTACCCGGCTTCCTGCAGCTCTCCTGTGCTGAGCGGTGACATAATACCGCTCATTAAGGTCATGTAATATGGACGCGACGCCACTCCCATAGGCATGGCGTCCATAGTCATGGCCTTAATGAGCGGTATTACGTCACCGCTCAGCACAGGAGAGCTGCAGGAAGACGAGTACAACGCAGGATTGCCAGGACGTTCAGCGATGGCACGGGGAGGGTGAGTATGACAGGGGGAGAACGGAGGACGGGGGAATCATGGAGGCGGATGGGGGGGAGGACGGAGAGCACAGAGGAACACGGAGCAGGACGGGGGGAGGATGGAGGGCACAGAGGACCAAGGAGCAGGACGGGGGAAGATGGAGAGCACAGAGGAGCACGGAGCAGGACGGGGGGAACAGGAGGACAGAGCAGGAAGGGGGGAGCACAGCGGAGGACAGGGGAAGCATGGAGGAGGACAATGAGCATGGAGCAGGATGGGGGGAGGACGGAGAGACCAGAGGAGCACGGAGCAGGACGGGGGGGAGGATGGAGGGCACAGAGGAGAACGGAGCAGGACGGGGGGGAGGATGGAGGGCACAGAGGAGCACCGAGCAGGACGGGGGGCCACAGGAGGACGGAGCAGGAAGGGGGGAGCACAGCGGAGGACGGAGCAGGAGGGGGGGAGCACAGAGGAGAATGGGGGAGCACAGAGTTGGATGGGGGAGCAAGGAGCAGGATGGGGGCAGCACAGAGCAGGACGGCGGTTTATACACCCGGCTTATACTCGAGTCAATAAGTTTTCCCAGTTTTTTGTGGCAAAATTAGGGGGGTCGGCTTATACACGGGTCGGCTTATACATGAGTATATACGGTATATTACAGCTCTAGAATATAGGAAAAATTGAGAATACTTAGCACATAAATTGGCCGATTCATGTGTACCCAGCAGCCAGGATAAGGCAATTCTCTCTACTGGGACATATCCTATTGGGACTCCATAGGTCCCAGCAGAGAGAATTGCCTTATTATGACTGACGGGTACTGAAAGGGATGATTTGGGCCCTAGAAGCCCTGATCTTAGCGTCATTGAGTATGTCTGTGATTACATGAACAGACAGAAGTTTTTCCTCAAACCTACATCTATAGATCTGAGGCTAGTTCTCCAAGATGTTTGGAACAACCTCCCTTACAAGTTTCTTAAAAAACTGTGTGCAAGTGTATATAGAAGAATTGACGCTGTTTTTAAGGGAAGGTTGGTCACACCAAATATTGATTTGATTTAGATTTCTCTTGTGTTCATTCCCTTAACATTTGATGAACGAACAATTTTCTGGGATTATTTTAGTTGAATTAAAGATATTCTCTGATTATCAACTGTGAAATCAAATACACACAACTTTATTTCAGATAACTCGTTTGTGATCGACTGACTGAAACGATTGTTCATTTTTAAGTTTTCCCTATGAGCAACTGTTTTGATTGATATTGTTCATTTTCATTAACTAAAGTCTAATGTCTATGGGCATCTTTGTATATACAGCAGAATTTTTCATACTCAGACAATTTAATAGGGCTGTTCACACTTTATTTTCCACCTTACTAGAGATGAGCTGATTGCTTCATGCAACCCTGGTTCACAGTCCAGGTAAGTACTATCTGGCAGTCAACAGGAGCTATGCGAATTTGCTTACCCTCAAGGATTCCAGGCTCGGTATATGATTAGCTGGGCTGGTGACTGGTGAGATGTCAGCAGTGTAGAGCACACCACACAGGTAATGTCACATGAGGCTGGCAAATCAAATGCTGCACAGTGAACTTCATAAATTTGTGCAGCTCCTGTCAACAGCCAGAGGGATTTGAATTGGACCATAGAATTGGGGTTGCTGTAAGGAATCCGCAAATCTCTACTCCTTACCTATAGTCAAAAAAGCTCTGCAGAACACTCGTCCTTCCTTTTAGAGATTCACAAGATCTCCATATTTTTCAAATCCTGGGATGCCACTCTATGTAAATTTAAAGTTTAGCATAGATAACATTAATATGCCATTCTATGGGGCCTTAATGAAGCAGATCAGATGGTTCAGCACACGCATATCCTTCATGATATTCTAACAGCGAAGTAAGTGGACAAGGTCTTCAAATTGAGGAACATTCATTGGCAACAAAGACATAGCTCATACATAGTTTAGTATTTTCTGTGGTACATGCGAAACCTGGGTGATAAAGAAACAAGACAGAAGAAGAATCGACAGCTTTGAAATGTGGTGCTGGAGAAGGATGCTATCAATAATAAGAATGGCAAGAAGAACAAACAAATCAATTTTGGAACAAATTAAGCCAGACATGTCACTTGATGCAAGGATCGCCAAGCTATGACTTGCCTACTTTGGACACATCATACGAAGAGAGCAATCACTGGAGAAGGACATCATGATTGAAAGTATAAAAGGAACAAGGCGAAGAGGAATACCAACAACCCAATGGCTTGATCCCATAAAAATAATGGTGGAGAAGACCCTGGTGTACCTATATAGGCTTGCACAAGACCAATTTTCCTACAGATCATTAATTCATGAAGTTGCCAAGGCCCAAGATCGAGCTGAAGGCCGTTTAAAAAAAATTGAGGCCTTAGCTCCAGTAAGCCACATTACTGTCCCCAAAAGCTTACAGTTCCCATGACTTTTATAAAGTTTAGGAAAGTAAGAAAAGAAGGAAATCCTGTTATATTCATGATCCAGCTATTGAAAGAGTCTCCATTGTTAGCATACCCTTGGTTAATATTATGGTGTGAAGTACAGGGCTACAGAACTGCACATTGGTGAAACACATGACAGCAGCAGGCTATACTCATGTCCAAGACAGTTTCCTTCAGTAAGTGATAAGACCCAGCAGACATGTGCCCTCAATAGCAATAACATATATCACCTGTCGTAGCTGAATAAACTATTGCCTTCCTGTGTTCAAAAATAGCTTCCATGGACGACGTCTACTCCTGTTATGTTTTTACAAGTATACCAACATAGCCGATAGTTACTGGTTATGTCAGATATAGATGGTTCATGAAGATTGATTGATAATAGCTGATACAATCCAGAAGTATGTTCGGAGTATGAGGTTGTCTTATCTTTTATTGTCTTGTGTTATGATCCAAATATGATACTCATAGCTACAAAAATACTTGAACACATAACTTGGATTTTGGTGGACATTGTTGAAATTATGCAAATATTACTTAATACTTTAAGAAATAATCACAATGACCAGCCAAAAAAAAGAAAAACAAAACCTCACATTTGTTTAGGACTTAAAGGACTTAAAGCAAAAAACTCTTTTTCCCCAGCATCTCCAAAAAACTGTAACTAGAAGTAAAAATAAGGCATATGGCAGATCTGTCAGTGTCGTGGATTCCAACATGAGCATAACTGCGATGAGGGGGAATTTGAAAGGAGCAGAGGTCAAGAGTGGCTACTGTCCCTCCTTTTAAGTGTATGCAACTGACGGAGAGAGACTGTTACAGTGAAGAAAACTAGGGAATTAGGAATCACAGTCCAGTAAAGAGTGCCAGGGCAAGAAATTAAACATTTAGCATGTGATGATGTCATAAAATTAGAAGTTCACAGATGTACAGTAAGGATCCATAACCATCATTGAGCTCTATTTTACAGGACCACTTTTCGTGAGTCCAGCACTGTGTCTCCGCTCTTTCTGCTGTCTGTTATTGTCGGCAGTGCTTAACCCCTTAGAGACAATTTTGACCTTAATGACAAGCCAATTTTTACAATTTTGACCACTGTCACTTTATGTGGTTATAACTCTGGAACACTTCAATGAATCCCACTGATTCTGAGACTTTTTTTGTGACATATTGCACTTTATGATAGTGGCAACATTTCTTCGATATAACTTGTGTTTATGAAAAACACATAAATTTGGCAAAAATTTTGAAAATGTAGCAATTTACAAACTTTTTATTTTTGTGGCCCTTAAATCAGAGAGATATGTCACACAAAAAAGTTAATAAATAACATTTCCCAGATGTCTACTTCACATCAGCACAAGTTTGGAAACATAATTTTTTTTGTTAGGACATTATAAGGGTTAAAATTTGACCAGCGATTTCTCATTTTTCCAACAAAATTTACAAAACCATTTTTTTTAGGGATCACATCACATTTGAAGTGACTTTGGGGGATCAATTGACAGAAAATACCCAAAAGTGACACCATTCTAATAACGGCACACCTCAAGGTGCTCAAAACCACATTCAAGAAGTTTATTAACCCTTCAGGTGCTTCACGAGAATTAAAGCAGTGTGGAAGGAAAAAATTAACATTTAACTTTTTCACAAAAGATTTACTTTAGACCCCAATTTTTTTATTTTCACAAAGGTATCAAGAGAAAATGAACCACAAAATTTGTTGAGCAATTTCTCCTGAGTGTGCCAATACCCTGCATGTGGGGGAAAGCCACTGTTTGGGCACATTACAGGGCTCAGAAGGGAGGGAGCATCATTTGACTTTTTGAACACAAAACTGGATGGAATCTATGGCGGGTGCCATGTTGCGTTTAGAGACCCCTAAACAGTGGAAACCCCCAATTCTAACTCTAACCCTAAAACACCCCTAACCCCAACCCTAACTCCAACACACCCCTAATCCTAACCCTAATCGCAACCCTAACCACAACATTAACCCCAACATACCCTTATCCCCACCACAATCCTAAACACAACCCTAAACCCAACCCCAACCCTAACCCCAACACAACCCTAACCCCAACACAACCGTAACCCCAACCCTAACCTAACATAACCCTAACAAAACTGTAACCGCAGCTCTAACCCCAATCCTAACCCTAACCTCAATCCTAACCCTAACTGCAAAGAATTGAAAAAATTTAAAAAAAATTATTTTATTATTTTTATATAACTAAGGGTGTGATAAAGGAGGGGTCTGAATTACTATTTTTTTTTAATTTGTTAGGGTCTGTCACAGTGATAAAAATGAACAAAGGAAAAATCTATTGTTGCCAGATCTCGGCAGGCGCACTGCGCACGCGCCCGCCATTTTCTTCTAGGAAAATGATGCGGACGGCGGCGGACAGAGCAGGAGGGTCCGGCCAGCGGAGGTACTGGGAGGGGCTCGGGGGACCCCATTCCTCTCCTCTGGGATGCCAGATCATGTCAGAGGAGAGAGAAATGAATTGAAAATCTGACTTTTTTTGTGATCGCTGTTATTCGGTCAATAACGGTGATCACATGACTGGGGACGGTAAAAACCGACCCAAATCATGTTCTCCGGGGTCTCGGCTACCCCTGATAGCTAAGACCTTGGAGATTTTCTGACGCTGGGGGGGCGCTATACACATTTCTCAGCACAGGTGAAAAGCGGCGCAGAGGAATAAGGCCCCTAACTGCCGCTGTTGAAAGGCGTATCGGCAGTCGTTAAGTTGTTAAGTCACGTTGATAGCGCTGTAGTCAATAACTGAGCTCAGTAGGTAAGCCTGATTCAATAGAAAAGTCTCTCAGAGGTGCTGCTGAGCTCAGTCATTAGCCACCACATTGTCAAAGTGACTTTAGTGCTGAAGACAATAACAGACAACAGGAGCAGTGGTGGAGACACATAGCTGGGCCCACGGATAGCAGTCCCATAAAATAGAGCTCACAGATTGTTATGGACCCTTACTGTACGCCTGTGAACTTCCAATTTTATTGGGAAGCATATGACATCTTCAGATGTTAAATTTTCAATTTCTTGCCCCCACATCCATTACTGGACCGTGGTTCCTAATTCCACAGTTTTTCCTCACTGCAACTGTCTCTCTCGTAAGTACCGTGCACTTGAAAGGAAAGACTGTGCTCACTCTTGACCGGTGCTCCTTTCAAACTTCCCTTTACACCACTGTAATGTTCATGTGGGGATTCACGATGCTCAGCCAAATCCACCACATGCATGATTTTTACTTGTAGTTGCATGGGATTTCCATTGTTTTGATGGCAATATCTTGATCTGTTCTTGCCGTTAAATGGGACCGCATTACCTTCAGAGGCTGCTTGTAGTGTGAACATAGCCTGGAGCCTATTATGTTAGTAGTCACATTTTCTGGTGCTTTAGGCATGGTATCATTGGGTGTTATGACTGAAAAAGCTGCAGGTTATTGCCCAGGGCACATCCAGTAATTTGAATCTTTGTTTGCATCTTGAAATAAACAAACGGTGATGTATTAGGAGGAGTAATGAGGTAATTAAGGAGGATTTTCAGAAATAAATGTGAAATACAATATTTGTGAAAGTAGATCTGAAGCAAAGTACAAACCTCCAGAGCAAATGTAATGCACTCACTGTGACAATTGACAACAAAGGCCATGACCAGAGCTCCATTAGGGAACTCCACCAGAGCCGCTCTGTACCAGCTGACATACAGATGATGAGGAATGGATAAGTGTTGTCCTTAGGACCCAGAATATATTCAGCACTCATTCCTGAATATTACTATTAAACTTTCATATTTACATTTGTTTATAATTAGTGTTGAGCGATATTGCTCGATATCTAAAAATATCGTATCGAAATTGTATCGCCGATATCACTAAATATCGGCGATATCCGATTTCGATACCGGAAGTCCCATGTAAGTCTATGGGAACAAAATATTGCAACTAAAAAAAACCTTTATTTCCTTGTAAACACTAAATATACACACATAGAATACATACATATATATATACATGTCATTGTGACATATATATATACATATATGTATAGTTTATACACTTCTACATAGTAAAATATCCTCTGATTCAATTGCCGGGTAAAGCCGGCTTCAGTGAAAAGACAGAAGCACCCGACATTAAATGACACTTGGTGTACATAGGGTTAACCATGTCTTTTCATGTCGTTTGCTATCTGATTTGCACAAACAATTAAATCAGTCTATGTTTGCAAAATTTCACACCTGTAGGGGTTAATTAAAGGTGTAAATTCGTTGTAAAAAAAACGGACTTTTTTGCTACGAATTTACACCTTTAATTAACCCCTACAGGTGTGAAATTTTGCACACATAGACTGATTTAATTGTTTGTGCAAATCAGATAGCAAAGGACATGGTTAACCCTATGTACACCAAGTGTCATTTCATGTCGGGTTCTGCATTTTCACAAAAGCCGGCAATTGAATTAGCGGCTATTATACTATGTAGAAGTGTATGAACTATAAATATATATATATATATATATATATATATATATATTATGTGTCACAAACTCAATGACATGTATATATATATATATATATATATATATATATATATATATGAGGTGTAAAATTGCTGAAAAAAAATGCGTGGGCTCCCGCCCTATTTTCGCAACCAGACAGACAAAGCCAGTGAGTGGGGGCAGATAATAATAGCCCAGAGAGGGACCATTATTTTTGCCCCCCCCCCGGCTACTAACATCTGCCCCCAGATGAAGCAGACCGCTGAGGCCTGGTTTTTCAGGCTGGTAAGGATCCAATATCCATGGACCTTGCAAGCCTGATAATACCAGGCCACAGCAGTCTGCTTAGCTTGGCTGGTTAACAAAAATAGGGGATCCCCTCGAAAAAAAAACCGGCGTAGGGGTCCCCCTATTTTTGTTAACCAGCCAAGTAAAATGCAGACTGCTGCGGCCTGGTATTAAAAGACTGTCAAGGCCCATGGATTTTGGCCCTCAACAGTCTGATAATACCAGGCTACAGCAGCCCCACATTTGGCGCATCAAAAGATGTGCCAATTGTGGCACTTTACCCGGCTCTTCCCACTTGCCCTGTAGCGGTGGCAAGCGGGGTAATAAGGGGTTAATGTCACCGTTGATTGCACGGTGACAATAAGCCCGGTTAATAATGGAGAGGTGTCAATAAGACACCGATCCATTATTAATCCCAAAGTTATTAAATGTATAAAAAAAGACAAAGCAAGAAAAAAGTATTTTAATGAAATAAAAGAGACAACACACTTTTCATTTATTTTATTGTACTCTCATTCCTGCGACGCCATCGATCTCCTGTAAAAAAAGAAAAAAAAACAAACCAACAGTATACCACCTGTCCGACGCAGTCCATAGTAACGACAGTCCCACGACGATCCAGCTCTGCTACATCGCAATGACAGGCAGAGCCTGACATCCCGACGCAGCACAGCTGATTACCTGCTTCCCCGGCGGTGACGTCATCGGACTGACTGCTTTACGGCCGGGATTACCCAGCATCACTGCAGTTATCGCGAGAAACTGCATGTGACCGCCGGGGAGAAGAGGATGGCGGCCATGAAGCAGTCCAGGACTGTGACCGCCGGAGATCTTCTGCCAGGTAAGTGCCGCTGACTCCTGACAGACCCGACCGACGGACACTGACAGTGACAGTGACAAATCCGATTCCGGTATTCGATAAGACGAAAATATCGAAACGAATTATCGAAAGGCCGATAGAGCTAATATCGGCCGATAGCCGATATTTGCATTATCGTATCGCTCAACACTATTTATAATACTATAAAATACAAAATATACATAAACAGTATATGGAGGGCGCTCTCCTCTCTCAGTTCTGCAGGGTAAGGCCATTGGGATGTTTTCTAGAACTTGCGGCTCTTATGACAAGGTTATATATCTGATTCCAGAGCAGATTCCCTCTTTAACATCAATATGCCTTTATAGGAAATGCAAAAGTGTTTTCTTTATGAGACAGTCCAATTAAAATGCAAATAAACAAAAACTGGAAAGACAATAAGCACAATATCAGTGTGAAAAAGGAAAGATAAAAAGCAGAATGTGCTCACCTTGTGGGGTTGTGATAGTTACAACCCGTATGTCAGATGAAGAAGTAAATGGGTATAAATCCGCCCTGCTAACGATCCAGAATGTATTAGGAGATCGAAAAGGTCTGAATGTGGTTTTTATTCGTCAATGTATTTCGAAGTACACATACTTCTTCATCAGAACAAACCACAATATTAAATTACAGCTGTTGTGGGTATAAGTAGACAACTCATTCAAATAAAAGTGCGCAAAAACTGCCTTCTGTAATCATATGACGAAGGTACAATGTCATTGTGTGAAAAAAATGTGTGTAAGTGAAAATGATGTACAAAAAATTACAGTACATATTTTGATATTCACATAAATTGCAAAAAAAAATAGAAAAGGAGAAAAAAAGGGGGATGAAGTGGTAAAAATGAGATAAACGTGTAAAAATGTGAAAGCAGAAAAAAAAGAAAGATTAAACGATGTTGTCTTTCCATGACTCTCTATTTCATTTAATCTGTCTTTTCTGCCCTTTTTCTGTAGGGGTAATAAGTAGGTGTCCCTATGTGTAGGTGTACTTTTGTACTTTTGTCCAAAAAACATACTGATAGGGAATCTAGATTGTGAGCCCCATCGGGGACAGCGACGATAATGTGTGCAAACTGTAAAGTGCTGCGGAATATGTTAGCAATATATAAAAATAAAGATTATTATTATTATAGTTTATGTATATAAGGTACATCTGGTAAGGGTTTCTACAGGTTCTTAGAGTCTGTCTGTGGGAATTTTTACCCATTCATCCAGAAGAGCATTTGTGAGGTCACACAAAGAAGTTGGGACAACAAAATCAGATTTTTTATCTATGTCCTAGTCCTATAGATAAAATAGTACAAATAAAATATATTATATACAAATACATACTGTACATATTGACAAGTGTTATTTTATATAAACAAAATGTATACAGACAACTAGTACCTAGGATAAGAGTTGTCTTAAAGGAACATTTGTTCCTTGTTATTCAAACACCAAAAGCTGTATCTTTATCTCCATCCACCATTGTGTGACATCTCAGATAACTTTCTTGATTGATAACTACTTCAGATTACTAATTGCTGTGACCACAAAGTTAGTTTGATTAATGAGACGGGATGATGATGTTTTGTCGTGTTCTCTGTCATTTGATGCACCTACAGAATTTTCCAAAGTAAAGTTTTAGCATCAGCCACACAGGAGATGACCTGGTAACAAGACTCTACATCAAGAACACACAAGAACATAATTTCCTCTTCCTCTGTCAGGGTGGCATAATAAGTTCATCTCACCAGGAAGACCTTGCTTGTACTTGTTGACACTGGGAGAAGTTTTTTTTCCATTTGTTTTTAAATCAAGTGTTAAGAACAAATAATTAATTTGGATTCTCAAGACCTGAACTGTGACTGTCAAAGAGAAAGACGGAATGGGCACTTAAGACGAATATCTGTTACCTACATGTCTACATACTGGACAAAAGCGTAGAAAATATGTCTACAGAGCCTAAAAATTACAATGTAACAATACGATTAACAGGTCATTTGTGGCTAATGTAGAAGATCATGCATCATTTCATTTACGCTTCACAAATTCTTGCTACTTTATGTTGGTATATCACATAAAATCCAAACAAAATAAAATACATTTAAGTTTGTGTGTGTAACGTGAACATATTTCAAAAAGTCCACATGGTATGAATACTGTTTCAAGGCACAATTTGAATTAATTTGATTTTGTAGCAAGAACAGAATGTACATTTGACCAAAGCTTCTCAATCTTTCATGTCTGGACCTCACCATTTTTTGAAGCTCGTGCTAAAATATTAAGCAAGTTTTAAAAAATATCTCTGAAATTATCTCCTGTGCCCAGTACAACATTACAATAAAACACAAAAGGAGTCAGTTATGATCCACTGAACTGGGTCTTAAGGATCTCATACACACTATATAGGACTATCAGTCTAACCTAATTAGAAGTCATTGATTTTGAATTCACTGGTCGACCATTTAATGTATATGGGGTCGTCCTGACTCTTCCATGAAGGAAGATATTGGGGAAAAGAATGGGGGAACATGTTTGATATGGATTTGTACATGTTGATTGATTAGATCTTAAGTGAGATTTTGCTGGCTCTTACTCCTCTACTCTTCACCTTACTATCGGGGTTCCTCAAGGCTCAGTCCTAGTCTTTTTTCTCTATACACCGCAGCTATTGGACAAACTATCAGTAAATTTGGTTTACAGTATCAAATTTATGCAAATGACACCCAATTATTTATTATTCTCCTGACATCACCTCTACCTTAATACAAAATGCCATGGATTATCTGTCTGCTGCCCCTAACACAATGTCTTCTCTCTATCTGAAAATGAATTTCTGTAATACTGAACTTCTCTTGTTTTCTTCATCTACTAACCTATCCATACCCGATATTGCAAGTATCTTGGGTGGTTCAACCACTACTCCCAAGTCACATGCTCGTTGTCTTGAGGTCATATTTGACACAAAACTTTCTTTTATTCCCTTTAAAGAATCAATCACTCACTCATGTTACCTGCATCTTAAAAGCATCTCCAGAATCTGACTTTTTCTCACTTTTGAAATTGCAAAAACTCTTACAGTCCCTCTTATTCATTCTCGTTTGGACTACTCTAACTGATTGGTCTCCCTGTAACCAAACTTCCTCCACTCCATCTTGAATGCAGCAGCCAGGGTTGTATTTCTGTCCATCTACTTAACTCATGCCTCCACCCAGGGGTGAACCTAGCCTCTCTGCTGCCTGAGGCGAACTGCAAAACGGCGCCCCCCCTATTGTAAAATCAGTACAAATAAATCTGGTTTACTCTTACTAGCCTAACGTGACGCACATGTGAAATACATACACTTTTAGGGTATGTGCAGACGTTGCAGAATCTGCTGTGGAATTTTCCTCGCAGATTTTGCTAAATCCGCAGGTAAAATGACCTGCGTTTTACCTGCGGATTTAGTGCGGATTTGCCGCGGTTTTTGTGCGGACTTCCCCTGCGTTTTGAGACCTGCGGATTCCTATTTAGAGCAGGTCTCAAAACGCTGCGGAACTGCACAAAAGAAGTGACATGCTGCGGATTTAAATCCACACCAAACCAGCGCAGAAAAATCCGCAGCATGTGCACTGCGTTTTTTTATTTCCATTGAATATAATGGTACTGTACATCACTTGCAGTTCTGCTGCGGATCTGCAGCGGCAAATCCGCTGCGGATAAGCAGCAGATTCCGCAACGTGTGCACAGACTCTTAAATAGGAATATGTTTGAAACATCGATTTTTATAGTTATTAAAGTTCTCTATAAGTAGTACACCTTGTAAACACATGGCTCCACTCCGTAAACCTTGTACACATGCGGCTTTGCACCATACACACACGGCTCTGCTCCGTACACACACGGCTCAAGCACGGAGCCCTGTGTGTCGGAGCTGAGCGGCTCCGCTCCGTACACTTCATACACACACGGCTCCGCTCCGTACATCTCGTACACACGGCTCCGCTCCGTACACACACGGCTCAAGCACGGAGCCCTGTGTGTACGGAGCCGAGCGGCTCCGCTCCGTACACTTCGTACACACACGGCTCCGCTCCGTACACCTCGTACACACACGGCTCCGCTCCGTACACCTCGAACACACACGGCTCCGCTCCGTACACCTCGTACACACACAGCTCCGCTCCGTACACTTCGTACACACACGGCTCCGCTCTGTACACTTCGTACACACACGGCTCCGCTCCGTACACTTCGTACACACGGCTCCGCTCCTTACATCTAGTACACACGGCTCCGCTCCGTACACACACGGCTCCGCTCCGTACACCTCGTACACACACGGCTCCGCTCCGTACACCTCGTACACACATGGCTCCACTCCGTACACCTCGTACACACATGACTCCGCTCCGTACACCTCATACACACACGGCTCCGCTCCGTACACCTCGTACACACACGGCTCCACTCCGTACACCTCGTACACACACGGCTCTGCTCCGTACACCTCGTACACACACGGCTCCGTTCCGTACACCTCGTACACACACGGCTCCACTCCGTACACCTCGAACACACACGGCTCCGCTCCGTACACCTTGTACACACACGGCTCCGCTCCGTACACCTCGTACACACACGGCTCCGCTCTGTACACTTCGTACACACACGGCTCCGCTCTGTACACTTCGTACACACACGGCTCCGCTCCGTACACCTCATACACACACGGCTCCGCTCCGTACACCTCGTACACACACGGCTCTGCTCCGTACACCTCGTACACATACAGCTCTGCTACATCCACACTGTAAAACCCCTCCTGATCCCACACATAAACTTAAGGGTATGCCACACTAAACAATATCGCTAACGAGATCGCTAAAAAACGTCACTATTTAGCGATCCCGTTAGCGATATTGTTCAGTGCGGCAGCTGCCAGCGACGAGCTTCCTGCTGTGATCTCGCTCGTCGCTGGAATCGCTCCGGACCCTATTTCATCGCTGGCGCTCCCGCTGGGTGAGTATCTAATCGCTGTGTGGCACCTTTTCTTAGCGATTTAGCGGTACTTTTGTACCGCTAAAGTCGTTAAGAAGATCGCTAACGGCGGATAGCGTCGTTAACTATATCGCTAAATGTGGCCGCATTTAGCGATATAGAAACAATCCCGCTAGCGATCGCATTAGTATGCGTCGTTATCGTGATCGCTAGCGGGATTGTTTAGTGTGGCAGTACCTTTACCTTCATCCAGCACCATGACGACCAGAACAGCAGAGTACTGCACGCAGAGAGCCTGACCATGTGACCCCTGACTCCTCCCCTCCTGTAACCTCATCACAGGTCCTGCTCGCACATAACAGGACAGCACAGCAACGGGACTCCTGGCTGCGGGAAGCTAAAGTGGAAAGGTGGGAGGGTGAGGAAGGGGTGCATGGCGGGCGTGGCTGCTTCTCACTGCCGGACACATAGCACAGTGCGCAGGAGTGTAAGACTCAGCAGGGATTAAGGAGAGCTGGCACTACACCACGTGTTCTGAGTTGTGCTCTGCCGCCACCTAGCTGCCGCCGCCTGAGACAGAAGGCTCAACTCGCCTCATTATAGGTGCGCCACTGCCTCCACCTTGTGCCAGACATTATAATGATTGCCCAGAATACAATGCAAACTTATCTCTCACAGCCACAAAGCTCTTCACTAGAGATGAGCGACTTTGGCTCCGGGAGGGTAGAGTCGGGTTTCTGACCACCCGACTTTCCCAAAAGTCGAGTCGAACGAAGTCGGCCGACTAACGGAAAAGGTCGAGTCGGAGTCGAAAATGCAACCCCAATGCAAGTCAGTGGGGAATAAAAGTCGGCAGTGAGTGGAGGACAATAAACACACCTACTGTGCCTATTTCAATGCCAATGACATAAATTCTTATTACTTAAGCTGGTCAACCTTAATTTACTTTATAATAGTTACACATTGAAAACTGGAGGCTATTTGGCTAAAGTTGGGGGGGGCAGGGCTGGCTCCAGGTTTTCGTGGGCCCCGGGTGAAAGAGTCTCAGTGGGCCCCCTTAACACATACCACAATTCATGATGCTCTGATACGGCAGAGAAATATAGGTATAGTACAATGACAAATACTTCACTTCTTATATTACATGAGTGATATCTATTGTAAATTCTACGATAGCTCAAAAAAACGGACAGTATAGTCCTCCATACAGTATTATGGGCACCACATAGTGCGCCATACAGAATGGGCTCCATATAATGTTCCATACAGAATAGGCCCCATATGTGCTCCATATGATGCTCCATATATAAAGGGCCCTATATGATGCCCCATAAATAATGAACCCCATATGATGCTCTAGTATATGATGGGCCCCATATATGAT
>JARQOD010000001.1:94374611-94531866 GCA_033576555.1 Oophaga sylvatica
TCTTCCCTCTCTATAGACCACATGTAATCTGATCCATCCGTGAACTGAAAGTATGTCTTAGTGATAAGAATTCTCTTTTTAATTTATAAAACATAATGTATTTGCTTGCACTATTGACCTATGTAAAGTTTGTTGAAAAGAGCCGTCTTTTTTTTCTACGTATAAAATAGACATGTTTTCAGTGCTTAGTGTTGCAATAAATAGGTCCCTAGGTTTAAACTTATACATAGGTTCCAGTTTGTAACATGCTGTAAATGTAAAAATCGAGTTCATAACCAAGGGGATGTCTAATATTAGGCTGCTTTATGAAGTAGCTGTGCACAAGAGGAGGTAGTAGTAGGAAAGCGTGATCAGCCTGAGCCATTACCTTCACAGATACATAAAATCGAGTTTAACATACAGTACTGTACCATTAACTAATTTTCCTTAGTTTATGAAAAACTAAAAGGAGGTAGTAAACTGCAATAGACAAATGTTTGCCCTATCCGCATGACAGATCAATAACAAAGATATGCTATTGATATTTAAGTGAGTGAATACCACCATCACCAATTTTTTATCCTTTTCCTACTATTTATTTTAAACTATCACTATATCATAGAGATCTGCAACTACGTTAATGTACTTGGTATAGAGCCTTCACAGGAACACCCAAATTAGGGGTTGATCTTAGAGCCTTATTTTTTCTCTATTGGTCCAGGTTTTTTTAAGTTATAGTTAGAAGTGACACTTCTAGACCTTATTAGAGGTCACTCACATGGTGTATGATCTGTGGGGCTGTTCACATGTCCGATTTATTTTTGCAGACTGAGCAGTAAGTGCAAAATCGAGGAGACGTCTGATACTGATCCGAGTATCTAAGTGTATAAGTTAAAGGGAATTTGTCACCCCTAGGATGTATATGGCCTATTAATATGGGCATACAGGTGATAGAAATGTTACACTATTCCTACCTGTATGTCTCATATTAATGGTCTTGTTGTTGAGAAATCTTGTATTCTTTCTTTATGTTAAAGATGTCTCACAGACTTCGGGGCGTGCGGTGCCTGGAAGAAATCTCTGCCTCCCGTGTTCATTGTAATACTACCCCCTCCCATCAGTGTCAGTTACAACTCTGGAATCCCGCGCCTGCACCCTGCACTCCCTCAGAAATACGTACCTGATCTTCCCTTCTATGGGCGCTGCATTCAGGGATCTTCTGCACAGGCACCGGCGACTTACACTCCAATGACCTCATTTGTGCGCGCCGGTAAGTTTCTATCCCCACTTCCTTCCTGCATAGTCATCGCCATGTACACATGGTTCCTAGCAATGACTGTGCAGGGAGTAAGTGGGGAGAGCATCTTATCGATGCGCACACCAAAGGTCACAGTGACTCGCGGGCGCCTGCGCAGAAGATCCTTGAATACAGCGACCACCTAAGGGAGGATCAGGTATGTATTTCTGAGGGAGTGTAGGGTGCAGGCGTGGGATTCCGGGGCGTAAATGATGCTGATGGGAGGGGGTAGTATTATAATGTAGACGGGGGCAGGGATTTCTTCCAGGCACCTTACGCACCGGAAAAAAACATTAACATAAAGAAACAATATAACATTTCTCAGCAACAAGACCATTAATATGAGGCATACAGGTAGGATTAGTGTAACATTTCTATTACTTGTATGCCCATATTGATAGATCATATACGTCCTGGGGGTGTGTAAGGTTCTATGTATATATTCCTGAAACTCAGTTTGTTCGTCAGCCATTTTACTTTCTGTCTTGCTGCAGCTATCTTGCCCTCAGTCAAAATGGAGTTTCCAGCTTGCATGTTCCCGCCCTGATTCTCTCCTTTGCTTCTTAAGCAGCCACAGCTGAGCAATCAGTGCTTCAGAATCTAGCCTGCAGTGAACCTGTGACTTGACTCCTGTAAGCCTTGGACCTTGTACTCCAGCTATTCCTATTGAGGAACTCTGAAGCACTTGTGGACTCTGAACCCTGCTCTTTGAAAGACCCACGTTTGCATGGACTTACGGTAACAGAGAAGAAGATCCTGAATCTGTATTGGAGAGTGATTGCTGAGCTTGGATTACTCTGGCCTGCTGTGTCTCCTGTTTCTGTGTCTGCAAACTGTGTGACTATTTCTGCCAACTTGTATGAAGTAATACAGGACTTTTCTATATCAAACCTGTGACTCCTGTGTTTTCATCGCACCCAAGCACAAGACGCTATATGAACTGTACTACATACATTACAAGATTCTGAAGCCAAAACGTTAGTGTCTGCTGGGTCTGGAAGGCTGTGTCTGCTGTACTGTGGATATCAGACGTCCGGTTGTACTTTCTGTGATGACAGTGGTTGTGACTTCTCACAACCATTCCAGGTGAGCAATTCCCTTAAGTTTTTTCTCTTTGCAGTGTTACCACAGGTAAACACTATTGTTTTTTTTTTTTTCCTTTCTTTTCTCTTTTTTGTCTGCTGTAACTCTGGATATCAGATGTCTGGTTGAAACTTTCTGTGATGATAGTGGTTGTGACTTCTCACAACCATTCCAGGTGAGCAGTTCCCTTAATTTTTTTTTCTCTCTGCAGTGTTGCCACAGGTGAACACTATTGTTTTTTTTCTCTCCTCTTCTTCCAGTAATCCTGTCTTAAAAGATCTGGAAAATGGAGGCCCGCATAAAGGAACTTTGCGGAGTGACTGATAATATCCTTGCAGATTTGCAGAATATAAAGACCCGTTTTACAAATCTACAGGACCTCAATAATCACAATTTGCAAGTGGTTGGACAGACTACCCAGGATTTGCGAGCCAGGATTGAGGTTCTAGAGGGGCGAGTCCAGGCTCCTGCCGTAGCCCCGAGTGCTGGGATTCCCAAGTTGCCCCCTTTTCGTTTTGGCGGTGAACGTGAGAAATTCAGGGGATTTATTAATCAATGCAATCTTTTTTTTTCTGCACATGCTTCACAATTTCCCACTGAACGATCTAAGGTGCTTACTATAATTATGTTGCTTACCAACAAGGCTTTAATGTGGGCAAACCCTCTGATTGAGACTGAGGATGATTGTTTGAATCACCTTGATGATTTTATTTCAGCCATGGGGCAGGTGTTTGATGACCCAATCGAGGTGCAACAGCTGAAGCAGCCATGTTAGCTTTGCGCCAAGGTAAGCACTCGGTAGCTGAATATGCCTTGGATTTCAGGAGATGGGCCCTTGATACCACCTGGGACAGTTCCGCCAAAAAATCTATTTTTCGAAAGGGGTTATCTCCACTGATTAAGGATGAACTTGCTCGTGCCGACCCTCCCACTGCGTTAGGTGACTTTATTAACTACTGCATCCGTATTGATACTCGTCTGACTGAACGCAGGCAAGAGAGATGGTTCGAAAGCAATCGTACTAACCTTTTCCTACCTTCCTCTCCAGCTAAGGAACCTTTGAGTAGGATTACACGGGAACCTGAACCTGAACCCATGCAGGTAGACTCTTTACAACGACGGGTTAGTGATGCACGCAAGGAACATCGTTTTAAGGAGAATCTATGTTTCTATTGTGGTAAGTCAGGGCACTTCATTATAAACTGCCCCAGCCGTTCTCGTAAGACTACTGCAGCACTCATTCATTGTGAGTGTTCCGAGAGGGGATCTGTCAGGTCCGAGCCTCAGGCTCCAGAGAGATCTGCAGCAACAGATCTTGATTTCTCGGACTTAAACTCCGTTACCTCTGAGGACGTTGACTGTGCAAACGCTGCCATTTTTCAAGTTTCCTCAGCGGTGTCCCAGCTGAGTTGTAAGAAAAACAATTCTCATTGCTTTCTTTCCATCAAACTCTGGGTTGACTCAGCTTGGGTGTCTAGCTCTGCTATGATCGACTCAGGGGCAAGTGGAAATTTTATGGATGTCTCCTTTGCTCTGAAACAGGGAATACGTTCAGTGAAGAAGGCTACTCCAGTACAGATGGAAACTGTGGATGGCTCCCTGCTGACTTCTGGACCAGTGGATCAGGAAACAGAGCCTTTGAGGGTTCTTATGGGTAAAGATCATCAAGAGAAACTGTCCTTTATGCTTATCTCTTCTCCCCACTTTCCCATTATTCTAGGGCTACCATGGCTGCAGGCTCAGAATCCTACCATTAACTGGGAGACCAAGGAATTACACTTTCCAGAGAAACAGATGAGTCCAAAAGTTTCAGCTTGCTCTGTTCCTAAAGGAATCATGTCAGTCCCTGAACTACCAGCTGTATACCAGGACTATGTGGATTTATGTGACAAGAAGAACGCTGACCAGCTTCCTCCTCACCGTCCATATGATTGTCCAATTGAATTATTGCCTAGAGCAGAGATACCTTTTGGTAAGATCTACCCCTGGCGGGGCCCGAGCTAAAGGCTTTAAAGGATTACATAGATGAAAATCTAGCCAAGGGCTTCATACGCCCCTCTTCATCTCCTGCAGGTGCACCCATCTTCTTTGTAAAGAAGAAAGATGGATCTCTGAGACCATGCGTAGACTATAGGGAACTCAATAAGTTTACTATTAGAAACCGTTATCCATTGCCTTTAATCCCTGAGTTATTGGAGAGAGTGCGACATGCCAAAATTTTTTCTAAACTAGATCTTCGTGGGGCCTATAACTTAGTCCGTATTAGACCTGGGGATGAATGGAAGACTGCATTCAGGTCACGCTATGGACACTTTGAATATCTAGTTATGCCTTTTGGTCTGAGTACCGCCCCAGCCACTTTCCAACACTTGGTGAATGACATCTTCAGGGATCTCCTAGATACATTCGTGGTAATTTATTTGGATGATATTCTAATTTTTTCTAACTCCACAGAGGAACATCATGGACATGTGAGAATGGTCTTGGAACGTCTAAGACAAAATCATCTTTACATCAAACTTGAAAAGTGTGAATTCCATAGGACTGAAATTCAATTTCTGGGGTATGTACTGTCTACACAAGGAATTAGTATGGATGGAAGCAAAACCCAAGCCATCAAGGATTGGCCAAGTCCTAGAAATGTGAAGGAGGTACAGCGCTTCATCGGGTTTGCCAACTTCTATAGACGTTTCATTAGAAATTTCTCTGAGGTAGTGTCACCTATCACTCAACTTACCCGGAAAGAGTCTAGGTTTTCCTGGACTCCCCAAGCCCAGGAAGCATTTTCCCGTCTAAAAAATAAATTTACCACTGCACCTATCCTAGTACATCCCAACCCCGAGCTTGCCTTCATAATAGAGGTGGATGCTTCAGACTGTGCCGTTGGAGCTATACTCTCTCAGAGAACAGGTGAGAAAAATGTCTTGCATCCCTGTGCCTTCTTTTCCCAGCAGTTGTCTTCGGCTGAGAGGAACTACGATGTGGGCAATAGAGAGTTGTTGGCCATTATTGCCGCCTTCAAAGAATGGAGACACCTTCTTCAGGGAGCTGCACAGCAAATAGTCGTCCTGACAGACCATCGTAACCTTGAGTTTATCAGGTCGGCTAAGTGCCTGACTCCTCGCCAGGCTCGCTGGAATCTTTTCTTAAACCAATTTAATTTTATCATCTCTTATAGACCAGGATCGTGCAATGGAAAGGCTGATGCACTCTCTAGGATTTACTCAGCAGAGACACGTCCAATTACTCCTCCTAAGACTATTCTTCCTGACTCTAGATTCCTAGGAGTAATTCATAATCAAGACCTACTTAAGGACATCAAGGAAGCATACCATGCGGATTCCTTTTTGGCACAACCCCCAAGGGACGTAAGTCTTGTCTTTAAGAATGGTGTGTGGATTCAGGGACAACGTCTGTATATTCCTGAAACAGTCAGATTAAGAGTATTGCAACTCATTCACGATTCCAAGATAGCTGGGCATAGAGGAATTCTAAAGACACAGGAATTTCTTTCTCGTTTCTTTTGGTGGCCCACTTGCAGGAAGGATGTTTTGAATTATGTCACTTCATGTGAGGTCTGTGCAAGATGCAAAACACCTCGCTCCTCACCAACTGGTCTGTTACAGCCTCTTCCCACCCCGTCCCGCCCGTGGGGATCCATTTCTATGGACTTCATTGTGGAGTTACCAACCTCTCAGGGGAAGAACACCATTCTAGTGGTGGTTGACCGTCTAACAAAGGCAGCTCATTTTATCCCTTGTGTCGGCTTACCCACTGCAAAACAGACATCAGATTTGATGATTAAAGATGTGTTTCGCTTACATGGAGTACCGGATGAGGTTATTTCGGATCGAGGGGTGCAATTCACTTCTAGGTTTTGGCAAAATTTCTGTGCAGCATTGGACATTAAAGTAAACCTTTCTTCTGCTTTTCATCCTCAGACTAATGGACAGACCGAACGAACCAATCAAACCCTGGAGCAGTATCTCCGCTGCTTTATCTGCCACCTACAGGATGATTGGGTGGATCTACTTCCATTAGCTGAGTTCTCGTATAACAACTCTCAGAGTGCCTCCACTAAACAGTCTCCTTTTTACTCTAATCTAGGTTATCATCCTAACATTCTACCACGATTTCCCATAGAAACGCCTTTACCAGCAGTGGCTGAAAGAATCACGTCTTTACAGAAGAATATGGATCTTCTAAAGGAAAATCTGGAATCGGCTCAAGAAAGGTACAAGAAAGCAGCAGATAAATTTCGTAAACCTGCACCAGCTTTCAAGGTAGGAGACTTGGTCTGGCTGTCAACCAGAAATCTTAAGTTAAGGATTCCATCGTCTAAGTTGGGACATAAGTACATTGGACCCTATAAAATCAGTAAAATATAAGTGCCGTTGCTTGTCGTCTTCAACTGCCCAGAACTATGAGAATCCACCCTGTCTTTCATGTATCCCTACTAAAGGCTGCGACACCCAATACGTTTCCTGGACGTTCCTCTCCTTGCCCTGACCCAGTGCTAGTCGATGGTCAGGAAGAATTTGTGGTGGAAAGGATTTTAGATTCCAGGTTGTATAGAAATCAGTTACAATATCTGATTAAATGGCAGGGCTACCCAGTGGAGGACAACTCATGGGAACCGGTCAATAACGTTAATGCTCCTCGCTTGCTCCGTCAGTTTCATCAGAGGTACCCACACAAGCCTGGTCTGAGGTCATCCGGAGGTTGTCCTTAAGGGGGGAGTAATGTAAGGTTCTATGTATATATTCCTGAAACTCAGTTTGTTCGTCAGCCATTTTACTTTCTGTCTTGCTGCAGCTATCTTGCCCTCAGTCAAAATGGAGTTTCCAGCTTGCATGTTCCCGCCCTGATTCTCTCCTTTGCTTCTTAAGCAGCCACAGCTGAGCAATCAGTGCTTCAGAATCTAGCCTGCAGTGAACCTGTGACTTGACTCCTGTAAGCCTTGGACCTTGTACTCCAGCTATTCCTACTGAGGAACTCTGAAGCACTTGTGGACTCTGAACCCTGCTCTTTGAAAGACCCACGTTTGCATGGACTTACGGTAACAGAGAAGAAGATCCTGAATCTGTATTGGAGAGTGATTGCTGAGCTTGGATTACTCTGGCCTGCTGTGTCTCCTGTTTCTGTGTCTGCAAACTGTGTGACTATTTCTGCCAACTTGTATGAAGTAATACAGGACTTTTCTATATCAAACCTGTGACTCCTGTGTTTTCATCGCACCCAAGCACAAGACGCTATATGAACTGTACTACATACATTACAGGGTGACAGATTCCCTTTAAGCATTGAATCTTTGCTTCATGGATGGCAATGGTAAAAGCTGCCTGTACACATAAGATCTCTGTCAACTGACGCTCACTCTTCTGCGAACTAGTCCTTCTGACTGCGCCATGCACACTCTGCTGGTTTCTGTGTCTCTCCTAGACACCTCCGATGACAGCTTGTTTCCACTGAGAACGAAAGGATTGGGCACGTTGAAACCTAGGTGCTCAATCCTTCTGTCTTCTGATATCTGCAGTCAAGAGAGAGGGAAGAGGTCCTCATACGCATTAGGTCGGTCCACCGCAATTAGAAGATTTGGCCAACATTAATCCAGTGTAAGTGTCCATCTTAAATCTGGAGGTATCTGGAGGTATCACTCAGACGAAGGGTTCAGGAGAGGCCTGGATGTCTTCCTGGAGTGTAACAATATTGTATCTTACAGTTATTAGGTTCTTTACAGGGACGTAGATCTGGGGATTTATTCTGATGGAATATAGGCTGAACCAGATGGACAAATGTCTTTTTTCGGCCTTGCTAACTATGTTACTATGTTATTTCTGAGCAATACTGTCTAACACAGTCTAGGATGTGAATCTGATGTGAGCTATAGTTTGGAGGTATTTTTCCCCAAAACTGCAACTTACCGTGATGTCTGAGTTTCCTGAGTCATGACTCTTAGAATAATGAAATAAGAACTGTGCAGAAAAGAAATTAAGACGCTATTTTACTTCACAAAAAGTTCATTGGATAAGGACATCTTCGCAATTTTAGTGCTGTTGAGCAAAACTCACCCTTTTAGAGTCATCTTTTTCCTCTAATCCCTGCAAAAGAGAAACAATAATTCAATCTAAAGAAACAAATGGCCCATTTGTCATAAACCCTTTTAAATATATGGCCTAAAACAACCAGGAGGGTACAAAATCCCCAAATAAACATATACTAACATACACTGTATAAATGTTGCGATAAAACATGGGGAAAAATGTATCCTCCATACATCTTGTGATCTCAGGTCAGTACACATTAACGCTTTAAAGGGGATGTTCTAACTGACTGATTAGATGATCGCTGCAGGTTCAACTCCTGAAACTCCTGACTCCGAGCTGTATTTAGTTACCAGATATACCGTATACAGTATGCACAAATATAACGTTCATACCGGACACTTCAACAATAATCTAGCCTATATATAGACCCCAAAGTCGATAAATCCTATAAAGGCTCACAATTTATTTTATTAAAATCATGAATACATGAATAAAATGACCGTAACCAAATTGGGAAAACAATAAGGATAAGCAAGGTCTGCCTTATAATGAAGGGCTTCCTACCCAAGACAGTACAAGTTCCTATGCTAATATTTAGTAAAATATTGAAAAGACAATAATACTGAAAGATATAAGAACAAATAAAATGGAGGCGTGAGCTGACAAATTGACCTGATACTGCAATGTGTGTTTTACCCTGCTTCTTCAGGGGCAGACACAAAAAGCGTTTCACCCAACTTCTTCATAGGTACCCACCACGCCTCTTAAAATAGCAGAATGTAAAGCGCTTCAAAGCAATAGGGCTTCATGTCAGTTCACTTCTTCATTCGTAAGCGTGCCTATACCACAGTTTGACTATTATTGTTTTGGGCAATATTTTCCTGTGTGGTAGCATAGAAACTTGTCCTCTAGCCACTTTAGGCTTATGTGTCACTACTTCTTTATTTATTCATACACTTAAGGTAGGAAACCATTCATTATAGGGAAAACTTCTCTTAGTCTTAATCTGTATGTTTTGCTTAGGCCGGGATGACACATGCGAGAAACACGGCCGAGTCTCGCATGTTAATACCCGACACTGCCGCCAGCACTCAGGAGTGGCTGTATAGAAATACATACAGCCGAACACTCCGCTCCCGAGTGCAGGTGGCAGTGCGGGATATTAACATGCGATACTCATCCGTGTTTCTCGCATGTGTCATCCCGACCTTATTCTTAATCTGTATGGTTACTGTCATTTCATTCATGTGCAATTATTTTATCATTTTAATATAAATAAAGTATTTGTATTTTTAAAGCATGTATGTAAGTTGGTGTCTCTTTGTAGGTTCTCTACGAGCTGTAATTGCAGTGAGCAATTACAGCAACTTATGTGATTGCTGACAATCTGTGTGCAATGCTGCAGAATATGTTTGTGCTATATAATCAGAATCAAAAAAATTCACCGCACTCTCAAATAGATAGTATGCAAAATACAACGTGGTTTATTAAGCGAAAATCCAAGCAGAAAAAATGGTGACACAGAATATAAGGTTCAAGATAACGTAATCACAATGTAGTACCCAACGTTTCGACCCTCCTGGGTCTTACTCATGGGGTTACTTGGTTGTATGAGATATATAGTATAGAACAAGTAGAAAAAAGGCAGAGACCCTTAACGTGGGTGCCCCTGGTGCTTAGGTACAGTGTAAGCTCTTCAACATAAGTAGCAGTCCGTGTATGGATAGATCTGCATTGGTGGCGTAATTAGTATCCTTCAGTAAAGGTTGTAATCCTTATTAGGGTAAATCTGCAATAGTAACATGACATGAGCTCCTTAATAGAAATGGTAATCCATATGGGAATAGGTCTGCATTGGTGGCGTGGTGTAGGACACAAGTGACGCTCCCACGCCTGACTAAATGTGCTGGCATGTCATGCTACTAATGCAGATTTACAGAGCATAAAATTGCCTTTACATACATGCCATTAGTTTGGGGTATAAAATCCTGATAACTTGTTCCCTTTAAAGTGTACTGTCCCATAATAATTTTCCTTTGGGAGATATAGTAGAATGTGATCTATGAGGGTGAGTCACTGTGATACTGGACAATTTATAAATAACCTAAAAGAATTTGAAAGTTGTCCTAATGACTTTCAGGATGTCACAAAAAACACATCAGTACATATTAAAAGAATTTTGGAACTTCTGTTCATTGCAATGGAAGATGACCAGACATGTGCAGCCATCCCCTATTGATGTACGGCACCTGCATTGTTAAGGGCTCATTCTCAAGACCAAATTTTCAGTCAGAGTACTCTCTGTAAAAAAAATGGACCTGACTCAGACCAATATTATTCAATGGGGCAGACCGAATCAGCACGTGAATAAATCGCAGCATGCACTAGTTTCTTCCATAAATCGGATGAGACTCAACCGTTCAAGTCTGTGTGTGCATGAAAAAAATCAGATGCCATATGGAGTCACAGTATATAGCATCCGATTTATACGGATATATTGCAATTCTGTAACATAGGAAACTGTAAATGGTCTTGTAAATTATTAATTCTGCTGTTAAAAAACTGGATTGCACACGGATGACAAGTGAGAACAAAAATCGTCCCACTTTTCTGGATTAAACTCTGATTGGTTTTATTATATGCTCGCGTGAACCGACTCTTAAGTGAATTGTACCACTCAGACATTGATGGAATTCGGCATAACTTATGAGATATCAACAATCATATCCATCTGACAATTCCCACTGAATATTACTGCTCAGTCTTCGCTCCATATTACATGAATGGTACATCAATCCTGTAATCTGTATTAGCTCTGAACATGGTTTTAGCCACTTCCAAGTAATTATCACAATTTATGGAAAGTTTGGCTTACCTGAGACTTCTGCAGAATTCTCATTGCCATCAAGCAAAGTTCTTCTAGAGCACTTGATGCCTGCACATAAAAGAGAAGAAGTGCCATCAACTCACAACCCTATTTTTATACTGTAGTAAATGGATAAGTTAATTAATGTGAACTCACCTCGGGCTGGGAATCTGACAGGACTGCAGAACATGCATCATCTATCTGTAGACAAAGGGAAATCACAAAAGAAGAATAAAACCTACAACCTGCTGACAGTCAGCAGATTTGTACATAACACTGCTAGGAAAATACATGCTTACATTATTTAACAGCTAAAGACATTAATAATGATGATCCAATGTGCTGGGATAAGGTGCTTTCTGGGCATGCTCGTGTACTAACCGAGTGTCTTGGGCATGCTCAAAAAATATGTTCGAGTCCCCGCGGCTGCACGTTTTGCAGCGGTACAACAGCCACAACACATGCAGGGATTACCTAACAAACTGGCAATCCCCGTATGTGTTGCGGCTGTCGAACAACCGCGAGACCTGCAGCCGAGGGGACTCGAACATATTATTCGAGCACGCCCAAGACACTCGGTTAGTACACGAGCATGCCCAGATAACACCTATCCTTCGCTCTTCACTAGGCATTAACTCTAAATAGTATATGAACCAGTAATGCAGAATATACAGTATTTCTATACAGTAATGGACTTGTCTGATTGCAGGTATTTATGTAATACTCATGTATCTGAAGTAGTACTACTTTTGAAACAATATAGGTAAATGGCAAAATAAACCGAAATGGATTCAATCAGTAATTTCTTTATTTTATTGGGAATATGCCTTTAAAGGCTACGTACACATTCACACTAAATTAATTTTGTTGCTCATTTTCTTCTTCATTGCAAAATTAAGCAATTTGCTAAATAGTTTTTACTAAAAATTGCCAACATTGTTGCTGCTTCAGAGTGTAAGTTCTTTACAATGGATGTAGAGAGTCTATGTGGCACCCTAGTAGTCCGGTTGCCACAGCGGTGTTGCTTCCTTCCCAGGGGGTGATGCCATGCCTGGAGACAAAAAGGAAACCCCCTGCCAGGTATCACACAGCATACAACACTTTTCCTACTCCAGACCAGAAGGGGGAGCTCTAACACCTGATATCAGGGAGCTTCCTTGGAACATTCTGGCTTGGGAGGAGTTAGAGGAGTCTGTCTGTAGACAGGGACGAGAGAGGACGTGTGGAGAGAAGCTCATGGGAAAGGAGCTGAATGCCACAGCTCACCCAGGGCAGAGCTCTGATAAAAGTGGATGCCAGAGTCCTGGACCAGTTGGGAACTCCAAGCCCAACAGTCGCATCTGGAGAACAGAGAATTGCAAGTTCTCTGTTCACACGGACACCTGCCAGCTCAGCAGTAACACAAGAGTCAGGGTTGACAGTGAGAAGAGACAGGACCCTTGATAGGCTCACTCTGCCTGCTATACAGGTTGGAAAAACAAGACAGAGAAGAGGGTCGCAGCTTAGCTATAAGTAGCAGAGGCCAGGAACAGAGAGCGCAGCAGGAAGGCCTCTAAATTCTCCTGGCAAGGTGGAATCCAAAGTGTTTCCAGGCAATCGGAACTCCAGCACCATCTGTAGCCAGTGCCCTGGGTACTTTACTTGCAGAACTGTGAGTAAAGCTTTGGAAATTGCACCTGTGTCCTTTCAAGTTCTTCCTGCAACACCCACTCAGCACTGCTACATCCCTTGCCAAATACTACATCATTACTATCTTGAACATACTACATCTGCCCTGGGACATAGCCCTGCCTGTGGAGGGCTGAACCAACTCTGCTGCATCAACAAGTGTTCCAGTGGACTGAATCTGCAGCATCGGCTAACATCTTTATTGCCGAGTACCTCAAGAGGCGTCACGAACACTTTGTTACAAACTCTTTATTTTTTCATCATCTTCCCCTTTTATTGGATGCCCAGGGCCACGGACCGGGTCACTGCTACCGTGACACTGCCCCTTTAAGAAGCGGCCTGGTACCGAGTATCCCCACTGCCCTGGCGGGCGCTCCATCTACACACTCCTGTTAAAATGCAAGTTTTTTGTCATGTAATAAATCACACCAAGAAGAATAACTTCATAACCTTTTTCACCTTTAATGCCACACATAATCTATACAAATCCATTGACAATTAAACTATTTCCTTTTTCCCACTCGAAAAGATTTCAAAGAACCAAAATAATGTGGCTGCATAAATATTACACCCCTAGGGTATATGCAGATGATCCGGGATTGGCAGCGTTTTGGATGCAGCATATGTTTGCTGCATCCAAATTGCTGCCATCTATTGAACGCAGGTAAATCCGCATGTGATCTCTGAACTGTGCAGATTCACTGCGTACAATACATTGTGTGCGTGAAATTTCTCTTGTGGAGACTCCCGTCTCTGCAAGATAAATGCAGTAGATAGACATGCTGCGGTCTGAAAAGACGCACCGCATGTCCGTCTCTGCGGGTGATCTGTGGGCGTCACTGGACGCAGTAGACATGGAATTTCTTGAAATCCCATCCACTATGCTGGACACTGCAGGTTGGACGCTGCACAAGTGTGCAGCGGCCAACCCGCAGCGTTTACTGATTGTCTGCACATACCCTTAAACTAATACTTTTGTTGAAGTACCCTTTGAACTTATGAGAGAATTCAGTCTTTTTGTTTAGGAGTGTGACACATCTAGAATTGGCAACATTTGTCCAATTTTCCTTGCAGTCATGCTCCAAATCTATCAGATTGTTAGATCATCACCTACGTACAGTGCCCTCTTCTCGTGACCCATAGATTTTCAGTTTGGATTCAGGTCTGAGCTCTTGCTGGGCCATTCCAAAACTTTGATCTTCTTGCAAAGTCATTGTTTTGAGGTATGATTAGGGTATATCATTCTGAAAGGTGAAGTTCCTATTCATCTTCAGCTTTTTCGCAAAGGCAAGAATTTTGTTGCAAAATTGACTGATATCTGGAACTGTTCATAATTCCCCTCCAACGTGACTAAAATCCCAGCTCTAGCTGCCAAAAAACAGCCCCAAAGCATAATGCATAATAGTGATCTTCTGGCGATGCAGAATGTTAGTTTACGTGCCAAACAAACAGTACCTTTTGGAATTATGGCTAAAAAGTTCAACTTTGGGCTAATCTTTGGGCCATGAAAATTTTTTTGAACCCTTGTGCTCATAGATTACTTTTAACAATGAGATCCCTTTGCTGTGTTGTTAGCTGTTTACGGATTATGGCTTCAATGTGAATTTAATCAAAAACACTTAAAATGATGGCAGCTGTGTACTCTACTATGTCTACTACTGACTGCTGTTTTTAAACAGACAGGGAAATGTTCTACCTCACAGAAAGCTGCATCTGTGATCCCGTGCTGTCCTGTCTGTATACTCTTTTGCTTCCTCACCTGCCTAGGAGATGTGGTATGATCAGACCATGTTCCAGCACGATCAGACACAGCCATTACACAGTACATAGCAGAGGACATTTATAAGATTATCTCAGCACAGAAACATTTTTTTACACATCCAACTGTGGAACTTATTTTTATTCCAAGACCTATTGAATAAAATGTACGTTGTGATTGCGAAATCCCCTTTAAAATGAGTTTAAATGTGCTAATTCTAAGCACATCCTCAATCATAAGAAGCTGTTCACACTTGTGTAGCCACATTTTTTTAATTTGTTACTTTTATTTTCCCCCTTAAAGTGATTTCAATTTTTTCCTAATGGATTTATACAGATTTTGGGTGACATTACAGGTAAAAAAAGTTCTGAAATTATTCTTCTTTACATGAGAAAAAACTGGTATTTTAACAGGGGCATGTAGACTTCTTATATTCACTGTAACCACAGATGCAGCATTTCTTAAACTTACACATAATAAAGATATCATGATACAGAGAGTTAACTCTTAAAATAGCAAAAGCTATTGAATTTGATTAGTTTGGTGTTGAGTTACACTTTTCTTCATCAGAATATCTTTCTGCATTGTGATATGTTTGTAATTTTTAAAAATGCTACATCTGTAGCTCATTGGTCTGCAAAACTGACACAAATCTCTCCACCTCATCCACTTCCCCGGCTTCTCACAGTGTTAAAACTAGGATCATAAAGAGGAAGTGTATTTACAGTGGGTTCGGAAAGTAATCAGACCCCTTTATATTTTTCACTCTTTCTTTCATTGCAGCCATTTGGTAAATGCAAATAAGTTCATTTTTTTTCTCATTAATGTACACTCTGCACCCCATCTTTACTGAAAAAAACAGAAATGTAGAAATTTTTGCAAATTTATTAAAGAAGAAAAACTGAAATATCACATGGTCATAAGTATTCAGAACCTTTGCTCAATATTGAGTAGAAGCACCCTTTTGAGCTAGTACAGCTATGAGTCTTCATGGGAAGGATGCAACAAGTTTTTCACACCTGGATTTGGGGATCCTCTGCCTTTCTTCCAGTTCTGTCAGGTTGGATGGTGAACGTTGGTGGACAGTCATTTCCAGGTCTCTCCTGAGATGATCATTTGGGTTTAGGTCAGGGCTCTGGCTGGGTCAGTCAAGAATGGTCACAGAGTTGTTTACTCCTTTGTTATTTTAGCTGTGTGCTCGGGGTCATAGTCTTGTTGGAAGGTGAACCTTCGGCCAAGTCTGAGGTCCAGAGCACTCTGGAAGGGGTCTTCATCCAAGATATCTCTGTACTTGGCCACATTCATGTTTCCTTCAATGGCAACTAGTCGTTGTGTCCCTGCAGCTGAAAAACACCCCCATAGCATGATGCTGCCACCACCATGTTTCACTGTTGGGATTGTATTGGGCAGGTGATGAGAAGTGCCTGGTTTTCTCCACCCATACCGCTTAGAATTATCACCAAAAAGTTCTATCTTCTTCTCATCAGACCAGAGAATCTTATTTCTCATAGTCTGGGAGTCCTTCATGTGTTTTTTTTAGCAAACTCTATGCAGGCTTTCATATGTCTGGCACTGAGAAGAAGCTTTTGTCGGGCCACTCTGCCATAAAGGCCCAACTGGTGGAGGGCTACAGTGATAGTTGACTTTGTGGAACTTTCTCCCATCTCCCTACTGCATCTGTGGAACTAGCCACAGTGATCTTGGGGTTATTTACCTCTCTCACCTAGGCTCTTCTCCCACGATTTCTTAGATTGGCTGGATGGCCAGGTCTAGGAAGACTTCTGGTGGTCCCAAACTTCTTCTATTTAAGGATTATGGAGACCACTGTGCTCTTAGTAACCTTGAGTACTGCAGAAAATCTTTTGTAAGCTTGGCCAGATGTGTGCCTTGCCACAATTCTGTCGCTGAGCTCCTTGGCCAGTTCTTTTCACCTCATGATTCTCATTTGATCTGACATGCACTGTAAACTGTGAGGTCTTATATAGACAGGTGTGTGCCTTTTACAAATCAAGTCCTATCAGTTTAATTAAATACAGCTGGACTCCAATGAAGGGGTAGAACCATCTCAAGGAGGATCACAAAGCAGTGGACAGCATGTGACTTAAATATGAGTGTCTGAGCAAAGGGTCTGAATACTTATGACCATGTGATATTTCATTTTTCCTTTTTTAATAAATTTGCAAAAATCTCTACATTTCTGGTTTTTATCAGTCAAGATGGGATGCAGAGTGTACATTAATGAGAAAAAATAACTTTTTTGCATTTACCAAATGGCTGTAATGAAACAAAAAGTGAAAAATTTAAAGGGGTATGATTACTTTCCGAACCCACTGTATAAGGGATTGGGGTGAAGAAAGGGGTTATCAAGTGATATTTTATGCATTGCAAAGAACTGGCCAATAGATCAATAAGAATGGACAGAAAAGAGGAAATCACTCCATAAATGAAGCTGTGCAGATACACAAGAGCTAGCAATGCAGCACATTTTATGCACACACGGACCACACATCCAGCCTATATTATTAAAAGGTACATTCCTTAAACAGAAAATTCTGAAATTAGGGTTAGGTTGCAAACTGCAGGGATATTAAAATGAATGTGGAAATAAAGACAGCAGACTGAAAGTCAATTAAACTTTTTTATCTAAATGTAACCACTAACATATATAAGAATAATTTTTGCCATGTCAAGCCTTTAAAGGGAATCTGCCACCATGTTTTTTCTACTTCATTTGAGAGCAGCATAAAGTAGAAAAAGAGACCCGGATTCCAACGATGTATCACTTACTTTAATGGGTGCCGCAGTTGTGGCAATCAAGTGTTTTTAGATTTAGTATGTAGCAGAGCTCAGAAAGCTGCCCCCTCCCTCACCACAACTTTCTTTGAATATTGTATATGGACAGTAAGCTGCTTATCACAAGAGAGGGCACAGACAGACCAGGGCACATGTGAGCTGTGGTCCAGGCAATGATAATCTCCTGGTGATAAAACATTCATTGTATTGAAACAACAGCACACAGCCTAATAAGTGAACATCCCTCAAATCTGTGTCTCATCTCTTACCTCATGCTGCCATCAGATTAAATAGCAAAAAACTTGTTGACAGATTTCTTTTAAGTTGTGGTTTGGGCTGCTGGAAAAAAAGGCTGTTGTGAACACCTTGGATCTGAATTCTGAGTCTGGGCTCCTCTGGTGGCTGCTGATAGTAATGAAGCTGATTTAGCTAGCAGAGGTCCATCAGCTGGGGACGATTGGCAATTAGGGATTGCTGACTGGGGATATATAAGTGAGCAACCTTCCCATGATCCTCGCTGGTGATTTGTTCTTTCCGGTCCCATTTGGAAGTCAGCTTGTTTCCTGCTGTCTCCTGCAACTTTCAGATAAGTTATTTGCTGCTTGTTTCTGTGGCTTTTGTTTTCTTTTTGTTTTTCTGCCCTACTGGTGTGAGGTCAGCCAGGTTCCCCGGCTGGGGCCTGTGCTGGTCTCTGTTTCTCAATTACCGCTGTTTATTTGTTCAGTCCCTGTTATTTCAGTGTCTGCTGGTTAGCTACCTGTTCACACCAGAGTTCTGATCTAGCGGGGGAGAGATTGTGTTGTCTCAGTATTTTTGGAAATCAGACTTGTTGGAATTTTTCCTAGGGTTTTGCCGGATTGCAGACAGTATTCTTTCCTGTCCTGTCCTATCTAGATAGTTTTGGGCCCCAGCGTTTGCTTACTCTATTTTCTGCCTGCGTTTGTATTTCATCTTGTCTCACCGCCAATATATGTGTGGGGGCTACCTATTCCTTTGGGGCGCTTCTCCGGGGCAGTTAGCTTTCCCCTTTCTATCTTTATACTTAGTTAACTCTCCGGCTGTGACGAGGCGTCTAGGTCATCGTAGGTACGTCCCAAGGCTACTTCTAGTTGTGCGGTTAGTTTAGGGGTCTGCAATCCGCTAGTTACCAACCTCTCTGGGTGTCTGGCTGCCTTGGCTATTTTTCTACTGTCCTCCTCGGCTACCAAATCATAACAAAAGGCCCACAGTTGCTGTGTGAATTGAAAGTCACCAGTTATTTCTATATAGGAAAGATGTATATCTTCGTACCTGTGTTAGCCAGTAGATAGAAAAATATTTAGACTTGAGAGTCCTCAGTGGTTGATACCTTTTAATGGCTAACTGAAAAGATGGTAACAAATTGCAAGCTTTCGAGACTACTCAGGTCTCAAGACTACTCAGGTTTTGTATTAGTCTATGCCTGATGAAGAGACCTGAGTAGTCTCGAAAGCTTGCAATTTGTTACCATCTTTTCAGTTAGCCATTAAAAGGTATCAACCACTGAGGACTCTCAAGTCTAAATATTTTTCAGTTATTTCTAGTATTTCTGAGAAAGTCACTTTTCACAGCAGTGTTATGCATGAGGCAGAATGCTGCAGTAGTCACAGTTATTGTTGTTTTGTTTATCTGTACATTTTATTATATTATGGTAAACTAATGTTTTTGTTATAATTTGAATTCTAAGGCTGTAAAAAAAATATTTCTAATTTCAAAAAGAAAATTTCAATGCTTGATCAGTTTTATACTTGTATATTTAAGTATTATGTTTTCATATATACATGAAATTTTTGTACTTTAACCCCTTAACCCCCAAGGGTGGTTTGCACGTTAATGACCGGGCCAATTTTTACAATTCTGACCACTGCCTTTTTATGAGGCTATAACTCTGGAACGCTTCAACGGATCTTTGCGATTTTGAGAATGTTTTCTCATGACATATTGTACTTCATGATAGTGGTAAAATTTCTTTGATATTACTTGCGTTTGTTTATGAAAAAAATGGAAATATGGCGAAAATTTAGAAAATTATGCAATTTTCAAACTTTGAATTTTTATTCCTTAAAACAGAGAAATATGTCACACAAAATAGTTGCTAAATAACATTTCCCACATGTCTACTTTATATCAGCACAATTTTGGAACAATTTTTTTTTTGTTAGAAAGTTATAAGGGTTAAAAGTTGGCCAGCGATTTCTCATTTTTACAACAAAATGTACAAAAACATTTTTTTAGGGACCACCTCACATTTGAAGTCACTTTGAGGGGTCTATATGGCAGAAAACACCCAAAAGTGACACCATTCTAAAAACTGCACCTCTCAAGGTACTCAAAACCACATTCAAGAAGTTTATTAACCCTTCAGATGCTTCACAGGAGCTGAAGCAATATGGAAGGAAAAAATGAACATTTAACTTTTTAGTCACAAAAATGATCTTTTACAAACAATTTTTTTATTTTAACAAGGGTAAAAGGAGAAATTGGACAAATAAAATTGTTGTGCAATTTCTCCTGAGTACGCCGATACCCCATATGTGGGGGAAAACCACTGTCTGGGCGCACGGCAGGGCTCGGAAGGGAAGGAGCGCCGTTTGACTTTTTCAAACCAAAATTGGCTGGAATTGAGATTGGACGCCATGTCGCGTTTGGAGAGCCCCTAATGTGCCTAAACAGTGGAAAACCCCCACAAGTGACCCCATTTTATAAACTAGACCTCATAAGGAACTTATCTAGATCAGTGGTGAGCACTTTGAACCCCAAAGTACTTCAAACAAGCAAATAACGTAGAGTCGTAAAATTAGAAAATCATATTTTTTCCACAAGAATGATTTTTACACCCCAGTTTTTTTTTCCCAAGGGTAACAAGACATCAAAAGTTATTGTGCAATTTGTCCTGAGTATGCCGATACCCAATATGTGGGGGTAAACCACTGTTTGGGTGCATGGCAGAGCCCGGAAGGGAAGGAGCGCCGTTTGACTTTTTCAATGCAGAATTGGCTGGATGCCATGTCGCGTTTGGTGAGCCCCTGATGTGCCTAAACAGTGGAAACCCCCCACAATTGACACCATTTTGGAAATTAGACCCCCTAAGGAACTTATCTAGATTTGTTGTGAGCACTTTGGACCCCCAAGTGTTTCACTAAAGTTTTTAATGCCTGGGTGTGAAAAAAAAAAAAATTCCACAAAAATGTTTTTTTAGTCCCCAATTTTTGATTTTTCCCAAGGAAATTGGACCCCAATAGTTGTTGTCCAATTTGTCCTGAGTACGCTGATGCCCCATATGTGGGGGGGGAATACTGTTTGGGCGCACGGCAGGGCTCGGAAAGGAAGTAATGACGTTTTGGAATGCAGACTTTGATGGGTGTCATGTTCAGTTTGCAGAGCCCCTGATGTGCCTAAACAGTGGAAACTCCCCACAAGTGGCCCCATTTTGGAAACTAGACCCCCTAAGGAACTTATCTAGACCTGTGGTGAACACTTTGAACCTCCAAGTGCTTCACACAAGTTTATAATGCCTGGGCATGAAAATTAAAAATCGGATTTTTTTCCCACAAAAATGATCTTTTAGTCACCAATTTTTTATTTTCCCAAGGGTAACAGAAGAAATTGGACCCCAAGAGTAATTGTGCAATTTGTCCTGAGTACGCTGATACCCCTTATGTGGGGGTAAACTACTGTTTGGGCGCACGGCAGAGCTCAGAAGGGAAGGAGCACTGTTTGACTTTTTCAACGCAGAATTGGCTGGAATTGAGATCAGACGCCAAGTCACGTTTGGAGAGCCTCTGATGTGCCTAAACAGTGGAAACCCCCCAATTCTAACTCCAACCCTAACCCCAACACTCTCCTAACCCTAATCCCAACCCTAACCCTAATCCTAACTTTAGCCCCAACCCTAACCCTAATGGGAAAATGGAAATAAATACATTTTTTAAATTTTATTATTTTTCCCTAACTAAGGGGGTGATAAAGGTGGGTTTGATTTACTATTTATAGCAGGTTTTTATGATTGGCAGCTGTCACATGCTAAAAGACGCTTTTTATTGCAAAAAATAGTTTTTGCATCATCACATTTTGAAAGCTATAATTTTTCCATATTTTGGCCCACAGAGTCATGTGAAGTCTTATTTTTTGCGGGACGAGTTGACGTTTTTATTGGTACCATTTTTGGGCACTTGCCATTTTTGGATCGCTCTTTACTACGATTTTTGGGAGGCAGAATGAACAAAAACTAGCAATTCATGAATTTCTTTTGGGGGGGCGTTTATACCGTTCCGCTTGTGATAAAATCGATAAAGCGGTTTTATTCTTTGGGTTAGTACGATTATGGCGATTCCTTATTTATATCATTTTTTTTATGTTTTGGCGCTTTTATACAGCAAAAACAATTATATATAAAAAATAATTGTTTTTGCATCGCTTTATTCTGCGAGCTAAAACTTTTTATTTTTTCGCTGATAATGCTGTATTGTGGCTTGTTTTTTGCGGGACAAGATGACGTTTTCAGTGGTATGATGTTTATTTATATCCGTCTTTTTGATCGCGTGTTATTCCACTTTTTGTTCGGCAGTATGATGATAAAGCATTTTTTTTGCCGTTTTTTTTATTAAGGGGTTCACTAAAGGGGTTAACTAGTGGGACAGTTTTATAGGGCGGGTCATTATGGACGTGACGATACAAAATATGTGTACTTTTATTGTTGGGGTTTTTTTTACATTAAAGAAATGAATTTATTGGGGAATATTTTATTTTATTTTTTTCATTATTTAGGAATTTTTTTTACACGTTTATTTTTTTTTTTTTTACATTTTTACTTTGTCCCAGGGTGGGACATCACTGTATAATGTCAGATCGCTGGTCTGACAGTGTGCACAGCACACTGTCAGACCAGCGATCTCACTGGCACTGCTGCAGGCTTTCTCAGCGCCTGCTCTCAGCAGGCAATGAGGAAGCTGCCTCCCTGCAGGACCCGTAAGGACCCAGCGGCCATCTTGGATCCGGGGTCCTGCAAGGAGGAGGGTCCCTCGGAACAGCGCGATACATCGCGCTGTTCTGAGGGTCTCAGGGAAGCACCCAGGGAGCCCCCTCCCTGCGCGATGCTTCCCTTTACCGCCGGAACACTGCAATCATCTTTGATCGCAGTGTGCCAGGGGTTAATGTGCCGGGAGCGGTCCGTGTTTTACTGCCTGTGTTTTTATTGGTCTGTCTACAGTGGCTTGCGAAAGTATTCACCGTCTTCACAGTTTTTATGTTTTGCTAGCTCACAACTTGAAATTTCACATTTTTTTTGAGGGTTTACATTAGTTAATATACAGAACATACCTACAGCTGTGAACATTTGGTTTTCTTTTTATTGTGATGCAAACAACAAATAGGACAAAATGACTGAAAACTTCAGCGTGCTTAACTATTCACCTCCCTAAATTCAGTGCATTGTAGAGCCTCCTTTTGCGGTAATTACAACTGCAAGTCGCTTTGGATAAGTGTCTATGAGCTTTCCACATCTTGCAACTGGGATTTTTGTCCATTACTTAAGGAAAAACTGCTCTAACTCCTTCAAATTAGATGGTTTCCTCTGGTGAACAGCAATCTTCAAGTCTGACCACAGGCTCTCAGTTGGATTAAGGTCTGGGCTTTGACTAGGTTTCTCCAAAACATTTACAAGTTTCCCCTAAACCACTCAAGTGTTGCTTTAGCAGCATGCTTTGGGTCATTTTCTTGTGGGAAGGTGAACCTTCATCCCAGTCTGAAATCACAGACATACTGAAACTGGTTTTGCTCAAGAATATTCCTGTATCCTGCACCATCACTCTTCCTCTCGACTCAGACCATTTACCTTGTCCCTGTTGCCAAAAACATCCCTACAGAATGATGCTTTCACCACGTTTCATTGTGGGCATTGTGTTCTCCGGGTGATGAGCAGTGTTGGTTGTCGCCAGACATAGCGTTTACCTTGGTGGCCAAAAAGTTACATTTTCATTACATCTGACCACAGAACCTTCCTACTTACATATGGGAAGTCTTCCACATGTCTTTTGGCAAACTGAAAACGAGCCTTACAACTTTTGTGTGTAAGTAAAGGCTTTTTTTTGCCCACTCTTCCATAAAGGCCACCTCTATTGAGTGTAAGACTTATTGTGGTCGTATGGACAGATTCTCCAATCTCTGCTTGGGAACTCTGCAGCACCTTCAGGATTATGTTTGGACTCTGTGCTGCCTCTCTGATTAATGCCCTCCTAGCCCGGACTGAGAGTTTTGGTGGGTGGCCTTCTCTTGGCAGGTTTGTTGTGGTACCATGTTCTTTCCATTTGATAATGGATTTTGTGGTGTTCCAGGGGATCATTAGACATTGGGATATTTTTTTATAACCCATTCCTAACTTGTATTTGTCAACAACTTTGTCCCTGACTTGTTTGGAGATCTCCTTAGTCTTCATGGTGTTGCTTGGTTAGTGGTGCCTTTTGCTTAACCCCTTAACGTCCAATGACAGGCATAGCCCTTCATGTCAGGGTGTTAATTTCTGCACCAGGACGGGCTTTGCCCATCATGCATTTATCTGTCACTGTGTGTAAACACACAGTGATAGTTCAGTGCCAAGAACTGTGTGTGACAGCTGAAAAACACGGGAAGAGGTGCAGGAACCCATGCTGTCGGTCCCCACACTCAGATTGCTGTGATCAGTTAGTCAATCTGAAATATCAGCACCTCTTACCAGCAATTAAAATTAGCATATGGTCATAGACAAAAAAATAGCCCCATTTTATCAATAAATGAATAAGATCCAAATGGATCACTTAGCTTGATCGTAGTGTCATGGAAATATATATGTATTCCACGTATTCAATGTATATTCATATATTTGCAATTACAGTTAGATAGATCTCACTTGCTAAAAATCCTGTGCTCAGCATATCTATGCAAAAGCTGATGCTAGCTATAATCAGTCGCTTAAGATGACCCTGGCTATAGCTCATAGGGACATTTTTACCAAGGACACAGAAACAAAGACAGAAGATATCTATTATTTTCTTTACTAGTCACGCAGGAAAACTGGGACAAAGAACAATAAACAATAAATCTGCAACTTCATCCCTTTTATCATAATTATCATACTTATCATACTTACACTAAAACAGCCAATAATCTAGCAGCTTTTATTTGTATGTTAATTGACTAACCAGCCCCTTTTGTAAACGTATAAAACTTTGAATGAATAATAAACTGTTGGTCTTGACGAACTGTTATACTGACACTTCCGTTGTGGACAGTCCTCATTTCGTCTGAGCGCTCAAAGAAAAGACATTTAGTATAAGATTGGGAACAGCAACAGCAAACACTGCAGGATAGATTTATCCTAATTAAATTTCCATAACAGCTGGCGCCTGCACGCAGGGCAGTGGACGAAACGCACGGGGACCTGCTGACCGGAGAGACAGAGGTGTTGGCCATGGCCTTGGCTCACGGGACGGAGACTGCGCAGCTCCATAAGTAAGGTAAGAAAATCTTGTCATCTTACCTGAAAGTCCCTTGTGTCCAGTCCAGGTCTTACACCTCTTGCTGGTCAGGTGTGGTCACCACCGCATTCCCAGGTAGTGTAAAAAGTCCACACCCTTATCCAAAACCCTGGGATATAAGGTGTTTGCTGCTGTGCTGTGTATGTGTTTCATGTTTTGTGTGAACCGGGAGAATATTGGAACGGTGACTGTTTGCTTGCTGACTTCTGGGGGCTGTATAGCAGAAAACCAAATTGCTGGATAAGTCCGCGCAGTAATCCTTCACACACAGGAGGGAGGCCATCCCAGTCAAATCCAGGTGTGAAGGGCGAGGGCTTTGAATTGGTTAAGTTTCTGCAGTAATCCTTCACACACAGGAGGGAGGTCATCCCAGTCAATCCAGGTGTGAAGGGAAGGAGCTTTGATTTGGATAAGTTCTCACAGTAATCGTCCACGCAAGGGGGAGGTCATCCCAGTCAAATCAGACGTGGATGGTGAGAATTTTGATTAAGGCTATTACAGATTACTGTGACCGGCGCACTGGCCAGGGCGAACGGTTTTCAGAGTAATAGACCTGGAGCATTGTCGTGCTCAGTGCAATTGGTGAGTTATCAGTTACCAGAGCAGTTTGTATGTGTCACAGATCATCAAAAGAGGGATTCGTATTCTCCCGGGTGTCTGTTTCATTTGTACGTGTTCCTGTCTGTACCAGGTACTGTCGCTTTTAATTTACACTCAGAGCAGAGTGCGCTCTGTCACTACCTCATTCGCTGCTGGCTGCAGGCTAAAGCCCCTTTGACCCCCCCTCCTCTGCTAATCACGTTGTCACATCTGTTTCCTGGTTTTGATCTTTTTGAGCAAGTTTTTGGCTACAGGCTGTAGTGTGAAAATTCTCAGGCATTCAGACTGAACTGTATTCGTTTTTTTCTATTTTGAGGGATAACCTTTTTTTGATACGTGATTTCAGTGCCTGTAGACACAGCAAGCAGAGATATAAGGGAGGAGGGAGCAGCAGCAGTGAAGAGGACATTCTGGAGGGCGGGAGGATAAAGCCTACGCTACCAGACAAAAGTCTCATAGTATTTTTTCTTTTTGTTTTTATCATTTTACAATCAATTTTTCCACCTCTTTTCTGTTTTTAATTAGCTGTTTTAGTAACAAGGGTTTTTTCTTCTTGTCAACCTTGTTGTTTTTTAGAGTTTTACTATTAATACATTTTTTTTTCCCTCCCCTTTTTTGATCAGTTTTTTCTTTTTGATTTTTGGAGTTTTTATTTTGGTCAATTTTTTTCCTAGAATTTTTACTAAACTGTTTAAGGCTTTCTTTCTTTTTTTCCTTTTTAAATCTAACTCTTGTTTTTAAAGTTTGTCTTTTAAGTAAATTTTTAAATAATTTTGGAGAGGTTTTTTCTAATCAATTTATTTTAGAGTTTTATTCTCCAACCATTTATTTAGCCCCTTAGTGACAGAGCCATTTTGCAGCTTAATGACAGGGCCAATTTTTACAATTCTGACCACTGTCACTTTATGAGGTTATAACTCTGGAACGCTTTAACGAATCCCGCTGATTCTGAGATTGTTTTTTCGTGACATATTGTACTTCACGTTAGTGGTAAAATTTCTTTGATATGACTTGTGTTTATTTATGAAAAAAATGGAAATATGGCGAAAATTTTGAAAATTTAACAATTTTCAAATTTTAAAAATTTATGCCCTTAAATCAGAGAGATATGTCACACAAATTTCTTAATAAATAACATTTCCCACATGTCTACTTTACATCAGCACAATTTTGGGACCAAAATTTTTTTTTGTTACGAAGTTATAAGGGTTAAAAGTTGACCAGCGATTTCTCATTTTTACAACACCATTTTTATTTTAGGGACCACATCACATTTGAAGTCACTTTGAGGGGTCTATACGATAGAAAATACCCAAAAGTGACACCATTCTAAAAACTGCACCCCTCAAGGTGCTCAAAACCACATTCAAGAAGTTTATTAACCCTTTATGTGCTTCACAGGAACTGAAGCAATGTGGAAGGAAAAAATTAACATTTAACTTTTTTTGCAAAAACTTTACTTCGGAACCTATTTTTTTTATTTTCACAAGTGTTAAAAGAAAAAATGAACCACAAAATTTGTTGTGCAATTTCTCCTGAATAAGCCGATACCCCATATGTGGGGGTAAACCACTTTTTGGGCGCACGGCAGAGGTCGCAAGGGAAGGAGCGACATTTGACTTTTTCAACGCAGAATTGGCTGGACGCCATGTGGCGTTTGTAGAGGCCCTGATGTGTCTAAACAGTGGAAACCCATCACAAGTGACCCCATTTTGGAAACTAGACCCCCTAAGGAACTTATCTAGATGTGTGGTGAGCACTTTGAACCTCCAAGTGCTTTACAGAAGTTAATAAAATAGAACAGTGAAAATAAAAAATCATATTTTTTCCACAAAAACAATCTTTTCACCCCAATTTTTATTTTCCCAAGGGTAACAAGACCCCAAAAGTTTTTGTGCAATTTGTCCTGAGCATGCCGATACCCCATATGTTGGGGTAAACCACTATTTGGGTGCATGGCAGAGCTTGGAAGGGAAGGAGCGCCGTTTGACTTTTTCAACTCAGAATTGGCTGGACGTCATGTCGTGTTTGTAGAGGCCCTGATGTGTCTAAACAGTGGAAACCACCCACAAGTGACCCCATTTTGGAAATTAGACCCCCTAAGGAACTTATCTAGATGTGTGGTGAGCACTTTGAACCTCCAAGTGCTTCACAGAAGTTTATAACATAGAGCCGTGAAAATAAAAAATCATATTTTTTCCACAAAAACGATCTGTTCACCCCAATTTTTATTTTCCCAAGGGTAACAAGACCCCAAAAGTTTTTGTGCAATTTGTCCTGAGCATGCTGATACCCCATATGTGGGGGTAAACCACTGTTTGGGTGCATGGCAGAGCTTGGAAGGGAAGGAGCGCCGTTTGACTTTTTCAACTCAGAATTGGCTGGACGCCATGTCGCGTTTGTAGAGGCCCTAATGTGTCTAAACAGTGGAAACCCCCCACAAGTGACACCATTTTGGAAACTAGAACCCCTAAGGAACTTATATAGATGTGTGGTGAGCACTTTGAACCCCCAAGTGATTCACAGAAGTTTATAACTCCCGGGCATGAAAATAAAAAGTCATATTTTTTCCACAAACCTGATGGTTTAGTCCCCAATTTTTTATTTTCCCAAGGGTAACAGGAGAAATTAGACCACAAAAGTTGTTGTCCAATTTGTCCTGAGTACGCTGATACCCCATATGTGGGGTGGGACCACTGTTTGGACGCACGGCAGGGCTTGGAAGGGAAGGAGCGCTGTTTGACTTTTTCAAACCAAAATTGGCTGGAATTGAAATTGGACGCCATGTCGCGTTTGGAGAGCCCCTGATACGCCTAAACAGTCGAAACCCCCCACAAATCACACCATTTTGGAAACTAGACCCCTTTAGGAACTTATCTAGATGTGTGGTGAGCACTTTGAACCCCCAAGTGCTTCACAGAAATTAATAAACGTAGAGCCGTGAAAATAAAAAATCATTTTTTTCCTCAAAAATGATTCTTTAGCCCGCTATTTTTTTTATTTTCTCAAGGGTAACAGGAGAAATTGGACCCAAAAAGTTGTTGTGCAATTTTTCCTGTGTACGCTGATACCCCATATGTGGGGTGAAACCACTGTTTGGGCGCATGGGAGTGCTTGGAAGGGAAGGAGCGGCATTTTGTAATGCAGACTTTGATGGAATGTTCTGCGGGCGTCATGTTGTGTTTGCAGAGCCCTTGACATGGGCGTACCCACCGTGGGGCAGGGGGGGGCCGTTGCCCCCCCCTAGGAGCAGGGGCGCGCCGTGCCAAGATGAGGCCTGTAGCTGCATTCTGCCGCCCCTCTCCCGTTCTCTGAGCGCCGGCTGTCAAACTGACAGCCGGCTCAGAGAAAGTGCTGCTGCTGCGCATCGCTGTGCAGTCACAGTGTGCTAGCATCTGACTCACTCCAGGCTCCAGCCAGGTGTCAGAGTCAGAGACGCTAGCATACAGCTGAGCTACACACTCACTCACATCTTGCTCCTCTGCAGTGCTCTGTGCCCTGACCGCCGCCGCAGGCACTTCCGCATCCATGAAGCGCCAGCAGCGTGATCAGGTCACATGATCACGCTGCTGACGTCACACGCTGGCTCTTCAGAGGCGAAGACACAGGCAGTGAGGCAGCGGTTGGTGGTAAGTGCTCCAGACGTGTAATGGAGCTGAAGAACCACCGAAGATTAACGGGGGACATGTGTGAGTGTGAGTGTATGGGGGGGGGATTTTAGAGTGGGGATGGGGGGTTACTTTATGAGTGGGGGGATTTGGAGTGGGGATAGGGGTTATTTTATGTGTGGGGGGGATTTGGAGTGGGGATGGGGGGTTCTTTTATGAGTGGGGGATTGGAGTGGGGATGGGGGGGTTATTTTATGCGTGGGGGGATTTGGAGTGGGGATGGGGGGGTTATTTTATGCGTGGGGGGATTTGGAGTGTGGATGGGGGGTACTTAATGTATGTGGGGGGATTTGGAGTGTAGATGGGGGTACTTAATGTGTGTGGGGGGATTTGAATTGGGGATGGGGGATTTAATGTGTGGGGGGATTTGGAGTGGGGATGGGGAGTTATTTTAAGTGTGGGGATTTGGAGTGTGGATGGGGGGGTACTTAATGTATGTGGGGGGATTTGGATTGTAAGATGGGGGTACTTAATGTGTGTGGGGGGATTTGAAGTGGGGATGGGGGATTTAATGTGTGGGGGGATTTGAGGGTACTGAAGAGCATGTATGTATGAGGAAACAGTATGGGGGATGGTTGCAGACAGTATGGGGAGTGAACGGGTGAATGTGTGCAGACACAGTATGGGGAGTCAGGGGTATGTGTGAGCAGGCAGAATAGAGTGAGGGGGTAAATATATGAGGAGACAGCGTGAGGAGGGAGGGGAATAGTGTGAGGCGACAGTATATTGCAGATATTTTTATTCAGGAGCATTATAATGACTCTTCTGTCTTTAAGGGCATCGTGTGGAGAGTTGGTGCAGAAGAGCGGAGAAAATGGAGGTCTGCAGAGACGACTGTGGATGAGAAAACTCATCATAGGGTCTGGACAAGATGAAGAAAAGGAGAATGACTCCAGAGACGACGTCATCTATAAGGTACATTTTTTGTTCTTATATTTTACAACCTGAACGACCATGGCTTGCCCCCCCCAGTTTTGATCCTGGGTACGCCCATGGCCCTTGATGTACCTAAACAGTAGAAACCCCCTGCAAGTGACACCATTTTGGAAACTAGACCCCCAAGGAGCTTATCTAGATGTGTGGTGAGCACTTTGAACCCCAAAGTGCTTCACAGAAATTTATAAACGCAGAGCCGTGAAAATGAAAAATCATTTTTTTTCTCAAAAATGATTTTTTAGCCAGCTATTTTTTTATTTTTCCAAGGGTAACCGGAGAAATTAGAACCCCAAAATTGGTGTGCAATTTGTCCTGAGTACGCTGATACCCCATATGTTGGGGTAAACCACTGTTTGGGCGCACGGCAGGGCTCGGAAGGGAGGGAGTGCCATTTGACTTTTTGAAAGCCACGTCGTGTTTGGAGACCCCCTGATGTGCCTAAACAGTGGAAACCCCCACAAGTGACCCCATTTTGGAAACTAGACCCCTTAAGGAGCTTATCTAGATGTGTGGTGAGCACTTTGAACCCCCTAGTGCTTCACAGAAATTTATAAAGCAGAGCCGTGAAAATGAAAAATCATTTTTTTTCTCAAAAATGATTTTTTTAGCCAGCTATTTTTTATTTTCCCAAGGGTAACCGGAGAAATTAGAACCCAAAATTGGTGTGCAATTTGTCCTGAGTACGGTGATACCCCATATGTTGGGGTAAACCACTGTTTGGGCGCACGGCAGGGCTCGGAAGGGAGGGAGCGCCATTTGACTTTTTGAACGCCACGTCGTGTTTGGAGACTCCCTGATGTGCCTAAATAGTGGAAATCCCTCAATTCTAGCTCCAACCCTAATCCCAACACACCCCTAACCCTAATCCCAACCCTAATTGTAACCCTAACCTTAATTATAACCCTAACTCTAATTGTAACCCTAACCCTAATTTTAACCCTAACCCTAATTGTAACCCTAAACCTAATTCTAACCCTAATTATAACCCTAACCCTAAGGCTAGGTTCATTTTGCGTTTTACCAGCCCGTTCAACACATAGCGTTGACGGGCTGGTAACGGTATAGCATAACGCTGCAGCCCGCGTCCGAGGCTCCGTCACTGAATGATGGCACGTCGCAAACGCATGCCGCTTTACGGCATACGTCGCGATGCGCCCTCAAATGGGGGTGAATGGCAGCGTTAACGGACTGCATTACACCGCGTTATACCGCGGTGTAACGCAGTCCGTCTAACGGACTGCCATAACGCAGTATGAACCCAGCTTAACCCTAACGCTAATTATAACCCTTACCCTAAGGCTGCTTTCACACTTCCGGCGGGCGCCTGTCGGCGCCCCCGGCATTTTGCCGCAGCGCCGCATCAGAAAACCTGATGCGCCGCCGGCGGCCGCATGCGTTTTTTTTGCCGGATGGTTTCTGATGCCCGGAGACATCAGAAACCATCCGGCAAAAACAAAAAACGTTACATGCAGCGTTTTGTCCGGCCGCCGCAATGTACATTTGCGCCGCATCCGGACAAAACCGCATGCAACGCATTGACATGCGGCGCCAATGCAAGTCAATGCAAAAAAAAACGCATGCGGCGCATCAGATTTTCTGATGCGGCGCTGCGGCTAAATGCCAGGGGCGCCGTCAGGCGCACACCGGATGTGTGAAACCAGCCTAATGCTAACTCTAATTATAACCCTAACCCTAATTATAACCCTAACCCTAATTATAACCCTAACCCTAACAGAAAAATGAAAATAAATATAATTTCTATTTTTTATTATATGTCCCTAACTAAGGGGGTGATAAAGGGGGGGGTTATGTACTGTTTTTTTTATTTTGATCACTGTGATAGTTTATCACAGTGATCAAAATGCACTTTTCTCAGAATGAATGAAAAAATTTTTGAATCTGCCGCCAAGCAGATCGGCGGGCGCACTGCGCATGCGCCCGCCATTTTTTTTTTGCAGGAAGAAGACGCCGGGATCCTGGGGCCTGCGGGAGGACGGAGGACACCGGTAAGTATATGGGGGGGCGATCGGGGGACCGGGGGACCCTCATTTTCTCCCCTCTGATGTGCGATCACATCAGAGGGGAGAGAAATCATTTTTTTTTTTGCGATCGCGGCTATGCTTACATAGCCGCGATCGCAACTCCGGGATCGGTGAATACCGACCCGGATCATGTTCTCTGGGGTCTCGGCTACCCCAAGCACAGCGGCACATAGCGGCGGGCGCACTGAGCATGCGCCCGCCATTTTCTTAACAGCGCCGGAACCGGGGGACACCGGAGGGCCCGGGGACCACATGGATTGGATCGGGGGCCACATGGGGGTCCTGGGGACCCTTTTTCTCTGTCCTCTGATGTCCGATGACATCAGAGGACAGAGAAATGAAATGGCACAACTTTTTTTTTTTTTTTGTTGCGATCGCCGTTATAGGGTTAATAACGGCGATCGCAACATCGGTGTCGGTAAAAACCGACCCGATTCATGTTCTCTGGGGTCTCGGCTACCCCCGGTAGCCGAGACCCCGGGGAAAATGCGCCTCTGGGGGCGCTATTCACTTTTTCCACAGGTTTAAGTACCCTTAATGACCGCCGTTAAAAGGCGTATCGGCGGTCGTTAAGGGGTTAGAAAAAAAAAACAAAACAAAACAAACACAAGATCTACTAGCGTGCTTTAGACAAAGGACAGAAACACAGATAAGAAATTGCAAGCTGAGGGAAAACACACAAACTATTGCGCAGCGGCTTCATTCACCCCTCCCATCAGGCATTCAGCGAAGACAAGAATTTCAGTGTCCTTGCACACAGAACCAGAATGCAGCAGTTCTCAGATTTTTAATCACCTTTGTTGAATAGGTTTTTGGAATAGACACAGTACGTGAGAATCGAAGGGCTAGGCATGTGAATAGAAGGTCAGAGTACGTGAGAATCCAATGGACGGGCAGACTTTACGCTGCACAATGAAATGGTTTTTTTTTTTTTTGAAAGGCACAGGAAAGTTTGTTTTTAGATTGCCGTCTGCTATAAAAGAGCAGTGGTGGTCTTGCATCGTGTAGAAGGTACAGCAAGTTATTTGAACGGACCAGGAAGTGATTTTTATGTGAATAAGATTGAAAAGGTGTTAAAGAAGCATTGAAATCATCTGTGAGGAAATGATCACGGACATGTCACAAGAGCAGAATTTAGAGCCTCACACATCACATTTCCAGCATGTGGAGACACGGGACAGCTGTAGGCTGCTCTCATTGAATAAGGAGCCTTGTACAGGGAAAAAAGCTCCCTGCCTCTCGCTACAGGGGGAAGGCAATTTCGTTTCAACGGTCCCCTCTCAAGCATCACAGGGGGACACCCTCTCCTCTTTCTTCTCTCAGTCCCTTTCTCCTTCTTCTTCAGACTTCTCTCCTCTTTCCTCGCTGCCTTTTCTCTCTATCCTTCTTTCCCTATCATTCCTTCTTTCCCCTCCCTCACATCTCTGACACATCCATTTTCTTCCTCTTCCTCTATCTCTTCCTCTCCATCTCTCAAACCTTCTTCTTTTTCTTCTTCTACTTCTCCCCCTCCATCTTTCTCCACTTCTCTCCCTCCATCTCTCTCTCTCCCCCCTCTTTCACGCTCTCCTCCTTCATCTCTCTCCCCCCTCCTCTACACCTCACTCCTCCCTCATCACACCCCACTCTTTCTCCCTCAGTGCCTACAGCACCAGGCACCCTGTCTATCCCAAGAACAGTACAAACATTGCCAGTCATTATATCAGGAGAAGAAAGTGCAAATCTCCCTACACAAAATGCTGCAGGTAGCCCAGACACAACAGCTAGCAGAGCCCACAGCCAGGGCTTCACAGGGGGGAGGTGTAGCTGCAGACACAAATGAGGAACCTCAGTGCCGAGCAGAGCTGCCAACATGGAACTATGACACTGATCCACCGCAGCCTCACCCAGTGTATGCACCAAGCACACCATGTCACTTCTCATCTGATGAAGATGAAGACGCAACGTCATACATGCTGCCCAATACTAGGAAGAAAACCCACAAGCACCAAGAGAGCAGGACAGGTAGAGGCACCATCCTATGAGCCCTTCATCCCAAGCCAGGTGATCAGTATGCTGCCAGACCCAGGGATACACCCCATGCCATTTTGCAAAAAAATGCAGCAGATCCAGCGAACGTATGCAGCAGCCTGGATTGATCTCTGGGCCGTAATGGAAATAAAAGCAGGTGATGCATTCTGGCCAATTATGAGAGAACACTTCAAGCTTCCAGCAAAATTAGATGCGTATGCCTGGGAGACAGGACCAAAGCTAATTGAGCAGCTCAGAGAATGGGCCAAAAGTAGACTGACAGGACAAGCTATCAGCCTACATGTCACGAGCCAAGACCAGACAGAGTCTGTAGAGGAGTTCCATGACAGAGTAATGCAAGTGTTTCAAGATTTGGGCCTCATTACCCATGATCAGACACACAGACGGATGTTGGCACAGGCTTTTGTGCATGGACTGAGAGAACCAATCAGGAAACCACTGGTAGTAGCCAGGCCTGAGTACACGTCAATGGCAATGGATACCCTGCTCGCAGTAGCATAAAGGATTGAGTCCCGCCGGGACAGAAGGGATGTCCAGTGTTACAACTGTGGCGAGTTTGGTCATTTCCGGAACCGGTGCAGAACACCGACTTCGCCCAGAAGAAGAAACACAGAAAGCAGTGAAGAATCAGATCTTTTCTCGTGGAACTCCGCAACCTCACCTATCTATCAGAATCTTCTGCGTCCTGTATGGGAATTGATGGTCAAGTCAGATATTTCCAGATTATGAAGCTCCTGAGCATGTGGACTCAGCCAGAACACTCCATCATGTCCCAGTTTGTTGTGTCAAAGACCTGCACCCTCAACCTATTGGGAGTGGAACTACTGCAGAAGCTGAAAGTGACCAGAGTGTTCCAGGAAGATGGGACCATGACACTTTCTTCACCTCTGACCCAAGAAGAAACAGGAACCTCGAACAACCACACTGCAGACCTATCACAGGAGGTGCTGGACATAGTACCAGAAAAGCCACTCCATCACCCAGAGTCAAGATGTCTCTGACCAACTGAAGGTCTAAGTGAACTCGCCTAAGAAGACGGCCTGAGAACTTTGACATTGGCCAGGATATTCAACTCAAGAAGGACCCTACTCGCTTCATAGAATGGCAACACCACATCCGGCTCCAACGCCAGAGGTTCATCTTTTGCAAGCACCAGGAGGTGCCCCCTGCAATCAACCAGTTCACCCAGGCCCTAGACCGGCAAAAGGCCACTCAGCTCTTCAAACTTGTGCACAAATACTGACCTGAGACCGAGCTGGAGAAAAAGAAACAACTGATGGCCCGTGCTGAGAAAAAAGCAGCTGGTGAAGGAGACGTCCCAACAAGAAGACCCCCTGTGACCAGAGCAGGTGCTAACACAGTGACTGCCTTGGTGGAGAACAAGAAAGCCAGCTGGTCATCATCTCTCATGATGTGGATCCTAGTAGACGGCTTGTTCTTCCGCCAGCTCTGTGCCGGGAGATGGGAGTCCCCTGCCGCATAGTGAAGGACAAGGCCAAACTGGGCTGCCTCGCCCATCGGAATCAATCCCAGCTTTCCTCAGTGAAGAAAAAGACTGTAAACCCCACTGAGTTCAGAATGGTGCAAGGCCTGGAGGTCGTGAAAGTGGCTACGGTATTTGAAACCCCAACAGTGCTGAACCCGCACACTCTGCTCTCAAAAGTCCCAGTCACCGCAACGGTATTCATGGTGATCAACCTGGCCAGTGCCTTCTTCAGTGTTCCACTCCACCTGGATGACCTGCCTGCCTTCACGCACCAGTGCAGTGCATATGGACAGTGTTGCCTCAAGGTGCTCAGAACAAGTCCTTCAAGTTTCACCAAGACAATGTTCTCCATCCTCGTCAACTGGATTGCAGAATATGCAGGAGTCACTCTTCTACAACACGTGGATGTCATGTGTGCATTGCCACGAAGATCGTCGCGGTTGCACATTTTGACTTCTCACAGCTGAGCTGCTGTTTCTTTGTGTTTGGCAGCTAGGGAGTTAATTCTGTCTGTGCTCGGTTCTGGGACTGGGTGCAGTTTCTCCTGGCTGCAATTGATTATTTGTTGATTGGTTTCCTTTAAATTCCTGGTTGTCTGCTTGGGGAGTTGCCAGTGAAACCTTCATGCAGACCACAGATAGGAATGAATCTGTATAGACTTTAGTTGTGAGCTCCTTAGTTGTTCTAAGCTCAACTTGGTTAGAGTTTATTTCCCAGACCATTTATGTTCCTTTGGTGTTTGAGTGTGTATGCAAGCGAGTGTTATCCTGTCTGTCTTATATGTCTAATCTGTGTATTTAGCTGAGATCAGCCCATATCCCTTTGGTGGTAGTCAGGATCCTTCTTAGGACTGATTACAGGGTTCAGGGTCTGATAGGAGACAGGGTTAGGTTGGAGACTTGGACCTCTGAACCATTATCAGTACCTCCAAGGTGAGGGATTAGTTAGGACCCCAGTTTAGGGTCAGGTTAGATCCCGGTCCACCTCTTTCCTGTTTCAGCTCATCAAGTCCTCAAGATTAACCCTGAGTTCAGCAGATATCGTGTCAGGTAAATCTATTCTATACTTACATGCTGATGTTGCTATACTAGTTGTTGTATAGAGTGTTGTTCCTGTATTAATAGTTTACTGACATTGTATACATATCATTAGACAGCGTGACATTTTCACTGGCCATAAAAATTATCTCCAGTTACCATGGATCCAGTAGCCCAGCTGGCTCTGCAGTTGCAGGGATTATCCATGGAGCTGACGGACATTAAGTCCAAAGTTTTGTCTCCCCTGGAGCAAACCAGAGTTGAACCTAAAGTAGCTCTCCCGGACAGGTTCACTGGTGGGCGAGACAAATTTTTCACCTTCCGGGAGGCATGTAAATTGTATTTTCGGCTTCGGCCTCGATCATCAGGGAGTGAGGAGCAGAGAGTGGGAATTGTTATCTCACTTCTGCAAGGGGACCCTCAATCCTGGGCATTTTCCCTTCCTCCGGGATCCCCGGCTCTACTGTCTGTAGATCAATTTTTTACTGCCCTGGGATTGGTATATGATGACCCAGATCGGGTCTCTCTTGCTGAGACTAAATTACGTAAGATACAGCAGGGAGATCGTCCGGCAGAGGAATTTGCTTCTGAGTTTCGTAGATGGGCCACAGATACTCAGTGGAATGACCCAGCTCTTAGGAGCCAGTTTTGTCATGGGCTTTCTGATAAATTAAAAGACGTTTTGGCTCAGTATGAGTCTCCTCCTTCTCTGGAGGCTGCTATGGCCTTAGCTATCCGTACTGATAGACGGCTTCGGGAGAGGGGTGAGGTAACCCCACTCCCTGTTGTTTCACCACCTACCACTAAAGTCCCTTATGTTGAGGTTCCCCTTGTCTGTTCGGATGAGCCTATGCAGTTGGGAGGGACATCATTTCGTAGGAGGGGATTGGCGGTATGCCGCAGGACTAGAAGATGTTTTTTCTGCGGGAAAGAGGGACATTTTGTTGGAGAATGTCCATCCCGTGCCTTGTTGAGCCAAAAGTCGCCGGAAAACTGTTAATCCCAGGTTGTGTGGTGGACGACAACTTGGGAGTATGTATTTCATCCGCCAGTTCTTCTCAGTTCCTTGTACCAGTGGAGGTGGTAGTTGGTACGAGAGTGGAGAGATTGTCTGTTCTTCTTGATAGTGGTTCCGGGGCTAATCTGGTTGACGCTCAGTTTGCTCAGGCTCAAGGTATGCATCTGAGTGTATTGGTCAAACCGATCCCTATATTCTCCATTGACGCCAGGCCTCTCGGCCAAGGTAGCTTTGTTCATGAGGTTCATAACATTGACCTTCGGGTAGGGGCAATACATAGGGAACAATTATCTTGTTATGTGTTGGAGGGTCTACCTACTCCCATTGTGTTGGGACTTCCTTGTTGGTTAAACATAACCCTGTGATTAATTGGCAGTCCAGAGAAATAAGCCAATGGGGTGAGTTTTGCAAAAGCAACTGCATGAACACAGTCATCAGTGCGGTCGTGCCTAGTACATTGCCTCCTTTTTTGGAGGATTTTGGGGATGTTTTCTCTGAGGAGGGGTGTCAGGAGTTGCCTCCTCATCGCGTGTATGACTGCTCTATTAATCTCCTTCCTGATGCTAAGTTGCCTAAAGCTAGGTTGTATAATCTTTCTGGTCCTGAGAGGCAGGCTATGAAAGATTATATTTCTGAAAGTCTGGCCAAAGGGCATATTAGACCTTCATCTTCCCCAGTAGCCGCGGGGTTCTTCTTTGTGAAGAAGAAAGATGGAGGCCTACGCCCTTGCTTGGATTTCCGCGAACTTAATCGGATTACTGTTCGAGATCCGTATCCACTCCCTCTTATTCCTGATCTCTTCAATCAAATTGTTGGCGCCAAATGGTTTTCTAAATTGGATCTCAGGGGGGCGTATAATCTGATTAGGATAAAAGAGGGGGATGAGTGGAAAACGGCGTTTAACACGCCGGAGGGACATTATGAGAACCTAGTCATGCCTTTTGGTCTGACTACTGCACCAGCAGTATTCCAACATTTTGTTAATGACATTTTTCGTCACCTTGTGGGGCTGTTTGTGGTTGTATATTTGGACGACATTTTAATTTACTCGCCAGATCTTGTGTCTCATCAGGAGCATGTGAGACAGGTGTTGCAGATCTTGCGAGACAATAAACTATACGCCAAACTGGAGAAGTGTGTATTTGCCGTACAGGAACTTCAGTTTTTGGGTTTTTTGGTGTCAGCCTCCGGTTTCCGTATGGACCCTGAAAAGGTGAGAGCAGTGCTTGAATGGGATCAGCCAGGGGATCTTAAGGCTCTGCAGCGTTTTTTGGGGTTTGCTAACTACTACCGGAAATTTATTTGTAATTTCTCATCTGTCGTCAAACCTCTCACTGACATGACAAGAAAAGGGACGGATTTTTCTAAATGGTCGGACAAAGCTTGCCAAGCCTTTTCCTCTTTGAAGAAATGTTTTGCTTCGGCACCCGTTCTCATCCAACCAGATGCATCTCAGCCGTTCATTGTGGAGGTGGATGCGTCTGACGTAGGGGTGGGTGCTATATTGTCCCAGGGTCCGTCCCCTGGTAAATGGCATCCGTGCGCTTTCTTTTCTAAGAAATTGTCGTCCGCCGAAAGGAATTATGATATCGGCAATAGGGAACTTTTGGCCATTAAGTTAGCTTTTGAAGAATGGCGTGACTTTTTGGAGGGGGCAGTCCACCCGGTTACCGTTATTACTGATCACAAGAACCTGTTGTATTTGGAATCCGCTAAGCGTCTGAATTCCAGACAAGCTCGATGGTCGTTGTTTTTTACCAGGTTTAATTTTGTCGTCACTTATCGCCCGGGGTCTAAGAATGTAAAGGCTGATGCCTTGTCTCGCAGTTTCCCAGGGGCCGGGAAAACGGATGACCCGAGTCCTATCCTTCAGGAGGGGGTGGTAGTGTCGGCTGTATTTTCTGAGCTTGAGGAGGAGGTGTTAGAGGCTCAGGGGGACGCCCCTGCAGGACCTCCAGGGAGACTGTTTGTCCCAAATCTGTTGAGACAAAAGGTTATTGAGGCACATCATAATTCTGCTCTAGCAGGACATCCAGGGAGTAAGGCTACTTTAGATCTCCTTTCTCGCCGGTTTTGGTGGCCTAATGCTAATAAAGATGTTATAACTTTTGTCGCGTCATGTGGGGTGTGTGCTCGCTCTAAAACCCCTCATACCCGTCCGTCTGGGACCCTTTTACCCTTGAAACTTCCGGAGCGTCCATGGACTCATTTATCTATGGACTTCATTACGGACCTTCCTCCGTCATCAGGGAATACTGTCATACTGGTGGTTGTTGACAAGTTCAGTAAGATGGCACATTTCGTTGCTCTTCCTGCACTCCCTAATGCTAAAACTCTGGCGCAGGTGTTCATTAGGGAGATCGTTAGACTTCATGGGTTGCCTTCTGATGTGGTGTCAGATAGGGGGTCTCAGTTTGTGTCCAAATTTTGGAGGGCATTTTGTTTACGTCGGGGGATGCAATTGTCATTTTCCTCGGCTTTTCATCCGCAGACCAATGGTCAGACAGAGCGTCTGAATCAGAGCTTAGAGACATATCTCTGGTGTTTTGTCTCAGAGAACCAAGAGGACTGGTCTTCTTTCTTGCCTCTGGCAGAGTTCGCTCTTAACAACAGGCGGAGCGAGTCCACTGGTAAGTCCCCGTTTTTTGGGGCATATGGTTTCCATCCCCAGTTTTGTACTTTCAATGGGGGGGCCCTTCTGGGGTTCCTGAGGAGGAGCGTTTCTCGTCGTCACTTGCTTCTGTGTGGAGAGGTGTATTGAATAATCTGAGTGCGATGGGGAACCGTTACAAACGTATGGCTGATAGGAGGAGAGTTTCTGGTCCAGATCTGAATGTGAACGATCTGGTATGGTTGTCTACCAGGAATATAAAACTTAAAGTGCCCTCCTGGAAACTGGGTCCCAGATTCATCGGGCCGTACAGGATCAGTTCCATAATTAATCCTGTGGCATTTCGTCTGGACCTCCCTCCTACGTTTAAAATTCATAATGTGTTCCACAAGTCATTACTTAAAAGGTATGTGGCACCAGTCATACCGTCACCTCTACCTTCTCCTCCTGTGTTGGTCAATGGTAACTTGGAATTTCAAGTATCAAAGATCATTGACTCACGTCTGAATCGCCGGTCCCTTCAGTACTTTGTGCATTGGAAGGGGTATGGTCCAGAGGAGAGGACGTGGGTCCCTGCGTCTGATGTTAACGCAGATCGTTTGGTTCGGACCTTCCACAGAACTCACCCGGGCAGGCCTGGCCCTGAGGGTCCGGAGGCCCCTCGTAGAAGGGGGGGTACTGTCATGTGTGCATTGCCACGAAGATCGTCGCGGTTGCACATTTTGACTTCTCACAGCTGAGCTGCTGTTTCTTTGTGTTTGGCAGCTAGGGAGTTAATTCTGTCTGTGCTCGGTTCTGGGACTGGGTGCAGTTTCTCCCGGCTGCAATTGATTATTTGTTGATTGGTTTCCTTTAAATTCCTGGTTGTCTGCTTGGGGAGTTGCCAGTGAAACCTTCATGCAGACCACAGATAGGAATGAATCTGTATAGACTTTAGTTGTGAGCTCCTTAGTTGTTCTAAGCTCAACTTGGTTAGAGTTTATTTCCCAGACCATTTATGTTCCTTTGGTGTTTGAGTGTGTATGCAAGCGAGTGTTATCCTGTCTGTCTTATATGTCTAATCTGTGTATTTAGCTGAGATAAGCCCATATCCCTTTGGTGGTAGTCAGGATCCTTCTTAGGACTGATTACAGGGTTCAGGGTCTGATAGGAGACAGGGTTAGGTTGGAGACTTGGACCTCTGAACCATTATCAGTACCTCCAAGGTGAGGGATTAGTTAGGACCCCAGTTTAGGGTCAGGTTAGATCCCGGTCCACCTCTTTCCTGTTTCAGCTCATCAAGTCCTCAAGATTAACCCTGAGTTCAGCAGATATCGTGTCAGGTAAATCTATTCTATACTTACATGCTGATGTTGCTATACTAGTTGTTGTATAGAGTGTTGTTCCTGTATTAATAGTTTACTGACATTGTATACATATCATTAGACAGCGTGACAGTGGATGACCTTCTCTTTTGTGTGGTTGACATCGATACCTGCACAGTCCATTCCTTATCTCTCCTACTCTACCTGGAGTAACAGCAACGCAAGGTCTGGAAGAACAAAGTCCAGTGGTGTCAGAAGCAAGTTACATCCCTGGGACACTGTATTGCCCACCAGACTAAACACCTGTCAAATGACTGGAAGACCACTGTGGAGAAGATGGCTCCCTCAACAACTCCAAAAATGTGCAGGCCTTCCTTGGTCTAGTGTCGTATTGCAGAACCTGGATCCCTGATGCCTCAGTCCTAATGCAGCCTCTGTGCGCTTGTATCAACGCAACCCCGCTCCTTCTATCGGACGCAGCCTTCAACTCATTCAGGAAATTGGAAGAACTCCACAGTCTCAGCGCCAATACCAGGCCTACCTGACTACGAGAAGCCTTTCCGTCTACCTGATGGAACAAAGAAGGTCATGCTACTGGAGTCCTGACACGGATTCACGGGGAAAAACAGAGACTTTTAGGCTGCCTCTCAGCCTGCTTGGATCCAGTTGCAAGAGGAGCACCCTCCTGCCTGATGGCAGTATCTGCAGCACACACCTTCCTGGACAAGACTGCTGACATCACTCTTGGACAGCCACTGGAAACTCTCACTCCACACGACATCTTTGTGGCGCCTCTATCGCCTTTGTCTCACAATGTCACCGTCTCCATACCTACAGTCCTCATCCCGGCCACTCTACTCCCACTCCCAAGGGGGGATACAATATGGACTTTTCAGAACAAAAATGTACAGAATTTATCCTCCACTTGGATGGCTCCAGATTTGCAGATAATGAAGAAGTTTCCACACAAGAAGTGCAGTGACCAGCAATCAAGAAATCCTGTGTTCCAGAAGTCTATCACCTAGCCTGTTATGATTTGGTAGCTGAGGAGTGCAGGTAAAAAGGCAATACACCAGAGCAGTTGGAATCTATGAGATTGCAGTACCCTGACTAACCACCACAACTAGAGGCAGCCGTGGAGCGTTCCTACGTTGGTCCTAGACGCCTCGTCACAGCCTGAGAAACTAATTACACCTAAAGATAGAAATAGGAAAGCTATCTGCCCGGAGCAGAACACCAAAGATAATAGAAAGCCCCCAAACATGTAATGGCGGTTAGACAAGAAGAAACACTGACACAGAAAGAAAATAGCATGAGCAAACGCTGGGGCCCAAACTAACTAAATAGAAAAGGATAGGAAGGGTACTTACTGCAATCCCAGAAAACCCTGAAAAGCACCAACTCTACTAATTTCAAAAACACCTGAGATCACACGACCTCTACCACCTAAATTAGTTCTCTGGTGTAACAAAATCAAAACAGCAGCCACTGAAAAAACTGCAAAAAGCAAAAGTACAAACATCAGTGGCTGAACTAACTGAGAGGGCAAAAGCCCCCGGAGGGGACCCTGAAGGCCCCCACAGAAGTGCAGGACAAAATGCAAAAATCTAGTACAAAAACAAAAAGAAGAAAATGTCTTATCTGATAGAAGGAGATGCAGACACGACACAGCAGGCTACAAGGGAAACAGGATTCAAGGACTGAGACCAGAACAATTGATCACCGGCAACCCTGATGGGAAGGTGACTCACTTATATAAGACCAGTCAGTAACACCTGATTCCCAATCCTCACAATCTTCACTGGACAGACCAGCACCGCTTGTAACCACCAGAGGGAGCCTCTGCTCAGAACTCATCTCAAGCCCATTCACAACAGTACCCCCCCCTTGAGGAGGGGTCACCGAACCCTCATTTGAGCAACCAGGTCGGTCAGGATGAGTTCTATGATACGCACGGATAAGTCTCCTAGCATGGATGTCCGAAGCAAACACCCAAGAATTGTCTTCCTGACCATAACCTCTCCATTTAACCAAATACTGGAGTTTCCGTCTAGAAAAACGAGAATCTAATATTTTCTCAACCACATACTCCAGATTGCCCTCAACCAAAACAGGGTCAGGAGGCACAGCAGCAGGAACCACTGGCTCAACAAACCTCTTCAACAAGGACTTGTGGAACACGTTATGGATCTTAAATGTCCCTGGAAGAAGCAAACAAAAAGAAACAGGATTAATAATCTCCATGATCTTATAAGGTCCAATGAACCTAGGCTTAAATTTAGGAGATGCTACTCTCATAGGAATATTTTTTGAGGACAACCAGACCAAGTCCCCTACTTTAAACCGAGGACCATCAGTCCTATGCCGGTTAGCAAACCGCTGGGCCTTCTCCTGAGAGAGGGACAACCTCTCCACTACCTGGTCCCAAATCTGTTGCATACGCTCCATAACAGAGTCAACACCTGGACAGACAGAAGCCTCCGTCTGTCCTGAAGAAAATCGAGGGTGAAACCCAGAATTACAGAAAAACGGAGACATCAAAGTGGCAGAGCTAGCCCTATTATTAAGAGCAAACTCAGCCAAAGGCAAAAAAAAGACCCAGTCATCCTGATCAGCAGACACAAAGCATCTTAGATAAGTCTCCAATGTCTGGTTTGTTCTCTCAGTTTGACCATTGGTCTGAGGATGAAATGCCGAGGAGAAAGACAATTGAACACCCAGTTTAAAACAAAAAGTACTCCAAAATCTGGAAACAAACTGGACTCCTCTGTCAGACACAATGTTCTCAGGAATGCCGTGTAAACGAACCACGTGCTAAAGGAACAACGGCACCAATTCAGAGGAGGAAGGCAACTTAGATAATAGCACAAGATGTATCATTTTGGAAAACCTATCACAAATTACCCAGATGGCTGTCATTCTCTGAGAAACAGGAAGGTCGGAAATGAAATCCATAGAGATATGGGTCCATGGTCTCTTGGGCACAGGCAATGGCATCAACAAACCACCAGAGCGAGAGCAAGGCTTGGAGCGAGAGCAAGTCCCGCAGGACTGCACAAACTCCCTGACATCACGAGACAAGGTAGGCCACCAAAAGGACCGACCAACCAAGTCTCTAGTACCAAAAATTCAGGGATGCCCAGCCAATGCGGAACAATGAATCTCAGACATCACACTCTTTTTCACCGGTCCGGGACAAACAATTTTCCAACAGGGCAGCACTCGGGCCTATACTCCTGACACCCCTCCAGAGCAAGTCTCAAATTGGGCGAGATGGCGGAAAGAACTACACCCTCTTTCAAAATAACAGAAGGATCAGATAACTCAGGAGAGTCCGCAAGGAAACTCCTCGAGAGGGCATCCGCCTTAACATTCTTAGTGCCAGGAAGAAAGGAAACCACAAAATTAAAACGTGTGAAAAACAAGGCCCACCTGGCCTGTCTAGGATTGAGTCGCTTGGCAGATTCCAGATAGACCAGATTCTTATGGTCCGTAAGGACCACCACCTGATGTTTGGCTCCCTCCAGCCAATGTCTCCACTCTTCAAAAGCCCACTTCATGGCCAATAACTCCCGATTACCCACGTCATAATTACGTTCAGTAGGAGAAAATTTTCGAGAGAAAAAGGCACAAGGGTTACTTTTAGAGGTCTCTGGATCTTTTTGGGACAAAACAGCACCTGCCCCAATTTCAGAGGCATCAACCTCCACCTGAAATGGCAGAGAAACATCAGGCTGCCGTAGAACAGTAGCAGAAGTGAATCTTTGCTTAAGTTCCTGAAATGCAGAGACTGCCTCAGGAGGCCAATTCACCACATCAGAACCCTTTTTGGTCAAATCAGTTAATGGTTTAACAATAACCGAGAAATTACCAATAAATTTACGATAAAAATTGGCAAAACCCAAAAATCTTTGAAGAGCCTTTAATGAAGTAGGTTGGACCCAATCACAGATGGCCTGAACCTTGACCGGGTCCATTTCAATAACAGATGGGGACAAAATGAATCCCAGAAATGAGATCCTCTGTACGCCAAAAAGACACTTTGATCCCTTCACATACAGAGCATTCTCTCTCAAAATCTGGAATACAGTTCGAACATGTTTCACATGAGAGTCCCAGTCATTAGAAAAAATCAAGATATCATCCAAATAAACAATCAGAAATTTGTCCACAAAATCCCTGAAAATGTCATTCATGAAGGACTGGAAGACGGAAGGAGCATTAGTGAGCCCAAAGGGCATCACTAGGTACTCAAAATGCCCTTCAGGGGTATTGAATGCCGTCTTCCATTCATCCCCGTGCTTAATGCGAATAAGGTTACACGCCCCCCTGAGGTCAAGCTTGGTAAACCAAGTAGCGTTTTTCACCCTGGAAAACAGGTCAGAAATCAAGGGTAACGGATATTGATATTTCACAGTAATATTGTTCAAAAGACGATAATCAATACACGGCCTTAATGAACCATCCTTTTTGGCCACAAAGAAAAAACCGGCACCTAAGGGTGAAGAGGATGGTCTGATATGACCCTTCTCCAATGATTCCTTGATATAAGACCGCATAGCGTCATGTTCAGGTACAGACAAGTTAAAAAGGTGACCTTTAGGGAATTTACTACCCGGCACTAATTCAATAGCGCAGTCATAGCTCCTATGGGGAGGCAAGGATGCAGATTTACTTTCGCTAAACACATCAGAAAAATCAATCAAAAAGTCAGGAACATCCTGAGCCTGGGGGAGGCAGAAAAAACAGGAGTGTTGGTATTAACACATTGGCAGCCCCAACTGGTTACAGACACAGATTTCCAATCCAAAACAGGATTATGAGACTGTAACCAAGGGAAACCCAGTACGATAATATCATGCAGATTATAGAGAACCAAAAATTTGCAGCACTCCTGGTGATCAGGTTCAACCCTCATTATCACCTGAGTAGAGAACTGAGGTTTATTCTCAGCCAAAGGGGTAGAATCGATCCCCAGTAGGGGAATAAACTTCTGTAGGGGTATCAAGGGAAACCCACAACGTTTAGCAAAATCATAATCCATCAGGTTAATAGCTGCTCCAGAATCAACGAAAGCCTGAGCAGAAAATGAGGACAGAGAGCATATCAGAGTGACAGTTAATAAAAACTTAGTCTGAACATTACCCAAGACAACTGAGCGTGCAAAACGTCTTCCCCGCTTAGGGCAGACTGAAATAGCATGAGAGGCATCACCACAGTAGAAACATAACCCATTGCGCTTTCAAAACTCATGACGCTGTGCCCCAGACACCACTCTATCACACTGCATGGATTCAGAAGCAGGTTCACAAGGCAACACTATTCCACGCATACTTCTCCGCTCACGCAAACGTCTGTCAATTTGAATCGCTAATGACATAGAATCATTGAGACCAGAGGGGACAGGGAATCCCACCATAACATCCTTTACATTATCTGACAGACCCTTCCGGAATAGGGCCGCCAAAGCGTCGTCATTCCACTTGGTCAGGACTGCCCACCTACGGAATCTCTGACAGTATAACTCAGCGTCATCAAGCCCCTGATTTAATGCCAACAAGGCTTTTTCAGCTTGATCAGTGACATTAGGCTCATCGTACAATAACCCCAAAGCCTGAAAAAATGCATCAACATCACTCAAAACAGGATCCCCAGGTGTCAGGGAAAAAGCCCAATCCTGAGGATCGCCGCGCAGGAGAGAGATGACAATTTGAACCTGCTGCGCTGCATTCCCTGAGGACATAGATTTTAAGGCAAAAAACAATTTACAATTATTTTTGAAATTCTGAAACTTAGCTCGATCCCCTAAAAACAAATCTGGCATGGGGATCCTAGGTTCCACAACAGGCAACCTAGCAAGATATGCAGCAATACTCTGAACCTCAGTGGCAAGCTGATCCACACGGCCAGACAACTGTGCAAACTCCATTGAGAGAAAAGATCCTCCCCAGCACCCAGAGATACAGAGGGAAAAAAAAAAAAAATGCAACAAACAGAAAATATCTCTGACAACTCTGACAACCTTTTTTTTTTTTTTTCTTTCACAATATTTTTCCCTTCTGTGAGTACCATACAATATTAAATTTTAGGCCGGTGATACTGTTATGATTTGGTAGCTGAGGAGTGCAGGTAAAAAGGCAATACACCAGAGCAGTTGGAATCTATGAGATTGCAGTACCCTGACTAACCACCACAACTAGAGGCAGCCGTGGAGCGTTCCTACGTTGGTCCTAGACGCCTCGTCACAGCCTGAGAAACTAATTACACCTAAAGATAGAAATAGGAAAGCTATCTGTCCCGGAGCAGAACCCCAAAGATAATAGAAAGCCCCCAAACATGTAATGGCGGTTAGACAAGAAGAAACATTGACACAGAAAGAAAATAGCATGAGCAAACGCTGGGGCCCAAACTAACTAAATAGAAAAGGATAGGAAGGGTACTTACTGCAATCCCAAAAACCCTGAAAAGCACCAACTCTACTAATTTCAAAAACACCTGCGATCACATGACCTCTACCACCTAAATTAGTTCTCTGGTGTAACAAAATCAAAACAGCAGCCACTGAAAAAACTGCAAAAAGCAAAAGTACAAACATCAGTGGCTGAACTAACTGAGAGGGCAAAAGCCCCCGGAGGGGACCCTGAAGGCCCCCACAGAAGTGCAGGACAAAATGCAAAAATCTAGTACAAAAACAAAAAGAAGAAAATGTCTTATCTGATAGCAGGAGATGCAGACACGACACAGCAGGCTACAAGGGAAACAGGATTCAAGGATTGAGACCAGAACAATTGATCACCGGCAACCCTGATGGGAAGGTGACTCCCTTATATAAGACCAGTCAGTAACACCTGATTCCCAATCCTCACAATCTTCACTGGACAGACCAGCACCGCTTGTAACCACCAGAGGGAGCCTCTGCTCAGAACTCATCTCAAGCCCATTCACAACACTAGCCTGTCAGCCCAGGAAGCAGAACTGATAGCGCTGACGAAGGCCTGCCAGATGGCAGAAGGCAAGACTGCAAACATCTACACCGACTACAGGTGCTCGCATGGCATAGCACACGACTTTGGTCCCATCTGGGCTGCAAGGGACTTCATCACAGCAAGCGGGACAACCGTGAACCATCATGGAGCCTTCAGGGACCTGCTGGGTGTACTCCAACTTCCAAAATGGTGGCAATTTGAAAAATCAAAAGCGCATGGAAAACTGAGAACAAAAGATGCGTGAGGCAATAACATGGCGGACATGGCAGCCAAAGAAGCGGCCAAAGGAAGACAACATGGAGAAGTGGGAGAGGTCGTAGAGCCGGACGGCTACTACATGACGACTGAAGACAAGAAACCTGACAAAAAGACGTCCTGGGATCTGCTCAAGAAGTTGCAAGACCAAGCTCCAAAAGGAGAAGAAGAGCTGAATGCGAAAAAAGCAACACGTGAAGAAGGAAGGCTATCTACAATGGACTCCAAACCCTGCCTACCACAAAGTATGAACCCTATGGTGGTCCAATGGGCACATGGACCCACACACACAGATCAAAGACACAGATGAATGATCCATTTGGTGTTTACTGGTTCGCTTCAGGGATCTCTACCCTAACAGCCAAATTCACCAGCAGCTGTCTGACCTGTGGCAAATGCAAGCCTGGACGTGTAGAAGAAAGTCCCCCTGACGTCATCCGGCAAGACCACTCTACCAGCCTCAGAGGATCCAGATAGACCACATCCAGATATCGCCAAGTGAAGGATTCAAATACGCCATTGTGGTCAAAGAAGTGTTTTCAAGATGGACAGAAGCCTTCCAAGTCAGCAAAGAGTACTGCAAAGCAGCTACTTTCGGAAAATAGTGTGCATATACGGGGTTCCAGAATTGATAGAGAGTGATCAGGGACCCGCATTCACAGCAAATCTAACACAACAGATCTGGTTAGCAGTAGGGTCAGATTTAGGCCTACACACTCCTTACCACCCCTAGAGCAGCGGGAAAGTAGAAAGACTGAACGGAACACTTAAGAATAGGATGCTGAAAATTGCCCAAGAGACACGCAAACCATGGCATGACACACTCCCAATTGCACTGTTTAGCGTAAGGCACACTCCCAAAGACCCAGAAAATCTGTCACCATGCAAAATTTTGTTTGGGTCTAGTCCCAAGTTAGGTGCATTCTTCCCTCAGCAGCAGAATATGCAAAATTATGTCTTGTTTGCTTATGTAATTGAATTGGTAAAAAAACTAATGTCCATTCTCAAGTTTTTCTCTTCACTTCCAGATCCAGACTCGGTACGCACTCCTTGAAAGCCAGGAGACTGGGTGTTGGTGAAAAAAGTTGGAAATGAGAACACTCGATCCCAGATTTGATGGTCCTGTCCAAGAGCCCCAGATGACACCAACCTCTGTGAAACTAGAGGGAAAGCCTGCTTGAATCCACATATCGCATCGCAAGGAAGCTCCCATGCCAGAAGAGACACCTAAGCCATGAATAATGTCATGGATGCTCTGACTGACCAGACAGATGACCTACCTGACGAAGAATACACATGTTTTTCTGAACATGCAGTTAAATAAAGAGACTATGATTGCACACACATAAACCCCTGCTAGGGACAGATCTCCTGACCGCCCATTTGCGAAAAGCCTGCATCGATGAGGGGTACGTGTTAGGCATGTGCCAGCCCAGGGCCGCCATCAGGGCATTACAGCCCTTACTACTGTATGGGGCCCGGTGATTAGGAGCAAAAAAGGGGGGCCGAGCACGCTGGCAAACGGATCCGCGCTCGGGCCCCCTCCCGACATTTTGTTCAGGCTTCTGATTCTGAACGCTGATGCATAACAACACTGTGGCGTTTACAGTGTGGTAAATGCAGACGGTGAACAGAAATAGGTACTGTAGCTTTAAGCTGCGGCCGGTGCATTATGATCCATCCTGACATGACAACACATGCTGCTCCACTTCCTCATTCCGGAGCAGAGCAGCGTGTGTGTGCCATGTGTGGGTGGACAGCAGACGGCCAGGCAGACCAGTGAGGCAGCAGGGCAGGCTGACTGGATGAGCAGGTGGAGGCCCCAAGCGAGCAGGGTGAGTACCGTGAGTCTCTCTCCAGTGAGAAGAGGCTTGGCTCAATGGTGACTAGGGGGGCAGGTGCCAGCATCTAACAGGGCCCAGGCAGCAGGGTGCCCGCATCTAACGGCCCAGGCAGCAGGGGGCCGCATCTAACAGGGCCCAGGCAGCAGGGGGCCCACATCTAACAGGGCCCAGGCAGCAGGGGGCCCGCATCTAACAGGGCCCAGGCAGCAGGGGGCCCGCATCTAACAGGGCCCAGGCAGCAGGGGGCCCGCATCTAACAGGGCCCAGGCAGCAGGGGGCCCGCATCTAACAGGGCCCAGGCAGCAGGGGGCCCGCATCTAACAGGGCCCAGGCAGCAGGGGGCCCGCATCTAACGGCCCAGGCAGCAGGGGGCCCGCATCTAACAGGGCCCAGGCACCAGGGGACCACATTCAACAGGGCCCAGGCAGCAGGGGAACCGCATCTAACAGGGCCCAGGCAGCAGGGGGCCCGCATCTAACAGGGCCCAGGCAGCAGGGGGCCCGCATCTAACAGGGCCCAGGCAGCAGGGGGCCCGCATCTAACGGCCCAGGCAGCAGGGGGCCCGCATTCAACAGGGCCCAGGCAGCAGGGGGTCCACATTCCAACAGGGCCCAGGCAGCAAGGGGCCCACATTACAACAGCCCAGGCAGCAGGGGGCCCTGTTATGATTTGGTAGCTGAGGAGTGCAGGTAAAAAAAGGCAATACACCAGAGCAGTTGGAAACTATGAGATTGCAGTACCCTGACTAACCACCACAACTAGAGGCAGCCGTGGAGCGTTCCTACGTTGGTCCTAGACGCCTCGTCACAGCCTGAGAAACTAACTACACCTAAAGATAGATATAGGAAAGCTATCTGCCCCGGAGCAGAACCCCAAAGACAATAGAAAGCCCCCAAACATGTAATGGCGGTTAAACAAGATGAAATACTGACACAGAAAGAAAATAGTATGAGCAAACGCTGGGGCCCAAACTAACTAAATAGAAAAGGACAGGAAGGGTACTTACTGCAATCCCAGAAAACCCTGAAAAGCACCAACACCACTAATTTCAAAAACACCTGAGATCACACGACCTCTACCACCTAAATTAGTTCTCTGGTGTAACAAAATCAAAACAGCAGCCACTGAAAAAACTGGAAAAAGCAAAAGTACATACATAAGTGGCTGAACTAAACTGAGAGGGCAAAAGCCCCCGGAGGGGACCCTGAAGGCCCCCACAGAAGTGCAGGACAAAAATGCAAAAATATAGCACAAAAACAAAAAGAAGAAAATGTCTTATCTGTTAGCAGGAGATGCAGACACGACACAGCAGGCTACAAGGGAAACAGGAATGAAGGATTCGGACCAGAACAATTGATCACCGGCAACCCTGATGGGAAGGTGACTCCCTTATATAAGACCAGTCAGTAACACCTGATTCCCAGTCCTCACAATCTTCACTGTACAGACCAGCACTGCTTGTAACCACCAGAGGAAGCCTCTGCTCAGAACTCATCTCAAACCCATTCACAACAGTAACCCCCCCTTGAGGAGGGTCACCGAACCCTCACCTGAGCAACCAGGCCGGTCAGGATGAGTACTATGATACGCACGGATAAGTCTCCTAGCATGGATGTCCGAAGCAAACACCCAAGAATTGTCTTCCTGACCATAACCTCTCCATTTAACCAAATACTGGAGTTTCCGTCTAGAAAAACGAGAATCTAATATTTTCTCAACCACATACTCCAGATTGCCCTCAACCAAAACAGGATCAGGAGGCACAGCAGCAGGAACCACTGGCTCAACAAACCTCTTCAACAAGGACTTGTGGAACACGTTATGGATCTTAAATGTCCCTGGAAGAAGCAAACGAAAAGAAACAGGATTAATAATCTCCATGATCTTATAAGGTCCAATGAACCTAGGCTTAAATTTAGGAGATGCCACTCTCATAGGAATATTCTTTGAGGACAACCAGACCAAGTCCCCCACTTTAAACCGAGGACCATCAGTCCTATGCCGGTTAGCAAACCGCTGGGCCTTCTCCTGAGAGAGGGACAACCTCTCCACTACCTGGTCCCAAATCTGTTGCATACGCTCCACAACAGAGTCAACACCTGGACAGACAGAAGCCTCCGTCTGTCCTGAAGAAAATCGAGGGTGAAACCCAGAATTACAGAAAAACGGAGACATCAAAGTGGCAGAGCTAGCCCTATTATTAAGAGCAAACTCAGCCAAAGGCAAAAAAGAGACCCAGTAATCCTGATCAGCAGACACAAAGCATCTTAGATAAGTCTCCAATGTCTGGTTTGTTCTCTCAGTTTGACCATTGGTCTGAGGATGAAATGCCGAGGAGAAAGACAATTGAACACCCAGTTTAGAACAAAAAGTCCTCCAAAATCTGGAAACAAACTGGACTCCTCTGTCAGACACAATGTTCTCAGGAATGCCGTGTAAACGAACCACGTGCTGAAGGAACAACGGCACCAATTCAGAGGAGGAAGGCAACTTAGGTAATGGCACAAGATGTATCATTTTGGAAAACCTATCACAAATTACTCAGATGGTGGTCATTCTCTGAGAAACAGGAAGGTCGGAAATGAAATCCATAGAGATATGGGTCCATGGTCTCTTGGGCACAGGCAATGGCATCAACAAACCACTAGAGCGAGAGCAAGGCTTGGAGCGAGAGCAAGTCCCGCAGGACTGCACAAATTCCCTGACATCACGAGACAAGGTAGGCCACCAAAAGGACCGACTAACCAAGTCTCTGGTACCAAAAATTCCGGGATGCCCAGCCAATGCGGAACAATGAATCTCAGACATCACACTCTTTTTCCACTGATCCGGGACAAACAATTTTCCAACCGGGCAGCGCTCGGGCCTATCCTCCTGACACCCCTCCAGAGCAAGTCTCAAATTGGGCGAGATGGCGGAAAGAACTACACCCTCTTTCAAAATAACAGAAGGATCAGATAACTCAGGAGAGTCCGCAAGGAAGCTCCTCGAGAGGGCATCCGCCTTAACATTCTTAGTGCCAGGAAGAAAGGAAACCACAAAATTAAAACGTGTGAAAAACAAGGCCCACCTGGCCTGTCTAGGATTGAGTCGCTTGGCAGATTCCAGATAGACCAGATTCTTATGGTCCGTAAGGACCACCACCTGATGTTTGGCTTCCTCCAGCCAATGTCTCCACTCTTCAAAAGCCCACTTCATGGCCAATAACTCCCGATTACCCACGTCATAATTACGTTCAGTAGGAGAAAATTTTCGAGAGAAAAAGGCACAAGGGTTACTTTTAGAGGTCTCTGGATCTTTTTGGGTCAAAACGGCACCTGCCCCAATTTCAGAGGCATCAACCTCCACCTGAAATGGCAGAGAAACATCAGGCTGCCGTAGAACAGGAGCAGAAGTGAATCTCTGCTTAAGTTCCTGAAATGCAGAGACTGCCTCAGGAGGCCAATTCACCACATCAGAACCCTTTCTGGTCAAATCAGTTAATGGTTTAACAATAACCGAGAAATTACCAATAAATTTACGATAAAAATTGGCAAAACCCAAAAATCTCTGAAGAGCCTTTAATGAAGTAGGTTGGACCCAATCACAGATGGCCTGAACCTTGACCGGGTCCATTTCAATAACAGATGGGGACAAAATGAATCCCAGAAATGAGATCCTCTGTACGCCAAAAAGACACTTTGATCCCTTCACATACAGAGCATTCTCTCTCAAAATCTGGAATACAGTTCGAACATGTTTCACATGAGAGTCCCAGTCATTAGAAAAAATCAAGATATCATCCAAATAAACAATCAGAAATTTGTCCACAAAATCCCTGAAAATGTCATTCATGAAGGACTGGAAGACGGAAGGAGCATTAGTGAGCCCAAAGGGCATCACCAGGTACTCAAAATGCCCTTCAGGGGTATTGAATGCCGTCTTCCATTCATCCCCGTGCTTAATGCGAATAAGGTTATACGCCCCCCTGAGGTCAAGCTTGGTAAACCAAGTAGCGTTTTTCACCCTGGAAAACAGGTCAGAAATCAAGGGTAAGGGGTATTGATATTTCACAGTAATATTGTTCAAGAGACGATAATCAATACACGGCCTCAATGAACCATCCTTTTTGGCCACAAAGAAAAAACCGGCACCTAAGGGTGAAGAGGATGGTCTGATATGACCCTTCTCCAATGATTCCTTGATATAAGACCGCATAGCGTCATGTTCAGGTACAGACAAGTTAAAAAGGCGACCCTTAGGGAATTTACTACCCGGCACTAATTCAATAGCGCAGTCATAGCTCCTATGGGGAGGCAAGGATGCAGATTTACTTTCGCTAAACACATCAGAAAAATCAATCAAAAAGTCAGGAACATCCTGAGCCTGGGGGGAGGCAGAAAAAACAGGAGTGTTGGTATTAACACATTGGCAGCCCCAACTGGTTACAGACACAGATTTCCAATCCAAAACAGGATTATGAGACTGTAACCAAGGGAAACCCAGCACGATAATGTCATGCAGATTATACAGAACCAAAAATTTGCAGCACTCCTGGTGATCATGTTCAACCCTCATTATCACCTGAGTAGAAAACTGGGGTTTATTCTCAGCCAAAGGGGTAGAATCGATCCCCAGTAGGGGAATAGACTTCTGTAGGGGTATCAAGGGAAACCCACAACGTCTAGCAAAATCATTATCCATCAGGTTAATAGCTGCTCCAGAATCAACGAAAGCCTGAGCAGAAAATGAGGACAGAGAGCATATCAAAGTGACAGTTAATAAAAACTTAGTCTGAACACTACCCAAGACAACTGAGCGTGCAAAACGTCTTCCCCGCTTAGGGCAGACTGAAATAGCATGAGAGGCATCACCACAGTAGAAACATAACCCATTGTGCTTTCGAAACTCATGACGCTGTGCCCCAGACACCACTCTATCACACTGCATGGGTTCAGAAGCTGGTTCACAAGGCAACACCATTCCACGCATACTTCTCCGCTCACGCAAACGTCTGTCAATTTGAATCGCTAATGACATAGAATCATTGAGACCAGAGGGGACAGGGAATCCCACCATAACATCCTTTACATTATCTGACAGACCCTTCCGGAAAAGGGCTGCCAAAGCGTCGTCATTCCATTTGGTCAGGACTGCCCACCTACGGAATCTCTGACAGTATAACTCAGCGTCATCAAGCCCCTGATTTAATGCCAACAAGGCTTTTTCAGCTTGATCAGTGACATTAGGCTCATCGTACAATAACCCAAAGCCTGAAAAAATGCATCAACATCACTCAAAACAGGATCCCCAGGTGTCAGGGAAAAAGCCCAATCCTGAGGATCGCCGCGCAGGAGAGAGATGATAATTTGAACCTGCTGCGCTGCGTTCCCTGAGGACTTAGATTTTAAGGCAAAAAACAATTTACAATTATTTTTGAAATTCTGAAACTTAGCTCGATCCCCTAAAAACAAATCTGGCATGGGAATCCTAGGTTCCACAACAGGCAACCTAGCAAGATAGGTAGCAATACTCTGAACCTCAGTGGCAAGCTGATCCACACGGCCAGACAACTGTGCAAACTCCATTGAGAGAAAAGATCCTCCCCAGCACCCAGAGATACAGAGGGGAAAAAAAAAATGCAACAAACAGAAAAATATCTCTGACAACTCTGACAACCTTTTTTTTTTTTTTTTTACAATATTTTTCCCTTCTGTGAGTACCACACAATTTTCAGTTTTGGCCGGTGATACTGTTATGATTTGGTAGCTGAGGAGTGCAGGTAAAAAAAGGCAATACACCAGAGCAGTTGGAAACTATGAGATTGCAGTACCCTGACTAACCACCACAACTAGAGGCAGCCGTGGAGCGTTCCTACGTTGGTCCTAGACGCCTCGTCACAGCCTGAGAAACTAACTACACCTAAAGATAGATATAGGAAAGCTATCTGCCCCGGAGCAGAACCCCAAAGACAATAGAAAGCCCCCAAACATGTAATGGCGGTTAGACAAGATGAAATACTGACACAGAAAGAAAATAGTATGAGCAAACGCTGGGGCCCAAACTAACTAAATAGAAAAGGACAGGAAGGGTACTTACTGCAATCCCAGAAAACCCTGAAAAGCACCAACACCACTAATTTCAAAAACACCTGAGATCACACGACCTCTACCACCTAAATTAGTTCTCTGGTGTAACAAAATCAAAACAGCAGCCACTGAAAAAACTGGAAAAAGCAAAAGTACATACATAAGTGGCTGAACTAAACTGAGAGGGCAAAAGCCCCCGGAGGGGACCCTGAAGGCCCCCACAGAAGTGAAGGACAAAAATGCAAAAATATAGCACAAAAACAAAAAGAAGAAAATGTCTTATCTGTTAGCAGGAGATGCAGACACGACACAGCAGGCTACAAGGGAAACAGGAATGAAGGATTCAGACCAGAACAATTGATCACCGGCAACCCTGATGGGAAGGTGACTCCCTTATATAAGACCAGTCAGTAACACCTGATTCCCAGTCCTCACAATCTTCACTGGACAGACCAGCACCGCTTGTAACCACCAGAGGAAGCCTCTGCTCAGAACTCATCTCAAACCCATTCACAACAGGGCCCACATTCCAACAAGGCATCGGGCTCCTGGGCCCTGTTTGACGCAAGCCTCCAGTCACCACTAACCTTCCCCTGGGCCCTGTTGGGCGCGGGACCTCAGTCACCAGTAGCCTTCCCCTGGCCCAGTAACAGCGTCAAGGTTGCTACAAGTGATGAGTGACACCCTCAGCTCGCTACATGTGACAAGTAACACCCTCAGCTCTGCTACATGTGACAAGTAACACCCTCAGCTCGCTACATGTGACAAGTAACACCCTCAGCTCCTGCTACATGTGACAAGTAACACCCTCAGCTCTGCTACATGTGACAAGTAACACCCTCAGCTCTGCTACATGTGACAAGTAACACCTCAGCCTGCTACTGTGACAAGTAACCAGCTCGCTACATGCCAGTAACATCTCGCTTACATGTGACAAGTAACAACTTCAGCTCTGCTACATGTGATAAGTAACAACCTCATCTCTGCTACATTTGACAAGTAACAACCTCAACCCTGCTACATTTGACAAGTAACAACCTCAGCTCTGCTACATTTCACAAGTAACAACCTCAGCTCTGCTACATATGACAAGTAACAACCTCAGGTCTGCTACATGTGACAAGTAACAACATCAGCTCTGCTACATGTGACAAGTAACAATCTCAGCTCTGCTACATTTGACAAGTAACAATCTCAGCTCTGCTACATGTGACAAGTAGCAATCTCTGCTCTGCTACTTATGACAAGTAGCAACCTCAGCTCTGCTACTTGTGACAAGTAGCAACCTCAGCTCTGCTACTTGTGACAAGTAGCAACCTCAGCTCTGCTACATTTAACAAATAACCTCAGCTCTGCTACATGTGACAAGTAACAACCTCAGCACTGCTACATTTAACAAGTAACCTCAGCTCTGCTACATGTGACAAGTAACAACCTCAGCACTGCTACATTTAACAAGTAACCTCAGCTCTGCTACATGTGACAAGTAACCTCCGCTCTGCTACAGGTGACAAGTAGCAACCTCAAGTAGCTGAGGCTGTCACTCCTCACATGTAGCAGAGCTGAGGCTGTCCCTCCTCACATGTAGCAGAGCTGAGGCTGTCCCTCTTCACATGTAGCAGAGCTGAGGCTGTCACTCTTCACATGTAGCAGAGCTGAGGCTGTTCCTCCTCACATGTAGCAGAGCTGAGGCTGTTCCTCCTCACATGTAGCAGAGCTGAGGCTGTTCCTCCTCACATGTAGCAGAGCTGAGGCTGTTCCTCCTCACATGTAGCAGAACTGAGGCTGTCCCTCCTCACATGTAGCAGAGCTGAGGCTGTCACTCCTCACATGTAGCAGAGCTGAGGCTGTCACTCTTCACATGTAGCAGAGCTGAGGCTGTCCGTCTTCACATGTAGCAGAGCTGAGGCTGTCCCTCCTCACATGTAGCAGAGCTGAGGCTGTTCCTCTTCACACGTAGCAGAGCTGAGGCTGTCCCTCCTCACATGTAGCAGAGCTGAGGCTGTCCCTCCTCACATGTAGCAGAGCTGAGGCTGTCACTCCTCATGTAGCAGAGCTGAGGCTGTCACTTGTCACATGTAGCAGAGCTGAGGCTGTCACTCTTCACATGTAGCAGAGCTGAGGCTGTCACTTGTCACATGTAGCAGAGCTGAGGCTGTCACTCTTCACATGTAGCAGAGCTGAGGCTGTCCGTCCTCACATGTATCAGAGCTGAGGCTGTCCCTCCTCACATGTAGCAGAGCTGAGGGTGTTACTTGTCACATGCAGCAGAGCTGAGGTTGTTACTCATCACATGCAGCAAAACAAGAAGAACAAGAAAACGACCATAAGTCCAATAGAATATTTTATTAATGAAAATTAGATATTATGGAATTAAAAAATCCGCTACAGTATACATGTTTAAAATAACAACAAGAGTGATTGCATAAGGGTTACAGCATGCAAGATGATATTTTTACATAAATAAATATCTCACAGTGTAAGTCCTAAATAACACAATCAGTGGGTGGCACAGTATCACAAAAAACTAAATAATACGTGAAAAAAATGCTAGAAAGACAAAAAAGTGCTGATGTGCATGTATGCAAAAATATATCACAAAATCACGGAGTGTAATCACGGTGCAAAAGAATATCTAAGACTCACTTAATAACACAAGTGAATCATAAAGTGCCTATGTGCTTATATGTATGTGAACATCACAGAATAACAGAGGAACTTTAAAATGCGATACCGCATGAACATTCCTTCAAGATAGACACAATGATAAATATAAACCCACAATTAGTATGAATAAACATGTATACAAAACAAGTGTATGTGGGCTGTGACACCACCAAAGATTATACCCTGGACACTATTCACCAGAGAAAAGCTGATATGATCAGCACTGCCAATTATTAAGCATGCGCCCAGGATATCAGTATACCGCTACTAGTAAAACATCAAAACAAGGTACATATAACAACCTCAGCTCTGCTACTTGTGACAAGTAACAACCTCAGCACTGCTACATGTGACAAGTAACAACCTCAACTCTGCTACATGTGACAAGTAACCTCAGCTCTGCTACATGTGACAAGTAACAACCTCAGCACTGCTACATGTGACAAGTAACAACCTCAGCTCTGCTACATGTGACAAGTAACCTCAGCTCTGCTACATGTGACAAGTAACAACCTCAGCTCTGCTACATGTGACAAGTAACCTCAGCTTTGCTACGTGTGACAAGTAACCTCAGCTCTGCTACTTGTGACAAGTAGCAACCTCAAGTAGCTGAGGCTGTCACTCCTCGCATGTAGCAGAGCTAAGGCTGTCACTCCTCACATGTAGCAGAGCTAAGGCTGTCACTCCTCACATGTACCAAAGCTGAGGCTGTCACTCCTCACATGTAGCAGAGCTAAGGCTGTCACTCCTCACATATAGCAGAGCTGAGGCTGTCACTCCTCACATGTAGCAGAGCTGAGGCTGTCCCTCCTCACATGTAGCAGAGCTGAGGCTGTCACTCCACATGTAGCACCTCACATGTAGCAGAGCTGAGGCTGTCCCTCCTCACATGTAGCAGAGCTGAGGCTGTCCCTCCTCACATGTAGCAGAGCTGAGGCTGTCCCTCCTCACATGTAGCAGAGCTGAGGCTGTCACTTGTCACATGTAGCAGAGCTGAGGCTGTCCCTCCTCACATGTAGCAGAGCTGAGGCTGTCACTTGTCACATGCAGCAGAGCTGAGGGTGTTACTTGTCACATGTAGCAGAGCTGAGGTTGTTACTCATCACATGCAGCAGAGCTGAGGGTGTTGCTACTCACATGTAGCAGAGCTGAGGCTGTCACTCCTCACATGTGTAATTGGTGAGGGCGTGGTGCAGAAATGGAGTTTTTCTAAGAAAGGGCAGAGGGACTATGGAAAGTTCGGGTGGTGGAGGAAGAGCAAGGGTGGAGGTGGAGCTAGGGGTGGAGCCTGGGCGGAGTCTCTAGGGGGCCCCGTAAATTTAGCCAGTATGGGGCCCCAGAATTCCTAGTGGCAGCCCTGTGCCAGCCCATCGGCAGCACAAAATAGTTGCAGCGCTTTGGGACAGGATCAGGTTTTTAGGGCAAGTGGTATCTAAGGGGGGACTGTCATGGAAATATATATGTATTCCACGTATTCAATGTATATTCATATATTTGCATTTACAGTTAGATAGATCACACTTGCTAAAAATCCTGTGCTCAGCATATCTATGCAAAAGCTGATGCTAGCTATAATCAGTCGCTTAAGAAGACCCTGGCTATAGCTCATAGGGACATTTTTACCAAGGACACAGAAACAAGGACAGAAGATATCTATTATTTTCTTTACTAGTCACGCAGGAAAATTGGGACAAAGAACAATAAACAATAAATTTGCAACTTCAGCCCTTTTATCATAATTATCATACTTATCATACTTACACTAAAACAGCCAATAATCTAGCAGCTTTTAATTGTATGTTAATTGACTAACCAGCCCCTTTTTGTAAACGTATAAAACCTTGAATGAATAATAAACTGTTGGTCTTGACGAACTGTTATACTGACACTTCCGTTGTGGACAGTCCTCATTTCGTCTGAGTGCTCAAAGAAAAGACATTTAATATAAGATTTGGAACAGCAACAGCAAACACTGCAGGATAGATTTATCCTAATTAAATTTTCATAACAGTAGTAATAGTTTCATGTACCTACGCGTTTCACCTCCTCAGGGCTCATCAGGGAACCAAAGATAGGAGTACACCACAGTGGGGAGACAAGAAAAAATGGGTCCATTCATTTATTGATGAAATGGGGCTATTTTTCTGTCTATGACCATATGCTAATTTTAATTGCTGGTCTAACGGATTGATTATATGACTGTACAATTAAAATATCTGTGGGTATTATCTCTATTGTCTGCATTCTATTAGCCATCTTAAGTGCAGTGTGCGCCTATTATGATTTTTTATATGCAGATTTTCTGCTCTATTGAACTTTTTTTGCTTAATATATAGACATTCATTTGTGGCTACCTGGGGCATATAATGGCGCTATGTGCCTGAGTTTGATCATTTTGATTATTGATGCAGTCTAGAGTTGAGCGAAACAGGTCGGTCAGATTCAAAAGTCGCCGACTTTCGCCAAAGTCGGGTTTCGATGGCCGAAACACGACCATAGCGTGCAGTCGGCCATGCGGTCGGCAAAACGAGCACCAAAGTCGAATTTCCCAGAATGCTTTCAGGTGCTTTTTTTCAGCCAATGAGCAAGGACGCAGAATGTGGGCAATGAGATGACATGAGCAGCGTCCACCACCATCTTAGAGAAGGGCATTGCAGTGACTGGCTTGCTTTGGGGGGCGTCATAGTGTCTATAAAAGCCCTGAGCGCCGACCTCCATTTTACTTCTGCCGATATTAACAGTAGGGAGAGGTTGCTGACGCTGTTTATCAGTAGGGAGAGAGTTCGGGCTGGAAAGAGAAGTTCTTATGTGCTTGTGCTGATAGCAATTGTGCTGTACAATTAGTGTGCAGTGACTGGGGAGGATTTTCTTGTGTGCAGCAGCGTTGGTTATTAGGCTGCATGATAGCTGTATTGCTGTGTGTAAACTGCTGTGCAGACAGCTTTTTACACAGCACTAATACTTTTATTCTTTTTTTCTGCACAGTTACCGAGCGTTCATTTTTTCCCACACCATATACAGCTGTACGCTCCTCACACACTACCATGTACCGGCTGGTATCACGGACAAATACATGCTGACATCTGTGTGTGACTCTGGCAATATATACAGAGATTTAAATTTTCCCCTACACCGTATACAGCTTTTTGCTTCTGAGACAGTACCGTTTATCTGCTCTTTGTATTACGGTCAAATCCACTGGGGTCGGATTTTCGACTCCGACTCGACCTTTTCCGTTAGTCGGCCGACTTCGTTCGACTCGACTTTTGGGAAAGTCGGGTGGCCCGAAACCTGACTCGACCCTCCCGGAGCCAAAGTCGCTCATCTCTAATGCAGACTGCTCTATTGTCTGTTTAAGTCTGCTTATTTATGTGATCTAATATATAGGCACTTATCATCTGTGGACCCTACATTTTTCTGTCCTATTATTGAATTGAGACAGTATATAGGCATTTAAATCTGTTATCTCTCTGATGCTTTTATACTTATTTACCCATCTGCTATTGAATTGAGACAGTATATAGGCATACGCCTTGGCTATTCATTATTTTTGAGTCTATATCTAGCAATTGTATTATCTAATAATAAAAATCTATGAGATTGACTCAGAACTAGAAGACAAATAGAGATCTACTAGAGCTAAAAAACACTCTAAGTATTATAGACAACCTATAGTTAGCATAGCAAGTGTCATAGACAATCTGTATGGTGTTCATGTTGGATTACTTATTTATTCTCTTAGATTAGGGGCTGACAGGGATATAAGGGACAGCCGCCGACGTGGAGCGGGGGCGTTATATCGAAATTTAGGGTGCCAACCTCCGCTGCTAGGAAGGCTACCAGACTATTAGGGTCCTATTAGGGATACGGTAGGGATACTATTTTTTATAATTACCTGTGTATATGTATACTAGCTTCTGTTCTAAGGATTGAGAGGTGCTGTTTTTAATATTTTTTTCTTTGAATTTTTCTGATTTTTTAATAAGTATTTAATAACGGTTTTTTTTAGGTTTTTTTTTTTGCCTTTTTTGGTTCAGATCAGTGCAGCAGCTCAGCTCTGCCAGTGGCCGAGCGTCAGCACTAACAGCCATGAGCGATGTCTCCGCTGCCCCTGGCTATTAAGGTACTGCCACACTACTCGATCCCGCTAACGATCTCGTTAGCGTCGCATACTAATGAGATCGCTAGCGGGATCGTTTACAATATCGCTAGTGTCGGCCACATTTAGCGATGTCGTTAAGGACGCTATCGAGGTTAGCGATCTCCTTAACGACTTTAGCAGTACAAAAGTACCGCTAAATCGCTAAAAAAGGTGCCACACTCAGCGATATATACTTACCAGCGGGGCGCCGACGATAAAAATAGGGTCCGGAACGATGAGAACGACGAGCGAGATCACAGCAGGATCTCAGCAGGGGCCACGTCGCTGGTAGATGCCGCACACAACAACATCGCTAACGGGATCGCTAAATAGTGACGTTTTTTAGCGATCCCGTTAGCGATGTTGTTTAGTGTGGCATACCCTTTAACCAACTCCCTAAATGCTGCAATCCAGCCTTCAGATTGGCATCCCCGTGACATCAACGCGGGGCCAATCGTTACCATGGTGCCCCGTTGTCACGACCCCCAGGTCACCAAGCTACTGAAAGCTTTTGAGACCATTGCTCGTGCATTGCAATGCATTATACCTTCAGTCAATGTTAAAAAAAGTGAAAGTCTCATAAAGGAACTAGGTAAACGAGGAAAAAAAAAAAATTCTGTAAAAAATTTACAAAATAATAATAATAAAAAATTCACCAACAAATACACATTTTTATGTAAAAGAATTAAATAAACAAAAAAAGTACACACGTTTGGTATCGCCGCGTCTAGAACAATCTGATTATAAAAGTGTCACGCTAGTTAACCCCTTCAGTGAACGCCGTAAAAAAAAAAAAAAAAACGTAGCAAACTATGCTTTATCATCATAACGGTTGGAAAAAGTTAAATAAAACTTGATCAAAAAGACAAATGTAAATAAAGATAGTATCACTGAAAATGCCATCTTGTCCAGCAAAAAACAAGCCACCATACAGGTCCATCGGCAGAAAAATAAAAAAGTTACAGCTCTCAGAATAAGGCGATGCAAAAATAATTATTTTTTCTATAAAAGTTCTTATTGTGTAAAAGCGCCAAAACATTAAAAAAGGATATAAATGTGGCATCAATGAAGTCATACTGACCCAAAGAATAATTCTGCCTTATCAATTTTACCACACGCAGAACGGAGAAAAAAAAATCCTGAATTGCTGTTTTTTGTTCATTCTGCCTCCACAAAAATCAGAATAGAAAGCCATCAAAAACTATCATGTGCCAGAAAATGAAACCAATAAAAAAGTAAACTTGTCCTGCAAAAAACAAGCCCTCACCTGACTCTGTGGGCTGAAATATGGAGAAATTCTAGATCTCAAAATATGGCGATGCAAAAACTTCTTGCAAAAAAAAGTGTCTTTTAGTGTGTGAGGCTATGTGCACACGTTCGGGAATTGCCGCGGCAATCCCGCACCTCCCTGCCGCGGGAAATACGCATTTTTTAGGTATGCATATTCCCGCTAAAAACTAGCATTTTGCAAACGTAATTAGCTTGCAGAATGCTAGCGTTTTCCTAGCGATCTGTAGCATCGCTTGGAAAACTGATTGACAGGTTGGTCACACGAGTCACACATAGTGTTTGACACGTGTGACCAACTTTTTACTATTGATGCCGCCTATGCCGCATCAATAGTAAAAAGATCTAATGTAAAAATAATGAAGAACATAAAAAATCATGATATTCTCACCTTCCGGCGGCCCCCGCAGCCTTCCTGGTCCTCGCGATGATCCCAGCAAGTTCTGTTCCCAGTGATGCCTGGCGACAATGACCCCAGATGACGTAGAATCACGCGAGACCGCTACGTCATCTGGAGTGATTCTCGCAAGGCATCACTGGGAACGGGAGTTGCCTGGAGCATTGCTGAGGACCAGGAAGGCTGCGGGGGCCGCTGGAAGGTGAGAATATCACGATATTTTATTTTAATTATTGTTTTACCAGGGATATGGTACCTAGGGCCTGGAGAAGAGTCTCCTCTCCTCCAGACCCTGGGTACCATCCGCACATGAACCGCTTACTTTGCGCATGGTGGGCATAGCCACATGCAGAAAGTAAGCGGTTCAATGCATTCCTATGGCAGCGGAATCGCCGTGACTCCGGAAAAAGAATGAACATGCTGCGTTTTTTTCCTCGATGCATTTTATTAGCGGAAAAAAACGCAGCATGTGCTCAAAAATGCAGAATGCATTCTAATGATAGGATGTTTAATGCATGCCTTTTTTCAGTGTTTTTGCAGCGGAAAATAGCCGCAAAAACGCTAAAAAAACCGCGAAAAATCCTCAACGTGTGCACATAGCCTGACAGCAGCCAAACATAAAAAATGGATATAAACCTGGTATCGCTTTAATCACACCGACCTGAAGAATAAAGTCGACTAATCACTTATACCGCATGAGGAAGGGCGTAAAAAAATAAAAAAAACACAATTCTTCCCTCTGCTGTGGATTTATTCATTCTGCCTCCCAAAGATCGCAATAAGACTGGGCGCACATCTATCCTGCACTCTGCGCTGAGCGCTTACACCGGGGTTTCCATGAAAATCTCTGATTCAGACAGAACCGCCAGTGGAAGATTACCTATAATGAGGCAGATGGAGGCACTATGAACGCCATAGGACCTGTGATCCGGCAGTGTCCGTCTTTTTAGGCATGCATAAAAACACAGTCCACGATAGTTTTGCGCATCTCTGAAAGGAAGGACAAGCTGAACAGAGACTATACTCAGTCTAGAGTAACTCTGCTGCCTCATTATAGTGATTGGATCCCTCAGGGGTTTCATCTGTCACGTCACTCAGAGATATATATGGAAACCCCAAAGTAAGTGCTCAGTGTAGGACGCCGGATAAATGTGATCGCAAAAGTTATGAAAAATGTTCCCATTAATAGCTTCAACTCAATCCACGAAAAAGCAAGTCCCCACTCAGGTCTGTTATCTGTTAATGGAAATATAGGGGGCTTCCACATTACTGGTAGGACAAAGGCTCTGGAAAAGCAAAATGGCTCCTTGCCCCCCAAAAGAAATTCAGCGAATTCTGTGCTCCCAAATCCAAATGCCCCTCTCCATTCTGAGCCCCAGTGTGCATAAACCACCTTTAGCGTTCACATTTGGCAGGGGTATAATTTCCAAAATGGGGTCACTTGAGGTGTGGATTCTGATCTCTATCACTTAGGGGCTTTTAATTTGAAGTCCGCAAACTATTCTAGAAAAATCTGCACTCCAGGAGGCAAATAGTGCTTCATCCCTACCGAGACTCTCCGTATGGCTAAACAGTACTGTACCGCCACATATGGGGTATTTTTATATTAGCAGAAATTGTGGGACACATTCTGGTGCCAATTTTACCCACTTCTTGTGTGAAAATTTTTAATCTGGTGCTAAAACAAAATTTTTGAGGTAAAAATGTAATTATTTTTTCTTCACTGCCCAATGGTATAAAATTCTATGACCCACCGGTGGTGTCAAAATGATCACTGCTCCCCTAGATTAATTCATCAAGAGCTGTATTTTGTAAAATGGGGTCACTTATGAGGGGTTCTGCTGTTCTGGTACCTCAGGGGCTCTCCAGTGGGTCATGGCACCCTCAAACCATAAAAGTAAAATCTGCACTATAATATGTGCTCCTTCCCTTTTGAGCTTTGCACAGTGCCTCAAATGTAGTTTTCCCCCACACATGGGGTATTGGCACACTCAGGAGAAATTGCACAACAAATTTTGGGGTTCATTTTCTCCTGTTGCCATTGAGAAACAATTGGGGGCTAAAACAAAAATTTTGAAGGAAAAATGTGATTTTGTAATTTTCTTAGCTCTGTTATAAACTTCTGTAAAGCACCTGGTGGTTCAAGATGCTCACCACACATCTAGATAAGTTCCTTGAGAGGTCTAGTTTCCAAAATGGTATCACTTGTGGGGGTGTTTCCAATGTTTAGGCACATCAGGGGCCCTCCAAAAGTGAAATTGCATCCTCTCTCAATTACAGCCAATTTTGTGTTCAAAGAGTCAAGCCTTGCTTTTTCCTTCTGGGTCCTGCTGTGCACCCAAACAGTGGTCTTCCTCCACACATGTGGTATCAGTGTACTCAGTAGAAATTTCACAACAATTTTTGGGGTCCATTTTCTCCTGCTACCTTTGTTAAAATAAAAAATTTGGGGCTAAAAGTTGATTTTTGTAGAAAAAAAGTGATTTTTTTTATTTTCTCAGCCCTACGATATAAACTAATGTGAAGCACCTAGGGGTTCAAAACACTCACCAAACATCTAGATAAGTCCCGTTAGGGGTCTAGTTTCCAAAATGGGGTCACTTGTGGGGGTTTCCACTGTTTAGGCACATCAGCGTCTCTCCAAATGCAACATGGCATACGCTCTCGATTCCAGACAATTTTGCTTTCAAAACATGAAATGGTGCTCCTTCCCTTCGGAGCCCCGCCGTGCGCCCAAACAGTGTTCTTCTATCCACACATGGGTTGTCAGCATACATAGGAGAAATTGCACAACAAATTTTAGGGTCTGTTTTCTCCTGCTGTCACGCTGTCTAATGATATGTGTACGATGTCAGTAAACTATTCTTACAGAAACAACACTCTATACAACATATAGTTTAGCAACATCAGCATGTAAATATAGAATAGATTTACCTGACACGATATCCGTTGAACTCAGGGTTAATCTTGAGGACTTGATACGCTGTCACAGGAAAGAGGAGGACCGGGGTCTAACCTGACCCTAAAACTGGGGTCCTAACTAATCCCTCACCTTGGAGGTACTGATAATGGTTCAGAGGTCCAAGTCTCCAGCCTAACCTAGTCTCCTATCAGTCCCTGAACCCTGTAATCAGTCCTAAGAAGGACCCTGATTACCACCAAAGGGATATGGGCTGATCTCTGCTAAATACACAGATTAGACATATAGGACAGACTGGAGAAAAACACAGACTCGCATACACACTCAAACACAGAAGGAACATAAATGGTCTGGGATATAAAACTCTAAGCAAGTTGAGCTTAAAACAACTAAGGAGCTCTTTAACTTAAGTCTATACAGATTCAATCCTATCTGTGGTCTGCATGAAGAATTTCACTGGCAACTCCCAAAACAGACAACCAGGGATTTAAAGGAAACCAATCAACAAATAATCAATTGCAGCCGGGAGAAACTGAACCCAGTCCCAGAACCGAGCACAGACAGAATTAACTCCCTCACTGCCAAACACAAAGAAACAGCAACTCAGCTGTGAGAAGTCAGAATGTGCAACCGCGACGATCTTCGTGGCGATGCACACATGACACCTGCTACCTTTGTTAAAATAAAAAATTGGGGGCTAAAAGATGATTTTTGTGGAAAAAATTTGATTTTTTATTTTCACGGCTTTGTTATAAACTTATGTGAAGCAACTGGTGGGTTCAGGGTGCTCATCAAACATCTAGATAAGTCCCTTGAGGTGCTCCTTCCCTTCCGAGCCCTGATGTGAGCCTAAAAAGTGGTCTTCCTCTACACATGGGGTATCAGCGAATCAGGAGAAATTGCACAACAAATATTGTGGTTCGTTTTCTCCTGAAACCCTTGAAAAAATAAAAAAAATTGTGTTCAAAGTAAAATTTTTGTGAAAAAAAGTTAAATGTTCATTTTTTCCTTGCACATTGCTTCAGTTCTTGTGAAGCTCCTGTCCCGTAGAATGTAAGTCCGCAAGGACAGGGTCCTCTCCCCTCTGTACCAGTCTGTCATTGTAAATTTGTTTACTGTAAACGATATCTATAACTTTGTATCTAACCCCTTCTCATGTACAGCACCATGGAATTAATGGCGCTATATAAATAATAATAATAAAAGCTCTTGAAGGGTTAATAAACTTCTTGAATGTGGTTTTGAACATGTTGAGGGGTGCAGTTTTTATAATAGTGTCACTTTTTGGTATGTTCTATCATATAGGCCCTCTAAGTCACTTCAAATGTGAGGTGGTGCCTAAAAAAAAATGGTTTTGTAAATTTTGTTGGAAAAATGAGAAATCACTGGTCAACTTTTAAAGCCGGTGTGACACTTGCGTGTGTGATGTGAGAAACTCGCACGAGTCTCTAGCATCAACATCCGGGACTGCTGCTGGCACTTGGATCGGAGTGTGCGGCTGCATAGAAATACATGTAGCCACACACTGCAGTCAGACTGCTGCAGCAGTGCCAGGTGTTAATGCGAGAGACTCGTGCGAGTTTCTCACATCACACACGCAAGTGTGACACCGGCCCAATTCTCATAATTTCCTAACAAAAAAAATGATGTCTCAAAAATTGTGCCGATGTAAAGAAGACATGTGGGAAATGTTATTTATTAACTATTTTGTGTGACAATGCTCTAATTTAGGGGCATAAAAATTCAAAGTTTGAAAAGAGTGAAATTTTCAAAATTTTTCCCAAATTTACATTTTTTTTTCACAAATAAACACAAGTAATTTTGAAGAAATGTAGCCACTATCATAAAGAACAATATGTCATGAAAAAATAGTCTTCGAATCCGTTGGATCTGTTGAAGCGTTCCAGAGTTATAACCACGTAAATTGACAGTGGTCAGACTTCAAAATTAAGGCAATGTCATTAACTTACAAAGTGGCTTGGTCCTTAAGGGGTTAATCGTGTAGCAGTCTCTGTGGCCTTTTAGAAAAGGTGTGTAAATACTGACAGACCATGTGGAACTTAGGTTGCACACAGTTGGACTTCCTTTTGCTAAGCATGGGACTTATGAAGGTAATTGCTTGCACCAGAAATTTTTAGGGGCGTCATAGCAAAAAGGATGAGTAATACATCGTCAGATGCCAATGTTTAGTTATTTGATCTCATAAATTTAATTTATGCCTATATTTTTCTCACTTTGCCATCTTAGACTATTTAGTGCTGATGCATCACACACAAATCGGATTACAAGAATATTTAAACACAGACCTTAAGCCTCTTTCACACATCTGTACGTGTGGTGACAATTTTCACACGTATCGGAGACACTGACACATGTAGACCCATTCAAATGAATGGGTCTGTTCACATGTCAGTGTGCACCATCAGCACGGGCTGCTAAACGTCCCACACATGTGCACACGGAGAACACACATTGATGTCATTCGTGTGACACGCACTGGCACCAGGGAAGAAGCGCTACAGTAAGCGCTGTTCCCTGGCGCCGGGTGCTGATACGCCTTTTCTGGGCAGCTGCGGGCTGCTATTTTTAGGCTGGGGGGCCTTTATCAATGGCCCCCTTCCAGCTTGAGAATATCAGCCCCCATCTGTCAGTTTTAGCAAGGCTGGTTGTCAAAAATGGGGGGACCCTATGCCGTTTTTTAAATTATTTAAATAATTAAAAAAACAGTATGGGGACCCCTCTATTCTTGATAACCAACCTTGCTGACAGCTGAGGGTTGCAGCCCCCAGCTGTGAGTTTTGCCTGGTAGGTTAAAGAAAATAGGGGGGAACCCATGCCGGGTTTTTCATTCATTTATTTGGTTATAGCACTGGTGGCGGGTGAGGAATACCCCTATCATCCGCTCCTGCTGTCACTGTTATTAGGGGAAGCAGGTGTCGGATGATGGGAGTAATAGTCCCTAAAGCCCCCACCTGCTGTCATCATTCTGACTTTAATATAACTCTCATCATTCTCTTCTGCTCGCGCCGATCGCCGGCAGAGCAGGGGAGAATGATGAGAGCCGTCTTCAGCATCCGCCGCTGGCGAACAGTGCTTACTGTAGCGCTTCTACCCCGGCGGCCATCCGTGTGATACTGCCACTCATGTGCCACAAGTATTACACACACGGACACGGATATGGATATCTCCAGTACCGGTTTTTCCGGTACTGGAAATAAACGGATGTGTGAAACCAGCTTTCTAAATAGACCAAAAAGTAATAGGTCCTCCTAACAAGACTTATTCATATCCCATACAGAAAACTAGGAGTAAAGCAGCCATATGTAAAAATTCAATGAGATTTGTTAAGTACATATAAAACAAAATATAACAAACATGATAAAAAGGAGATAAAGCAAAGAATTGTACTAGGATGTGCAAAATTATGCATTTGAGAATTGAGTTTGCATAAAACACTAGATACAAAGTTCAATGCCTATACATAAAAAATTAAATTATCTAGTTTTGAGAATTTAAAAAATGTTATACTCAAGATAAATAGTGGACAGAGTCCTACTGCTTTAAAAACACACTACAATTTACATCTATCGCACAAATATGTCTGTGGCAAAAACAGTATATAGTATGAATAGTAGGCAGAGTCCCTCTACTAATATACACTGCTCAAAAAAATAAAGGGAACACTTAAACAACAGAATATAACTCCAAGTAAATCAAACTTATGTGAAATCAAACTGTCCACTTAGGAAGCCACACTGATTGACAATCAATTTCACATGCTGTTGTGCAAATGGAATAGACAACAGATGGAAATTATTGGCAATTATCAAGACATACTCAATAAAGGAGTGATTCCGCGGGTGGGGACCACAGACCACATCTCAGTCCCATTGCTTTCTGGCTGATGTTTTGGTCACTTTTGAAAGTTAGTTGTGCTTTCACACTCGTGGTAGCATGAGACAGACTCTACAACCCACACAAGTGGCTCAGGTAGTGCAGTTCATCCAGGATGGCACATCAATGCGAGCTGTGGCAAGAAGGTTTGCTGTGTCTGTCAGCGTAGTGTCCAGAGGCTGGAGGCACTACCAGGAGACAGGCCAGTACACCAGGAGACATGGAGGGGGCCGTAGGAGGGCAACAACCCACCTTTGTGCAAGGAGGAACAGGAGGAGCACTGCCAGAGCCCTGAAAAATGACCTCCAGCAGGCCACAAATGTGCATGTGTCTGCACAAACGGTTAGAAACCGACTCCATGAAGATGGTCTGAGTGCCCAACGTCCACAGATGGGAGTTGTGCTCACAGCCCAACACCATGCAGGACGCTTGGCATTTGCCACAGAACACTAGGATTGGCAAATTCGCCACTGGCACCCTGTGCTCTTCACAGATGAAAGCAGGTTCACACTGAGCACATGTGACAGACATGACAGAGTCTGGAGACGCCTTGGAGAGCGATCTGCTGCCTGCAACATCCTTCAGCATGACCGGTTTGGCAGTGGGTCAGTAATGGTGTGGGGTGGCATTTCTTTGGTGGGCCGCACAGCCCTCCATGTGCTCGCCAGAGGTAGTCTGACTGTCATTAGGTACCGAGATGAGATCCTCAGACCCCTTGTGAGACCATATGCTGGTGCGGTTGGCCTGGGTTCCTCCTAATGCAGGACAATGCCAGACCTCATGTGGCTGGAGTGTGTCAGCAGTTCCTGCAAGATGAAGGCATTGAAGCTATGGACTGGCCCGCCCATTCCCCAGACCTGAATCTGATTGAGCACATCTGGGACATCAAGTCTCGCTCCATCCACCAATGTCACATTGCACTACAGACTGTCCAGGAGTTGGTGGATGCTTTAGTCCAGGTCTGGGAGGAGATCCCTCAGGAGACAATCTGCCACCTCATCAGGAGCATGCCCAGGTGTTGTAGGGAGGTCATCCAGGCACATGGAGGCCACACACTACTGAGCATAATTTTGACTTGTTTTTAGGACATTACATTCCACTTTAATTTTGTGGGTGACTCCAAATCCAGGCCTCCATTGGTTAATAAATTTGATTTCCATTGATGATTTTTGTGTGATTTTCTTGTCAGTACATTCAACTTTGTGGAGAACAAAGTATTCTATGAGAATATTTCATTCATTCAGATCTAGGATGTGTTATTTGAGTGTTCCCTTTATTTTTTTGAGAAGTGTATATGCATTGCATTAGTCATCCATTACACTCGCATATCCCTATGAATTACATAAGTTGACAAGCCAAACACACTGTAAAGTCATACCAGAAAATAAACACCTCTGACGCACATTTTGTGTATGGCCTTTTCCAAGGTGTCCTATTTCAACGCAGGTTGTAATGTAAGAAAATAGGTAAAAATCCAAAGCAGTGAATACTTTTGCAAACCACTGTAGATAAATAATATGGTCTACAGTTTCTTTATTGTAAAGTGGGTAATAATTGAGCCACCATTTATCTACTGAAGCTTTGGGTAGGTACTGGCTCTCAAGCAGAAATGTACATTTAAACCATTTTCATTTTTTATAGACTGTAAAAAAACTGTCTTTGGTCACCCAATAATATCATTTGTATATTACTATATTCATATTCTATACTGTGATTATTCCACAAGAACAAAAATTTACTACTCTGAGTTTGGAAGTACTTTATTTGTGAGGCAGGAAATAAGTGGCTTAAAATCTGTGCTGTCAGCGGTCCAGAGATGAGCAGGAGACCAGAATAGTTAAAATATAGTTTATTAGTCAACGCATTTCAAAGTGACACACTTCTTCATCAGGACAAACCACAATGTTCATCTTGATCTACAGCAGTCTATTTTAAGGTTATTGTATTGTCAGTGTCCCTGCTCACTTCCCATCCTCCTCTCCCCTAGCAGGGACACCGACTCACTTACCTCTCCAGCACTCGGCCCATGCTTCCTTCCTTTCTGTACCAGCCTGCACCTCCTCTGCTTACCTGTACACCAGCCATGACTGCCAGCATCTGCCGTGCTTTCTTGTATTCCAGCCATTCCTGCCTGCATCTGCTGTGTCTACCTATATTCCAGCCGTGCCTGCCAGCATCTGCCGGGTCTTCCTGTACACCTGCCAAACCTTCCTGTATATTAGCCGAGCCCACCTGTACCTGCTGTGCCCACCCATACCGTTCCCGCTTGCTACTTTTTTGGGTGGAGCAGCTGCCGTGTATCCGAGGTCTGTCATGGAGTAGCACCTGTCCTGGAGTAGCATCATCTGGAGCCAAGTCTAACCACACCTTCAGGGTCTCTATCGAAGAGTCAGGTGTTCACCTAGTCATGCACCTCTAGGCTTTCTGTGGTCCATGGAACAGTTGTTCCATTACCACGTATGTTAATGATTGCTCAGGCCATGGAACCCACTGGCTCTCCATCCTCTCCTGTATCTGATCTGTACCAGGAGGTCTCCCATCAGAAGGACCAGCAGGACAAAATCATGTCCTATCTGCGGAATGTGAGCATCTGCTTGGACACGCTGACATCTGCGGATGCATCTGGTCCTGTCCAAGCTGTGGCAACATCAGCTGTCACTCTCCAGTCTACCAGCTATGTTCCTGGTTCCAGAACCCGTTTGTTTGACCCACCACAATTTCAAAGTGCTCCTACATAATGTCATGGTTTCATCAATCACTACATGTTGCCTTTTGAGCTACTGGCACATTAGTTCTCATGTGACTGGGCCAAAGTGGAGTTTATTATGTCCAGTCTTAGGCCTCTTTTACACATCCGTCTTTTTGTATCAGGCATGATCCGTCCTATGCCTGAAGGGACGGATCCGGCGCTGAAACAAAAAAACTGATGCAGCGGATCGGTTTTTTGCTGGATCCGACCTGAACTTTTGAACCCACAAAAAGAGGGTTTCTGATGCCCGTAGACACTGGAAAATGTAGTAGTAGTAGTAGTAGTAGTAGTAGACCTCGATTTCCAGAATCCGGATCAGACTTTTGCCGCATTGCACAAAAGTCTGATCCGGTTCCATTGAATTCTATTGTTTCCGGCCGCCTGATGCGCCGCTTCAGGCACATCAGGCAGCTCCGGCAAAAAAAAAAACGTTACATGCTGCGTTGTGTCCGGCCGCCGGAATGTACATTTCCGCCAGATCCGGACAAAAACGGATACAACGCACTGACATCAGGCGCCATCCGGCGCTAATGAAAGTCAATGCAAAAAAAACCGCATCCGACATTATATTTCGCCGGATGCGGTTGGACAAAAAAATGCCGGAGGGCGCCGTCAGGCGCACAACGGACGTGTGAAAGAGGCCTTAGTGGTAAAGCTCTTGTGTTGCTCAACCACTTAAGGGAGAGAGGGGATTCCCTAGTCACCAACCTCCAGACTTTCCTAGAAGCATTTCGCAAGGTCTTTGATGAGCCAGGCTGTGTTTCCTCCTCAGCATCCTTCCTGTTCATATTGCGCCAGGGAAATCTCACTGTGGGCTAGTACGCAGTCTGTCATCATACCCTCTCCTCCAAGCTCACTAGGATAAACGAGGCGCTGGTATCTGCCTTCTGGGAGGGCCTGACTGGTCGAGATGTTCCCACCTCTCTAGAGGACCTGGTATCCCTGGCTACTCGAATCAATCGCAGTATTTAGAAGCACTCCAAGGAGGTGATCAAGAGAAAAGACCTCTGCACTTGGCTCCTACCTTCCAAAAGCCGATCATGCCGCAGACCTCATATTCGATAGTTCCCTCCGAATCTATGCAAGTTGACCATGTGAAGCTGGCTAAGCATTGTCAGCAGGTCTGTCTTTCTGAGGGGAGGTGCTTCTACTGTGGTAGTCAAGAACATTTAATTGTCTCCTGTCCTGAGAAGCCGGGAAACTCCAAAGCCTAGGGTCAGTAGGAGATGCTACCCTTGGTGAGAACTACTCCTCTCCCCCGCTGACTCTGTCACTGTCCGTTTCCTGCGGCAACACCCGTTTCATTGAATCAGCTTATATGTACTCTGGTTCCGCAGGAAATTTCATATAACAGGCCATGATGGATTGGTATCTGATCCCCATCGAAAATCTTCAGAGTCCTTTGGTTTTACCTTCCGTGGATGGGAAACATCTATCCGAAGCCGTTCTTTTAGTTTCCAAGCCTGTAGAACTTTGGATAGGAATGTTGCGCTCAGAGAAGATCTCCTTTCATGTGCTACCAATTCTGTCCCATCCTCTTTTCCTGGACCTGCCTGAGCTACAAGCACATGAACCTGTCTTGGATTGGAGATGAGAAGTACTTTGTTAGGGTCAGACCTGGCCTGAGAATTGTCTTGGCCCCATTTGTGCTGCTCAACCTCCAGCTACTCCATCAAATTTACCTGGCTTGCTTCTTGCTTATTGGACCTACAGGGAAGTCTTTGATAAGAAGATGGTGGAGAAGCTACCACCACCGCCGTACGACTGCCCTATAGACCTTCTTCCTGGTTCTTCTCCCCTGAAGGCCGTATCTACCCTGTCTCAGGCAGAAACCCAATCCATGTCCAAATGTTTCAAGGAGAACATAGCCAGGGGATTTATCTGGAAGGCATCCTCCCCAGCTGGAGCCTGATACTTCTTTGTTAAGAAAGATGGCTCACTCTGTCCCTCTAATTAACTATAGGGGTCTCAACCAGATAGCGATCAAGAATAAGTATCCTCTGCACCTCATCTCAGAGTTGTTTGATCTTCTCAGGGGTTTTACAGTCTTTACTAAACTTGATCTGTGGAGGACATGTAACTTGATCTGAATACGCCAGGGGGATGAATGGAAGACTGCTTTTAACGCCCGGGATGGCCATTATGAATATCGTGCAATGCCATTTTGGCTCTGCAATGGCCCCAACAGTCTTCCAAGAAGTAGTTAACGATATCTTCTGGGACTTACTTTACTCTTGTGTGGTGGTTTACCTGGATGACATATTGGTGTTCTCCCCCGATCTACTCATGTGAAGGACTAAATTAAGAAAGATCAAAACTGAATGTTCCATTTTGTGTTTGTAACTCCATCTTGTCTTTATGAGATAAATTCTGTTACTAGGCAATAGTTTCTGGCCGTTGTAGAGAAGTAGAGTAACGGTTATGGGCTGTGATAAAACCAGACTGCTCCAGTTTGGAAAAGATATGAGACCTTGGGATTTATCACTGTAGAATGCTTTGAGAAATGAGTAAGTTATTGTTCTGTCCTATGTTACGTAGACATGACCATATATGTAGTTTCCTATTTTCTTGTATTCTTATAGGTTAATTTTCTTGTATTATTATAGGTCAATTTTCTTGTATTTTCATTGGTTGAATGTTGTAGGTGTGGTTTTATACTATTGGTTGAAGTACAAGCTCACTAAATACTATAAAAGATGATGATGTAATATATGGGATAGAAATCTTGCTAGATTCTCCCAGACGAAAATACGTGTCTGTTTGGTTATTTATGTTGCTAGCAACGTTCACTTAATTAATTTGGAAATCACTAGGTCAACCGTGAAGGGTCACTTAGATCCTACCTTAACAGATGGCGCCAAACGTGGGGCCCCCATATAGGGACGCCTCTGCCCCCCGGAGGACAACAAGACAAATGACCCTCGGACCGGACATAAGCACTGGAAAATTGGGACTGATCACCACCCACAACCACGGTAAGTTGGCAGTTATACTGTTCAGACTGACCGTTTGGTGTGGTTTTCCTGTGTTTGTTGCTGGAAAGAGGATCTGAGGTTTGTCCCCGATGGTGGGATGATTCTCGGGTGGAATCATATAGAGGTGTAGTTCCGTTGGGGGCCCAGTGTTCGAACCGTACCTCATAAGGGACGGACACCCCGGATAGACCAGTGATTGTAACTCTCTTTTTAGTCAAAATATCCTGAAATCCCGATCACTGTTAAAATCGGGCACGATGAAGTGATCGAAGATGGGTAGGATGCATAACTCCGTTATATATAATATATAACCAGAGGTGTCCGGAGGGATAGTCTAAGACGCCCTCCTCCTTTCACTGAGTATCGTGTTGTGGGGCCATCCCTGTGGGGGATAGATAGGCCCGGTGTGACAGACTATAAGGCCGCTCTAGGACTGGGCACAATTTAAGTAAGGATATTTATTTAAAGAAGAGTTTGGATTTGTGTGATGGATTGGATACTGTCTGTCTTATGGTTCAGAGACGAGAAAAAAAATAAAAAATCTGAGAGAAATGCAGAGGAATTCTTGCGGGCGGGAGGATGAAGCCTACGCTATGAGACAAAGGTGTTAGAAAGAAAGGCACGTTGATATGGAGGTAGAAAACAGAAAGTGAATTCTGATTGATTGTGTTATGGTTATAATGAAAAAAGGAAAGCTGTCTATTACTATAACAAAGATTGAGTGTTTTGTGGAAGGAACTGAGAAAGTGACTGAAAGTACCAGAAAGACAAATAATTAAAAATGGTGATTTGGAACAAGGGGTTTCTCTGCTAGATAATAAGGTCCCTTCCCAGGAAATTAAGTCTCTCTGTAATGTATGTAGTACAGTTCATATAGCGTCTTGTGCTTGGGTGCGATGAAAACACAGGAGTCACAGGTTTGATATAGAAAAGTCCTGTATTACTTCATACAAGTTGGCAGAAATAGTCACACAGTTTGCAGACACAGAAACAGGAGACACAGCAGGCCAGAGTAATCCAAGCTCAGCAATCACTCTCCAATACAGATTCAGGATCTTCTTCTCTGTTACCGTAATTCCATGCAAACGTGGGTCTTTCAAAGAGCAGGGTTCAGAGTCCACAAGTGCTTCAGAGTTCCTCAGTAGGAATAGCTGGAGTACAAGGTCCAAGGCTTACAGGAGTCAAGTCACAGGTTCACTGCAGGCTAGATTCTGAAGCACTGATTGCTCAGCTGTGGCTGCTTAAGAAGCAAAGGAGAGAATCAGGGCGGGAACATGCAAGCTGGAAACTCCATTTTGACTGAGGGCAAGATAGCTGCAGCAAGACAGAAAGTAAAATGGCTGACGAACAAACTGAGTTTCAGGAATATATACATAGAACCTTACACTCTCCTTCCGATTGTAAGCTCTGTGCCCCTCAACCCCAGGGCACCAATATATCCTGAGTTGCCAAAAGCCAGTGCGCCCCCATCCTATGATCCTGCCGGGTGGATTTGTGATGTATACGGGGTTACTAATCCTCAGTGGAGAGAGACCTGTTGCCGTGTTGTAGTCTCAACTTTTCCCTTGGTAAACTCTGACGGCACTTATTAACTATTGCCAGCACCAGTCCCTGCTCTAGTATTGCTAGCAGTTATGAGCATCCACCCTTTTCTACTTTATTCACCCGTTAGAGACAGGATACACAGAGGAAAGAGAAGATTTTCAGGAAATATATTCCAATGTTATTCCTGGACCCCAACATCATGATGTGCTCTTTAGGATAGGGACAGGGGATCTTAAGAAGCAGCATGTTGGGGCCATAGTAAATGCTGCAAATAATCAACTCCGCTATGCTGGAGGACTGGCCGCAACAATTTCACAGAAAGGCAGACCCATGATACAGGACGAATCTAATTCGTATATACAAACGTATGGCCAGGTAGAAACAGGACAGGTCGCAACAACCAGAGCAGGACAGCTGCCTTGTCAATATATGCAATGAAATCACGATATACTCCTACTAATATGCCTAGGTCCCAACAATTACTTACTGAAGCTGTCCAGAATGTAATCCTGTATGTTTTCCCTGTCCACTCCGGACAATGTATTAAAAGTAAAAAAAAAAAAAAGTTTGAAGAATTCAGCCCGTTCTGTATCAGGAAGAAAAAAAAAAAAAAAAAAAAAAAAGAAGCCAGCCAGGAGTAGTTCTAGCCCCCATCTCTGCAAGCAGACATCTGCAGGTCCAAGGACAGTTCTTATCAGTGACCACATAGCAGACTCCAGCCCCCCTTTAATTTAACCCCTGTGTACCGGCTGGTACAAGAATTATGGGCAGTTAATGCAGTTACTGATCTGGAAACTCCAGTGGTGTCTAATATATATATACTCTTTTGTTCCAGATATCTCAGGATGCTGCTTGGTTCACAGTTATCGATTTTACCAATGTGTTTTTTAGTATTCTATTATTCCAAGATTGTGAATTTCTGTTTGTATTTATTTATCAGGGAGGACAATTGATGTAGATATTTCTGTCACAAAGGGCCCTAAACAGTCCCAATCAGTTTGTAAAAATAATATGGACGAGTGTCTTTTACCCTGATAATTGACCACCCCCATGTCACGCTGCTTCAGTATGTGGATGATTTTTGTTGTGTGTATGGACGGAGCAGGAAGCCATGTTGCTATTGTTAGTCTTCTGAAGCATCTGGCAGATCTGAATTGTCGGGTTTCGGCCTCGAAACTTCAGTTCTGTCTTGGTCAAGTGATATTTTTGGGTCACTGTCTCCTTCAGGGTGTCAGATACCTCACAGAAGAAAGAAAAATAGCTGTCAGCTCCCTTCCTTTCCCAAAAGATGAAAATGAACTATGTACTTATTGTTGTCAGTGGATACCGGATGCATCCCGCATAATACAACCCCTTTACAATGCCTTAAGAGACGGTATAATGAACTATAAGGAAAGATCACCGGTTTGTATGGAAAGCCTTTATCGTGCCTTCCCTGAATTAAAGTGGCTTATTGCTTCCGCCCCTGCCTTGGGCATCCCGGACTATACTCCACCGTTCCATTTGTATGTGTCTGAGAATGAAGGACACGCAGCAGGTGTACTTATACAATCACATGGCAATAGGCAACGACCAGTGGACTATTATTCGGCACGCCTCGACCCCTTGGCCTGAGTATCATCAAGTTGCATCGCTGTGCTACAATCAATCTGTGTGGCCCAGCTGCGCTTGGTACACATGTCTCCAGGAGAATGCACAAGAAAGGTAATTGTGAAGCCTGATATTCATTCACATCACACACATTTCCAACACTGCCACCAGAGGGCGTCTTAGACTATTTAAGTCAGTGTGATTAGGTAGCAGTAGCCATTCTAGTCAGCCAGACAAGCCAGTCTGAGTACGTTTCCTGTCAGGATTAGTTCCTGTCAGATGTGTTTCAGCCAGACAAGCCAGTCTAGTCTTGGAGGGAGAGGAGATAAGACTGAAATCTGACAAAGCTCCTGTAGCTCACCATATACTGAAGTGGAGGCTAGTACGAGTGGGCAAGGGAATCACTCTAGCCTAGTCAGAGTTACATCTGAATCTGAAGCAGTTACCTCAGAGACAGTTGCCGGTGTTCTCTAGAAAGTGGAAAGTGACTCTCGGAGCTACAGCGTGTATACAGTCTGAAGGAACGTCCTGTGAGCTGCTCTGGACAGAGTCTGGAAGGAAAGAAGGAAGGGAACTATAGCAGTTATAACAACGAGGCAACTGAGAACAGGTCAGTGAGCTCGGAAAGAAAGCTGACAACTACACCCACTGCTACCCGTGTTTATGTTAAGGGCAAGAGCAGGGCGACAGGCGAGTGGAGAAAGAAGGAAGAGTGTTTTCGGTGACAGATCACCTTCACTCAATTTATCCGGACACCGGGTCCGAAGCATTGCTAGTACTTCACGGCTAGTGATAGAAAAACCGGAGGCCTTGCTGGACTTCAAGTCACAGAAGGTAGCCCTAAGTGTTGATACGTAACTGGAGTCAGGGAGAACAAGGACTTTGAGCAGGACGCTGCAATAGGAGGACTTCGTTCTTTCCAACATCTGATTATCAGAGACAGAGAAGGCTCTACCACAATGTCGGCCGGGCGTAGTTGCTACATTAAGAGTTAAACTTGACTTCATGCAAGTTAGGACTCACATACATTTCAAGGAGAAAGGAGGCCTTAAACCTGCTCAGCAATTCCCTGAATGTGCGTTCTCCAACCTGACCAGCTTCCCGGGACATACCTGCCAACAACATCAGTAAAGGTATGGAAAGAGACTGAATTGTGTGTGACTGACTCTTTATCTACACCTTGCTCCACCATAGACTTCGAGGGAACAGTCCCACCTGTGGGGGACTTACCATCCAGCTGCCCCATAACATCCCCTCAGAAGATCTATCTTGCAGCGCTGGTCAAATTGATCAGATACCACAGGTGGCGTCACGAACTAATCCTAAAATCCCCTGTAAATAATCCCCCTTTGAATGAGCGCCCAGGGCTACGGACCGAGCTCTGCTGCCAGTGACATCCCCATAGACTTCCATGGGCTCGGTGCCGAGTACCCCATAACCCTGGTATTTGGTGCGCATCAAATCCCTCTACTTTACTGCCGGTCCCCAAGAAAGATGGCAGTGATGAGGATTATCTCCAGCATGATTGTTCACAACTTCTGACTGAAGAAACAGCTTCTCCGCCTAATGTCATTGAGAATCCACTTCCAAATCCCGATCTGGTGTTATACACGGATGATTCAAGATATGCTGATGAGTTTGGAAGATTCCACACGGGATATGCTGTTACCACAGAGGACACTGTAGTGCACGCAGCTGCGCTCCCGCCATCACAGTCAGCACAAGAAGCAGAACTTCAGGCTCTGTCTACTGCATGTACTTTGACCAAAGACAGATGGGCTAATATATACACGGACTCATGATATGCATTTGGTATTACTCACGATTTTGGAGCTCTATAAGCCAATCGAGGGTTTATTACTACTGCCGGAACTCCAGTGAAAAAATGCTGAAGCTGTTAAAACCCTCATGGAATCGATCAAATTGCCTACTCAGGTGGCCATTATCAAAGTCAAGGAGCACAGCCCTAGGAACAGTCCACAGACTATTGGCAACGTATTTGCGGATATGCAAGCAAAGGCCGCTGCTCTTCTGCCCGTTGAACTAACCATACCAACTATGGTGACCACACGCTCTCAGCGTAAACAGTTGCAAGAGATCCTGACTCTACAAGAACCTGATGATCTACAACAGACTGAGGTTTTCTGTCGGACCCCACGAGACCGCTTAATGACAATGCAGAGAATGTCTCCAAAAGAAGAGGTGAAGCAGTGGAAGGCTGATGGGGCACGTATGGACAATGGTCTCTGGAAAAAGGACCAACTTGTGTGTCTCCCTAAGAGGACGTACCCTGCTATTGCTACATGGGCATATGGACCTATACATCGAGGAAAAATCCAGGCCCTAGCCCTGGTACAAAAATTCTACTGGGTTCCAGGTGGACCATATCACGTTGCCTAGGTCTGGAAGGTATGAATATTGTCTGGTGGTTGTCGACATGTTCTCCAGTTGGCCGGAAGCATTCCCTGTTACCAACATGACTGCAAAGACCACAGCAAAGAAACTGGTGATGGAAGTTATATGCAGATATGGAGTTCCAGAAGTCGTTGAATGTGACCAAGGTCCGGCTTTTTTTTCTATGTGTATCAGGAGGTTCTGACAATGTTTGGATCCACTGTAGCCCTCCATACTCCGTACTATCCACAATCCAGGGGGAAAGTTGAGAGGTTGAATGACACACTGAAGGGACAATTGACCAAAATGATGCAGGAGACTACAGCTCTATGGCCAGAGCTCCTACCCATTGTACTATACCATATTTGTACTATTCCTATTGCAAAACATGGCCTGTCCCTATATGAGATATTGTTTGGTGCTAGGACCCCAGTTGCAAATTTCCAGTCTCAGTAGTTATTAGAAGAAACTGACCGTGCTGTTTAATATGTTATTCAGTTTAGTGAAAAATCTTGCTAACACCTATGCTCTAGTTTCTTTTTCTTTTCCAGATTCAGCAGAAACCGATATTTGTTAGTTTGAAGTCTGATGATTTTGTGGTTGTGAAAAGGCATGTCAGAAAATATGGACTAGAACCCTTGTATGACGGTCCCTATTAAGTTCTCCTCATTACCCCTATGTCAGTGAAACTGGAAGGAAGACCGACTTGAATCCACGTATCGCACTGCAAGCTGGTTAAACAAGCCAATAGCAAATAAAGGGGACATAATGTTTTGGTTTTTCGTATTTTTTATGTTATTATTGGTAACTATATGGGATAGCCTAAATTTCCCGTTCTTAAATAATAAGTTTATATAATATTATGAAAAATGACTGAGAGATTTGTTGAATAATTCCCAGTCTCTGGCAGATATTTTCTTTTTAATCCAGCCAATTGGTTTAAGGGAATTGGGGGTTGGATAGCTGGAATCTTGAAAAGTTTGTTATATATTGCTGTTTTTATTCTTGTTATGTATGTAATACTAAAACTTGTTGTTTTTTTGGTGTATTTCTGTATATATTAGGAAATTCTGTATTTGGACAGCTAATGATACCAAAAGGCGTTGTTACCCCTGCTCTTCTCTACATCGATTTTAAGAAGTTATCTGATGAAGATGTTGAAGCCGAGTGCATGGCTATCTTCAAAAGATCTCCACCACCGTTATCAAAAATTGTTATTTGTAAATTGTAGTATACAGTGGGGATGGGTACGCCGCAACAGCCATATCTGGTAACATGGCATCAGATATGTGAAGACCAGTACCCCCCGAGCTTATAGCTTGGGATAGTACCTCTGATGCTGGACATAAGTTAACAAAATTTATCTAGGGGGGAATGTGAAGGACTAAATTAAGAAAGATCAAAACTGAATGTTCCATTTTGTGTTTGTAACTCCATCTTGTCTTTATGAGATAAATTCTGTTACTAGGCAATAGTTTCTGGCCGTTGTAGAGAAGTAGAGTAAAGGTTATGGGCTGTGATAAAAACAGACTGCTCCAGTTTGGACAAGATATGAGACCTTGGGATTTATCACTGTAGAATGCTTTGAGAAATGAGTAAGTTATTGTTCTGTCCTATGTTACGTAGACATGACCATATATGTAGTTTCCTATTTTCTTGTATTCTTATAGGTTAATTTTCTTGTATTATTATAGGTCAATTTTCTTGTATTTTCATTGGTTAAATGTTGTAGGTGTGGTTTTATACTATTGGTTGAAGTACAAGCTCACTAAATACTATAAAAGATGATGATGTAATATATGGAATAGAAATTTTGCTAGATTCTCCCAGACGGAAATACGTGTCTGTTTGGTTATTTATGTTGCTAGCAACATTCACTTAATTAATTTGGAAATCACTAGGTCAACCATGAAGGGTCACATAAATCCTACCTTAACACTCATACACAGGAGGGATGTCTGCCAGGCCCGGCAGAGGTTAAGTAAGAACCGTTTGTACACCAAGCTTGACAAGTGCATCTTCGAGCAAACCTCTCTTGCCTTTTTAGGGTACATCATCTCTGAGATAGGACTGAGGATGGATCCCTTGAAAGTGTCCTCCATGCTGAAGTGGCCCCATCCTGATGGCCTGAAAGCAATCAAGCAGTATCAGGGATTCGCTAATTACTACCGCCAGTTCTTTCCACAATTCTCCTCTCAAATCACCCCAATTTTTTCCCTGACCCATAAGGGAGAAAACCTAGCGTAAGGACTCAGGAGGATGAAAGCACCTTTTCCTCCCTAAAACACATCTTTTCTTAAACTTTATTGTTGCACAGACCTGACAGTAATAAGCAATTATTTTTGGAGGTGGATACTTTTTCCACTGGGGACAGTGCGGTTCTTACTCAGAAGTCTCCTACCAGACATATGGTGACCTGCGGTTTCTTTTCCAAAGCCTTCTTGGCTCCTGAACGCAACTATTCGATTGGCGACCGAGAGCTGATGGCGATTAAATTGGGTTTGGAGCAGTTGCGCATTATTTACTTGAAGGAGTGGTTCATCCAGTAATTATCTATACTGACCACAAGAACTTAGTCTATCTGCAGTCCGCATAATGGCTAAATCCGCGTCAAGCCAGGTGGTCTTTGTTTTGTGCCTGCTTTGATTAAGTTCTCCATTTCCGGCCGGCGGACAAGAACGTCAAGGCGGATGAGTTTTCTAGGTCCTTTCTGTCTTCTGACCGGGAGGAGAAGCCTGATCACATCACTGAGTCCTCCAAGATGTTTATTGTCACTCTGGTAGACTTGTCTCGGGTTCTATCTGGAAAAAACTTAATCGCTGGACCAGACAGGAGGTGTTTTTCACTGGGGTCACTCATCTAAATTAGCTGGTCAGATTTCGTCTTGACTTGTTCATTCTGTGCCTAGAAAAAGATTCTGAAACAGATTCTGTCTAATCGGTTACTTCCTCTGCCTGTTCCATCAGCTCTCTGGCAGCACATTGTGATGGACTTCATTACCGATCTTCCAGTCTCGGCTGGAAATATCATGATTTGGGTAGTCGTGGATCGCTTCTCAAAGATGGCCCACTTTACTTCTTTGTCTGGTCTCCCTTCTGCTCCGGTGTTTGCTTAGAAGTTCACCCAGCATATCTTCCAGCTCCATATATGTTTATGACATAGGCGTCCAGTTCACATCTCGGATCTGGAGGGCCACCTGTAAGCTACTAAATGTAACCCTAGATTTCTCGTCAGCCTGTAATCCCCAATCCAATGGCCAGGTAACCAGATCCTAACCAACTTCCTGCGGCATTTCGTCAATGCTCAGTGTTTGCTCCGGACTCCTGTCTTGGACTGAATTCTCATATAAACAACAGTCCTCAGTTAAATCTCTGTTTATTAATGTGTATGATCAACACCCCCATGTTCCATTCCCTGTAATTACTACCACAGATATTCCTACTGCCAAAACTCTCACCAAGGGCCTCTCTAAAATTTGGGAGGACACCAAGGCCACATTAGTGGAGTCTTCAGAACGGATGAAGAGACACACGGACAAGAGGCATCTAGACTCACCTCTATTTCATCCTGGGGACAAGGTTTGGCTTTCTTCGAAGTTTGTCCATCTCAAGCTAACGTCGTACAAGTTGGGTCCAACTTTATCGGTCCTACCTCAATCAGATAAATCCCGTTTCTAAAAGCTCAAGCTCCTGACCTCCTTACAGATCCCCAATTCATTCCACATATCTCTCCTGAAGCCTGTCGTCTTTAGCTCCTTCTTCAAATACCCGGCTACCATGCCAGCTCCAGTTAGCTCTGAAGATATTTTCGAGGTAAAGAATATTCTAGCCACAAAAAGAGTAAGAGGAAAAACATTTTTTTTGTGGATTGGAAGGGGTTCAGCAGTCAGGAGATGTTGTGGGAGCCCCTCTCTTTATTGGGAGATTTTTTGGGGGGCCTGAAGAAGAGGGGTCATAAAGGGGGTACTCCTCCTGCAGGGGCGCTGACTCATTCAATTCTCCAGCCTTGGGCCCATGCTTCCTCCTGCTGTGGCCTCCTGGGGTCTGTGCATGTCTGGTATATCACCGGGCACTGCGCTGATGGCGAATGCATGTGCTCCAAATCTCTTAAGGAGTCAGCATCCACTGTCCTAAAGTGACCATAGCCAATGGCTGTGAGACACTTGTTTAAGGCACCTCTACCTGTTGGGAGTTGCCTGAGCAATGTGTTCTGTCAGTTTGTCTGCACGTTTGCTAATTGTCAGGCCTCCTGTTCTTGTATACCTGTCAGTACCAGCCTGTACCTACTTGTACCTGCCTGTTCCTGCCACTACTTGCCTGTTCCTGCCAGTACCTGCCTGTACCCGCCTGCACCTGTCGTGCCTGTCTTTATACTAGTCGTGCCTTCCTGTATACCAGCTGAGCCTGCCAGCATCTGCTGTGCTTTCCTGTATAACAGCCATGCCTGACTGCACGAGCCTAGCCTTCCTGCACACCATCTGTACCTCCTTGAATACCAGCCATGTCTGCCAGCATCTGCTGGGTCTTCCTGAACACCTGTCGTACCTTCCTGTATATCATCCAAGACTGCCTGTACCTGCCATGCACACCCATTCCTGGCTATTTCAGCTTCCTACTGCTTTGGGGGTCAGCTGCCGTGTATCTGATGTCTGTCCTGGAGTACCACCTGGCATCTACTTGGATCCAAATGTAACCACACCTTCAGGGGCTCTAGCGAAAAGTCAGGTGTTCACCTAATCATTCCCCTCTAGGGCACGCCCCGGTCCAATGCACAGTGGTTCCACTACGACATAAGTTACACTTATATAGAGGTTGTGACTGTCACAACCTCCCCAGGTGAGCATAAATCATTTTTACCTCCTTATTTTCTACTAAAACTCTATGGCGCTTATAGTCTTTCCAGTTTTTTCCTTTTGCAGGAATTACTTTACAATAATGCAAATTCCTCACTATAGGATTTTCATTCATTACTATAGGAGTAAGGCAGAAAAAAGCTTTAATATTATGGCAAATGGTAAAAAAAAAGCTTTATATTAGTGCATCCTGGCTAAGTCTGTAGAAAAAAATAACAAATTACTGAAATGATAATTTTAGCGCTAAGATAAATCTGGATATGAACTTACCCCATTCCACAACTGGAGCTCTTCTTCTGCTCTAAGCACAGGGGATGAAAATGGGGCGCCTGTAAAACAAAATTAGTAAATTGCATGGAATTCGTAAAATGATTATTGTACATATTATTGAATATTTAAAATTTGTAAAAGGTCAGAGCACTCAGCTTACTAAACATAGGAACAGAAAAAGGCAGAAATTTGATTGTGTTGTACTACTGCACTTGTCAAATTGGAGGAGTCAATCTGTGAATAATAATCCAAAGATTCAGCTGAGATAGGGAGGTGCTGTACCTGCATAGTCAGTGTGACTGTGAACCCTGCAGTTACAGCAAAGCACCTTGCACTGCAATTGCAAACCAGGAGGGCGGTGTAATACCACATCATAATTGTGCTAGTAAAAAAGAATTCTAAAGCTTGTATGTCACAGACTGGGAAGACATTTAGAAAAAAAATACAAATCACAGACCCCTGCAATCCAGAAATAAAAAACTGTCTACCTCACAAAGTCAGTAAAGCTGGAGAATTCAAATTTCCAAAGACCAATCATCTCAAAAATTCACGGTTCAGATACTACAGTTTTACTGTGTCATGCGCTCCCATTATTTTTTATTATTATTATTATTATTTAAATGTGCACTAGTACTGTGTTTAAACAAAGAATGATCCCCAAGGATAATTTTCTCTTATGTGCCCAAAAGGCACAGCAGTCCATCACTGTGTCTGACATATTATTTCAAGCAGTTACAGTGTGACAACCAAAAGATTAGACTGGTTGGAAAAAACTTCCTCAAAGTAGTATTTAAAGAAACTTGCAAATGCAGTTTTTATTTTCAGTCTTTAAAGGAAATCTGTCAGCAGGTTTTTGCTACCTCATCTGAGAGCAGCATGATGTAGGCAAAGAGAAACTGAATTCAATGATGTATCACTTAGATTACTGGGTGCAGCAGTTCTGACACAATCAGAGCTTTTAGAGTTAGAATGGAGCACAGCTGAGAAAGCTGCACCCGCCCACACCAGGCTTACCATTTACAAAGTCCATGGATAGTGAGCTGCTTATCACAGGGGAGGGGACATTGCCTGACTAATATAGTCCAGCAATGTTATTCTCATAGTGATAAATCCTTCACAGTTAATAAAGAACAGCAGCACTTTGACAAGTGACACATCCCTGAATATTGTGTTTCAGCCTCTGTCTCCTGCTGTCTTCAGATTACATAGTGAAAACCTGCTGACAGATTCCATTTAAATAAAACACCATCAACAACAGCACAAAATGTGAACAATGAGGACACAAATTTAATACTTTAAAAAATGATATAGACATTTTATTGAGTAGTCTATAATGTATATTAAGAAACTACATACGTGAAAGTTTTAAATTATGAAGATATCTGTGTGATTAAGTGTTACAATATTTATTATAAGACATGAAATCAGGGTTGGACATGCTCCAGAATCTGGTGCAAAGAGGCCCATTGGCATGCTCTAAATGTAATAATTACTGTATAAAAACAGAAATAAGGAGGGGCAGGATCACTCTGATACTATTGAACCAGCATTAGAGAGAACCTGTCACTTAACACTAGGACTACTGGACTCGTGACCCCTCCTAGAACTACTGAAAGGAGTCATTTTGACTCCTTGCTTGTTTTCGTTTATTTTTAGAGTTTCATTTGTGGTTATTTATTAATAATTATATTTTTTGTAATGTATTATTATTGTGAGATCCAACAGTAATGCTTTTGATTGTTTTTTTTCTGCTTTTCTTATTTTTCTACAGAAAATAACAATAATTATAATAGACATTTTTCAAACTTTTTTTTTATTCAAGTGCACACATATAAACAACAACTGAAGAACAAAAAGCAGAGAAAATGTAGGTGGAGGAGCATAAAAATGAAAATATGGCGCAGAATTCACCTTCTAAACATTTGGTGTTTCGCATTTTAGGCATTGCCTTTGATTTATGGCAGTACATTGCCCACACAAAGACTTACCACAAGTCTTACAATTGCAGACAGATCTATTTTTCTTGCACTTTTCTTTGATCTGGCAAAATTTTGTTTGAACCATCACTTCTGAGCATGTAGAAACTTGGGACGTGGAACCCTTTTCCCTATCTGTGACATAAGGACCACTCAACTCTCTCACAAGCGTTTGCAAAAATGCCTTGCGTGACATTTTTTGGTGGGTTATCTCATTGAATATTATCCATGCATTTATACCCGCAAAGTCTAAGGCATTTTCAAATGCATGAACAGGCCATCTCCTTGTGCATGTTCGTGTGGTATATTTTTGTGCCATCTGATCCACTACATCTACTCCATATTTTGTTTCATTGTAAAACTTTACCGTTTCTGGAGTTTTTTTAGCGGAATCAGACGCAACAACAACATCTGGATGGACGGAACTCAAAATGACAACATTTTTGTTGGGCTTTCCTTGATATACTGTAAGTGTAAAATTGTCTTCATTTCTAAACACTTTAGTGTTGTACAATTCCTCTTTCATGGATTTTATTTCTTTAGGCACTTCTCGCCTTATCTTGTTCAGTGTTCCCACGATGGTTGTTCCTTTGCTTTTTAGCTGTTTAGCTAATTTTACTGAAGTAAAATAATTATCGGTTGTAACATTGCGACCTTTTTTCAAAAACGGGTCCAATAACTTCATTACCACATGGTCAGCTAAACGGTCCTCAGCACGGCGTGTGTCATCTTTGCCTAGATAAGGAAGCCATTTGCCAGATATTTGCTCTCCTTATCAACAGCTAGCCAATATTTGTGGCCATATTTATCTGGTTTGGAAGGCATGTACTGCGTGAATGGACACCTAGTTTTGCTTGGGAAAAGTTGCTCATCCACCGTTATGTATGGGCCAGGTTTGTAACACGCAATACAATTTTCAATAAACCTGTCCCACACAGTAGAAAATAGAGCAAACTTGTCCGTTTGCAGTCTCTCCGATCGAGTAGATTTCTCATCAAATCTGAGAAACCTCATAATTTCAACAAAGCGGTCCCTAGACATTGTCGCTTTGCAAAACGGTATTCCCCAGTCATTACACCAAATACTGCTAATCGAGTGACGGTTCGTGCCAGATATTCCACGAGCATAGAATATCGCAATGAATGCATCTAGCTCCTCATCAGATAGAGTAAACTGTAAATTATTGTTCCTGCATGCTTCTGCAAGCGTACAGTTCTTTATATGTGTCAATATATATGAATCAAAAATTAGCATAAGATAAGAGCCTAGAGTAAACAAGCTATTTGTAAGGTTCTATGTATATATTCCTGAAACTCAGTTTGTTCGTCAGCCATTTTACTTTCTGTCTTGCTGCAGCTATCTTGCCCTCAGTCAAAATGGAGTTTCCAGCTTGCATGTTCCCGCCCTGATTCTCTCCTTTGCTTCTTAAGCAGCCACAGCTGAGCAATCAGTGCTTCAGAATCTAGCCTGCAGTGAACCTGTGACTTGACTCCTGTAAGCCTTGGACCTTGTACTCCAGCTATTCCTACTGAGGAACTCTGAAGCACTTGTGGACTCTGAACCCTGCTCTTTAAAAGACCCACGTTTGCATGGACTTACGGTAACAGAGAAGAAGATCCTGAATCTGTATTGGAGAGTGATTGCTGAGCTTGGATTACTCTGGCCTGCTGTGTCTCCTGTTTCTGTGTCTGCAAACTGTGTGACTATTTCTGCCAACTTGTATGAAGTAATACAGGACTTTTCTATATCAAACCTGTGACTCCTGTGTTTTCATCGCACCCAAGCACAAGACGCTATATGAACTGTACTACATACATTACAAGATTCTGAAGCCAAAACGTTAGTGTCTGCTGGGTCTGGAAGGCTGTGTCTGCTGTACTGTGGATATCAGACGTCCGGTTGTACTTTCTGTGATGACAGTGGATGTGACTTCTCACAACCATTCCAGGTGAGCAATTCCCTTAAGTTTTTTCTTTTTGCAGTGTTACCACAGGTAAACACTATTGTTTTTTTTTTTTCCTTTCTTTTCTCTTTTTTGTCTGCTGTAACTCTGGATATCAGATGTCTGGTTGAAACTTTCTGTGATGATAGTGGTTGTGACTTCTCACAACCATTCCAGGTGAGCAGTTCCCTTAATTTTTTTTTTCTCTCTGCAGTGTTGCCACAGGTGAACACTATTGTTTTTTTTCTCTCCTCTTCTTCCAGTAATCCTGTCTTAAAAGATCTGGAAAATGGAGGCCCGCATAAAGGAACTTTGCGGTGTGACTGATAATATCCTTGCAGATTTGCAGAATATAAAGACCCGTTTTACAAATCTACAGGACCTCAATAATCACAATTTGCAAGTGGTTGGACAGACTACCCAGGATTTGCGAGCCAGGATTGAGGTTCTAGAGGGGCGAGTCCAGGCTCCTGCCGTAGCCCCGAGTGCTGGGATTCCCAAGTTGCCCCCTTTTCGTTTTGGCGGTGAACGTGAGAAATTCAGGGGATTTATTAATCAATGCAATCTTTTTTTTTCTGCACATGCTTCACAATTTCCCACTGAACGATCTAAGGTGCTTACTATAATTATGTTGCTTACCAACAAGGCTTTAATGTGGGCAAACCCTCTGATTGAGACTGAGGATGATTGTTTGAATCACCTTGATGATTTTATTTCAGCCATGGGGCAGGTGTTTGATGACCCCAATCGAGGTGCAACAGCTGAAGCAGCCATGTTAGCTTTGCGCCAAGGTAAGCACTCGGTAGCTGAATATGCCTTGGATTTCAGGAGATGGGCCCTTGATACCACCTGGGACAGTTCCGCCAAAAAATCTATTTTTCGAAAGGGTTATCTCCACTGATTAAGGATGAACTTGCTCGTGCCGACCCTCCCACTGCGTTAGGTGACTTTATTAATTACTGCATCCGTATTGATACTCGTCTGACTGAACGCAGGCAAGAGAGATGGTTCGAAAGCAATCGTACTAACCTTTTCCTACCTTCCTCTCCAGCTAAGGAACCTTTGAGTAGGATTACACGGGAACCTGAACCTGAACCCATGCAGGTAGACTCTTTACAACGACGGGTTAGTGATGCACGCAAGGAACATCGTTTTAAGGAGAATCTATGTTTCTATTGTGGTAAGTCAGGGCATTTCATTATAAACTGCCCCAGCCGTTCTCGTAAGACTACTGCAGCACTCATTCATTGTGAGTGTTGCGAGAGGGGATCTGTCAGGTCCGAGCCTCAGGCTCCAGAGAGATCTGCAGCAACAGATCTTGATTTCTCGGACTTAAACTCCGTTACCTCTGAGGACGTTGACTGTGTAAACGCTGCCATTTTTCAAGTTTCCTCAGCGGTGTCCCAGCTGAGTTGTAAGAAAAAGAATTCTCATTGCTTTCTTTCCATCAAACTCTGGGTTGACTCAGCTTGGGTGTCTAGCTCTGCTATGATCGACTCAGGGGCAAGTGGAAATTTTATGGATGTCTCCTTTGCTCTGAAACAGGGAATACGTTCAGTGAAGAAGGCTACTCCAGTACAGATGGAAACTGTGGATGGCTCCCTGCTGACCTCTGGACCAGTGGATCAGGAAACAGAGCCTTTGAGGGTTCTTATGGGTAAAGATCATCAAGAGAAACTGTCCTTTATGCTTATCTCTTCTCCCCACTTTCCCATTATTCTAGGGCTACCATGGCTGCAGGCTCAGAATCCTACCATTAACTGGGAGACCAAGGAATTACACTTTCCAGAGAAACAGATGAGTCCAAAAGTTTCAGCTTGCTCTGTTCCTAAAGGAATCATGTCAGTCCCTGAACTACCAGCTGTATACCAGGACTATGTGGATTTATGTGACAAGAAGAACGCTGACCAGCTTCCTCCTCACCGTCCATATGATTGTCCAATTGAATTATTGCCTGGAGCAGAGATACCTTTTGGTAAGATCTACCCCCTGGCGGGGCCCGAGCTAAAGGCTTTAAAGGATTACATAGATGAAAATCTAGCCAAGGGCTTCATACGCCCCTCTTCATCTCCTGCAGGTGCACCCATCTTCTTTGTAAAGAAGAAAGATGGATCTCTGAGACCATGCGTAGACTATAGGGAACTCAATAAGGTTACTATTAGAAACCGTTATCCATTGCCTTTAATCCCTGAGTTATTGGAGAGAGTGCGACATGCCAAAATTTTTTCTAAACTAGATCTTCGTGGGGCCTATAACTTAGTCCGTATTAGACCTGGGGATGAATGGAAGACTGCATTCAGGTCACGCTATGGACACTTTGAATATCTAGTTATGCCTTTTGGTCTGAGTACCGCCCCAGCCACTTTCCAACACTTGGTGAATGACATCTTCAGGGATCTCCTAGATACATTCGTGGTAATTTATTTGGATGATATTCTAATTTTTTCTAACTCCACAGAGGAACATCATGGACATGTGAGAATGGTCTTGGAACGTCTAAGACAAAATCATCTTTACATCAAACTTGAAAAGTGTGAATTCCATAGGACCGAAATTCAATTTCTGGGGTATGTACTGTCTACACAAGGATTTAGTATGGATGGAAGCAAAACCCAAGCCATCAAGGATTGGCTAAGTCCTAGAAATGTGAAGGAGGTACAGCGCTTCATCGGGTTTGCCAACTTCTATAGACGTTTCATTAGAAATTTCTCTGAGGTAGTGTCACCTATCACTCAACTTACCCGGAAAGAGTCTAGGTTTTCCTGGACTCCCCAAGCCCAGGAAGCATTTTCCCGTCTAAAAGATAAATTTACCACTGCACCTATCCTAGTACATCCCAACCCCGAGCTTGCCTTCATAATAGAGGTGGATGCTTCAGACTGTGCCGTTGGAGCTATACTCTCTCAGAGAACAGGTGAGAAGAATGTCTTGCATCCCTGTGCCTTCTTTTCCCAGCAGTTGTCTTCGGCTGAGAGGAACTACGATGTGGGCAATAGAGAGTTGTTGGCCATTATTGCCGCCTTCAAAGAATGGAGACACCTTCTTCAGGGAGCTGCACAGCAAATAGTCATCCTGACAGACCATCGTAACCTTGAGTTTATCAGGTTGGCTAAGTGCCTGACTCCTCGCCAGGCTCGCTGGAATCTTTTCTTAAACCAATTTAATTTTATCATCTCTTATAGACCAGGATCGCGCAATGGAAAGGCTGATGCACTCTCTAGGATTTACTCAGCAGAGACACGTCCAATTACTCCTCCTAAGACTATTCTTCCTGACTCTAGATTCCTAGGAGTAATTCATAATCAAGACCTACTTAAGGACATCAAGGAAGCATACCATGCGGATTCCTTTTTGGCACAACCCCCAAGGGACGTAAGTCTTGTCTTTAAGAATGGTGTGTGGATTCAGGGACAACGTCTGTATATTCCTGAAACAGTCAGATTAAGAGTATTGCAACTCATTCACGATTCCAAGATAGCTGGGCATAGAGGAATTCTAAAGACACAGGAATTTCTTTCTCGTTTCTTTTGGTGGCCCACTTGCAGGAAGGATGTTTTGAATTATGTCACTTCATGTGAAGTCTGTGCAAGATGCAAAACACCTCGCTCCTCACCAACTGGTCTGTTACAGCCTCTTCCCACCCCGTCCCGCCCGTGGGGATCCATTTCTATGGACTTCATTGTGGAGTTACCAACCTCTCAGGGGAAGAACACCATTCTAGTGGTGGTTGACCGTCTAACAAAGGCAGCTCATTTTATCCCTTGTGTCGGCTTACCCACTGCAAAACAGACATCAGATTTGATGATTAAAGATGTGTTTCGCTTACATGGAGTACCGGATGAGGTTATTTCGGATCGAGGGGTGCAATTCACTTCTAGGTTTTGGCAAAATTTCTGTGCAGCATTGGACATTAAAGTAAACCTTTCTTCTGCTTTTCATCCCCAGACTAATGGACAGACCGAACGAACCAATCAAACCCTGGAGCAGTATCTCCGCTGCTTTATCTGCCACCTACAGGATGATTGGGTGGATCTACTTCCATTAGCTGAGTTCTCGTATAACAACTCTCAGAGTGCCTCCACTAAACAGTCTCCTTTTTACTCTAATCTAGGTTATCATCCTAACATTCTACCACGATTTCCCATAGAAACGCCTTTACCAGCAGTGGCTGAAAGAATCACGTCTTTACAGAAGAATATGGATCTTCTAAAGGAAAATCTGGAATCGGCTCAAGAAAGGTACAAGAAAGCAGCAGATAAATTTCGTAAACCTGCACCAGCTTTCAAGGTAGGAGACTTGGTCTGGCTGTCAACCAGAAATCTTAAGTTAAGGATTCCATCGTCTAAGTTGGGACATAAGTACATTGGACCCTATAAAATCAGTAAAATTATAAGTGCCGTTGCTTGTCGTCTTCAACTGCCCAGAACTATGAGAATCCACCCTGTCTTTCATGTATCCCTACTAAAGGCTGCGACACCCAATACGTTTCCTGGACGTTCCTCTCCTTGCCCTGACCCAGTGCTAGTCGATGGTCAGGAAGAATTTGTGGTGGAAAGGATTTTAGATTCCAGGTTGTATAGAAATCAGTTACAATATCTGATTAAATGGCAGGGCTACCCAGTGGAGGACAACTCATGGGAACCGGTCAATAACGTTAATGCTCCTCGCTTGCTCCGTCAGTTTCATCAGAGGTACCCACACAAGCCTGGTCTGAGGTCATCCGGAGGTTGTCCTTAAGGGGGGAGTAATGTAAGGTTCTATGTATATATTCCTGAAACTCAGTTTGTTCGTCAGCCATTTTACTTTCTGTCTTGCTGCAGCTATCTTGCCCTCAGTCAAAATGGAGTTTCCAGCTTGCATATTCCCGCCCTGATTCTCTCCTTTGCTTCTTAAGCAGCCACAGCTGAGCAATCAGTGCTTCAGAATCTAGCCTGCAGTGAACCTGTGACTTGACTCCTGTAAGCCTTGGACCTTGTACTCCAGCTATTCCTGCTGAGGAACTCTGAAGCACTTGTGGACTCTGAACCTGCTCTTTAAAAGACCCACGTTTGCATGGACTTACGGTAACAGAGAAGAAGATCCTGAATCTGTATTGGAGAGTGATTGCTGAGCTTGGATTACTCTGGCCTGCTGTGTCTCCTGTTTCTGTGTCTGCAAACTGTGTGACTATTTCTGCCAACTTGTATGAAGTAATACAGGACTTTTCTATATCAAACCTGTGACTCCTGTGTTTTCATCGCACCCAAGCACAAGACGCTATATGAACTGTACTACATACATTACACTATTTTGTTCAGCATTACACAGTAATACAAGCAGGTAAAACACAAGGAAAATGTGAAAAGTTGACATGTAAATTGAACTACATCTATATGAACATCAGGGTAAATAAGACAGAGTGAAAAAATTATGCACAAAGCTTTATAGCAACATTTAGTGACAAAAGGACCTCAAAATATAGTAGGGAGTCAAATGACTCCCTTCAGTAGTTCTTGGTAAATTTTGAAAAAAACGCGCACATTTTTCACCAAAATTATTTATTCTCACAAAATCTTTTTTCACATCATATTTGAGGAAAAGTCACCGAGTTTCAAGCCGGAATTTTGAAAAATGTAGTCACAGAAGAGAAATATAAAACGAAAGGAGTCAAAATGACTCCATCAGTAGTTCTAGTGTTAATTCATGCCGTTGAAACCACGGTCAGCATGAATCAGACCCTGGCTGCATAGTTGCAGCCGGGTTTATTTTACTCTGAAGTGCTCTGGCATTTCAAAGATTATATATTTTGAAGATTCGGACATAAACTACTACCAGAGAAGAGTCTAGTCCAGCTGTGGTACTGTGAGGTTCAGAATCATGCTGCCCGTGATTTGAACCTCACCAATCATGGATCTGCCATAGAACTTTCTTGTTTAAAAATTACTCACCATATTCTAACAAAAAAGGACATGAATTCCATGGACTCTATCATTATGTTTCAGGCTTGCATATTCTTTTGCGGTTGCTATGAATTGCACCCCTCAGAGAGAATATAAAGATGTGTTTTCCTTAGCAGTAGACTCACAGACAGAAGGCACAGGCGCAGGATGAGGTTGTATGGGAGAAACAGTAGTGCAGTTAGGTATCTAGCAGTGGGGGTGAGCAAACATTATTGGTGTGTGTCACCGTAGCGCCTAGATAGGGTAATGGAGCAGAAAGCAAAGTACCAGCACTAGCTGTATCTTTTAAGGCTTGTCTAAGTAAGGGTCCGGTCACACTCTTCAATGTCCCAGCGATCCCACCAACGATATGACGTGGATGGGATCGCTGGGACATTGTTAGCTGATCGCTGGTGAGCTGTCACATGGGCAGACTCACCAGCGATCAGGACCAGCGAGCACGCTGGTATCCAATGTACATATCGGGTAACTAAGCACCGGGCACCTAGTTACCCGATATGTATCCCGGATACCGGCTCCCAGTGCTCTAAAGCAGAAGCTGGGAGCCGGTATCCAGGGTACATATCGGGTAACTAGGTGCCGCGCAGTGCTTGGTTGCCCAATATGTACATTGGATACCAGCTACCAGCTCGCTGATCATTGGTCTCCCGCTGTCACTCGCAGCGATGCGCGCTGGCCAGCGGGAGACCAACGATGAAAAAATGGTTCAGGACATTCAAGGACGATCAGCGATACCCAGCAGGGGGGCTGGTCATCGCTGCGTGTCACACTAAGCGAGATCGCTGGCTAGGAGGCTGTTGCGTCACAAAATCGGTGACGCTTCAGCAATCTCGCTAGAGATCTCGCTTAGTGTGACGGGGGCTTAAGGTGCAGGAGATCAGCCCACCTACACAAGAGAGAGTCACCATTAAAAGGGAAAGAATTGTCACAGCAGAGTTGGGCAGCCTATTTCTATTTTGAGGAGGTGACCACCTGTGAGAAGTAACCATACCAAGAGGATTCTGAAAGCTGATCTTTGAGTGTGAAGAGGGATGCCATGCCAGAGACCACTAGCATACTGATTCCTGTATATAAAGGATTGTGATGTGTTAGCTGGTGAAGGCTGCACATGTGAATAAATGCCAGACTAGCTACTGCAGATTGAGACCAAGACAGAGTGCGTCCTACAATGCTGATATAAGGAAACAGAGACTGTTGCGGAGTGACAGAAGTGCTGCTGAGAAGAGTGCTAGTAGATTGTCGCAAGCGTCAACAATCTGTTGCAAGTGCCATTAGTGTGAACCAAGTCAACCTGTTGCTTCATGAAAGACTGTTGGAAGTATGAAGCTTTTCCCTCATGTAATGTTCAGTGTCTCCTATTAAATAAAGTTCTTCAATAGCATCCTTTCCGCAAACCTTGAGTGGGGAAGGAACCACTATACAAAGGGCCATAATTTCCTATGATCCACACATTTCACCCCTCACACAACAGCAAACAAAGGCAACACCAATTACAAGCTAATTTTCATAAAAATTGCCCCAGTGCCTCACCTTGTTTGGGAGCTATTAGGGAGGAATTGGAAGCTGAGCATGTTCCATCAATTGTGCGAGCCAGCTGTGTTACACAGTTAACACTCACTTACAATTGACAGGATTATAGATACTATAGGTTTAATGCAAACAGTTGAAACACTTAAATGCCATGATCAATATCAACTGTAGCATCTAAGCATTCAGGCAGAGGGGTCTTATTTATATATTTCACTCGCTTATACAGCTCCATTAATTGATACTGATCCCACTGTGGCTGACAATCTAAAATCCCTATCAGTATACCTCTGGAGTGTGGGAGGAGACCGGAGAAACCAGAGGAAACCCACACAAACACGGGGAGAACATACAAACTCCTTGAAGATGTTGTCCTTAGTAGGATTTGAACTCAGGACTAGTGTTGAGCGATACGATACTGCAAATATCGGGTATCGGCCGATATTAGCTGTATCGGCCTTTCGATTCCGAATACCGATATTTTCGTCATATCGAATACCGGAATCGGATTTGTCACTGTCACTGTCTGTGTCCGTCGGTCGGGTCTGTCACTGTCAGTGTCCGTCGGTCGGGTCTGTCAGGAGTCAGCGGCACTTACCTGGCAGAAGATCTCCGGCGGTCACGGCCTGGACTGCTTCATGGCCGCCATCATCTTTCCCCGGCGGTCACATGCAGTTTTCTCGCGATAACTGCAGTGACTGCTGGGTAATCCCGGCCGTAAAGCAGTCAGTCCGATGACGTCACCGCCAGGGAAGCAGGTAATCAGCTGTGCTGCGTCGCGATGACAGGCTCTGCCTGTCATTGTGATGTAGCAGAGCTGGATCGTCGTGGGACAGTCGTTACTATGGACTGCGTCGGACAGGTGGTATACTGTTGGTTTGTTTTTTTTCTTTTTTTACAGGAGATCGATGGCGTCGCAGGAATGAGAGTACAATAAAAGAAATGAAAACTGTGTTGTCTCTTTTATTTCATTAAAATACTTTTTTCTTGCTTTGTCTTTTTTTTATGCATTTAATAACTTTGGGATTAATAATGGATCGGTGTCTTATTGACGCCTCTCCATTATTAACCGGGCTTATTGTCACCGTGCAATCAACGGTGACATTAACCCCTTATTACCCCGCTTGCCACCGCTACAGGGCAAGTGGGAAGAGCCGGGTAAAGTGCCACAATTGACACATCTTTTGATGCGCCAAATGTGGGGCTGCTGTAGCCTGGTATTATCAGGCTGTTGAGGGCCAAAATCCATGGGCCTTGACAGTCTTTTAATACCAGGCCGCAGCAGTCTGCATTTTACTTGGCTGGTTAACAAAAATAGGGGGACCCCACGCCGTTTTTTTTTTCGAGGGGATCCCCTATTTTTGTTAACCAGTCAAGCTAAGCAGACTGCTGTGGCCTGGTATTATCAGGCTTGCAAGGTCCATGGATATTGGATCCTTACCAGCCTGAAAAACCAGGCCTCAGCGGTCTGCTTCATCTGGCTGGTTAACAAAAATAGGGGGGACCCCACGCCAATTTTTTTCGAGGGGATCCCCTATTTTTGTTAATCAGCCAAGATATGCAGACTGCTGTGGCCTGGTATTATCAGGCTGGCAAGGTCCATGGATCTTGGCTCCTTAACAGCTTGAAAATCCAGGCCTCAGCGGTCTGCTTCATCTGGCTGGTTAACAAAAATAGGGGGGACCCCACGCCAATTTTTTTCGAGGGGATCCCCTATTTTTGTTAACCAGTTCTCTCTGACGTCACTGATTGTGTCCCTGGCTGACCTGAAGTGAAAGTGGAAAGCAATCAATTAAGCTTTCCACTTCCTCTCCTGTCAGCCAGGAGAGGAACTCATTCATTTGGGGGTTTACTGTGAGGCTGCAGCATTAGCTGCGGTCCCTGCAGTAAACATTAACCCTTTCTGAAGGATTACACCGTGGGACCTGACTGTACATCGGATTGGTAAGAATAATTTTGCTTTATTATTTTATTTTTATTACAGGAAATGGTTTTAGCAGGAAAATAAAATATGGTCAAAAACTGTGTGATTATTTCATTAAACTTCTTTTTTATTAAAGTGTGTGTGTTTGATTTTTCTTTCATACAATAGGATTAATAATTGATAGTTGTCTAATTGACAGCTCTCAATTATTAACCTGGCTTAAAGTGACCTTTCAATTGCAAGGTCATTTTAACCCCTTATTAACCCATTCGCCACCGCTACAGGGCAATGGGAATAGACGGGCAAAGTGCCAGAAAGGGCAAATCTAATTAGAGATTTGCCCTTTCTGGGGTGTCTGGGGGCAGATGTTAGTAGCCGGGGGGGGGCCAAAAATAATGGTCCCTCTCTGGGCTATTATTATCTGCCCCCACTCACTGACTTTGTCTGTCTGGTTGCGAAAATAGGGCGGGAGCCCACGCATTTTTTTCAGCAATTTTACACCTCATATATATATACATGTCATTAAATTTGTGACACATATATATATATATATATTTATATTTATAGTTCATACACTTCTACATAGTATAATAGCCGCTAATTCAATTGCCGGCTTTTGTGAAAATGCAGAACCCGACATGAAATGACACTTGGTTTACATAGAGTTAACCATGTCTTTTCATGTAGTTTGATATCTGATTTGCACAAACAATTACATAAGTGTAAGTGTGCAAAATTTCACACCTGTAGGGGTTAATTAAAGGTGTAAATTCGTAGCAAAAAAGTCAGTTTTTTTTGCAACGAATTTACACCTTTAATTAACCCCTACAGGTGTGAAATTTTGCACACATAGACTGATGTAATTGTTTGTGCAAATCAGATTGCAAACGACATGAAAAGACATGGTTAACCCTATGTACACCAAGTGTCATTTCATGTCGGGTGCTTCTGTCTTTTCACAGAAGCCGGCTTTACCCGGCAATTGAATCAGAGGATATTTTACTATGTAGAAGTGTATAAACTATACATATATGTATATATATATGTCACAATGACATGTATATATATATATATATATGTATTCTATGTGTGTATATTTAGTGTTTACAAGGAAATAAAGGTTTTTTTTAGTTGCAATATTTTGTTCCTATAGACTTACATTGGACTTCCGGTATCGGAATCGGATATCGACGATATTTAGTGATATCGGCGATACCATTCCGATCCGATATTTTTAGATATCGAGCAGTATCGCTCAACACTACTCAGGACTCAAGTGTTTAATAAGACAATGCTGAAAGGATTGTGTACTATAATACATATCTATTACAATGTATAGTACCAGAAATTGAATGTTCACAAGTTCAAATCCCTGTTGGACTTAAAAAAAAAAATACAAAATTGAAAGTTTTTTTCATCTCCATTTTCCCTTTTGTTGCTATTAAAATATCACATTATTTTCAGGCTCAGTAAACACCTTTAAAAAAACATGCCTGAATTGCTGGATTTTGATTATTTATTTCCAACAAAAAATGGAATTTTAAATCATAAAAATAAATCACAGAATGGCAGCATTTTGCCATCATCGTCCACACCTGACTTATACTATACAGCAATTATACTGTTAAATGAAACCCTTTAGGAGAAATATTAAGCCTCTGATAGAGAAGTCAACCATGATTTTCACTTTAATTAGATAATTTTTCTTGTAAAATAAAGAGATAACTAAGAACAAGTCCACCTTCAAAACAGTAATTGATATGTGTCGACCCGCCACCACAATTGTGGGTTACCAGGGCAATGGGGTACTCAGAGCCGAGCCCATGGAAGTCTATGGGGATTGTCACAGGTAGCTGTGGCTCGGTCTGTGGCCCTGGCGGTCTGGCGTATGTTGGGGATATATTTACAGGGGATTGATTTATGTACAGTTCGTGACGCCACCTGTAGTGTTCTGGTAATTAGTACCAGCGCTGCTGTAGATCTCTGAGGGGATGGTGAGGCAGCTAGATGTCGGGTCCCCTACAGGTGGGACTGGTCCCTCAAAGTCTATGTGAGTTGTGAAGTCGAGTGCGGTTAAAGAACACAGTCTCACACGGTCAGCGTCTTTCCATACCTTTACTTGCAAGATGTTAAGGCAGGTCCCAGGGAGGCTGATCCAAGGAGAGTGTATCTTGAGACGGCAGCTGGACAAGTTAGGGGCCTCCTTTATCTCCAATATGACGAGTGCAACTAGCATGGAGCGTAGTTCCCTCAATTCTCCAGCTTATCCAAAGCTGTACCTGCCCAGTCAGCTTAGTGTTAGGGGCCTTCCTGTGAAGGAGCTGAATCCTTACGTGGTCCTGCAGAACTCCAAAGTCTTCACTCCCCCTGACCCCAGCTACGTACTGACTATAAGGGGCTTGTCTGCCGCGACCTAGGGTCCGGTAGATTCCTGGTTTTCCTGTCACCGTGCCTGAAACAACAGTGACTCTTCGGTCCCCAGTGACCGGTAGTGATGTGCTGGACTTCTGCAATCCTGTAGCACTAATTCTATAATCCACTTGCCTTTCGCCTTGTCCACGCTGGTAACATAAGCACTCTTACTAGCCCAGGGTCGAGCAGTCACTTCTTTCCTTATCCTTCCAATGAAGTCAGCCACGGATGCTCAGTTATCACAGGCAGGAGCACGTCACTGTACCTGATACCGTCCTCTAGACAGGAATGCTGATGACTTTCCGTGCTATTACTTCTCCTTTCTTCAGTGGGTGCTGAGAGGGTGATACAGCTCTGACCAGACTAAGGTGTATTCCAAACACCTATACCAGACTCCACTAAATGAACTGGGATGAAGCAGGCTAGACTCTTTCCTCCCTCCAAACGTCTTCTCACAGATGTCTAAGCTCTACTCCACACGTCCTCACTGTCCAAAGACAGGAACAAGACTCCCCACTCTAACACTTACTACTTTGACCACTCCTCTAGAGTACACTTCACTACCCTAGGGGTGTGTCTAATGTGTGTAGAGTGAATGCATATTGAGCATTAAGCCGCCGTCTCGCCATACACTCTCCAGGGTACTGCGTGTGCCTACCACCAGGGCTACACATTCCCCCATGGTAAACGACAGCACTCCCGGGCTGTGAAATACAAAAGACATTTTGTTTATGCAATAACATTTAACAATAACATCTTCCCATCCGGGAGGTAAGAATACTTTGAACGTTACAAACTTTAATACAAAAATACAAATATCAATCAGCATTCAACAAATATACAAGATACTTGTGAAGGACCCGCACCAAACCCCCAACGCGGGTCCCGGGTGGGCTGCAGGACGTCCAACCGCAGACCCCACCCAGCGCCACACCACACGGGCCCTGTCCTTCAGAGGCAGTTATGGATGGCTTCTGTAAAACCAAGATAGGGCACCGAAGCGCAACCACGTACAAGAAAGTTCTGGGTTAGCACAGTCCCCAACCTCAAAAGTCCATTTGTCAAACGAAGACATATCACATTAAATCACATTATAAAAGTGCAACTGCTTATCACCTATCAATTATCAATTATCATTACCCAACCGGGCATTCCATAATCAGAAATATGTATTCACTATTTTCAATCTGTGCAAAACTTTTTCAAAAAACATTTTAAACTTTTTGCTATAGTACTGATGGTAGACCCGATATGGATCTCACCAACCCTTTACTATTTATTCATTTTCTGCAAATACTTTTTCCACTACATTTTCCACTACACTTTCCACCCCGGGGGCTGGAACGATGCAATGAGCCCCTGATCCCAAGACCAGCAAATCATGTGCTGCGATCAGGTCTGGGTCGCGACAGTTCTGGTGCGAACCTCCAGGGGCGCAACTGGTACAGTCTCTCCACATGACACCGATTGCGTCTCAACCACTGTTAGCGACATGGACCGCGTCAGGGACTGCGATCGAGACTGTGTCGCACGTTGCGATGAAGAGGTGACTTTAATTCGTGATGCACTTTGGGTCGCATGTTGCGATGACTTTGAAGGGGGCGATGCTGGGGCACGGCCGGATGCTGCTTGAGCTGGAAACGGGGACGCTGCGGTAATGGTGACGGTACCTGCGTCTGGGACGGGGTCGCGGACGATGGCGACGTTCAGGGCATACCACCCCTTCATTCCCCAATGTCGCGTATAGGTGACTATATCTCCGTTCACTAAGTCCCTCCCGGGATGACCTTGCGGCAGGTGAGATTCCACGTCACGCCTGCTGACGAAGACCCCTGGGTAGAGGCCCGGTTCACGGATAAAGCCCCAGCCCTTCCGGAGCTGGAACTCAGTCACACACCCCCGCCGCCGCGGTTCCCGTAAGGTACCTTTGTCGCGACGGACAGTCTCCTTGTCGGCAATCAGCTCGGCATACTGTCGCTGGCGGTTCTTCTGGATTTCCCGCTCTTCCTCCTGCTGGCGCCTCTTCGTCTCCTCACGACTCTGCCATTCTTGCTCCCACTGGGCGGTGTAGGCGACGTCATCCAGGCGCGCCATTTCGTCCCAGTCCACATCTGGTAGTGACGGACAGGACCCCTCCGTGTCCCTGCCGGGGACCGATAATCTGCTGCGGCCTCTTGGCCGGGCGGGCGTTCCGGGATTGGCTGTACCTCCTCAACCTCCTCCGCATCCACCGCTTCACCAGTGGGATCGGGAACGGTACTTTCGGGGGCAGCCTCCGGTTGCTCCTTCGCCTTGGGCAGCAGACTTTTCGGTTTTTGGAATCGTGGGGTTCGTTGAGGGGAGAGGACGCCGTGTTCGTCATTTGCCACTTCAGCAGGTTACATCGGCGTCTCTCTATCTCCTCCAGTCCAGGTTGGAACATTTTCTTTAGGCGTGAGTTCTCCTCCTGAACCTCTAACAACGCCTGTTGCAGGTGCAGGATTGCATAAGTCTCCGATGCCGATGGCAGCTTGGCGGGGGCACGGGGCCTGCCTTCCTCCGCTGCCCCGCTCGGCTGCACACGTCCTGCCTCCATCATTTTCCAGAAGATTCTTTCTTTCTGCGGAGACATCCGGTCTCTTCCGTGGAGGTGGGGTTTGCGTCTCCTCCTCCTCGCAGGGAAGGTGAAGAGGAGGCGGACCTCTTTTGCTGTAGGGCAGGACCGCATGTTATAGTAGCACTTTGAGAGGGCAGGCATTTTCTTCGCGCCACAGGGGGGTAGACGCCCACGAAGGTACGCCCACCTTCTTCTCCAGCGCCTGAGGGCGCGAATATGGCGACAAAAATGGCGATTTTGGCGCCAAAAGTGCAAACAGTCCTTTTTACAAAAACAAGTCCTTAGGCACGCAGGGCTCGCAATTTCGCGAGTTTCGTATCCTGTTCGTGACGCCAAAAATTGTGTCGACCCGCCACCACAATTGTGGGTTACCAGGGCAATGGGGTACTCAGAGCCGAGCCCATGGAAGTCTATGGGGATTGTCACAGGTAGCTGTGGCTCGGTCTGTGGCCCTGGCGGTCTGGCGTATGTTGGGGATATATTTACAGGGGATTGATTTATGTACAGTTCGTGACGCCACCTGTAGTGTTCTGGTAATTAGTACCAGCGCTGCTGTAGATCTCTGAGGGGATGGTGAGGCAGCTAGATGTCGGGTCCCCTACAGGTGGGACTGGTCCCTCAAAGTCTATGTGAGTTGTGAAGTCGAGTGCGGTTAAAGAACACAGTCTCACACGGTCAGCGTCTTTCCATACCTTTACTTGCAAGATGTTAAGGCAGGTCCCAGGGAGGCTGATCCAAGGAGAGTGTATCTTGAGACGGCAGCTGGACAAGTTAGGGGCCTCCTTTATCTCCAATATGACGAGTGCAACTAGCATGGAGCGTAGTTCCCTCAATTCTCCAGCTTATCCAAAGCTGTACCTGCCCAGTCAGCTTAGTGTTAGGGGCCTTCCTGTGAAGGAGCTGAATCCTTACGTGGTCCTGCAGAACTCCAAAGTCTTCACTCCCCCTGACCCCAGCTACGTACTGACTATAAGGGGCTTGTCTGCCGCGACCTAGGGTCCGGTAGATTCCTGGTTTTCCTGTCACCGTGCCTGAAACAACAGTGACTCTTCGGTCCCCAGTGACCGGTAGTGATGTGCTGGACTTCTGCAATCCTGTAGCACTAATTCTATAATCCACTTGCCTTTCGCCTTGTCCACGCTGGTAACATAAGCACTCTTACTAGCCCAGGGTCGAGCAGTCACTTCTTTCCTTATCCTTCCAATGAAGTCAGCCACGGATGCTCAGTTATCACAGGCAGGAGCACGTCACTGTACCTGATACCGTCCTCTAGACAGGAATGCTGATGACTTTCCGTGCTATTACTTCTCCTTTCTTCAGTGGGTGCTGAGAGGGTGATACAGCTCTGACCAGACTAAGGTGTATTCCAAACACCTATACCAGACTCCACTAAATGAACTGGGATGAAGCAGGCTAGACTCTTTCCTCCCTCCAAACGTCTTCTCACAGATGTCTAAGCTCTACTCCACACGTCCTCACTGTCCAAAGACAGGAACAAGACTCCCCACTCTAACACTTACTACTTTGACCACTCCTCTAGAGTACACTTCACTACCCTAGGGGTGTGTCTAATGTGTGTAGAGTGAATGCATATTGAGCATTAAGCCGCCGTCTCGCCATACACTCTCCAGGGTACTGCGTGTGCCTACCACCAGGGCTACACAGATAGAGATGAGCGCATTTGTTCGGATTTGGTCTCCGAATCTGATTTTTACATATTCGGGCCATATTAGAACACTATACGTGTACGTTTGTTTGAAGATCGGTTCCGAACATATTTGGTAATTTCTACTCCCATTGACTCTAATGACGTTTGTCTGTGTTCAACAAATATTGCAAAAACAATATTCAATGCCGATTGTATTCAGAACCAAATCTGAACAAATTCGCTCATCTCTAGTAATTGACAGTAAATGTAATATTTCTTGTCTTTCTTTCCTGGTTAAACCTGTTAAAGTACAATGCAGAGTTAACAACTAGTCATTAATTGATTGTCTGTGTAAGGGCAGAGACAGACTGCCATATAACTTGTGTGATAATCGCATTGCACTGCACGGACTGGACTGGCACCTCTCCTGACCTGAGCAAGACAGCGTGATGTATTTCTATGCGGCTGTCAAGCTCAAGTCAGGAAATCCGACAGGCAGTACGAGTTTACGATGCAATCCTCTCACAAATTATACGGCAGTCAGTCTCTGCTTTTTGGTCAATGTCTTATATATGTTTTTTTTATCAGGCTGTACCTTTAATGCAAGTATTGTAAGTATCATCATTTCAAAGTAAACTCTGCCGATGTGTCCATATCAGTATACTGAGCTATGGATATGCTGTATCTTGTATTATTTTTCAGGCATTTCAGTTTACAGTTTAGAATGTTTAGTTGTCTTATTTTTGGCCATTTTTTTAAAGAAGGATACCAGAATATACAGTCAGGGCCAGAAATATTTGGACAGTGACACAATTTTCGCGAGTTGGGCTCTGCATGCCACCACATTGGATTTGAAATGAAACCTCTACAACAGAATTCAAGTGCAGATTGTAACGTTTAATTTGAAGGGTTGAACAAAAATATGTGTTAGAAAATGTAGGAATTGCACACATTTCTTTACAAACACTCCACATTTTAGGAGGTCAAAAGTAATTGGACAAATAAACATAACCCAAACAAAATATATTTATTTTCAAAATTTTGTGGCGAATCCTTTGGAGGCAATCACTGCCTTAAGTCTGGAACCCATGGATATCACCAAACGCTGGGTTTCCTCCTTCTTAATGCTTTGCCAGGCCTTTACAGCCGCAGCCTTCAGGTCTTGCTTGTTTGTGGGTCTTTCCCTCTTAAGTCTGGATTTGAGCAAGTGAAATGCATGCTCAATTGGGTTAAGATCTGGTGATTGACTTGGCCATTGAAGAATGTTCCACTTTTTTGCACTCATGAACTCCTGTGTAGCTTTGGCTGTATGCTTGGGGTCATTATCCATCTGTACTATGAAACGCCGTCCAATCAAGTTTGCAGCATTTGGCTGAATCTGGGCTGAAAGTATATCCCGGTACACTTCAGAATTCATCCGGCTACTCTTGTCTGCTGTTATGTCATCAATAAACACAAGTGACCCAGTGCCATTGAAAGCCATGCATGGCCATGCCATCACGTTACCTCCACCATGTTTTACGGAGGATGTGGTGTGCCTTGGATCATGTGCCGTTCCCTTTCTTCTCCAAACTTTCGGCTTCCCATCATTCTGGTACAGGTTGATCTTTGTCTCATCTGTCCATAGAATACTTTTCCAGAACTGAGCTGGCTTCTGGAGGTGTTTTTCAGCAAATTTAACTCTGGCCTGTCTATTTTTGGAATTGATGAATGGTTTGCATCTAGATGTGAACCCTTTGTATTTACTTTCATGGAGTCTTCTCTTTACTGTTGACTTAGAGACAGATACACCTACTTCACTGAGAGTGTTCTGGACTTCAGTTGATGTTGTGAACGGGTTCTTCTTCACCAAAGAAAGTATGCGGCGATCATCCACCACTGTTGTCTTCCGTGGGCTCCCAGGTCTTTTTGGATTGATGAGTTCACCAGTGCTTTCTTTCTTTCTCAGGATGTACCAAATTGTAGATTTTGCCACTTCTAATGTTGTAGCAATTTCTTGGATGGGTTTTTTTCTGTTCTTGCAGCTTAAGGATGGCTTGTTTCACCTGCATGGAGAGCTCCTGTGACCACATGTTTCCTTCACAGCAAAACCTTCCAAATGCAAACACCACACCTCAAATCAACTCCGGCCCTTTCATCTGCTTAATTGAGAATGACATAACAAAGGGATTGCCCACACCTGTCCATGAAATAGCCTTGGAGTCATTTGTCCAATTACTTTTGGTCCCTTTAAAAACAGGGTGGCACATGTTAAGGAGCTGAAACTCCTAAACCCTTCATCCAATTTTAATGTGGATACCCTCAAATGAAAGCTGAAAGTCTGAACTTCAACTGCATCTGATTTGTTTTGTTTCAAATTCATTGTGGTAATGTCTAGAACCAATATTAGATAAATGTTGTCTCTGTCCAAATATTTATGGACCTAACTGTATGTCAGAATACTGTTTGTTAAAGGAAATGTGTCACCTACATTTTTTTAAACTATATCAAGACATATAATTTTACTTACCTATTTGATAGCAATAGTAAATAATAATATAAAAGACAGGTTTAGAAGTGTTTTTAAAGGCCCCCAAGGTGCTAAATACAATAAGAAAATAACGCATACTTACCCCCCTATCCAGCACCCGGTCTCCACCCTGAGGGCGTAGTCCTAAAGATGCCAGTACGGGATTAAAACGTGAAGTGGATAATAAAGACTCTTCTAAGAATACCGCTGAAAGAGACTTCTTTCCACCAGAGCTGCCAATTTTCAAACATGCTCTTATCCTATTTTGGTAGTTTTCATCTGGCGGATTTTCCCATTAGCCACGAGTGTACAGTATATCAGCAACAAGACTGTGTTAAAACATAACTTTTACTAAAGAATGTATCTAAAAGCTACCAAATCAAAGTGTATAATAAAGTGTATAATAAAAACAGTAGTGCATGTATATAACAGACCTCAAAGAGGAAAAAAGAACTTCTAGGTCCAAATAGATATACAACCAATCAAAGTTCTGAATGTCAAATAGACTGGATATAGTACAATATTGATCTTAACACCGTTGGAGGTAATGACCACTAACAACAGAAAAATAGATCAAGAAGTAATATACACCCATAAAGGGTAATGAAGTAAACAAAAGACAAAACAGGAGTGAGAACAATGTTCAAATCACTATAGATATAAATATGGAACAAAAGAATAATCAAACTTGGCCGACAGCACAACAGTCTATGGATGCACGTTCTAGTCCTCCGGATCCAGGGGGACAACAATATATCAATATAACAATATATCAAATAATAAATGAAGAACAGCATACCAATCCAGGTGAAGATCAATTCATGTCTTTATTTGCCAGATGCGACGTTTCGACCTCCATAGGTCTTTTTTGCTTGAAAAAGACCTATGGAGGTCGAAACGTCGCATCTGGCAAAATAAAAACATGAATTGATCTTCACCTGGATTGGTATGCTGTTCTTCATTTATTATTTGATAAATATGGAACAATCTCACCCATGTGTTGAAGGGCGTAGGTTATCCGAGTCCGATCCCAAGTCACCAGGATTCATGAAGAGGGGTAGGAGGAATAGCCCTATTAAGCCCTGTGTAGGCTGGCAAAATTCTGACCCCAAGACTCCCGCTCTTACAAGGGCAGTCCACATCTACCCCTTGCATAAAATAGCCCTACTTGTTAGAACTCTCCTGTTAGGTTTTTTCTATTTTGCTGGTCACATGACCTTTTTGCCTATTTAATCCTGCTCCGCCCTTCTGACTTTGCTGGACTTCATTGTAATTTCTACTCTTAAGCTAGCCAGGTGCTTTGTTACCTTACTCAGTCAGTTTTGCTTGGTTTTCGGACCTCTATGTTCTATGTTGTTTGTTTGTCTTTTACTGCTACAACTTCTGTTAGGAGGTGTCCATCTTTCTCCCAGTCCCTAGTTCTTGTAGGGATCCCTCCCTCGCATCTATAGGTCTTCGTACAGACTAGCTGAGGACTTTAGCGGGTCTGATCGCAGGATCAGGTTCCCCGTTACATCGTAGGGATCTAGCTTAGTTCTATCGTAGGGACAGATTTCCCTTCTTTCCTTAGTGCTTGTAGCAGAACATAACAGTAAGTCCAGCCCAAAAATATCTCTAAGGAAAGATTTCCAGTTTCCATCATGGTGTCGGTTCAGGACTTGGCTCAACGCCTGCAGGGACTCTCTCTGGAGGTGGCTGAGCTCCAGCAACACGTGAGTAGCTGTTCTGGAGCACATTTCATGGAGCCAAAGGTACGTTTGCCTGATTTATTTTTTGGTGAACAAGATTTTTTTTCTTTTAAAAATGCTTGCTTGTTGTATTTTCATTTGAGACCCAGATCCTCTGGTGATGAATCACAGCGCATACGGTTCATAATGTCACTTTTGCGCAAAGAACCTCAGGAATGGGCCTTATCTCTACAACCTAGTGATCCATGCTTTAGATCAGTGGAGAGTTTTTTTTTCTGCTTTGGGGTTATTGCATGATGATCCTGATCGTGTCTCATCAGCTGAGACAGAATTGAGACGTTTGAGGCAGGGATCAGGAAATGTGGAAAAATATTGTACTCACTTCCGTCGATGGTCTACTCAGGTGGGGTGGAACGATTCAGCTTTGAAAAGTTTGTTTCTTGCAGGGCTAGGTGAAAGGGTTAAAGATTTGCTGATTGCTTATCCCACACCTGGTAACTTGCCGGAGGCTATTCAATTAGCTATACGGGTGGATACGAGACTGCATGCAAGGGTTAATGAGAGTAAATCCTCTGCCATGTCAGCTCCAAGTCTTGAGAGGGTCTGTACTGACATTGGAGAGCCGATGGAGATTGGAGCGATGGCACCCCGCTCTCAGGAAAAAGACTGCAGGTTTTCTGAAGGTTTGTGCTTTTATTGCGGCAAATCTGACCATTTCATTAAGAACTGTGTGCTTCGTATGAACAAAGAAAAAAAAAAAGAGGTCAGTTCCGCCCGTATTGCCTGTTTAAACACTAAGGGTGTCTTTCTTTCTGCCACTACTGCTGCTCAGGAAGAATTAATGGAATTTCGGGTATTTGTTGATTGTGGTTCTACTCTGAATGTGATTGATGGGGGATTCTTGGAAAAACTTAAATTAAAACCCAGACCTTTGTCATCCTATATTGCCGTGGTTTCTGTTGATGGCTCTCCCTTGAAGAATGTTACTCACAAGGTCTGAGTTTCTGCCACTTGCTGAATTTGCTCTTAACAACCATACATCCTCTTCTGCTGTTTGTTCGCCTTTTTTTTGTTGTACTGGGAGACATCTGTCGTTTGGGTCATTCTCCAAATTGGTATCGGCCGTGCCTGAAGAGGAGAATTTTTCCGGTGATTTGGAGAGAGTTTGGACGGATGTGCGTGGTAATCTTCAGGAGGCTAACAGAAAATCTGAAATGTACTTTGATAGGAAACGACAAGAGGTTTTGTTTGCTGTTGGTGACATGGTTTGGTTGTCCTCTAAGAATCTGCGGTTGAGGATTCCTTCTAAAAAATTGGGTCCCAAGTTTGTAGGGCCCTTTAAGGTGCTTCAGGTTATTAACCAATCTGCTGTTAGGTTGGAGGTTCCTACCTCCTGGAAGATTAATCCGGTGTTTCATGTTTCTCTGTTGAAAAGAGCTGATGTGTCGGATGTAGACGCCTCTGCCACTGTTCCCTCGGTGATGGAGGATGGAGAATATGAAATTTCCCACATTCTAAATTCTAGACGGTATAGAGGGAGTTTGCAGTATCTAGTCGCTTGGAAGGGTTTCGTACCCGAGGATAACTCATGGGTGAGGGCGGATGATGTTTCTGCGTCCAGACTTGTCAGAGCGTTTCACAAGAGGTTTCCGGGTAAGCCTGGGCCTAGGGGACCCGGAGGATCCTCTTAGAAGGGGGGGTACTGTTAGAACTCTCCTGTTAGGTTTTTTCTATTTTGCTGGTCACATGACCTTTTTGCCTATTTAGTCCTGCTCCGCCCTTCTGGCTTTGCTGGACTTCATTGTCACTTTTAAGCTAGCCAGGTGCTTTGTTACCTTACTCAGTCAGTTTTGCTTGGTCTTCGGACCTCTATGTTCTATGTTGTTTGTCTTTTACTGCTACAACTTCTGTTAGGAGGTGTCCATCTTTCTCCCAGTCCCTAGTTCTTGTAGGGATCCCTCCCTCGCATCTATAGGTCTTCGTACAGACTAGCTGAGGACTTTAGCGGGTCTGATCGCAGGATCAGGTTCCCCGTTACATCGTAGGGATCTAGCTTAGTTCTATTGTAGGGACAGATTTCCCTTCTTTCCTTAGTGTTTGTAGCAGAACATAACACTACTGTTGTGAATATGCTGGAGGCGGCTTCTGAGCTGGGGCTCCCTCCGGTGGTTGCTGAGGGTAATGAACTGATTACTGAATGGCCTTCAGCTGGCGCTGAATGGTAGGATATAAGTGGCCTGAGTTCCCAGCAGCCTTGCCGGTTATCAATTGTTCCTTCTGGTCTTGCTTGAAGCACTGCTAGTTTCCTGCTCTCCTTCAGATAAGTGTTTTCTGTTTTTTTTTTCCTCTGTTTGATTTTCTCTGCTGGTTTGCTGCTTGCAGTGGACTGCAGCCTGTCCCCTTTTGGGGGTCTGGCGCTGCAATTGTGCTCCGTTTTTGTCTGCACTTTTGCTTTGCTCCTTTGTTACTTTTTATTTGCTGAATAGCATTTTGTTACACCAGAGATCTGATTTAGGTGGATGAGATCGTGTGATCTCAGGCTTTCTGGCAATCAGAAGTGTTGGTATTTTTGTTAGGGTTTTTTTTGGATTGCAGTCAGAATTCTTTCCTGTACTTTTCTGTCTAGACAGATTGGGCCCCAGCGTTTGCTCATTCTATTTTCTGTCTGTGTCCATGCTTTCTTCTTGTCTAACCGCCATTACATGTTTGGGGGCTTCCTATTTTCTTTGGGGATCTGCTCCGGGGCAGATAGCTTTCATCTTTCTGCCTTTAGGTATAGTTAGCTCTCAGGCTGTGACGAGGCGTCTAGGATCACCGTAGGAACGCTCCACGGCTACTTCTAGTTGTGTGGTTAGTTCAGGTTACTGCAATCCAATAGGTTCCAGCCTCTCTGGTGTATTACCGCTTTTGCTATTTTTTGCTATTCTCCTCAGTTACCGAAACATAACAGTATAACCGGCCCAAAAACTGAAAATTGTATGGTACTCACAGAAGGGGAAAATAGTAATAAGGAAACTCTGTTTGTTGCATTTTTTTTGTCCCCTCTTTTCTCTGGGTGCTGAGGAGGAATTTTTTTTTCTCTCAATGGAGTTTGCACAGTTGTCTGGCCGTGTGGATCAGCTTGCCACTGAGGTTCGGAGTATTGCTACCTATCTTGCTGGGTTGCCGGTTGTGGAACCTAGGATCCCCATGCCTGATTTGTTTTTGGGGGATCGATCTAAATTTCTGAATTTCAAAAATAACTGCAAGTTGTTTTTTGTCTTAAAGCCTAAGTCCTCAGGGAACGTGGCACAGCAGGTTCATATTGTCATCTCCCTGCTGCGCGGCGACCCTCAGGATTGGGCTTTTACCCTGACTCCCGGGGATCCTGTTTTGAATGATATTGATGTATTTTTTCAGGCTCTGGGATTATTGTACGATGAACCTAATGTCACTGATCAAGCTGAAAAGATCTTGTTGGCATTAAATCAGGGTCTTGAAGACGCTGAGTTGTACTGTCAGAAATTTCGAAAGTGGGCAGTCCTGACCAAATGGAATGATGATGCTTTGGCAGCCCTTTTTCGAAAGGGTCTGTCAGTAAAAGTAAAGGACGTTATGGTGGGATTCCCTGTTCCCTCTGGTCTCAATGATTCTATGTCTTTGGTTATTCAAAATGACAGAAGTTTGCGTGAGCGCAGAGGTATGCGTGAGATAGTGTTGCCTTGTGAGCCAGCTCCTGAGCCCATGCAGTGTGATGGAGTGACTTCTGGGGCTCAGCATCATGAGTTTCGTAAGCGCAATGGATTATGTTTCTACTGTGGTGACGCTTCCCATGCTATTTCTGTCTGCCCTAAGCGGGGAAGACGTTTTGCACGCTCAGTTGTCTTGGGTAGTGTTCAGACTAAATTTCTGTTGACTGTTACCCTGATTTGCTCCCTGTCCACATTTTCTGCTCAGGCTTTTGTTGATTCAGGAGCAGCTATTAACCTGATGGATTTTGACTTTGCCAAACGTTGTGGGTTTCCCATGATATCCCTGCGGAAGTCTATTCCCCTACTGGGCATTGATTCTACCCCTTTGGCGGAGAATAAACCCCAGTTTTCTACTCAGGTGATATGAGGGTTGAACCAGATCATCAGGAGAGTTGCAAATTTCTGGTGCTGCGTAATCTGCATGACATTATTGTATTCGGTTTCCCTTGGTTACAGTCTCATAATCCTGTTTTGGATTGGAAATCTGTGTCTGTGACCAGTTGGGGCTGCCAATGTGTTAATACTGACACTCCTGTTTTTTCTGCCTCTCCCCAGTCTCAGGATGTCCCTGACTTTTTGACTGATTTTTCTGATGTGTTTAGTGAAAGTAAAACTGCATCCTTGCCCCTCACAGGAGCTATGATTGCGCTATTGAATTAGTGCCTGGTGGTAAATTTCCTAAAGGTCGCCTTTTTAATTTATCTGTACCTGAACAAGATGCTTTGCGATCTTATATCAAGGAGTCATTGGAGAAGGGTCATATCAGACCATCCTCTTCACCCTTGGGCTCTGTTTTTTTCTTTGTGGCCAAAAATGATGGTTCATTGAGGCCGTGTATTGATTATCGCCTCCTGAATAAGATCACTGTTAAATATCAATATCCGTTACCTTTGATTTCTGACCTATTTTCCAGAGTGAAAAGTGCTAGTTGGTTTACCAAGCTTGACCTCAGGGGGGCGTATAACCTTATTCGCATTAAGCATGGGTATGAATGGAAGATGGCGTTTAATACCCCAGAGGGGCATTTTGAGTACCTAGTGATGCCCTTTGGGCTCACTAATGCCCTTCCGTCTTCCAATCCTTCATGAATGATATTTTCAGGGATTTTGTGGATAAATTTCTGATTGTTTATTTGGATGATATCTTGATTTTTTCCAATGACTGGGACTCTCATGAGAAACATGTTCGGACTGTGTTCCAGATTTTGAGAATGCACTGTATGTTAAGGGATCAAAGTTTCTTTTTGGCGTACAGAAGATCTCATTTCTGGGATTCATTTTGTCTCCGTCTGTTATTGAAATGGACCCGGTCAAGGTTCAGGCCATCTGTGATTGGGTTCAACCTACTTCATTGAAGGCTCTTCAGAGATTTTTGGGTTTTGCCAATTTTTATCGTAAATTTATTGGTAATTTCTCTGGTATTGTTAAACCATTGATAGATTTGACCAAAAAGGGTTCGATGTGGTGAATTGGCCTCCTGAGGCAGTTTCTGCGTTTCAGGAACTTAAGCAGAGATTCATTTCTGCTCCTGTTCTACGGCAGCCTGATGTTTCTCTGCTGTTTCAGGTGGAGGTTGATGCCTCTGAGATTGGGGCAGGTGTCGTTTTGTCCCAAAGGGATCCAGAGACCTCTAAGAGTAACCCTTGTGCCTTTTTCTCTCGAAAATTTTCTCCAACTGAACGTAATTATGATGTGGGTAATCGGGAGTTATTGGCCATGAAGTGGGCTTTTGAAGAGTGGAGACATTGGCTGGAGGGAGCCAAACATCAGGTGGTGGTCCTCACGGACCATAAGAATCTGGTTTATCTGGAATCAGCCAAGCGACTTAATCCTAGACAGGCCAGGTGGGCCTTGTTTTTAACACGTTTTAATTTTGTGGTTTCTTTTCTTCCTGGCACTAAGAATGTCAAGGCGGATGCCCTCTCGAAGAGTTTCTTTGCAGATTCTCCTGAGTTATCTGATCCTGCTGTTATTTTGAAAGAGGGTGTGGTTCTTTCCGCCATTTCACCCAATTTGAGACTGGCTCTGGAAGGGTGTCAGGAGGATAAACCTGAGCGCTGCACTGTTGGGAAGTTGTTTGTTCCAGACCAGTGAAAAAAGAGTGTGATGTCTGAGATTCATTGTTCCGTGTTGGCTGGTCATCCCGGGATTTTTGGTACCAGAGACTTGGTGAGTCGCTCCTTTTGGTGGCCTACTTTGTCTCGTGACGTCAGGGACTTTGTGCAGTCCTGTGGGACTTGCTCTCATTCCAAGCCTTGCTCTCGTTCTAGTGGTTTGTTAATGCCATTACCTGTACCCAAGAGGCCATGGACACATATTTCTATGGATTTTATTTCTGACATTCCTGTCTCTCAGAGAATGACCATTATCTGGGTTATCTGTGATAGGTTTTCCAAGTTATGCAAATTGTCTCTTCAGAGAGGAAGAGAGCTAGAACTCTAGTGCCACCTTTTGGAAGGTAGCAATCCTACAAGTCAATGTCGACCCTTTAACGAGCCTTATCACATGACCTAGGATAATAGCCAAACCAGAATCTCAATTTGCAGACACTGTGTTTCGGGGTTCAGCCCCTCGTCAGTGCAAAGCGGAGATCTGGTTTGGCTGTGTGAGAGGCGTCAGACCATTGTCCAAGAAATATCGTCACTCCTTGCGGAGTATCTCCGCTTTGCACTGACGAGGGGCTGAACCCGAAACACAGTGTCTGCAAATTGAGATTCTGGTTTGGCTATTATCCTAGGTCATGTGATAAGGCTCGTTAAAGGGTCGACATTGACTTGTAGGATTGCTACCTTCCAAAAGGTGGCACTAGAGTTCTAGCTCTCTTCCTCTCTGAAGAGACAATTTGCATAATTAGCATATTTCCCAGAGGAGCATTGCGGCTTTAAGTCTCCTCATCTGCATGCTTAGCATGTTGATCTCCGCAAGGAGTGACGATATTTCTTGGACAATGGTCTGACGCCTCTCACACAGCCAAACCAGATCTCCGCTTTGCACTGACGAGGGGCTGAACCCCGAAACACAGTGTCTGCAAATTGAGATTCTGGTTTGGCTATTATCCTAGGTCATGTGATAAGGCTCGTTAAAGGGTCGACATTGACTTGTAGGATTGCTACCTTCCAAAAGGTGGCACTAGAGTTCTAGCTCTCTTCCTCTCTGAAGAGACAATTTGCATAATTAGCATATTTCCCAGAGGAGCATTGCGGCTTTAAGTCTCCTCATCTGCATGCTTAGCATGTTGATCTCCGCAAGGAGTGACGATATTTCTTGGACAATGGTCTGACGCCTCTCACACAGCCAAACCAGATCTCCGCTTTGCACTGACGAGGGGCTGAACCCCGAAACACAGTGTCTGCAAATTGAGATTCTGGTTTGGCTATTATCCTAGGTCATGTGATAAGGCTCGTTAAAGGGTCGACATTGACTTGTAGGATTGCTACCTTCCAAAAGGTGGCACTAGAGTTCTAGCTCTCTTCCTCTCTGAAGAGACAATTTGCATAATTAGCATATTTCCCAGAGGAGCATTGCGGCTTTAAGTCTCCTCATCTGCATGCTTAGCATGTTGATCTCCGCAAGGAGTGACGATATTTCTTGGACAATGGTCTGACGCCTCTCACACAGCCAAACCAGATCTCCGCTTTGCACTGACGAGGTGCAAAGTGTCCTGGATACCTTGAGTGCTGTCTCTTGGCCTTCCGGCATCGCCACTTCGGTGGCTTAAGCCGGTTGCTGCTTTAGGGAGATAGCCAGGAGGATTTAGGGAGAAGATCCTTGGAGTTGTGGACGATGGGAGTCCGACTTCAATTCTCTGGGACCGGTGATAGCCGGGTCAAAAATGGATTCCGGATTGAAATCGCTGAAGATAAGAAGTTGCATTTTTCCCTGGGATATTTGGTCAACATGGTGTTTTATGACATCCTGAAGATTCGGAAGTCCGATATAATATGCCTGCAGGAGTTCAGGAGGGAAGGCAGGTATGTGCTGGTGCTATCTTCTATGGCGGCTTGCCAGAATTTGTTTACTGCCCTGAAAACTGGAGTTGCAAATCCTTTGCTGGAAGGACTTACCTTTACTGTGCTATACTCTAAGGGGGATATCCCACTTGTGGTTTTCATGCACAACCCTTTTGTTTCCCTGGAGGACATTACTTTATTTTTGAAAAGACATTGCATTTATGTTCAGTACTCCCACAGGGTCCTGAATGGAGAAGGGCTCTGGACCGGGAAGTACAAATTTTTTGTGAGATTTGGGATGGATCCCCAAGGCCCGGGAGGCATCCATTACCCCCCTCTTAATTTTTCAATTGGGAAAAATAGTGGTTTTTTGTTTTTTCCAGATGCCCCACTGTATTGCAGGAGGTGTAAAAATTTCGGGCATACCCAGGATAGTTGCAAGGACATGCCAACTTGTAGGAATTGCAATGGTTCCGGCCATATGGCAAAAGACTGCACAAATCCTGTTATGTGTAATGCTTGTGGTGAGGAGGGCCATAAGTATCGGGATTGTAAGGCCAGGATCAGTCCTAGGTCTTACGCTGAGGTCACAGGTGGGGCAGCTGCGCCCCCTGCTGCTGTTGTTGACATTCCACAGGTTACAGACCCGGATCTTACTGAGGAACCTGAAATCATGGATGCACATGAGGAGGCCCTGCCCGAAACGAAGACTCCCAGCCCAGAGGTGGCAGGTTTGGAACTTGCTGAGGTTGAATGTGAGCTCCCTCATCAGTCTGATGTCTGTGGGGAGGGGAGTTGGAGGGTTCTCTTGGTAATACCCCCAGTATATCTTGGTTAGCTACTGAGGAGGAGTTGACCAGTTGTGGAGATCAAGGTGACTTCACTCTTGCAAGGCCCTCTGAGGAGGAGGAGGAGCCTGGAACTTCCTGTAAAAAGCCCAGAACGGATTGGGCGGACACCGGTGAAGATTGTTTAAGTCCGGTGAGTGAACGTAGTTACCCTCAGAATGTCTTTTCTCCTGACACCAATGTTTTTTTTAGGCATTCCCGCAGACGTAAACAGATTCGGGGAGTTGCAGTTCCAGATGGAAGACGAAAACGGCTGAAGAAGAAGTGGCCTGTTTGTCGTCATGTAAATAACACCATCATGTTATGGCTCCCCAAGCTGGTTGGGGCATTGCGTCCCTGAATGTCAGACAAATTAGATCTAAATCCAGGAGGGCAGTCATCCTAGATTACATTAAACAGATGAATGCTCACATCTTTTGTCTTCAGGAATGTGGGATTGAGGACGCTCCAAGCGATAAGGACTGGCCTTACGGTCAGCATGTATGGTCTGGCTCATGTGTTAATAGGAATGATGGTGTAGGGATATTAATGGGTAACAGGGAGATTAGTTTAGATAGCTACACGGTGGTAGAGGTGGGTAGATGTATAATTGCACATGTTAGCTATAGGGGGTGGCGGGCTAGAATTATTAATGTGTACTGTCCATCAGGAAAGGATGGGAAAAAGGAGCGTCTGGCTCTTTTGGAAAAATTAAGTTTGTTTCTTCCAGGCAAAATGCCTACAGTTTTAGTTGGAGACTTTAATTGCATCACAGAAGGGAATTGTGACATAACTGGTAAAAAGTTATCCAATCTTATTTCTGATTTTTCCCTTCTAGATGCTGCTGCTCTGAAATTTGGCATCCCACCACCGCCAACATACCATGCTGATAGGGGTGGTATTGCATCCAGAATAGATAAAATGTTGTTTTCCAAAAATATGTTGTGTATGAATTTTGAACAAAATGCTGTACCTTTTTCGGATCATGAGTGTTTGAGAGGTGTGTTTAGTGCGATTGATGACCGTGTGTATGGTGGTGGGGTTTGGAAGCTGAACGTTAGGTTGTTAGAAGATGAGGATGTGATGAATGAATTAAAAATAAAGTATAAAGAGTGGAGAGTATGTAAGAGGAATTTTGCGTGTGTGCTGGAATGGTGGGACTGGGTTAAGGTGTGTTGCAAAAAATTCTTCAAAAAATGGGGCTATAAAAAAGCTGCTATTTATCGGGAAAGATTTAATGATTTAAACAGGCGTATAGACTGGTTAAGGAAGTGTGGAGAAAGTGGGATGGATGTGTCTGATGAGCTGGCTGAGACAAAGAGTGAACTAAAGCGTGTTATGGATGAAAAAGGGAAGGAAATCATCTATCGCACCAAAATAGAACATCTTGAGAAAGATGAAAAGTGCACAAGGTTCTTTTTTAAGAAAATGAATGGGAGAAAGGTTGATATGGATAAAGTCCTGGATAGGAATGGTTTGTGTGTGTCAGGTGAGAATGTGATAAAGGAGGTGAATAGGTTCTACAGCAAGTTATATGATAAAAAATGGATTGACTCTGGTCTTGTTTCAGAAGTGCTGAATGGGTTAGAAAACAAGTTGGGTAGTGAAGATTGTGATATTTTGAATGAGGACGTGATTATGGATGAAGTAGAAAACGTGATGAAGAGTGCTAAAAAGAATAAGACACCAGGGAAAGACGGATTGCGGTAGAATTCTATGTGAAAGCGTGGGATTTTTGGGTGCTGATTTGACTGAGATATGTAAGTACATGTGGGAGAATGGTAAGTTGTGTGAATCAATGAAGAGGGGGTGGTTGTGCTTGTGTATAAGAAAGGTGAGAGAAAGTGTTTAGAGAATTGGAGACCTATAACGCTGCTGAATGCAGATTACAAAATCTATAGCAAATTGTTGGCGAATCGTATGCGTGAGGTGATTGGTAGTGTTGTGGATGAGGATCAGGTGTGTGCTGTGCCTGGGAGAAGTATGAGTGATAACTTATTGTTATTAAGGGATTTGATTGGGGACTGCATGGGAAGGAAACAGAAGTGTATGGTTCTGACAATTGATTTTGAGAAAGCGTTTGATAGGGTCTCGCATGTGTTTTTGTTTAAAGTTCTGGAGAGAATGGGATTTCCTAAAAAATTTGTGAATGGGTTAATGTCTTTGTATGATTGTGTGTCAAGTGAGTTTCTTGTTAATGGATGGTTGAGTGAGAAAGTGAATATTATGTCTGGTGTAAGGCAGGGGTGTCCCATGTCCCCTGTCTTATTTGTATGTGTGATTGAACCTTTGTTGTGCTTGGTGAGACGTGATAAAGTGGTGCGAGGTTTGTTGGTACCGGGGAGTGGTGGAAAGCATGTGAAAGTTCTTGGATATATGGATGATGTTGTGGTTGTGAGTGAAAGTGTTGCGTCTATGAGTAGAGTTAAGTTGCTTTTGGAGTTTTTCTGTGGTGCGTCTGGTTTTAGAGTGAATTGGAATAAATGTAGTTTTAAATGTTTTGGGGATGATGGGGTTAAAATGGAGGGGGTTAAATGTGAGGAGGGTGCTCTCAAAGTGCTGGGAGTATTATTTAATAAGGATTTGGAAGGTAAGGAGAGCTGGGAGGAGTGTGGATTGCGCATAGAGCGTAAGTTAAATTTTTGGCGACTGAGAGACTTGACCTTGAGTGGTAAGATTTTGGTCATAAAAGCGGTGATTCTTCCGATTCTGCTTTTTATTGCAACAGTTTTTCCACCGTCTAATAGGAAAATAAAAGAGTGGAAAAGTTAGTTTTTACTTTTTTCTGGTGTAGTAAAATAGAAAAACTTAAGAGAGAAAGTCTTTTTAAGGCATGTCACCATGGTGGCATGGCCTTTCCAAACATTGAGATTTTTCTGGGGCTTCAGTTTATCAAAACGGTAGTTATTTTGTTGAATAAAGGAAATAAAGGAGCTTATATGGCAAGATATTCTGCTGGTTGGATGTTGTATGGCTTGTGTTGGAGAAATAGGGATGCTAGAGTGCCTGTTGCTTTCAAGTGTCCGGTCTGGTATGAGGTGATTGAAAAGTTTGTGAGGAAGCATGATTTACTGAGTGTGCCGATGAATGATTTTAGAATGGCTAAGAAGGTGATGAAAATAATACATAAGAATGATGTGGAGAGTAATATTGTGGGTTTGAGAGGGAATGAAGTCTCGGTTGCATGGAAGAGTTTGGGAACGCATGGGATGTCTAATAGACAAAGGGATATTGTATGGATGTCCTTGCACAATATTTTGCCTGTGCGACAGGTTCAGAAGAGACGAGGTCTGACCAGAACGGAAGTGTGCCCGAGAGAAGGTTGTGGTGGATGTGAGACTGTGTGGCATACTATGTGGGACTGTGATTACGCGTACAGTGTGTGGAAGTGTGTAGGTGGGTTGTGTAAGGAATTAGCGGGGGTGAGTTTTATTGACTGGCGTGTTGCAATGTTTGGAATTGGTGCATGTGGTCGTGTGAAAAATAGAATCCTATGGTTAATTATGACTTGTGTGATGCAGAGTTTGTGGGATGTGAGGAATTTAGGAATTTTCAAAGAGAAGCATTTATCTGTGAATAAGTGTGTCGGGCTGATCCTTTCTAGATTATACTTGATTTATAAATTAGACAGTGAAGGCGGTGGTGGTTCTGATGCAGAGGGCGTTTGGAAATTTAAAAAATGGCAGCACCTGATCAAATATCAGTGAATTTTAGCGATGTTTATTGATGTTTATGACGTCTTTTGTGTATACCTTTAGTTTGTTATGCTGAATTAAATATGAACCATGATGATGAGAGTTGAAACAACGACGTTTAAGTTGATGAGCTTATATTGAGTTGTTTATAACTAACCTGAATGGTTTTAAAAAAAAAAAAAAAAAAAAAAAAAAGAAACACAGTGTCTGCAAATTGAGATTCTGGTTTGGCTATTATCCTAGGTCATGTGATAAGGCTCGTTAAAGGGTCGACATTGACTTGTAGGATTGCTACCTTCCAAAAGGTGGCACTAGAGTTCTAGCTCTCTTCCTCTCTGAAGAGACAATTTGCATAATTAGCATATTTCCCAGAGGAGCATTGCGGCTTTAAGTCTCCTCATCTGCATGCTTAGCATGTTGATCTCCGCAAGGAGTGACGAGGTTTTCCAAGATGATACATCTTGTGCCATTACCTAAGTTGCCTTCCTTCTCCGAGTTGGTGCCTTTGTTCTTTCAGCATGTGGTTCGGTTACATGGCATTCCGGAGAACATTGTGTCTGACAGAGGAGTCCAGTTTGTTTCCAGATTTTGAAGGACATTTTGTTCTAAACTTGGTGTTCAGTTGTCTTTCTCCTCTGCATTTCACCCTCAGACCAATGGACAAACCGAGAGAACAAACCAGACCTTGGAGACTTATTTGAGATGTTTTGTGTCTGCTGATCAAGATGACTGGGTCTCTTTTTTGCCTTTGGCTGAGTTTGCTCTTAATAATAGAGCTAGCTCTGCAACCTTGATGTCTCCTTTTTCTGCAATTCCGGGTTTAACCCTCGATTTTCTTCAGGACAGGCGGAGGCTTCTGTCTGTCCGGGGGTTGACTCTATTGTGCAGCGTATGCAGCAGATTTGGGACCAGGTAGTGGAGATGTTGTCTCTCTCTCAGGAGAAGGCCCAGCGGTTTGCCAACCGGCATGGGACTGATGGTCCTCGTTTTAAAGTGGGGGACTTGGTTTGGTTGTCCTCAAGGAATATCCCTATGAAGGTTGCATCTCCAAAATTTAAGCCAAGATTCATTGGACCTTATAAGATCATGGAGATTATTAATCCGGTTTCCTTCCGTTTGCTTCTTCCAGGAACATTTAAGATCCATAACGTGTTCCACAAGTCCTTATTGAAGAGGTTTGTCGAACCAGTGGTTCCTATGGCTGTACCTCCCGACCCTGTTTTGGTTGAGGGCAATTTGGAGTATGTGGTTGAGAAGATATTGGATTCTCATTTTGCTAGACGGAAACTCTAGTATTTGGTTACTCCAGTATTTGGTTAAGTGGAGAGGTTATGGTCAGGAGGACAATTCTTGGGTGTTTGCTTTGAACATTCATGCTGGGAGACTTATCCGTGCCTATCATCGAGCCCATCCTGATCGGCCTGGTTGCGCAGGTGAGGGTTCGGTGACCCCTCCTCAAGGGGGGAGTACTGTTGTGAATATGCTGGAGGCGGCTTCTGAGCTGGGGCTCCCTCCGGTGGTTGCTGAGGGTAATGAACTGACTACTGAATGGCCTTCAGCTGGCGCTGAATGGTAGGATATAAGTGGCCTGAGTTCCCAGCAGCCTTGCCGGTTATCAATTGTTCCTTCTGGTCTTGCTTGAAGCACTGCTAGTTTCCTGCTCTCCTTCAGATAAGTGTTTTCTGTTTTTTTTTCCTCCGTTTGATTTTCTCTGCTGGTTTTGCTGCTTGCAGTGGACTGCAGCCTGTCCCCTTTTGGGGATCTGGCGCTGCAATTGTGCTCCGTTTTTGTCTGCACTTTTGCTTTGCTCCTTTGTTACTTTTTATTTGCTGAATAGCATTTTGTACACCAGAGATCTGATTTAGGTGGATGAGATTGTGTGATCTCAGGTTTTTTAGCAATCAGAAGTGTTGGTATTTTTGTTAGGGTTTATTTGGATTGCAGTCAGAATTCTTTCCTGTACTTTTCTGTCTAGACAGATTGGGCCCCAGCGTTTGCTCATTCTATTTTCTGTCTGTGTCCGTGCTTTCTTCTTATCTAACCGCCATTACATGTTTGGGGGCTTCCTATTTTCTTTGGGGATCTGCTCCGGGGCAGATAGCTTTCATCTTTCTGCCTTTAGGTGTAGTTAGCTCTCAGGCTGTGATGAGGCGTCAAGGATCACTGTAGGAACGCTCCACGGCTACTTCTAGTTGTGTGGTTAGTTCAGGTTACTGCAATCCAATAGGTTCCAGCCTCTCTGGTGTATTACCGCTTTTGCTATTTTTTTGCTATTCTCCTCAGTTACCGAAACATAACACCCTACATTGACCCTGTGCATCCAGACGCGTTTCATCATTCAGTGAATCCTCAGGGGACCTGTCAACACTTCATGGGTCTATTATGATCATGGGGAAGGAAACGGAGAAGTTACTCCTGGACTTTTCCTGGTCTAATAATGAATTGACCTAACAGGTGTTTATATAGCATGAATTGGTCACAGACGAATATAATTATCCAATCAATTCACTCACCCATCCGTGTTCAGATGCATGCCAAACTCTCAGTTTCATGTTCAAGCCCATGTATAAAAATATGGCCGCTATACTTCCGGGTTGGTATATCGAACAAACCATCAATAGGTGCAGTACTTCTGAGTAATGCGCGTCACTAAAATCCTCAACAGCCACCAAAACATCGCCGAACTACTTCCAAGTGGAACATATAGGAAGTTCAACGCGACGCTGTATAATACAAACTTGCTGCAAAGCCACGCCTCCAAATGGCACATATCAAAGGCAATGTACCGCCCCCTGTGGTGCCAATACAAGATATCAATATACTCAATCTAAGGCAATTAGCTGGCTATTTAAAGCTTTAGGCTATGTGCACACGATGGATTTCTTGCGAATCCGCAGAGGGTTTTTTTGCGTGGAATTGCACCAAACCCGTAAAGGATTCCTAAAGCAATGTTAATCAATGAGAATCCAGATTTGTTGTGCACATGATGCGGAGAATTCCGTCGTGATTCGCAGTGTTTATTTTCCGCAGCGTGTCAATTCTTTTTGCGGATCTGCAGCGTTTTTCACCCATTGACTTCCATTGAGTCAGTCAAATCTGCAGCAAAAACGCAGGTGTTTGCGGATTTGCTGTGGATTTAATGCGGATTCGATGCGGATTTGGCACAAAAAATACTGCGAATTTGAAAAAGAAAATTATGTCAGTATGAGGAAGAGTGTATGGGCAGAGATTCAAGATTTGAGCCTATCTTGGTAGAAGCACATCAACAATGGAGGTTGGATTCGAAAATTAAATTTTTTTTTTACAGTCATATATCTTTAATGAGAAAACACATCCACGTACAAATCCACATAAAAAACACATGAAATCCGCACAAATATGCGCGGAATTTACACTGCGTTTTCTGCCAAGAGATGCAGAATCCACGCAGAAATATCTGCAAGCAAATCCGCAACGTGCGCACATAGCCTTATAGAGGTTGTGTCTTCACATAACGATGTAGGTTTTACCCTATTATGCACTTCTCTCTTCACAGTCACTGTTTCCTCTATTTTTTTTTTTACTTTAAAAAAATACCAAAAAGCAAATTACTCCAAACAAATAGGGACGATTCATCATTTGCAGTTTTTTTAAGTCACTTTACTTGTGGTGTATGTTGAAATTTTTTACAAAAAAATCTTCAGAGTGTTTGCTACATATGTTTTATGAATTTTGTGCAAAATAAAAATTGCTCTTTATTTTTGCCTTTACCACTTTTACAATATTTTACTACAAAAGTGCCTGATGTTAAATGTTTATGCAAAAATTCCAGATGTACATATAATCACTCCAGGGGAGGCTGGTGTAAATTTGCGCACATTTTTTTTTTACTTTTTAAAAAGTCACAATTAATAAATCTGAAAACATCTAAAACCTCCTAACTACACCAACAATGAACAATAAACAGGCAAAAATAGGTTTTTAAAAATGATTAAGTTAAAAGAAGAATAACGAGAAAATAAAAAAGACAAGAACACAAAAAACTAAGGTTCTAATTCATGAAGGTTTTTCCACCGGTTTTCTGGTGTAAAACCTTTATATGTCTCAATTTTTTGTGCAACTTGAAGTTCTGCAAAATTTCTACAAATTTATTTTGTTTTACATCTGTCTGGAAAAACCATGACAAACTTACACTTTAATTTGCATATTAAATTTCCCAGAGGAGCATTGCACGGCGAATAAGCCTCCTTACCTTGACACGCCAGAGCTGGTTTGTCACTCTCAACAAGGAGAAACCTTACCCCTTAGACCCTAGTCCAGAGCCTCTCACCTAGCCAAATCAGATCTCATACTTTGCACAGACAAGGGCCAATAGCCCGAAACACTGTCTGCAAATTGAGATGCTGATTTGGCTTTTATCCTAAGTCATATTACAAGACTCGTTAAAGGGTTGATTGTGACTTGTAGGATCGCTACTTCGAACAGGTGGCGTTATAGAGCTCAAGTCCTCTTTTTCTCTGAAGAGGCAATTTGCATACTCTAATTCATGAAAATTTGATGCCACTTTATGGCAGATGTACTCCAGTCCCTGGAGCAACATTTCTGGCAGCGGCTTCCGGAAGAAGGCACTGCGCCGAAACGCGCGTTGGGGTGGCAGGGACGCGGTCTCATTCAGGTATATTTAGTTGGGCCATTTACTTATGTTCTAATTGATTTTTTGGACTTCATTGTGGCATTTATATACTCTAGCCCTGACTTGGATGTGTATTTATCACTCTCTTTATATGGTCATGCTTTGAGGCTAGTTACTATATGCTATTTTGCACTGGGTCCTTTTATCTTCTCTTTAATATATGGTATCCTTACTATTGCTGTATCTGTTTGTTACCGGCCCCCCTGCTTGTCGGTTTATCACTGCCATCCTTGGTACATTTTTAATATTTGTTCATTCAATAAAATTAGTATTTTTCTATTTATGAGTAGTGCATTTCCTTTTTTTGATTTTCATATTCTGCATGGTATACTCTGTTTATATCCTAAATTCACTTTTTCTTGGTGATATTTTGGTCTGGTTTATAAGATTTAATAGTGTCTTCAATACATTAGCCTAGGGGCTGTATCTTGGTTGATGCAGGAAGGAGGCCTCAAGAGCCAGACAATTATGAAGTTAGACTACTATCACGGCAGTTCCAGTGCCCAATGTACAGGCATAGACATAGTGTCTTGAAAACATTAGCCCTAGGGGCTGTATCATGGTTGACGCATGAAGGAGGCCTCAAGAGCCAGATAATTATGAAATTAGACTACTGGCATGGTATTTCCAGTGCCCAATATGCAGGCATAGACATAGTGTCTTCAAAACATTAGACCTAGTGGCTGTATCATGGTTGACGCAGGAAGGAGGCCTCAAGAGCCAGACAACTATGAAATAGACTACTAGCATGGTAGTTCCAGTGCCCAATGTGCAGGCACAGACATAGTGTTTCCAAAAATTATCCCAAGGGGCATGATACCATGGTTTATGCAGGAAGGAGGTCTCATCACAATTGCCTCTGATGGGAAATATTAAAGAATGGAACATTGTTTCTAGCTTGTTGACCATAAGGTACATATGGCTGAAGCAGGAGTAGGATACACATGTAAGAAGGAGGAAAGAGGGTTTCTATGGAAAGGGATTTATGTGATCACCAGTAGCATAAAATAACGTTTTGGGTGACTTTAGGGTGGGATGATGTCATCTGGAGGGCTTACTTTTCCCGCTTGCCCTGGTGCATTGTCCCTTATAAATTATTTCGTTTGGGGGCAAACATGGGGCTCTTTATACAGTATAGGAGCTAAAATGGGGCCTTTTATACACTTTGGGGCTTATATTAGGCTCTTTATACAGTATACAAGCTAATGTAAAGCCATTATACAGCGTGGAAGCCAAAATGGGACCATTTTACAGTTTGGGGGTTAAAAAGAACGTCATATGAGTTATACATATTAAACCGTAATGCTGATGGTATACTGATTTAATACATAGTTTCAACAAAGAAATCTGTAGCCTGATTTTCATAAAATCATTAGAAGTTTTGGGCTTCATGCATCGGGGCGGTCTGTGGGGTGGGACTGTGGGTAGGGTCTTCAGCTCTGCCACGGCCCCTCCACTGTCTGTCTTCTTTCTTATTTAAATTCCATGCCAGCGCATGCTCAGATTGATCTTCTGACAGTCTTTGGGAAAACGGCGCTGGTGGCGGCGCACGTGCAGATTGAGATCTCAGCTTGTCATTGATCCGAAGAATCAATCTGGGCATGCTCTGCCACCATTGCTATTTTCCCAAAGACTGCAGTATGTGCATGCATCATTACGGCAGCATTTTATTGAAGCCCATTGCAAGATCAATTTGCGTATGCTCTGCCCTTGGTCAGGAACGTGCAGAAGTTACATAAGGAAGAAGATAGACAGCGGAGGGGCCATGGCAGAGCCGAAGAACCTACCCACAGCCCCACCCCACAAGCCCGCCTCTTGCACAGAGACCAAAACTTCTAATGATGATTTTATGAAAACTAGGCTATGCATTTCTTCACTGAAAGTAAGTATTAAATCAGTATACTGGTGCCATTATGGCAATGCCTTTAGTTTAATATGTATAATCCTAATGACAAGTTCTCTTCAATGCAGTGGCCATTATACAGTTTCAGGGCTAATGCAGAAGCAATTACACAGTTTGGGGATCATAGAAGGGCCGTTATACAGTTTGGATGCTAATGCGGGAGCTAATGATGGGCAAATCCGAACCCGAACAGTAAAAGTAGGTGTTCGGTATGGACCGCAAACTTTACTGTTCGGGTTCGGAATCACGAACATTGGGTGTTGTATAATGGCATGACAGCACGAGAAACAACGTGCTATAAATAAATAATAAAAAACATTACATGGGGTCTGTTCTATTTTGATAACAAGCATGATAAAACTGACAGCTGCAGGCTGCAACAATCAGCTGTCAGGTTTATTATGGCTGTTTATCAATAATAAAGGGATCCTCATGCTGTTTTATTAATTATTTGAATAAATAATTTAAAAAAATGGCTTGGGGTCCCCCCCATTTTTGACAACTGGTAAAGCTAAAGCAGACAGTTGGGGGCTGGTATTCTCAGGCTGGTAAGTGGCCATGGACATTGGCCACCCAGCTTAGAAATAGCAGCCTGCACCTGCCCCAGAAAAGGCGCATCTATTAGATGCGCCAATTCTGGCGCTTTGCCCAGCTCTTCCCGCTTGCACTGTGGCAGTGGCAAGTGGAGTTAATATTTGTGGGGTTGATGTCACCTTTGTATTGTCAGGTGACATCAAGTCCACAAGTTAGTAATGGAGAAGCGTCTATAAGATGCCTATCCATTACTAACCCAATTGTCATATTGTAAATAAAAAACACCCAGAATAAAGACCTTTATTTGACATTAAAATCCAAACTATTTTACAAATTTATTTAAAAATAACAAACCCAGTTATACTCACCTTACACCCATTCCATTGAAGCCCACTTCAACTGTAAAAAAACAGAAAATAATAAAAACAAAAATACTCATCTTACGCCTAATCCACTGATGCCCATGTCACCTGTAAAAAAAAGAAAAATAATAAACAACCATATTCCTCATCTGTACAAAGAGCAGCTAATCCATACTGTCTCACGATGATTTGAATGATTTGGAGAGTGGTCACATCAGTTACCGCTTTCCCCGCCAGTCGACACTCACTGATAGGAGTATACTTGCTCCTGCCAGTATCTAGTGCTGAACTTCTGCAGTGATAAAGTTCACAGGAGTTCATAGGTGAACTCTGGTGAACTCACAGCACCACTGCATGAGAACTGCATCTTATAGACTTCTGTCAGAAGAACCGCAGCTCTCTGATCAGCGGTAATAATCATACTGCCTATCAAATGCAATGTTTGCTGTGCTGTCATGACAGCTTGGTAAACAAAGGATTTTATGAATGGGATCCAGATTCGGGTTCTGTTTTGGTACCTGAACTGAATTTTTAAAAAAATGTTCAGCCGATCCCACTGGACCCGAACATCAAGGGGTTTACCCGTCACTAGCTGGGGTCATTATACATCCTGGAAGTCAATGTAGGGACCATTATACAGTTTGGAGGCTAATGTAGTTGCCATGATGCAAAGTTGAAGCTAATGTAGAGCTTTTATACAGTTTGGTAGCTAATGCGGAGGCAATTTTACAGTTTGGGGGCTAATGTGAGGGCCTTTATACAATTTGGGGCTTACTGTAGGGGTCATTATACAGTGTGGGAGCTAATGTGGGGGGCCATTATATAGTTTGAGAGTTAGTGTGGGGACCATTATACAATGTAGGGTCATTATACAGTTTGGGTTCTGCTATGGGGGCCATTATGCAGTGTCAGGGCATCTGTGTTGGTCATTATATTGTGTTTTGTGGGTACATATACAGAGGATTTGTGGGGGTATCTTACTGTGTATAGCAGAGCTGTGGGACCATCATACTGTATATAGTATATACTGTGTATAGGGGTGCAGTGGGGACAACATACTTTGTATAAAGGAGCTGTGGGCTCGCCATACTGTTGTGTATAGAGGAGCTGTACATTGGTGGATTCAGTGTACATTATTAAATATTAAGTGGGCACTTAGGAAGCATTATTGCTATTGTTGAACTCGGAGTATTTTGGCCATCAAATGAGCAAAATCTGGTCTGGGCCAAAAGTAAAAAATAGAAAAAAGCTCCTGCATCTGCAGAAATGTCTTGCTGCAGCTCCTCTCAGCATACCTTGTGGTTCCGCTCTGCTTCGCTCCTACTGCTGCAGAACCTCTTGCTGCAGCTCCTCTAAGCATAACTTGCGTTTCCGCTTTGATTTGCTCCTGCTTCTGCAGAACCTCTTGCTGCTCTACAGCCCTTCTCCGCAGCTTGCGGTTCTCCTTCTGTGAGAACAGGTCCCAACCTGTTCCTTCATACTTCATTTGTTTCTGCCACTACTAGTACCTGCACTTGCTGTGTGTTATGTTTCGGTAGCTGAGGAGAAATTGCAAAAAATAGCCAAAGTAGTAATACACCAGAGAGGCTGGAAACTATTGGATTGCAGTACACTAACCTAACCGCCACACTAGAAGTAGCCGTGGAGCGTACCTACGGTGATCCTAGACGCCTCGTCACAGCCGGAGAGATAACTACACCTAAAGGCAGAGAGATGAAAGCTATCTGCCCCGGAGCAGAATCCCCAAAGAAATAGGAAGCCCCCAAACATGTAATGGCGGTTAGACAAGAAGAAAACACGGACACAGACAGAAAATAGAATGAGCAAACGCTGGGGCCCAGTCTGTCTAGATAGAAAAGTATAGGAAAGAATTCTGACTGCAACCCAAAAAAACCCTGACAAAAATACCAACACTTCTGATTAACAAAAAACCTGAGATCACACGATCTCTACCACCTAAATCAGATCTCTGGTGTAACTCACAGCAACTCAGCAAATAAAAAGTGACAAAGGAACAAAGCAAAAGTGCAAACACAAAATGAGCACAATTGCAGTGCCAGACCCCAAAAGGGGACCAGGCTGTAGTCCACTGCAAGCAGCAAACCAGCAGTGAAAATCCAACAGAAGAAAAAAAACAACAAAACACTTATCTGAATGAGAGCAGGAAAGAAAGCTGTGCTCCAAGCAAGACCAGGAGGAACATTTGATTACCGGCAAGGCTGATGGGAACTCAGGTCACTTATATCATACCATTCAGAGCCAGCTGAAGGCCATTCAGTAATTAGTTCATTACCCTCAACAACCACCGGAGGGAGCCCCAGCTCAGAAGTCGCCTCCAAAGTATTCACAACACTGTGTGAACAGGTCTCAACCTGTTCATTCATACTTCATTTCTTTCTGCCAGTACCAGTGCCCGCACCTGCTGTGTGAACAGGATCCTACCTATTCCATACACCACTCCTTCCTGCCCGTGTCCCTGAGACTTCCCAGTTGGTCTCTGTCTCTAAGCCTTATCCGTGCCTGCCTGCCAGTGTCTCAGCCGTGCCCGCCTGCCAGTGTCTCAGCCATGCTTGCCTGTCAGTGTCTCAGCCGTGCCCGTCTGCCAGTGTCTCAGCCGTGCCCGCCTGCCAGTGTCTCAGCCAAGCCCGCCTGCCAGTGTCTCAGCCGTGCCTGCCTGCCTATGTCTCAGCTGTGCCCGCCTGCCTGTATCTCAGCCGTGCCCGCTTGCCAGTGTCTCACCCGTGCCCACCTGCCTGTGTCTCAGCCGTGCTTGCCATGATCACCTGCCTGTCTGTTACTCGTACCTGTTGCCCATACCATCTCTCCAAGTGGGATCAGCAGCCACAGCCAGACACCACCCTGGAGTGGCACCTGGCAGCTGCCTGCTGCACAAGCCTGACCTCACTATCAGAGGCTCCAGTGAAAACCAAGACAGCTGTCTTAGTCATATCCCTTCTAGGGTAGTCTGGTTTGTGGCACAGTGGGGCCACAACCCTCGCCCATCAGTCAGGGCGGGAGCGTGACAGTTACTATATATAACTGTACTGTAATCACTTGTATGTTCTTGTAGGACTGGTTTCTACCACTATACAGTCATAGACAAAAGAGTTGACACCATTAAAATAGTTCCAGAAAATGAAGTATTTCTCCCAGAAAATTATTTCATGTTTGTTTTACACGTGTTTATGTCCTTTGTGTGTATTGGAACAACACAAAAAAACACAGAAAAAAGACAAATTGGACATGATTTCACACAAGCCCCCAAAAATGGGCAGGACAAAATTGTTGAAACCATATGGCAGTAATATCAGTGTGCCACCATAGTTGTAATCATGATCATCGGTTAGGGGCCCACTCAGATGTTTCGCCCCCCTGAGCTGATACAAATTTATGGGTGCATGTGAAACATTGGACTACACATGGATGACATCTGAAAAATTAAGTTCTCTGTCTTCTCCGCACCTCTGCTGCAATTCTCTCATGCAAGAGAATCAGAGCTCAGTAAGATGACACTTGGACCAAACCCTTCTGACCAACAATCAACCCAATTTTCTCGCTACAGAGAATCGATGCAAGTGTGAGCATATCCTCACACTGTATGTTTTAAACCAGATTGTGGACCACAGGAAAGGCCAGGGGCCCGCATCCTTTTCATGGTGACTGCTGTAAAGTGCAAACAAAGATGTACTCTTTAAACACAACTGAGCAAGGACAATATGGTTGACTAAAACCCATCAAAAAGGTCACTCCTCACTTTTGTAGCTTTATCTATTTTCTTTTATGGGCTAAATACTGTAGTTGTTGTTTGGTAAATGGAGAAGCTTTAGCTTTTAACAAACCTTCCAAGTTGTTATCCCTATTTTGGGATCAGTAACAGGTTAAAAAACAAGAAACAATGACTTATCAACAAGCCACAGTGACACTGATGATGCTACTGTTATCCCTAAGGACAAATTTAGTATCCACCAATAGGCAACATGTATCCCTAATTAGGTATCAATTGTGGATTTAAAAATAACTCACAATGAAGTTTAATAAATGCCACCAAAAAATGAAGTTTGCCCACTGCATAGAAACAGTCACAGCTTTATGCTGCTTGTACAGATGATCGAACATAAATAGTATCGAATTCCAGCAGCAAATCAGGCGGTGCTCAAACAGTCAATTCTGTTTTTGCAAAGCCTAGATGGCATATTTCAACTCAAGAATGGTTGAAATGCCCATACACTTTCCAGATCTAGGCCACCACCCTCGTATAGTGGGTTATTTCTTTAAGAAATGATTAAGATAAATTCAGGATCTGTTCAATGCAGAAATCATGACTTACTTTGTCCAAGCATTGCTGTTCATGACAATTCCCAGTTGCAGTTGACGGGGAGTCATACAATGTGAGATTTGCTGTTTATGTATAACAGCAACTCTATGTATGGCTTTGGTCGCACATGCTTACAAGCTGTAAAACTTCTCGGTAGCATTTTACCTTAAATGAACAAATAGACTTAGGGCAGGCTAGGATGAAATGTAGTATCCTGCTTCTATTGGAGATGGGGTTATGTCTACGGAAGTTGCGGAGTAGGTGTAAGAGGATACAGATAACCACTGTCATGTGGTGGAAACAGATATAGCCCCCACAGGCTACTGGCCTGCCTACTGTTCTCAAAGAAGCAGGTGATGTCTATTTACGTACTTGTAGAAAGTTATCCCGCTGTGACTGAGATGAGTCATGTGACATAAATTCTATTATGCCCTTGACTTCTTCCCTAGTAGTCAAAATAAAAGAAGACTGGAAAGACACAAAGCGCAAATAGGGTCTTATTTGGGTACAATGCCAAAAAGAATTTGCTAATGGTGCTCACCTGGTAGGGTTGTGTGCACACAACCACTGATAACACTTAGGCTGCTGCAGACCCATGAAAGGATCGCAGCGCAGGTAATAGAGAAGCGAATGCGAATGGGTTAAATCTGCGCTGCCATGTGGAAAAGATGAAGGATGCCAATCCGAGTATAAGTGGTTTATTTGTCAACATGTTTCGAAGTATAAATACAAACCAGTACAAAAAGAGAGATACTAATATCATGGACATGCAAGGGCATATATCCACGATGTAAAACTCTAAGTAAGGACTATATATGAAAGAGTGCACTCCAACTATCAAATCATAAATAAAAGGAGAAAAAACACTTGATTTATTACAAAAAAGTCAATTTATTTAGAAAAACGTACATATGTACATAAAACGTCACACAATGGTGAAATGACCCTAACATAAAACATTATAATGAACACATGGGGCCAGAGTTTTAATTGTATAGCGGCAAAAAAACTTGAATTATAACAAGAATATACCCAAATGTATGGGAATATTTAGGCAGCTAAAAGAACACATGTGCTACAATGGTACACATTAAATATATATCGCTTGCAGCGTGCAAACATCTATAATGATAGCATGAATATAAGCTGCCACAAGAAGATTGCTTACCCTTAAAGTGTTAACAAGCCGCAGACTCTGGACCCACGTGTGACCCTTATGAGGGTGTCCTGAAGAACAAGTATGTTTACTTCAAAACGCGTTGACAAATAAACCACCTGCATTCGGATTGGCACTAGTATGCTATTTAGAGGCAAAGAAGGCCAATTGTAATCTGTATTTGGTAATATCACTGCCCAGATGGCCGTAATAGTTGTGGTTCCCACATTCTTTGCCATGGTATGATTTTTATTTTCCTTCCCACTACCCTGTCCTTTGTCGTTGCCACTTTTTCTTTTACCATAAATTTTGTACACAACTATAATTAACATTTCCAAAATATTTTGATCAGTTATTCAACCCTTGACAAAAAGAATTGAACAAGAAATACTACGTTCTCATCCTTTCTTTTAAGTTTTATTTTTATCAATGGTGATCTGAAAGCCCAAAAAGCCCAATGCAACAACAGCAAGTAATATTTTAGTTGTGTTCAAAAAGAGACATGCAAAATGAAATGTGTAGATTTTTGTAATTTTTTTCCTATTTTGCTAACAAAATAATTCCCCTTCCCAAAAATGATGTAAAAATATATGCCATGTAAAAACAATCCCTGAAAGCAAAATTTGGCAAAAGACTGCAGTACTGTTGTAGTGTGTATGGTTGTGAAAGTGTACTACTAAATAAAGGTATGCAAAAAGTTTACCATGTATCTTTTTCTGCTTTTTTAACAGTATTCTCACAGCCAAATTAGCTGTAACAAAAAATGCTACTATGATAGGTACGTGCCTAAAAAGCAAACTGCAGTGATAGCCCACAGTATTGTTGTGACATGTAATAGTGGTAAATTGACCTAATAAAACAGGTATGCAAAAAGCTAAATACATATATTATTGAAAAGCAAAACGTATTTATTTTTATAACAAAATTCAACACCCTTTCCAAAAAAAGGACATAACAAAAAATATTAAATAGTTACACGTCCCAAATGCCAGTGCCTGCCAATGGCATTGTAGTAGTGGTACTGGTCAAATTTGACTAGTGAAAAAGAAGTATTCAAAAATAAAAACAAGTTTTGCAATATGTACATTTTGTGCGATAGACAGTCACTTTTAACCCCTTATTGATGGAGCTAATTTTGACCTTAATGACCAGGCCAAGGTTTTATAAATCTGACCAGTGTCACTTTATGTAGTAATAACTCTGGAACGCTCGAACAGATCCGACTGATTTTGAGATTGTTTTTTTCATGACATACTTTACTTCTTGTTAGTGGTATGATATGATTTGCGTATTATAACTATGAAAATACTGAAAAATATTGAAAATTTGACAAAAAAAATCACTTTAAATTTGTGTGCCCTTAAATCAGATAGTTCTACCACACAAAATAATTAATAATTGCAATTTCCCTTATGTCTATTTTACATCTGCATCATTTTTTAAATATCATTTTTTTGTTAGAAGGCTTCAAAGTTGATCAGTAATTTCTCATTTTTCCAACAAAATGTATAAAACCCTTTCTTAGGGATCAAATCACAAATCACAAGTGACTTTTGGGGGCCTATATGACAGATAATACCCCAAAGTGACACCATTCTAAAAACTGCACCCCTCAAAGTCCTCAAAACCACATTCAAGAACTTTATTAACCCTTCAAGTGCTTCACAAGAATTAATGGAATGTGGAAGGAGAAAACGAACATTTTACTTTTTTTCACAAAGATTTTACTTTAGCCCAAATTTTTTTACTTTGACAAGGGTAAGAGGAGAAAAATGAATGCCAAAATTTGTTGTGCTATTTTTCCTGAGTACGCTGATACCCCTATATATGGGGAAAACTACTATTTGGGTGCACGGCAGGTCTCAGAATGGAAGCAGCACCATTTGACTTATTGAATGCAAAAATAGCTAGAATCAAGCGCGGACGCCATGTTGGGTTTGAAGAGCCCCTGATGTGCCTAAACAGTGGAAATCCCCACAAGTGACCCCATTTTGGAAACTACACCCCTGAAGGATTTTAAGGTATAGTGAGGATTTCATATTGATTATGTCATCATTAGTGTTGAGCACATTTACTCGAAACTCAAGTTTGCATTGGGTGCTCGGGTATTCACCGAGTATCGCAAGTGCTCGAGCGACATGCTTGAGTCCCCGCTCCGCATGTTTTGTGGCTGTTAGATACCCAAAAAACAATGCCTGGATTTCCTGTGTATTTTAGGCAACCTCCGCATGTTCTTTGGCTATCTAACAGCAGTGAAACATGCGGGGCAGAGACTCGAGCACATGCGATACTTAGTGCATACCTGAGCACCCCAATGCAAACTCGAGTAGCGAACACTTTCATTCAACACTAGTCGTCATATCGTCATCATTTTTTTAACTTTTGAAAAAAACTTTACCCCAACATCAACTTTAAATACAAGCCTAACCCTCAACCCTAACACACAACCCTAACCCTCAAGTGAAACCCTAATAATAAACCCAACTCTAACAATAAGCCCAACCCTATAGCTAACGCTAAGCCCTAAACCTAACCCTTAACACTAACCCTCAAGTCCAAGACTAACAATAAGCTCAACTCTAACAATAAGCCCAACCTTAACGCTAAGCCCAACCCTAACCCTATAAGTGCAACCCTAACCCTAAGCCAATCCCTAACCCTAAATCTAATAGCAAAAAATGAAATAAAAACTGTAAAATAAAAAAAAAATTAAACTAAGGGGATGACACAGAGGAGGATTACATATTAATTATTGGCTTTTGATCACTTTGATAGGGTCTATCACAATGATTAAAAGGAACCAATAGGAAAAATCCCTGCTGTTGGTGGGTGCCAGCTAGCAGATATAAATATTTTTTTCAGGAAGAGGAGGCAGAGGCCCAGGGATGAAGCAGGAGGAATAGGGATATGCCGGAGGTCACAGGAGGGGGGCAGTTGGGGACATCATCTCTCTCTCCTGTAACATGTTTCTTCATGTCAGAAGGAAGAGAAATTATTTTAATGTTGGGCACACATTTTTTTTTGTGGTCTCCGTTATTCACTGATACGGGACCCAAAAATCTGACTCTGATCATGTTCTCCAGGGTCTCAACTGCCCTCAATCATATTGAACCCCTTTGGGAAAAAAACTAGAAAGCAGATTGAACACAGATTGAAAGGCATGCCCTTTTGTACAACGTCAGTTTTTGATCTCATAAATTATATCCTGAGCGACTAGGTAAAATTGACAAAAATTCCCAGAAAAACTCTTTAAAATCCTGTAGAAACCAGAGTAGAAACTGCTATAGCTGCAAAGGGGGACCAATTAATACTCTTGTCAATATAGTGTAACTTTACTGGTTGATATGAGCCACCCGCCAGGGCCGTGGGGTACTCGACACCGAGCCCGTCGACTTCTTTGGGGGATGTCACGGCAACACAGCTCGGTCCGTGGCTCTGGGCGCTCACCAAAAAGGGGAATATTTACAGGGGATTAGTGTTCGTATGATGATTCGTGACGCCACCTGTAGTACATGGTCAGGGTGACCAGCGCTGCTGTGCAGGTCCTCTGAGAGGGATGGTGTTGTGCAGCTTGATGTAAAGTCTCCTACAGGTGAGACTGTGTCCTCCCAGGGCAGGTTATGGTAAAGTAAAGCAATGGTGCAGGAGGATGTAGCAGAGGAGAGTGTGCGTCGCTGGAATAATCAGGAAACAGTTCTGTTGCAGTTTCAGGGTTTTTACTCATAGTCTGTTTGTTCCTTACAGATGCCAGCCGGGCGCTGTGTCCTCCAAGTGAGTGGTCCAGCAACCCTCAGGTAAGTTAGTCGCACTTCCAAAGACTCCCTTTTAGTATGTTCCTTTCCGGCTTCTTCTCTAGGTGCTACACTCCTAACTTCCATGCTCCCGCCACCACAGAGCCCTCGGACAAGGGAGTATTGGGTCCTTTCAGTTACCAGAACAGTCCAGGGCGAATGTTCTGGACGTACTTGACCCCTAAGCTTCCTCCCGGTGAGATTATGGTGGCTAGTGGCCCCTTGAAGAGACCCACTGTTCTCGGTGTTACTAGTGGAGCTGAACTTTCCCACTAGTCTAGGGACCATTCCCCGATGTTCGCCTGGTCCTCCTTTCTTCAGGATGGGGCACAGCCTCAGTTGCTGTCTCGCCCTGGACCCTTTCTCTCAGTAAGGCTCCCTGAGGTGGACTCAGAGGAGCAGCAGGACAGTCCAGTACCCACACACTGACTGCCTGTCTCAAACTGGATTCTCTAATCTCACACGCAGCCTAATGCTGCCTAAGCCCCTCCCACCCAACTAGCTACACCCTGTTCTAACCAGCCTGAGTCAGACCATCCTCCCGAAGGGTCCGTCTGAGCTCAGCCAGCATAGTGTATGTTGGATGCAGTGGTTGGAGTCAATGGGGTGCTTCCTCCTTACCTGAGAGTCAGGTGTCATACCGCTGGGTGCGATGCAGCATCTCTGTGGCAACTGGACCCTCAGGGCGCCACAGATATAGTGCATAAAAATATATGGAGGGATTTGACTTCTAGAGTATGTAGATTTTCTATAATTGTATAATTATTTGATTTCCACCTGATTTGCTCATCTCTAGTTATATATACGTACGTATACACACACACACACTCCCACGTGCCTGTGCAGGACCATTTCCATTGCCATGACACATGGAAGTCCAGCATAGTTCAAGAGGCCATAAGATTCCATAGTGATAGAGAAGAGGGATTTTTCCCTTTTAGTCCAACCTCAGGCATTGCATTTAGACAGGCACCTATCTATGGGAGAAATAAAAAGACACACACACACAGTTCGTGTCAAGTAGATCTCCTCCTATTTTAATGGTTTGAAGGGGACCTTTTATAGCCCAAAACCACAAGATTACATAATCATTGGCACAAATATGAAGAGTTACACAATAGGTTGTCATGTGCTTATTCGGATATAAGATTGATTTCTTGACCAAATTGGGGAAACTTCCTCTTCTGGGATAGAAAAATATTTAGACTTGAGAGTCCTCAGTGGTTGATACCTTTTAATGGCTAACTGAAAAGATGGTAACAAATTGCAAGCTTTCGAGACTACTCCGGTCTCTTCATCAGGCAAAGACTAAAACAAAAACTGAAGAATCATGTGATTCTTCAGTTTTTGTTTTAGTCTTTGCCTGATGAAGAGACCGGAGTAGTCTCGAAAGCTTGCAATTTGTTACCATCTTTTCAGTTAGCCATTAAAAGGTATCAACCACTGAGGACTCTCAAGTCTAAATATTTTTCTATCTACTGGCTAACACGGTACGAAGATACACATCTTTCCTATATCTTCTGGGATATTCAAGAATATTCTTCAGTGTTGAAAGTTCATGTTCTCATCATTTGTCCTTGTACTGGCGTCGTGTCTATGGGTGGTTATGACTTATTACACAATTTTGGACCCAAAAACATATTTTTATTGTTTTTCTGAGAATTTGTCCTTCACATTCTGGGAAAACAGGAACTTGACCACAATAAGAGCTGTAGACAGATGATAACCATACTTCATGATAGAACTATTTACTGGTATTATTTTATTTTAGAGAATAGAAATTAACAATTTCTTTAACAATAGCAAGCCGCAATGGATCAGAAGATGCAGCAAGGACTGGAGAGGTGGCAGTGAGTAGTGGAGGTGAGGTGAGTATAATGTTTTTTTGATGTTTTTTCACCTTTTCATAACCCATTATATTATAGAAAAATAGCAGCCAGTGACAGCAATTTCGCTGAATCTGTGTGGAAGCGAATTACAAAAACATAAGCATTTTGGAAATTGAAGTTTTTGTAAAATTCAAGTCGAACTTGATTCCACTCTAATTTATTCACTCATTCCTACATATACCTTATAACTATTTAGAGCAAAGAAAGTGCATGCCCTTTGGTGCGTTTTCAGACTAAGGATCAAATTACATGTTCAAAATCTCTTTGAATATTACCTATTTAAGTAGACAAAGTGTAGTGCAGCGGTGTCCACACTGAGCAGTGATGAGGCAGTGACCCAGGAAAACGTTCAAAACAAAGTCTCTTTTAATTATCAGCATACTCACAAACAGAAAGTTAATAAGATCTGACCGAGACCAGTTGCAGTGGAAGACTGCACAGCCGTGTATGCTGAGGGGTGCAAGGCCTTTTGGCTCCACTTGGCTCTGTGTTGCCTCACACAGGTTGGAGCTATAGCATAGTGAGCCGCCCGCCAGGGCCGTGGGGTACTCGGCACCGAGCCCGTCGACTTCTATGGGGGACGTCACGAGCAGCACACGGCTCGGTCCATTGCCCTTAGCGCTCACTATAAATGGGGAAGTATTTACAGGGGATTAGTGTTTGTGTAGTTTGTCGTGACGCCACCTGTAGTACCTGGTCAGGGTGACCAGCGCTGCTGTGCAGGTACTCTGGAAGGGATGGTGTTGTGCAGCTGGTTGTTAAGTCTCCCACAGGTGAGACGGAGTCCTTCCAGGGCAGGTAGATGAAAGATGTAGTAATGGTGCAGGAGGGATATAGCAGAGGCGAGTGTGCGTCGCTGGAATGATCAGGAAACAGTTCTGTTGCAGTTTCAGGGTTTTTACTCACAGTCTGTTTTGCACACAGATTCCAGCCGGGCACTGTGTCCTTTAAGAGAGTGGTCCAGCAACCCTCAGGTAAGTTGGTCACACTTTCAAAGACTCCCTTTTGTATGTTCCTTTCTGGCTTCTTCTCTTGGTGCTACACTCCTCACTTCCATGCACCCCGCCACCACAGAGCCCTCTGACGAGGGAGTATTGGGCCCTTTCAGTTACCAGTCTGGACTGGTGGTTGCCTAGGGCACTCAGTACGGAAGTCCTGGATGTACTTGACCCCTAAGCTTCCTCCCGGTGAGATTATGGTGGCTAGTGGTCCCTTGGAGAGACCCACTGTTCTCGTTGTTACTAGTGGAGCTGAACTCTCCCACTAGTCTAATGACCGTTCCCCGATGTTCGCCTGGTCCTCCTGCTTCAGGATGGGGCACAGCCTCAATTGCTGTCTCGCCCTGGACCCTTTCGCTCTCCTCAGCAAGGCTCCCTGAGGTGGACTCAGAGGAGCAGCAGGACAGTCCAGTACCCACACACTGACTGCCTGGCTCAAACTGGATTCTCTAATCTCACACGCAGCCTAAAGCTGCCTAAGCTCCACCCACCAAGTAACTACACCGTTTCCTAACCAGCCTGAGCCAGACCATCCTCCCAAAGGGTCCGCCTGCACTCAGCTAGCATGATGTGTGATGGATGCAGTGGTTGGAGTCAATGGGGTGCTTCCTCCTTACCTGAGAGTCAGGTGCCACACCGCTGGGTGCGATGCAACATCTCTGTGGCGACTGGACCCTCAGGGCGCCACAATAGCCTTCTGCTCTGCGCACTTGCAAAACCAAACTGACACCCCCAAACCTCTGCTTCAGGGTTTTTTTTTACAAGCAACCTGTGACCGTAGGCCACATGGAAAACACATCCGGGAAGGAAAAGGACCGCCCCACTACCATCCTGTAGTCCGTTTCAAAAATAAAAGCCCAGAGCAGGTTTTCTTAAATCTGCCTTGGACACATAGCTTGCCCCAGACCAACACTTAGTTTTATTTTGCATTGCAATCACAGCTGTGACTGTGACTGTAATGCACTCCCGCGGCCTCAATATGCTACTGTGCGCATCCTGGGGGACACATAGCGACCCTCACATACAGTACAGACCAAAAGTTTGGATACACCTTCTCATTTAAAGATTTTTCTGTCTTTTCATGACTATGAAAGTTGTAAATTCACACTGAAGGCATCAAAACTATGAATTAACACATGTGGAATTATATACTTAACAAAACAGTGTGTAACAACTGAAATTATGTATAATATTCTAGGTTCTTCAAAGTAGCCACCTTTTGCTTTGATGACTGCTTTGCACACTCTTGGCATTCTCTTGATGAGCTTCAAGAGGTAGTTACCGGAAAAGGTTTTCACTTCACAGGTGTGCCCTGTCAGGTTTAATAAGTGGGATTTCTGGCCTTATAAATGGGGTTGGGACCATCAGTTGTGTTGTGCAGAAGTCTGGTGGATACACAGCTGATAGTCCTACTGAATAGACTGTTAGAATTTGTATTATGGCAAGAAAAAAGCAGCTAAGTAAAGAAAAACGAGTGGCCATCATTACTTTAAGAAATGAAGGTCAGTCAGTCCAAAAAATTGGGAAAACTTTGAAAGTGTCCCCAAGTGCAGTTGCAAAAACCATCAAGCGCTACAAAGAAACTGGCTCACATGAAGATCGCCCCAGGAAAGGAAGACCAAGAATCACCTCTGCTTCTGAGGATAAGTTTATCCGAATCACCAGCCTCAGAAATCGCAGGTTTACAGCAGCTCAGATTAGAGACCAGGTCAATGCCACACAGAGTTTTAGCAGCAGACACATCTCTACAACAACTGTTAAGAGGAGACTTTGTGCAGCAGGCCTTCATGGTAAAATAGCTGCTAGGAAACCACTGCTATGGACAGGCAACAAGCAGAAGAGGCTTGTTTGGGCTAAAGAACACAAGGAATGGACATTAGACCAGTGGAAATCTGTGCTTTGGTCTGATGAGTCCAAATTTAAGATCTTTGGTTCCAACCACCGTGTGTTTGTGCGACGCAGAAAAGGTGAATGGATGGACTTTACATGCCTGGTTCCCACCGTGAAGCATGGAGGAGGAGGTGTGATGGTGTGGGGGTGCTTTGCTGGTGACACTGTTGGGGATTTATTCAAAATTGAAGGCATACTGAACCAGCATGGCTACCACAGCATCTTGCAGCGGCATGCTATTCCATCCGGTCTGCGTTTAGTTGGACCATCATTTATTTTTCAACAGGACATGACCTCAAACACATCTCCAGGCTGTGTAAGGGCTATTTGACCAAGAAGGAGAGTGATGAGGTGCTAAGCCAGATGACCTGGCCTCCACAGTCACCAGATCTGAACCCAATCGAGATGGTTTGAGGTGAGCTGGACCGCAGAGTGAAGGCAAAAGGGCCAACAAGTGCTAAGCATCTCTGGGAACTCCTTCAAGACTATTGGAAGACCATTTCTGGTGACTACCTCTTGAAGCTCATCAAGAGAATGCCAAGAGTGTGCAAAGCAGTTATCAAAGCAAAAGGTGGCTACTTTGATGAACCTAGAATATAAGACATATTTTCAGTTGTTTCACACTTTTTTGTTAAGTATATAATTCCACATGTGTTAATTCATAGTTTTGATGCCTTCAGTGTGATTCTACAACTTTCATAGTCATGAAAATACAGAAAAATCTTTAAATGAGAAGGTGTGTCCAAACTTTTGGTCTGTACTGTATGACACTGGTCGCTGCCTCACAAAAGCTATAAAAAGTGTCTAAACCCAAAATTATCTTGAAGCAGTCTTCTCTATAACATTCTGTATTCAGACTAAGGACATTCTCTGGTCTAAGAAACATCTAACATTCATAGTAAACACAGCTCATTATTAATAATTTTAATTTTTGTATAATTTTTTGTATTTAATTTTTGTATAAAGTTGTTTAATTAACAATCTTTGCACCTTTTTAGGTAATTTCTCCATGGATCTGAGATTCACATATGTATAAATAAATATAACAATATAATAAATGAAAACAGCCACTTTAATTGAGTTCCTAGTGAAACTAGAGAAGAACTGTACATCGTTGCCTTCACCATTGCGCGGACAAACACTGCTGGCGAGATCTCAATTTATTTTACGACTGACTAATTCCCTGTGCGAGTACCTGAGGGAACCTTCAGCACCATCAAGTGCTGAATACTGCCAAACATAAGAGGATAATTATGTAAAGTAAAGCGGAGGTATAAATCCTGCACTGATACCCTTAATTAATTATTTGATTTGGTTACAGCTTATTGTCAAGATTATTTTAAGCATAATTACATAAGCGCATGCTGATTTTATTATTGCCGTGATTAAATCTGTTCCTGGAATCACCGTCTTTCACCAATTCCAGGTTCTACAAGCTAAGAGCAGAAAAATAAGATTTAACAACTTGTAATTCTTATATTCGTACTATAGTTTGAAGGACATTCAATATACGACACTGGCCACGCACATAACACTGCATGTTTATTGGTAGTCAAAATAATGGCTATCAGTGGGAGATTTTTTAGATTTTTGACAATGTTAATTGTACTTTTTAGTATTGCGAACATACACAAATCTGGCATAACACAGAAACCACCTGCCTAATATGACTGGAGGAGGCATGGACTTCACAAGACCTCGAATGTGTCCGGTGAAATCTAGCACAGAGAAATTAGGAGTTTGGAGAACAAGTGAACATCTTAAATTCTTTCTCAAAACCACTCAAACCATTCCTGAACAATTTTCTGCTGTTTAGCAGTGGGCAAGGAAGGGCTGGCACTAAACTTCAGCTTTGGCATTTGAAAGCTCACAGGCCCATTCCAGCTTCGTCCCCTTCCCCAGATTGGAGTATTTAGTACTTAAAATACCCTGCCTGAAGGAAATCAAGATTTACCACTACCTGTATTTCCAATAACACCGCTATAAAACCACTGTATAAGATTTAATTATAATAATATTGCAATATAACAGACAATTAACACCAACATACAGTTGAAACCAGAAGATTACATGCACTATATAAAAAGACATACAGTGAATAAAAAAAGTATTTAGTCAGCCACCAATTGTGCAAGTTCTCCCACTTAAAAAGATGAGAGAGGCCTGTAATTGACATCATGGGTAGACCACAACTATGAGAGTCAAAATGAGAAAACAAATCCAGAAAATCACCTTGTCTGATTTGGCAAGATTTATTTTGCAAATTATGGTGGAAAATAAGTATTTGGTCATTAATAAAAGTTCATCTCAATATTTTGTTATATATCCTTTGTTGGCAATGACAGAGGTCAAACGTTTTCTGTAAGTCTTCACAAGGTGGGCACACACTGTTGGTGGTATGTTGGCCCATTCCTCCATGCAGATCTCCTCCAGAGCAGTGATGTTTTGGGCCTGTCGCTGGGCAACACGGACTGTCAAATCCTTCCAAAGGTTTTCCATGGGGTTGAGATCTGGAGACTGGCTAGGCCACTCCAAGACCTTCATATGCTTCTTATGAAGCCACTCCTTCGTTGCCCTGGTTGTGTGCTTGGGATCATTATGAAAATCGGGTTTAAATCATCATTACATCTGTGGATATATTCCTACAGGGGTGTAGTTTCCAAATTGGAGTCACATGAGGGGGGATTCTGCTCTTCTTAGAGCTCTATATATGGAGTCCACAAACTATTCTATGAAAATTTGTTCTCCAACAGTCAAATAGCGATACTTTCCACCCGAGTCTCGCCTTGTGGTTTAACAGTACTGTACATCCACATATGGGCTTCAGCAGAAAGTGTATGACAATTTTTGGTGCTATTTTTACCCATTTACCCTTGTGAAAATGTAAAACTTGGGGCTAAAACAATGTTTTTTATGGTAAAAATGTAATTATTTTTTCTTCACTGCCCAATGGCAGAAAAATATGTGACACGCTTGTGTTGTCAATATGATCACTGCAACCTTAGATGAATTAATTGAGAGGTGTCATTTGTAAAATGGGGTCAATTATGGGGGGCCTCTTCCAGTGAAATCTGCATTATAGTATGGGCTCCTTGCCTTCTGAGCTTTCCACTGTGCCTGAAAAGTATTTCCCGATTACATGAAGAGTATAGCCGCATTCAAGAGAAATTGCAGAAAAAACTATGAGGTCTATTTTTTCCAATTAGCCCTTATAAAAATTAAAAACTTGTAGCTGAAGCAAGCTATTATTGGTAAAAATATAATTATTCTTTCTGCACCTCCCAATGGTATAAAATTCTGTGACACACCAGTGTTGTCCACATGCTCACTGCACCCCTAGATGAATTCATTGAGAGATGTAGCTTGTAAAATGAAGTCACTTATGGGCATGTTCTGCTGTTCTAGTGACACAGGGGCTCTGCCAATGTGACATGGCCCCCTCAAACCATTACTGCACAAGCTAACTCTAATATGGCGCCTCTTCAAGTCTGAGCTTTGCAGTGTGCATAAAAAGTAGTTTTTGACCACATATGGAGTATTGGTATACTCAGAAGTTTTGTAACAACTTGTACCATTCATTTTCTCCTACTATCAATTTTGAAAATTGAAAGCAAAGTGCCAAAACAACATTTTAGTGGAAAAAAATGGTAATTTTCCATTTACTCATCGTAATGTTATACAATTCTGTGAATCTCCTGAAGGTTAACAATGCTCACTACGCCCCTAAGATTAATTCCTTGAGAGGTATAGTTTCCAAAATGAGGGTCACTTGTGGAGATTTCTGTTGTCGGCATGTCAGGGGCTCTTCAAATGTGACATGAGATTCGCAATCTATTCCTGCCAAAATTGAGCTTCAGAATTCAGTTGGAGCTCTTTCCCTTTTGAGCCTTGCCATGTCCCCAAACTGTAGTTTTTCACTACATATGGAGTATACAGAGTATCGATTTACTAAGGAGAAATTGCACAACAAATTGTATAGTCAATTTATTCCTGTTACCCTTTTGAAAAGGAAAAAATTGGGCCAAAACCACCATTTTTGTGGGCAAAATGTAGTTTTTAATTTTCACAGCTCAATGTTACAAAATTATATAAAGCACCTGAGGGTTCAAGGTGCTCACCACACCTCTAGATAAGTTCCTTGAGGGGTGTCATTTCCAAAATAGGGTCACTTGCGAGGGTATTCAACTGTTTAGACACATTAGAGGCTCTGCAAGCATAATATTGTGTCCGCTATCTACTCCAGCCAATTTTGCAATCCAAAAGTCAAATTGTGCTCCTTCCCTTACAAGCCGTGCCGAGTTCCAAATAGTAGTTTTCCATCAAATATGGGGAATCAGCGTACTCAGGAGAAATTATACAACAAATTGTATGGTACATTTTGTTCTGTTACCCTTGAGAAAATGAAAATGGGGCAAAATTAAAATTTTTTCCTGGAAATTTTTTTATTTTTTTTTATTTTCACGGCGCAACATTATAATATTCTGTGGAGCACCTGTTGGTTCAAGGTGGTTCCCACACCTCTAGATAAGTTCCTTTCAGAAGTGTAGTTTTCAAAATGGGGTCACTTGTGAGGGGTTTCCACTGCCTAGGTACATTTGTGAAAATGCTAAATTTGAGGCTAAATCAACATTTTTGTGGGAAAAAGTAAAATTGTAATTTTTTCGTTCCACATTGCTTTAATTCCTGTGATGCACCTGAAGGGTTAATAAACTTATTGAATGTTCGTTTGAGTACTTTGAGGGGTGCAGTTTTTAAAATGGTGTTACTTTGGGGTAATTTCTCTCTTATAGGCCTCTCAAAGTCACTTCAAATGTGATGTGGTCCCTATAAAAAATTGGTTTAGTAAATTGATAAATGAAATTGCTGACCAAATATTAACCCTTCTAACTTCCTAACTAAAAACATGTAGAAAAATGATGCTGATGTAAATTAGGCATGTAGTAAATGTTATTTTTTAACTATTTTGTGTTACATAACTCTTGGGTTTAAAAGTTTAAAAATTTAAAATTTGAAAATGGACACATTTTCAAAATTTTTCGCAAAATTCCAATTTTTTCACAAATAAATGCAAAAAGAATCGGCCTAAGGGCTCATACTCACTGGCTGGAAAAAAATCGGTCCGTTTTCTGGACGGAAAAAACGGTACGATTCTAGTAAAATGTCATGCGATTTGCATGCGATTTTAAATCGCACCATGCGTTTTCCATCAGTTTTCCATCAGTTTTCCATCAGTATGCGATTTTAACATGAAGTTTTACATAGAGCAGTTATCTCTATGTAAAAAGTCATGTAAAAATCACATTGTAAAAAAAAAATGTACACAAAAAGCAAATTATATATATATAGTATATATATACTATATATATATATATATATATATATATAGTGTATATATATATATATATATATATAATATATATATATATATATAGGTCATACACTTCTACATAGTATAATAGCCGCTAATTCATCCCGGCTATACTGTAAAATCACACTGACAGCTTTAATAAAGAATAGAAACAATACATATACACACATAGAATACATATATATATGTAATTGTGACATATATATATATACATATATTTATAGTTCATACACTTCTACATACTGTAATAGCCGCTAATTCAATTGCCGGCTTTTGTGAAATCACAGAAGCCGACATGAAATGATACATTGTTTACACACAATTAACCATGTCATTTCATATATTTTGATATATGATTTTAACTTACAATTACATAAGTGTATGTGTGCAAAATTTCAGACATGTAGGGGTTAATTAAAGGTGTAAATTCGTTGAAAAAAAATGCGTGGGCTCCCGCTGTATTTTCTCCACCAGACAGACAAAGCAAGCGAGTGGGGGCAGATAATAGCCTAGGGAGGGTACATTTTTTTTGTGCCCCACCTGGCTACTAACATCTGCCCCCAGACACCCCAGAAAGGGCAAATCTCTAATTAGATTCGCCCTTTCTGGCACTTTGCCCGTCTATTCCCATTGCCCTGTAGCGGTGGCGAATGGGTTAATAAGGGGTTAAAGCCACCTTGCAATTGAAAGGTGACTTTAAGCCAGGTTAATAATTGAGAGCTGTCAATTAGACAACTATCAATTATTAATCCTATTGAAGTAAATAAAAAAAAACACACACTTTAAGAATAAATAATTTTAATGAAATAAAAACACATTTTTTTGACCATCTTTTATTTAACTCTTAATCCCTGCGAAGCCCTTGATGTCCTATAGTAAAGAAAAAATAATAAAACAACATTATTCTTACCTATCTGGCAATCTGTCACGTCCCACGCTGTAATCCTTCACAAAGGGTTAACTAGCTTTAAGCTAAGCAGCGCAAGTAATTCTGCCTGCTCAGCTGAAAGCTCCTGAATGAATGAGCTTATCTCCAGCCGACAGGAGAGGATGTGATTAATGAATGAAGCTTAATTGATTGCGTCCCACTTTCACTTTAGGTCAGGTCAGGGTGACCTGACCTGAAGTGAAAGTGGCAATAAATCAATTAAGCTTCACTCATTAATCACTTCCTCTCCTTTCGCCGGGAGAGGAAGTTATTCATTCGGGGGGTAACAGCTCAGCAGGCAGCATTAGCTCCCTGCTAGCTGTAACCTGTTAACCCTTTCTGATGGATTACAGCGTGGGACCTGACTGTGCATCAGATAGGTAAGAATCATTTTGCTTTTTATTTTATTTTTATTACAGGAAATGGTTTTAGCAGGAAAATAAAATATGGTCAAAAACTGTTTGATTATTTCATTAAACTTCTTTTTTATTAAAGTGTGTGTGTTTGATTTTTCTTTCATACAATAGGATTAATAATTAATAGTTGTCTAATTGACAGCTCTCAATTATCAACCTGGCTTAAAGTGACCTTTCAATTGCAAGGTGGCTTTAACCCCTTATTAACCCATTCGCCACCGCTACAGGGCAATGGGAATAGATGGGCAAAGTGCCAGAAAGGGCTAATCTAATTAGAGATTTGCCTTTTCTGGGGTGTCTGGGGGCAGATGTTAGTAGCCAGGGGGGGGGGGCACAAAAAAAATGTACCCTCCCTAGGCTATTATTATCTGCCCCCACTCGCTTGCTTTGTCTGTCTGGTGGAGAAAATACAGCGGGAGCCCACGCATTTCTTTTCAACGAATTTACACCTTTAATTAACCCCTACATGTCTGAAATTTTGCACACATACACTTATGTAATTGTAAGTTAAAACCATATATCAAAATACATGAAATGACATGGTTAACTGTGTGTAAACAATGTATCATTTCATGTAGGCTTCTGTGATTTCACAAAAGCCGGTAATTGAATTAGCGGCTATTATACTATGTAGAAGTGTATGAACTTTAAATATATATATATATGTATGTGTCACAATGACATGTATATATATATATATATATATATATATGTATTCTATGTGTATGTATCTAGTGTTTTGTGAGCTGTCAGTGTGATTTTACAGTAGCCGGGATGAATTGCCGGCTTTTCAAAGGAGACTGGTGCGTATAAATCGGACAGCACTTGCATGGTGCGAGTGCTGTGCGATGATTTCTCGCACCCATTGACTTGCATTGGCGATTATCATGCCAAAATCGCATCAAATCGCAGCATGCTGCGATTTTTTTCTCACACCAATTTCTGATGAGAAAAAAATCGCAAATGAGAACTCACCTATTGAATAACATTGGTCAGATTTGAATCTGATTTTTTTTCTGCTGAATATCATCCGTTTTCGGCGCCAGTGAGTATGAGCCCTTTGTTTACCACTATCTTGAAGTACAATGTGTCGCAAAAACGCACTCAGAATCAATGGGATATTTTGAGGCGTTCCAGAGTTTTGACGCACAATAAGTGATACTGTTCAAAATTGTAAAATTTGTCCTGGTCAGGAAAGTGAAAACAGTCTCGGTGGTTGAAAGGTTTAAAGAGACCTTTCAACAAATTTTTTATGTCGAACTGGACACACAATATAATTGTGGGTGCAGAAAAGAACAGAATAAAAAGTTGTTTTTTCGTATATGCTTACAGCACCTAATTGGTTAACTTTAGTTAAATCCCAGTGGGTGTTATTAGATACTTTTCACTGAGGTAGCATGCTTCTACCACCTGTATGACGCTGACCAATCATAAGCAGGTAAGCAACTTAGAAGTGCAGAAGAACCTGTGATGATGTCATCAAGATAACATGACCTGAGATACAAATCCTGCCAGGCAGAGCGTGTAGCCTAAATAAGCACTGAAGCCATATGACACAGGACAGAAGTGTGGAGCTATTAACTTAATAATGCAGTATTGAGAAAAAAAATCAAAATGCCAGAAATGTGGAGGTATTTTAAGTTGTCTAAAATATCAAAAAAGTCCAAACAAAAAAAATAAACTCTCACATAGCCTCATCGATGCAAAAATAAAAAAGTTATAAAATACAAACCAAATTTTTCTTCAAAATTCCTATTTTTTTCACCATTTAAATGAATAGGACTATACATTTTTGGTATCACTGTAATCATGTTGCCATAGATTATTATGCTGCCAAGTCCTTTTATAACACAAAAAACACTATAAAACAAGACTCACAAACTATGGCGGAATCATGTTTTTTTTTTTTTGCTATTTCACTTAACTTGGATTTTTTTCATGTTTTCCAGTACAATGTCTGAGAAAATGAATGGTGTCGTTGAAAACTGTGGAAACTACAATTCGTCACACAAAAAAACAAGCTTTCATATGGCTATGGAAAAAAATAAAAAAGTTATTGTTCTTGGAAGAAAGGGGAGGAATAAACAGAAGTGCAAAAATAGAAAAGAGCCCAGGAGTGTAGGGTTTTAAAGGCAAAATATCACGCATAAATATACTGTTACACTTTATGAGCAGTTTCATAAGACCATAGCAATGAACGATGTGGTGGATCTAAAAAACCCTTAAAAGCTGAATACTCGGGGGGCAATGAGAATAAAACAAGTTCACAAACTGTCCACTTTTATCCTGGTATCAAGCCCTCTTTAAATAAAAAGAAAAATAAGTCCACAGCACCTCATAGCATCATAGGGTTAACTTTACCCACAATAGGAGCGCACATCAGGTCCAAGGAGTCCCTCTTAGAATACATTCAAACATCACAAACAGAGTAGCGACAACGCTTCACAGGTTGGTGGATTTTACATCTCCTTTATTATGCCTTCTGTGGCAACGTATCGATCACAACAAGGCTTGAAAAAGATCTTGTGTGATCGAAACGTTGCCACAGAAGGCATAATAAAGGAGATGTAAAATCCACCAACCTGTGAAGCGCTGTCTCTACTCTGTTTGTGAAGCCCTCTTTAAATGGTTGGAACAAAGTTATAAGTTATCAACTATTCCAGAGATAGGTGATAACTGATTCCTGGAAGTCCGGTCATCTTGAGAATGGTGCGCAGGTCAATCATGTGCACCACTGGACTATTCCATGTCTACAGATCCACTGGAGTCTACTACAACTCTATGCAGAGCCCTATCTTGGGGATCATTTGGTATTAGTAAGTTAGACCAGGGTCACACTTGCGAGTGCAATGCGAGAAACTCGCGCGAGTCTCTCGTCTCAATACCCGGCACTGCCGTCGGCACTCGGCACCGGAGTGTGCGGCTGCATGTATTAATATGCAGTTGAACGCTCCGGTCCGAGTGCTGGTGGCAGTACCGGGTATTGAGGCGAGAGACTCGCGCGAGTTTCTCGCATTGCACTCACAAGTGTGACCCTGGCTTAGTTGAAAACTTTCCAACTTGGTAAAAAATCTTTAATGGCTTAATTCACCCTAGATTAATTCAGTGTAATGGCCAACTATAAATATAACAGTCTTTTTTATATTTTATCATCTGGGATACATCAGGATGACTTCTTATAGAAAGACCTTTGCTCAGTATTATGCAACTTGTTAACTTATTGGACGAGAGATTGTATCACCATCATTATTTTTACCACTATCTGTATGGCTGACTTTAGTGACTCGTAAGACTACATTATTTCCATAAATACTTGTTGTAAAATATTATTATGTTTTAAAATCATTGCAGTTTTTTGCTCAGAGGCAAGTACCTATAAGGAAAGTTGCTGTTTTTGTGGTTGTCTGGCAGCTCTGAATAGGGCTTCCATATTACTGCCATCACTCTTGCCTTCACCTTTTGACCCCTGTGTAGGAATTTGGAGTTAGACAGGGCCCCTTGGGTAGGCACCACAGAGTGGCTGCTCATTGGTTTATCATCCTGGCAGACTAAGATTGTATAAACCTGGTCAAAATTGGAGAAGTTTGAAAACAAAGTAAGTATTGTCAGGCAAAGGTCAGCAAGTGAAGAACGAACAGGATCAGAGCAGCATAGGTACAGGGACAGAACAAGGGTGAGGTATAACTGATAAATGTCAACTGAAAGCAGAAATCTGGGGCTGTAAATAATGTGAGCTCACTGAAGGGAGTTAATGGGGTAACCATGTTCAGGAATTAACCCTCAAGTCACCTGCCTAGAATTAACCCACAAGTCCCAGAATATCATAAAGAGCTCCTGCACTGTTGTCCTGCATTGTCCTACAATGAAGGGTTGGAAAAAGCTGAAGGTGCAAGTATAGCCTTGGGTGTATCAGTAAACCAACCAATAGATAATGAGATGATGTAAACTTAGACAGTATATAAAGATACGGCCATTTAATCATCCAATATCAAACACTGTGATAGATATGACAAATTTATGGGAATACTAGTCTAAGTTCATATTGTTGAAATATTAGGATTAGTGAATATGCTCCATCCCAC
>JARQOD010000001.1:94531966-94565777 GCA_033576555.1 Oophaga sylvatica
CAATCCGTCAAAAATGTGAGTTTAACCAAAAGTCATTAAGCTTCTTTGGATATATCTTTTCGGAGCAAGGAGTTCAGCAGATCCTCAGAAAGTTGCTGCCATAAAGTCAGCTAGCCAACCTCAAAATGTGTCAGAGGTTCGCAGTTTTCTAGGACTAGTCACGTACTGTGGGCGATTTATGCCTGATCTGGCCACGATCTCCGAACCCCTGCGACTACTCACGAAAAAAGACACTCCTTGGACATGGACTACTGAACACCAAGCAGCATTCGATTCCATGAAGTCCGGTCTGACTGGTGACACCGTCATGGCCTATTTTGACCCTCTAAAGTCCACAGAGCTGATCGTGGACGCTAGTCCGGTGGGCCTGGGTGCAATTCTCACACAAGTGTCCAAAGAAGGCAACGTTTCTACCATTTCCTATGCAAGCAAAGCCTTAACAGAGACAGAACAACGCTATTCACAAACTGAAAGGGAAGCTCTTGCGGTTGTGTGGGGATGCCTTCATTTTCATCTGTACCTTATGGGACATAAATTCACAGTGATAAGCGACCACAAACCGCTCATTCCGCTTTTCAACAAACATTCTTCAAAGCCTCTCCCACGACTTGAACGCTGGTTGCTCCGCCTACAGAACTACCAGTTTCGGTTGAGATACGAGGCAGGAGCTGGTAATCCGGCTGACTACTTTTCGAGACACCCAACACCACAAACTACCAAGGACGACATTCCAGCAACTATCCTTGCAGAGGAACATATCAATTTTATTGTTGCACATTCTGTGCCAAAAGCTATGACTATGGAGGAAATACAACAAACGGTGGATTCCGATCACCAACTTCAGTTAGTTATAGAGACTGTTCGATCTAAAAATTGGAGCAATTTTCTTGCTGAAGCCCGCCTCCAAACACCGGCTCAAACAACCTACTTGACAGCCTTCTTTAATGCACGACATGATCTCTCCGTGTCTGATTCAAATCTACTGTTGCGTAACAATCGGTTGGTGATACCCCAGAAACTTCAAAGCAGAGTACTGGATCTGGCCCACGAGGCTCATCAAGGGGTGGTGAAAACAAAGCAATTACTGAGAGAGAAAGTCTGGTTTCCAGGACTAGACAAAAAAGTAGAGGCACTCATTGAAAATTGCATACCTTGCCAAGCAACTACAATTGACCATAGACGCGCACCCTTACAAATGACACCCTGCCAGAGGACCCGTGGTCTGCTGTTAGTGTTGATTTCTGTGTTTTACCGGATCACTCCTATCTGCTGGTTGTCATGGATGACTATTCGAGGTTCCCAGTCATTGAACATGTTTCGACAACCTCTGCCAGGGCTGTTATACCAAAATTAGACAAGATCTTCTCGCCATATGGCATACCGGAAACAGTGAAGTCCGACAATGGACCACCTTTTAATAGCACAGACTTTCGATCATTCGCAACCTATCTTGATTTCACTCACAGGAAAATAACTCCTTACTGGCCTCAGGCCAATGGTGAAGTGGAACGGTTCATGCAATCAATCAACAAAACTTTGAGGATCGCTACCATGGAGCACAAGGACTTACAGCAAGAGTTACACAGATTTCTTAGACAGTACAGAGCTACACCCCATTCTACTACTGGGATACCACCTGCCACTGCGCTGTTCAACAGGCCTATGCGTGTCAAACTCCCGAGCGTTCCGCAGAGCCCTGTTCAAACCCCAATTGCTACTAAGGATGCCATATCCAAACAGAAGATGAAGAGGTATGCAGATAAGAGCAGTCATCGTTGCAAGCCACCGGAAGTATTGGTGGGAGATTGGGTCCTGGTAAAAAGGCTAAGACCTAGAGACAAGTTTGCATCACAATACTATCCTGAACCCTTTCAGGTCACAATAAGGCTAAAAAAAACCATTATGTAACATGTCCAATTTTCACTAGACACCAACCTCTGATATTTTATTAACTGTACTGTCTCCTTTCCTCAATAAAAAAGTTAAATATTGCAGATACCGTATAGAAAGCTGCTGTTTGCATCTACAATCTGGTTGTTGCTGTGAACACATGACAACACTTGCTGCTGATAATTTAGCTTTTCACATTCCAGCTCCCTATATGTAAAGCAACACACAGGCGATGCTCCTAGCAAGCAATGGGAAGTAGCAGTGTGCTATCACAATGAGAAAGCAATGGGAAGCAGCAGTGTGCTATCACAGTAAGCAAGCAATGGGAGCAGCAGTGTGCCATTTTAAGGGGGACGACGGGACCGTGGGTACCTGCTTGCCGAGGCCGGAACTATCGAGGCTGCATTCCCTGTTGCCTGGGTGAAGCTTTTGTGTCGACCCGCCACCACAATTGTGGATTACCAGGGCAATGGGGTACTCAGAGCCGAGCCCATGGAAGTCTATGGGGTTTGTCACAGGTAGCTGTGGCTCGGTCTGTGGCCCGGGCGGTCTGGCGTATGTTGGGGATATATTTACAGGGGATAGGTTTATATACAGTTCGTGACGCCACCTGTAGTATTCTGGTAATTAGTACCAGCGCTGCTGTAGATCTCTGAGGGGATGGTGAGGCAGCTAGATGTCGGGTCCCCTACAGGTGGGACTCTTCCCTCAGGTCTATGAAGTTAGTGAAGTCGGGTGCAGGTAAATAACACAGTCTCACACGGTCAGCGTCTTTCCATACCTTTACTTGTAAGATGTTCAGGCAGGTCCCAGGGAGGCTGATCCAAGGAGAGTGTATCTTGAGACAGCAGCTGGACAAGTTAGGGGCCTCCTTTACTTCCAATGATGAAGAGTGCAACCAGCTTGCAGCGTAGTTCCCTCAATATCTCCAGCTAATCTATAGCTGTACCGCCCAGTCAGCTTTGTGTTAGGAGCCTTCCTGCGAGGGAGCTGAATTCTTATCTTATCGTGCACTGATTCAAAGTCTTCACTCCCCCTGACCCCAGTTACGTACTGACTATAAGGGGCTTGTTTGCCGCGACCTAAGGTCCGGTAAATTCCTGGTTTTCTTATCACTATGCTTGAAACAGTAGTGATCCTTCGGTCCCCAGTGACCGGTAGCAATGTGCAGGACTTCTTCAATCCGTAAGCACTATTCCAATAAACCACTGTGCCTTTCGCCTTGTCCTCGCTGGTAACATAAGCACTCACACTAGCCAAGGGTCGAGCAGTCACTTCTTTCTTTTCCTTCACTTCAAAGTTAGTTACAGATGCTCAGTTTTCAATAGGCAGGAGCACGTCTCTGAACCTTACACCGTCCTTTAGACAGGATACTGAAGACTTTCTGCACTAAACTTCTTCTTTCCTTCCAGTGTATGCTGATGAGGTACAGCTCTGACTAGGCTAAGGTGAATTAAAGCACCTATACTAGACTCCACTTTCCGAACTGATGATAGAGCAATCTGGACTGCTTCCTCCCTCCAGACGTCTTCTCTCTCTGAAGTCAGGAACTAAACTCCAGACGTCTTCTCTGTCCGAAGACAGGAACTAGACTCTCTAAATCACTCTAACACATACGCCTTGACCACTCCCTCAAGAGTAAACTCCACTACCCTAAGGGTGTGTCTAGTATATGTTGAGTGAATGGATATTTAGCATTAAACTGCTGTCTCGCCACACACTCTCCAGGGTACTGCGTGTGCCTAACACCAGGGCTACACATTTTAACGAGGCTGACCTTCCTCCTGCCCAAGGAGGGCGGGTGCATATGAAGCAGAAAGCGCGCACAGCAGAAAGGAGCTTGGCGCCAATCCGGGGCAGCGCACAGTCAGGAAAGCTGCGCGCCCTGTCCCCCACACAGAGTACCGGTGCCACGGTGGGCCGCACTGAGAGAGTCCCCCGCCGTCTGCAGAGGGACCGCTGCTCTGAGGGGTGACTTACACTCAGCAGCAGCTCAGAGAGAGGAGTGCTCCGTCCCGGGAGCACCAGCATCATGCAGGCCAGCGTCCGCTGTCTCCCGCCGCCAACAACGGGGACCAGAGAGAGAGAGACATGCAGTGTGAGCCTGGGGACTACCAGAGGACAAGGCGCCGAACGATCCGTGTCCATGAGTACTGCACATGTGCCACATACGAGTGACCAGGAACGGGACAGGCACTTGCACCCTGACTTTTCCAGTGAATATTTGCCCAGGCACTTGCACCCTGACTTTGCCAGTATACTGTATATTTGCCCAGCCACGTTAGGCTCGTACAGGACTGTGGCCCATACCCTTGTCAGCCACTGCAGCATATGGACTAGGAGCCCAGTGGAAGGTACCGGAGACTGACCATTGCCGCCAGAAGACAGACCACCATTCACACCAGGACCTCCTTGGACTAGCACCACGCCAACTGTTGTCGGCGCTACTGACTTTCAAGGAGCATCTACAGTTGGAGGAACATCTGACACAAGTGCTTCACAGGAACTGCCATTACCTGATCCTTTATTCTTTACCTCAGGATGTCCTTTGCAAATTGTACTGTTTATTCCCCTGTTTAACCTATTGCCTCCCTGCATGGAGTATTCCCTGTTAAGTAAAATTGTTAACCCTTGCTCTGCCTCCTGTCCATCACTGCATCTCGCAACCTGCTTACACCATCACGGTGAGCAAGCAATGGGGAGCAGCAGTGTGCTATCACGGTGAGCAAGCAATGGGGAGCAGCAGTGTGCCATCACGGTGAGAAAGCAATGGGGAACAGCAGTGTGCCACCACAGTAAGCAAGCAATGGGGAGCAGCAGTGTGCTATCATGGTGAGCAAGCAATGGGGAGCAGCAGTGTGCCATCACGGTGAGCAAGCAATGGGGAACAGCAGTGTGCCACTACAGTAAGCAAGCAATGGGGAACAGCAGTGTGCCACCAGAGTAAGCAAGCAATGGGGAGCAGCAGTGTGCCACTACAGTAAGCAAGCAATGGGGAGCAGCAGTGTGCCACCACAGTAAGCAAGCAATGGGGAGCAGCAGTGTGCCACCACAGTAAGCAAGCAATGGGGAGCAGCAGTGTGCCACCAGAGTAAGCAAGCAATGGGGAGCAACAATGTGCCATCACAGTGAGCAAGCAATCGGGAGCAGCAGTGGGCCATCACAGGGAACAAGCAATGGGGAGCAGCAGTGTGCCATCACAGGGAGCAAGCAATGGGGACCAGAAATGTGCCATCACAGGGAGTAAGCAACGGGGAGCAGCAGTGGGCCATCACAGTGAGCAAGCAATGGGGAGCAGCAGTGTGCCATCACAGGGAGCAAGCAATGGGTAGCAGCAGTGGGCCATCACAGGGAGCAAGCAATGGAGAGCAGCAGTGTGCCATCACAGTGAGCAATCAATGGGGAGCAGCAGTGTGCCATCACAGGGAGCAATCAATGGGGAGCAGCAATGTGCCATCACAGGGAGCAAGCAATGGGGAGCAGCAGTGGGCCATCACAGTGAGCAAGCAATGGGGAACAGCAGTGTGCCATCACAGGGAGCAATCAATGGGGAGCAGCAATGTGCCATCACAGGAAGCAAGCAATGGGGAGCAGCAGTGGGCCATCACAGTGAGCAAGCAATGGGGAGCAGCAGTGTGCCATCACAGGGAGCAAGCAATGGGGAGCAGCAGTGTGCCATCACAGGGAGCAAGCAATGGAGAGCAACAGTGTGCCATCACAGGGAGCAATCAATGGGGAGTAGCAGTGTGCCATCACAGGGAGCAAGCAATGGGGAGCAGCAGTGTGCCATCACAGGGAGCAAGCAATGGGGAGCAGCAGTGTGCCATCACAGGGAGCAAGCAATGGAGAGCAGCAGTGTGCCATCACAGGGAGCAATCAATGGGGAGCAGCAATGTGCCATCACAGGGAGCAAGCAATGGGGAGCAGCAGTGGGCCATCACAGTGAGCAAGCAATGGGGAGCAACACTGTGCCATCACAGGGAGCAAGCAATGGGGAGCAGCAGTGTGCCATCACAGGGAGCAAGCAATGGAGAGCAACAGTGTGCCATCACAGGGAGCAATCAATGGGGAGTAGCAGTGTGCCATCACAGGGAGCAAGCAATGGGGAGCAGCAGTGTGCCATCACAGGGAGCAAGCAATGGGGAGCAGCAGTGTGCCATCACAGGGAGCAAGCAATGGAGAGCAGCAGTGGGCCATCACAGGGAGCAATTAATTGGAAGCAGCAGTGGGCCATCAGAGTGAGCAAGCAATGGGGAGCAGCAGTGTGCCATCACAGTGAGCAAGCAATGGGGAGCAGCAGTGTGCCATCACAGGGAGCAAGCAATGGAGAGCAGCAGTGTGCCATCACAGGGAGCAATCAATGGGGAGCAGCAGTGTGCCATCACAAGGAGCAAGCAATGGGGAGCAGCAGTGTGCCATCACAGGGAGCAAGCAATGGGGAGCAGCAGTGTGCCATCACAGGGAGCAAGCAATGGAGAGCAGCAGTGGGCCATCACAGGGAGCAATTAATGGGAAGCAGCAGTGGGCCATCACAGTGAGCAAGCAATGGGGAGCAGCAGTGTGCCATCACAGTGAGCAAGCAATGGGGAGCAGCAGTGTGCCATCACAGGGAGCAAGCAATGGAGAGCAGCAGTGTGCCATCACAGGGAGCAATCAATGGGGAGCAGCAGTATGCCATCACAGGGAGCAAGCAATGGGGAGCAGCAGTGTGCCATCACAGGGAGCAAGCAATGGGGAGCAGCAGTGTGCCATCACAGGGAGCAAGCAATGGGGAGCAGCAGTGTGCCATCACAGGGAGCAAGCAATGGGAGCAGCAGTGTGCCATCACAGGGAGCAAGCAATGGGGAGCAGCAGTGTGCCATCACAGGGAGCAAGCAATGGGAAGCAGCAGTGTGCCATCACAGTGAGCAAGCAATGGGGAGCAGCAGTGTGCCATCACAGTGAGCAAGCAATGGGGAGCAGCAGTGTGCCATCACAGGGAGCAAGCAATGGAGAGCAGCAGTGTGCCATCACAGGGAGCAATCAATGGGGAGCAGCAGTGTGCCATCACAGGGAGCAAGCAATGGGGAGCAGCAGTGTGCCATCACAGGGAGCAATCAATGGGGAGCAGCAGTGTGCCATCACAAGGAGCATTCAATGGGGAGCAGCAGTGTGCCATCACAGGGAGCATTCAATGGGGAGCAGCAGTGTGCCATCACAGGGAGCAAGCAATGGGGAGCAGCAGTGTGCCATCACAGGGAGCAAGCAATGGGGAGCAGCAATGTGCTGTCAGTGACAATCATGAGTCCCTGTGGGGAAAGCACTAACTATTCACATAAGTATAAGTTGTTAAAGCTTGTAAGATTATAGAAAATCAAGATATTTTGCACGTAATGTTCACTCCATAATTTGTACAATATCATGTATAAAATTCTGGAACATTCAGTACAGCTAAAGATAAAGCCAACTTCAACTGGGTGCCGCTATTTATCACTACTGGCTTTATTTGGAACATGTGATATAGAGCTGAGTTAGTCAGGCACAGTGATCTGTTCCCGTCATTTATGCTCTGAGAACATTTTTAAAAAATATGTATCCGAATTGCTATGTCTCATTTGTCCTGTTTACACAGCACTATGGAACCTTCTCTACTTAAGCAGAACGATTTACCAGGATTATTTATATAGCTCTCTTCCAAGCAAGTAAAAACATTTAAAGGAAACTGTCACCAGGTTTTTGCTACCTTATCTGACGGTGGCATAATGTAAGGAAAGAGACCCTGATTCCAAAGATGTGTCACTTAGTTTACTGGGTGCAGCAGTTGTGGCACATAGTTTTTAGATGTAGGATGCAGCAGAGCTCAGAAAGCTAATTCCTCCCACGCCAGGCTCTGCATGGTGCAGAGTTGGACGACTTTTTTCAAGACAGCTAGTCAGGGCAATAATAATGTCCTAGTGATAAAACCTTACTTGTAAGTAAACAACAGCACACAGCCTAATAAATCACACATCCTTGAATTCAGTGTTTTAACCCTTACTTCATGCTGTCCTCAGATTACATAGCGGAAATCTGCTGACAGATTCCAATTAATTATTTTTTTCCCTTGTCAGACATTTATTATATATTTGTCAAGCAGCCACATTCAGTTTTTTGCTTGACTCTTTCCCAGTCTTCTATAATTTGTTCCCTAACCCATAGACCTCATTTGACAGTGCCACAGGTCAGGGAACCAACTACTGTATTCTGCCAATAAGGAAAACTGCTGCCCAGGATTCATTGAAACCTAAGACTCTTCAACTACTTCGCCATACAAGGGTCAGGATGTCCAAACATCTATTACAGTTATGCTTTATCCTGGGCTTCCATTACTTTGCACGTCTTAAAAAAATCAATATACTGAGCACATTTTGAACATCAGATTTCTATAAGAAGCCCATTTTTGCTTTGTATACTGGGCATAATGCAAAGTCACAATACATAGGACCTGCTGACTGGTATTTGTAAACCTAGAAGCAATACAATAACATATTTTCTATTCTTTGGGTATTATGTATCATTTTGTAACCATGAACTTTAAACCTCTACATAGTCATGTATCATCTAAATTGCCCAATGCTAATATAATATTGTTCTCTCAAGTTTAGCCCTTATTTCCTTGTAATGATTTACTATGGTAATTCATATTAAAGGCAATTTAGTGCTCCTTAATTCAGTCCAGCATAACTCAATTGGGCAAATTACATTGCAACGATTTCAGAAGCATGACCTGGGCAGCTCTGCTCAGTAATACTAGGAACTTTTACCATGAACCAATTATTTCAACATACCGGGATCAAAAAAGACAAAAATGGATGTCCAGAGAGAATTTATTTTAAATTTACTGTTGAATTATTATAACTGGCGATCTGCTATATCTGAATAGATAACTCACAATTCACCAAAAGAGAAATAAAGTCAGGCAACTGATGCCAATAAGGACACACGGTAAAAATAGCATAACTATATATATATATATATATAACTATATATATATATATATAGTTATATATATATTTCTTATACCACAGGGATATTTGTTTTCACATAAAGGTAAAGTTTCTGTTGCATTCCACTGAACATACACACAAATATATATAATGTGCAGTGGGATTCAAGAGAAACTTTACCTTCAAATAAATATGAATAACACCGTGGTAAAATATATATAAAATCATTTTTTTATAAAGAAAAATTCACAAAAGAACATAAATATATAAATGCATACATATATATTGTTTTTTTCTGCTCCAGTCCACATGGTGCTGGCCGCTAATAATCTCATTTTACCCAGCTGTCAGTTCCTACTTTCTCTGATACATGGCATTTTAATGAGCAGTATTTGGAGGAAACCAAATTATGAGAACAGACAGGAAAGCGGAGTTCTCCATGTGTCTAGTGAGAGGTCAGTAGGTTGAGCAAAGTCAGGAAACTCAGTGTGGAAACATGCAGCCACCTGACAGATGACACGTTGACTCCAGTCTGACTAGTCCGGCTCGATGGGTTGACATTTAGCGCTGGGCATTACTGGAGGTGCCGGCAAACTGGCAACAAGTAACAAGAAACTGTATAATATTATCTGCATTACTGATAATGATGAGATCAGTCAGGTAAACCCCTTCAGATACTGGCCCATTCCATAATCTATGTCAAATCCCAGCTCCCTAATAGCCCTAATCCCATCTGTGAGCTGTGTACTCTGCAGAAATATCTAATAAACCCATGAGCATGCTGAGACATGTAGTTCTACTTGGGTTGGAGACTAAACCTACAGATTGAGGACATACCTGTGCTACACTACCAGCAACCTGAGCATGCTGAGATTTGTAGTGCCACAGCAGATGTGCATGTCTCATTTACAGGAATGTCACAAGCACAGTTTCCCCAGTTATTACTCAATTTCTGGTCCCTTCAAAACCCAAACTAAAAACTCTAAAAAGTTTGCTGGTCCTGTCTGCACATGGTCAGAGCTGCTGCTGCCCCTTCATCCAGAGTTCTGTGCCTACAAGTGTCCGCAAACGTCAGAGCCGCAGGTGTAACGCAGCGGTAAGGGCTGGCACGGGCACGCTAAGACTTGTAGTTCCACCGACAGTCTGTGATGTATACGGCATGCAATGCAATAATGGGATGCAGAACGCTCTGTACCTCTGTGACAGGAAGGCACTTGTTGCCAGGTGTGAACATTACCTTCACAGATGCTTGTCCAAGATATGAGGACGATGAGAAGGAGCAGCCCACAGGTAGAGCGCCCCCTGATGCCCTGCTGGTGGCACCTGTTCTGGGCTGTGTCTTCACTGACTTTCTGCATAGCCAGCTGCCTCTTACAGGAGCTGGGGCTCAGCATGGCACACTCGGATAGGACGCAGTGCTGACGATGATCCCAGCAGCGGCTTCTTCCTGCGCTGCGCCAGAAGCCGTGCGCTTTTATAGTGTAGCCACGTGGAGGAGCGGATCGCGGTGCGCACGGAGAGAAGCCGCGTCATCAGCGCATCCCCCTGCCCACACCTAGTGCAGCCGCTCAAATGCGCACGTGTGTGTACTGACTCCTGCCACTGCACAGGGATCAGCTGAGATAAAACATGCACAACTTCATAGAAGCGGAAAAATTGAAGTTTTACTCTGTGATCAGATATGTCCTGACCATGTATAGTTATCACCATTGATGGATCACCAGTCACCATGATGGATCACAGTCACCATGATGGATCACAGTCACCATGATGGATCACCAGCCACCATGATGGATCACAGTCACCATGATGGATCACAGTCACCATGATGGATCACCAGCCACCATGATGGATCACAGTCACCATGATGGATCACAGTCACCATGATGGATCACCAGCCACCATGATGGATCACAGTCACCATGATGGATCACAGTCACCATGATGGATCACCAGTCACCATGATGGATCACAGTCACCATGATGGATCACCAGCCACCATGATGGATCACAGTCACCATGATGGATCACAGTCACCATGATGGATCACCCGCACCATGATGGATCACAGTCACCATGATGGATCACAGTCACCATGATGGATCACCAGTCACCATGATGGATCACCAGCACCATGATGGATCACAGTCACCATGATGGATCACCAGCACCATGATGGATCACAGTCACCATGATGGATCACTAGCCACCATGATGGATCACAGTCACCATGATGGATCACCAGCCACCATGATGGATCACCAGCCACCATGATGGATCACAGCACCATGATGGATCACCAGCCACCATGATGGATCACAGTCACCATGATGGATCACCAGCCACCATGATGGATCACAGTCACCATGATGGATCACAGTCACCATGATGGATCACCAGCCACCATGATGGATCACAGTCACCATGATGGATCACCAGCCACCATGATGGATCACAGTCACCATGATGGATCACAGTCACCATGATGGATCACCAGTCACCATGATGGATCACCAGTCACCATGATGGATCACAGTCACCATGATGGATCACCGGTCACCATGATGGATCACCGGTCACCATGATGGATCACAGTGACCATTATGGATCACCAGTCACCATGATGGATCACAGTCACCATGATGGATCACCATTCACCATGATGGATCACCATTCACCATGATGGATCACCAGTCACCATGATGGATCACAGTCACCATGATGGATCACCAGTCACCATGATGGATCACCAGTCACCATGATGGATCACAGTCACCATGATGGATCACCAGCCACCATGATGGATCACCATTCACCATGATGGATCACAGTCACCATGATGGATCACCATTCACCATGATGGATCACCATTCACCATGATGGATCACAGTCACCATGATGGATCACCAGTCACCATGATGGATCACCAGTCACCATGATGGATCACAGTCACCATGCCCCCAGTGCAGAGGTCTGATAAAGAGATCGATGATAGCCGGCCCTCCAGCCCCAGGACTGGGCGTTATGTGGACAGCTCCATGGTGCTGATCTAGTGCTGGATCTCACTCATTGTACGATCAGCAGCTCAATCCAATCTGCACTGACTTATTGACTCACTAATGAAACCTTATTACTTAGTTACTGGGCAAACTCCTGTCTGGGATTTACTAAAATCATTACAATTTATTTTTAAAGGTGAATTTTTCATCCTACGCTACGAACCATATTTTGATAAACTGTTGCTATAACAGTTTTTTTTTTAAAGAAAAATAGAGCATTTAAAGAGGGATTGAAACCTATAAACATATATATTTAATGTGTGCCACTATTGATTTAAGACCCCTAAAATGCTCTAGAAATCAGATTAATTGATTTTGGATGTGGTGTTAATCATTATCACATATAAAACTTGTGAAGATCAGGAATTATAAGACTTATAGGGGATATACACACACATATATATAAGGTTTATAAGGGACATATTTTTGGGGGGGATGGGAGAGGGTGTAAATTAGAACATTTTTCTTTATTTGAAGCTGCAGTTGCAGACATTCAGCAATTACTGCCTTGTAGTGATGTTTGTAACATTGCTCTTTGTCTTGTAAAAGCCAGCAATTTTACTTAATGGAAACCTAGGAGCCTCTTATCTGTCATCTTACCACCATAATTAAAGGGAAACTGTCACCAGGTTTGTGCTACATAATTTGAGACCTGAATAACATAGAGACAGAGACCTTGATTCCAGTGATATGTCAGGAACTTGGCTTCTTGTTGTAGTTTTGATAAAAAAGCACAGTTTTATCAGCAGAAGATTATCACTAGAGGACTAGTAAACCTGCTGCCATGTAGTCCTCCATATTCATTAGCTCTGTATAACCCCGCCCACACCACTGATTGGCAGATTTCTGCATACACTGTACATGGGCAGAAAGCTATAAGTCAGTGGTCAGGGTAGCATTATACAGTCATGGCCAAAAGTTTTGAGAATGACACAAATATTAATTTTTACAAAGTCTACTGCTTCACTTTTTCTAATGGCAATTTGCATATACTCCAGAATGTTATAAAGAGTGATCAGCTTAACAGCAATTACTTGCAAAGTCAATATTTGGCTAGAAAATGAACTTTATCCCCCAAAACACATTTCAACATCATTGCAACCCTGCCTTAAAAGGACCAGCTAACCTCTTTTCAGTGATTGCTCCATTAACACAGGTGTGGGTGTTGATGAGGACATGGCTGGAGATCAATCTGTCATGATTAAGTGAATGAGACCACTGGACACTTTAAAACAGGGGCGGGGAATCTTTTTTCTGCCAAGGGCCATTTGGATATTTATACCATCCTTCGGGGGCCGCATAAACTCCGCCCACAAAGTACATCCTGACTCTGTCACTGGTGTCAGGACATAATCTTTCATTGCATGCCCTTCAGTGTTCAGTAGTGAACACTGCTTGTATGTGCTAATAGAGCAAGAAGAAATTAATGAGCTGGTGGCAATCAAAATACAGCTCCCTGCCCAAGAATGCCGTTCCTGAGAATCTGCCCGGGGGCCGGATAAAAGGTCATCGAGGGCCGTAAATGGCCCTGGGGCCTGAGGTTCCCGACCCCTGCTTTAAAAGGAAGCTGGTGCTTGGCATCATTGTTTCTCTTCTGTTAACCATGGTTATCTCTAAAGAAACACATGCAGTCATCATTGCAATGCACAAAAGTGGCCTAACAGGGAAGAGTATCGCAGCTAGAAAGATTGCACCTCAGTCAACAATCTATCGCATCATCAAGAACTTCAAGGAGAGAGGTTCCATTATTGCAAAAAAAGGCTCCAGGGTGCCCAAGAAAGACCAGCAATTGCCAGAACCGTCTCTTAAAAGTGTTTCAGCTGCGGGATCGGGCTACCAGCAGTGCAGAGCTTGCTCAGGAATGGCAGCAGGCAGGTGTGAGTGCATCTGCCCGCACTGTGAGGCGGAGACTCTTGGAGCAAGGCCAGGTCTCAAGGAGGGCAGCAAAGAAGCCACTTCTCTCCAGGAAAAACATCATGGACAGACTGATATTCTGCAAAAGGTACAGGCAGTGGACTGCTGAGGACTGGGGTAAAGTTATTTTCTCTGATGAATCCCCTTTTCGATTGTTTGGGACATCAGGAAAACGTCTCATTCGGAGAAGACAAGGTGAGCGCTACCACCAGTCTTGTCTCATGCCAACTGTTAAGCATCCTGAAACCATTCATGTGTGGGGTTGCTTCTCAGCCAAGGGAATCGGCTCTCACACAGTCTTGCCTAAAAACACAGCCATGAATAAAGAATGGTACCAGAATGTCCTCCAAGAGCAACTTCTCCCAACCCTCCAAGAGCAGTTTGGTGATCAACAATGCCTTTTCCAGCATGATGGAGCACCTTGCCATAAAGCAAAGGTGATAACTAAATGGCTCAGGGAACAAAACATAGAGATTTTGGGTCCATGGCCTGGAAACTCCCCAGATATTTTATCCCATTGAGAACTTGTGGTCAATCATCAAGAGACGGGTGGACAAACAAAAACCTAAAAATTCTGACAAAATGAAAGCATTGATTGTGCAAGAATGGACTGCTATCAGTCAGGATTTGGTCCAGAAGTTGATTGAGAGCATGCCAGGAGAATTGCAGAGGTCCTGAAGAAGAAGGGTCAACACTGCAAATATTGACTTGCTGCATTAACTCATTCTAACTGTCAATATAAGCTTTTGTTACTCATATGTTTGCAATTATTATATTTCTGTCTGTGATAAAAACATCTGTCAAACACACAAAAACCAGAGGGCAGCAGATCATGTGAAAATATAATATTTGTGTCATTCTCAAAACTTTTGGCCATGACTGTACTACATCTGGGCAATAAAAATGGAAAAAAGCATATACAGAATGGGAGGAATAGGGCTAAGTAACAGCACATGTGAAAAAGACTTGGGTATACTAATAGATCACAGACTGAACATGAGTCAACAGTATGATGCAGCAGCAAAAAAGGCAAATACGATTCTGGGATGTATTAACAGAAGCATACAGTCTAGATCACGTAAAGTCATTATTGCCCTCTACTCCTCTTTGGTCAGACCTCATCTGGAATACTGTGTCCAGTTTTGGGCACCACATTTTAAAAAAGACATCAACAAACTGGAGCAAGTTCAGAAAAGAGCGACCAGAATGGTGACCGGTCTGCAAACCATGTCCTATGAGGAACGGTTACTGGATTTGGGAATGTTTAATGTTGTGAACATGTTGGAGACGACTTCGGAGCTGAGGCTCCCTCTGGTGGTTGCTGAGGGTATTGAACCTATGTTGAACAGCAAAAGTCCACCACCTGCATTTGATGAATGGTTATCAGTCGGGACGGACTGGCCTGATATACAGTACAGACCAAAAGTTTGGACACACCTTCTCATTCAAAGATTCTTCTGTATTTTCATGACTGTGAAAATTGTAGAATCACACTGAAGGCATCAAAACTATGAATTAACACATGTGGAATTATACATTACACTTTACAAAAAAGTGTGAAACAACTGAAAATATGTCTTATATACTAGGTTCTTCACAGTAGCCACCTTTTGCTTTGATTACTGCTTTGCACGCAGAAAAGGTGAACGGATGGACTCTACATGCCTGGTTCGCACCGTGAAGCATGGAGGAGGAGGTGTGATGGTGTGGGGGTGCTTTGCTGGTGACACTGTTGGGGATTTATTCAAAATTGAAGGCATAGTGAACCAGCATGGCTACCACAGCATCTTGCAGCAGCATGCTATTCCATCCTGTTTGCGTTTAGTTGGACCATCATTTATTTTTCAACAGGACAATGACCCAAACACACCTCCAGGCTGTGTAAGGGCTATTTGACCAAGAAGGAGAGTGTTGGGGTGCTATGCCCGATGACCTGGCCTCCACAAACACCAGACCTGAACCCAATCGAGATGGTTTGGGGTGAGCTGGACCGCTCACCGCTTCAATTTTGAATAATCCCCAACAGTGTCACCAGCAAAGCACCCCCACACCATCACACCACCTCCTCCATGCTTCACGGTGGGAACCAGGCATGTAGAGTCCATCCGTTCACCTTTTCTGCGTGCAAAGCAGTAATCAAAGCAAAAGGTAGCTACTTTGAAGAACCTAGAACATAAGACATATTTTCAGTTGTTTCACACTTTTTTGTAAAGTGTAATGTATAATTCCACATGTGTTAATTCATAGTTTTGATGCCTTCAGTGTGATTCTACAATTTTCATAGTCATGAAAATACAGAAGAATCTTTGAATGAGAAGGTGTGTCCAAACTTTTGGTCTGTACTGTATATATTTTTTTACACCATACTACAATTTACAGAGCAAGGTAATGGTAGGAGAATTCCCAAAATTATTTTGGACGTAAAGGTCTATTGTTAGACCATGCAGATAATCCTTTCTGCTTTTTATCTAGTTGGAAAATGTCATTCTGGACATAAGTATGACTCATGGAACTTTTTACAGGTCATGGAGCCTCATATAAAAAGAATCAAATTAGGCCCTATTGTGCTGGTTGATGCTATGATCATCACTTTAAAAAGAGAGCCTAGCACTTTTTCACCCACCATGACCTGTAGAAGATAACATTCTGAGCTTGTTCCCTACAAGGGAAAATTACTTATTGTTTAAGTCAGAATTTTATATTAAATTATTTTTTAGTAGATATTTTTCTACTTTCAATATCACTATGTATAAAAAAAAAATCTTTACATTTTCACAGTGGCCGAAGAGTCTAAATCTAGCTGCGTATTCAGTACATGTGGCTTTTCAGCAGTCTCATTATCATCCTTGACAGGATTACATTGATAGGAAACATCCATTCACAGTAGGTGACCTTGTGATGTCACCACACAACTCCTTTCCTTTCTTTCTCTCCTTTTGTCCAGATTAGGGTATGCAAACTTTATACTTTTATACTAATAGGGTCTGAATCGGTGCTAGTGACCATGTAAAGAACAGTAACTAGGAGTCCAATATAAGGCCTAGTGATCAGCATAAAAATTGCATGTTTTTTAAGAGACAGCAATCTGAAAAAAAAATTCAACAATTGAAAAAATACATAAAAAATAAATTAAACCTTAAAACTATGGGTAATTTTCTGATGATACGTTTCCCTTTAAGTGTGGAGAATGAGAGCTCTGTAGTTCACTATACCCTTGAATAGGACGACTATAACTGACAATAAGAACTTCTAATGTGTTCATTAACATTAACAGTCTGAGATTACAGACTCCATAGCTCCTAATCAAGAATGTATTTATTTATGTCGTACAAAATATGGGAACGATATATACACCACATCCAATTAAAATTATAATTGACCCCAGATAAATAATTTATTTCACTCACTTACTGTATATAGCACCATTATTTTCCACAGTCCTTTGCAGATATCATCAGTATGTCTTTGTGTGGGAGGTAACTGGACTACCCAGAGGAAACCCATACAGATAAAGGGACAACATAGAAAATCCTTGGAAATGTCCTTGGTGGGATTTGAACCCAGGTTCCCAGCACTGAAAGGCTACAATATTATCTACTAAGTGTCATACTGGTTGCGGTGTATTGGTACCACCAATATGTCGGCCACGTCACAGCACACTGTTTCTTTTGCAACGGGCAATGCTTAGCCATTCATCGCTGTCTCTATTACAGTAATGCCAGCTACGTCTCAGCACTCTGTGTTTTGAGGTCGTCCACCACAATGGACAGTATGCTTAGATGCTGGATCTTGTGATTCAACATCGTCATTGGTCTGTACCCCAATATTGGCAGTGGTGTCTGTTTACAGATACGTGCAGTAGGCCACTACCACAGAATGTACATGTACTGGCGTCTCTTCCTGTTATTGTGGATATCAGTTAATTGACAATTGTAAATTAATTATTTCTTTAAGAATGTGACAATCAGTCTTTGGTTCAGATAAGTTTAAATAGCAGGAGCCTGTAACTATCAACAATCCCAGACAAAGCCATTGGTGAAACACGCATCATGTGTGTTGGTGGGTAAAACCTTTTATTTCACATTGCATTCTTTCCCCTTTGCCATCCTCTTTACTACTGTGTGCACTGTTGCCATTAATCATTTATATATATTTTTTCTAATTTCCTCTTGCCATTGGACTTGTATTAAAACAGATACATAACAGTTTTCTGTAAGTTCTGTCATGATCCGTCCGGGGTTTGCTGCTATCTTCTCTCTGGACTGGTCATGTGGGGGTTAATCCACTCTGCCTCGTCTTGGAGCTGGCTGGGCTATTTCAGTCCTCTGCAGCCTCCAGGCCAGCGTCAGCTATCATTCTTCCAGGCTAGAGCATCTGACCCATATACCCTTGTGATCCTTCTGCCTCTGACTTCCCGTAAAGTGTATGACTCGGCCTGATCTCTGAACCCCATCTCTTGTTTTCCGTTCCTGATTATTATTATTATTATTATTATACATTTATATAGTGCCATTTATTCCATGGCGCTTTACATAACATGTGCTGGACAAGGGACACACAAGTACAGAAGGAGAGAGGACCCTGCCCGCGAGGGCTCACAGTCTGCAGGGATGGGTGAGAATACACTAGGAAAGGGTAGAGCTGGTCGTACGATGGTTCAGTACACTGAGGATCATTGCAGGTTGTAGGCTTGTCGGAACAGGTGGGTCTTCAGGTTTTTCTTGAAGGTCTCCGTTGTTTGTGAAAGTCTGATGTTTTGCGTCAGGGAGTTCCAGAGTATGGGGGAAGCCCGGGAGAAGTCTTGTATGCGGTTGTGGGAAGAAGAGATGAGGGGGGAGTCGAGAAGGAGATCTTGAGAGGATCGAAGGTTGCGTGTAGGTAGGTAGCGGGAGACCATGTCACAGATGTATGGAGGAGAAAGGTTGTGGATGGCTTTGTATGTCATGGTTAAGGTTTTGAACTGGAGCCTCTGGGCAATAGGGAGCCAGTGAAGGGCCTGGCATAGGGGGGAGGCTGGGGAATAGCGGGGAGACAGGTGGATTAGTCGTGCAGCAGAGTGTAGGATGGACTGGAGTGGTGCCAGAGTGCTAGAGGGGAGGCCAGACAGTAGGAGGTTGCAATAGTCGAGGCGGGAGATGATAAGGGCGTGCACTAGTGTTTTTGTGGTTTCATGGTTGAGGAATGAGCGGATCCGGGAAATATTTTTGAGTTTGAGGCGGCAGGAGGTGGCGAGGGCTTGGATATGTGGTTTGAAAGAGAGGGCAGAGTCGATGATCATCCCAAGGCACCGAGCATGTGGGACTGGGGAAAGCGAGCAGCCATTGACATTGATGGATAGGTCTGGTGGAGGGGTAGAGTGAGGTGGGGGAAAGATGATGAATTCTGTTTTGTCCATGTTCAGTTTGAGAAAGCGAGCAGAAAAGAAGGTTGAGATAGCAGACAGACACTGTGGGATTTTGGTCAGTAGGGAGGTGAGGTCAGGTCCAGATAGGTAGATCTGCGTGTCATCGGCGTAGAGGTGATACTGCAAGCCGTGGGATTCTATGAGCTGTCCCAGGCCGAAGGTGTAGATGGAGAAGAGTAGGGGTCCTAGGACTGAGCCTTGAGGAACACCGACAGACAGGGGGCGAGGTGAGGAGGTGGTGTGTGAGAGGGAGAAACTAAATGTTCGGTCTGTTAGGTATGATGAGATCCAGGATAGGGCCAGGTCTGTGATGCCAAGAGATGAGAGAATCTGTAGCAGGAGGGAATGGTCCACAGTGTCAAAGACAGAAGACAGGTCCAGGAGAAGGAGGACAGAGTAGTGTCGCTTGCTCTTGGCGGTTAGCAGGTCGTTAGTGACTTTAGTTAGGGCAGTTTCAGTTGAGTGATGCGGTCGAAAGCCGGATTGTAACCGGTCAAAGAGGGAACAGGAGGAGAGGTGGGAGGACAGTTCAAGATATACATGCTGTTCCAGTAGTTTTGAGGCGTAGGGGAGAAGAGATATCGGGCGATAGCTAGACGCAGAGGATGGGTCGAGGGAGGGCTTTTTGAGGATGGGTGTGATTGAAGCATGTTTGAAGGATGAAGGAAAGACACCATTTGTAAGTGAAAGGTTGAAGAGGTGTGTGAGAGTAGGGATGAAGACTGGGGCAAAGTTAGGGATGAGGTGGGACGGGAGTGGGTCAAGTACCGCGTTCCGCGTACCGCGTTCCCTGACTGGTTTTGACTCTCTGGCTTGTACCCCGACTACATCTTACATTTTCGATACCACGTTCCTGTTAGGCTTTGACTTCTGGCTTGTCTCTGACTTCGTGCTTTGCTATGACCTTTGGTTCTTATGCTCCTGACAGTGTATGACTCGGCTTGTTTGACTACTCTTTCATTTCCTGTTACACCTGTGCTGTTGCTATGTGGTGTTTGTGCAACCTCTTTTCCCTCACCAGCACCCCCTGGTGGAGGTTGCGCTATACTGCACTGCAGCAGTATTACACTATAGCTGACCACACATTTAAAGGGGATTTTGCATTTTTTTCTCTTGTCATGGATCCGCTTTGTAAGGCTGGTTTCACATTTGCGTTGGGCAGAGTTGCGTACTTCCTCCGTTAAGTCCCACCCACTGCCGCACCTCTTCTGTTCAGCTCCGTCTACGTCTGCATGCGTCCTGCATACATATCTTTAACATTGGGTTTGCAGGCCATGCGGATGTATGCCGATTGCAACAAAATGCAACATGTTGTGTTCGATGCAGTTCGGCCCAGGGTCAAAACAATGCATGTGGACGCATCCGCATACATCCGCATGGCCTTCGTATCCAATGTTAAAGATAGGTAGGTACACAGGACGCATGCAGACATAGGCTGAGCTGAATGGAAGAGGTGTGGCATTGGGCAGGGCTTAACAGAGGAAGTATGCAGCCCTCCGCAGCCCTGTCGAACGCTAGTGTGAAACTAGCCTAATTTGGCGGATCAACTGTCCAGTTTTACACAGATGATGCGGGATTTTTCGGTGGAACATCGGGCCCTTGCCATGTCTCATACTCACTTACAAAAAAAGCAGACGGAGACTGTTAGTACCGTGCAGGAAACCACCGGTCATGCTGTTAGTCGACCTGGTGATTCAGTAGATGTTGTTTTGCACTCTCCTGAACCCTCGGTTAAGCTCCCTGACACTTTTTCTGGTGAAAAAGATGTTTCATATGTTCAGGGAGAGTTGTAAATTATTGTTTTCCCTTAGACCTCGTTCATCTGGGAATGAGACTTAGTGGGTAGGGATTATTATCTCCTTACTTAGGGAGAGTCTCCAAGCTTGGGCTTTCTCGTTGCCCTCTACTGCCCCTGAACGGAAGTCGGTAGATAGATTATTTGAGGCCCTAATACTTATCTATGACGAACCAGACCGTGTCAAGTTGGCAGAGGACACTATTATGGGTCTGGGTCAGGGAAAGCGCTCAGCCTAGTGGTACAGCTCCGAGTTCTGTTGATGGTCCACTGAGTTGTCCTGGGATGACTCCGACCTGAGATATCAGTTCAGTAGTGGACTGTGGGATTACCTGAAGGATGCTCTGGCTCTCTATCCACCTCCCAGTTCATTGGAGGAAGCACAGCGAGGGGTTCCGTTGCTCCCTGCTGGTCCTGTTGTTCTGCCTCCATCTGAACCTATGGAGGTGGGGGCCGCCAACCTCAAGGAGAAGGAGAGGAGATGGCTGGGTGAAAGAAAGCTGTGTTTTTTCTGTGGAGATCCCAGACATTGGAAAAAGGACTGCCCCTCCTGCCCACCGACTAACAAGCGGCTGAATCTGGGTGATTGTGATGGAAGTCACACAAACTCTCAGGTACCTTTTTCTGCATTCTCTAAAATTTTGCTGGAAGTGGAACTTTGTTGTGGGAGTGGCTCCGTGCCCACTTCTTGGATTGCGTGTCGTCCATGAACTTTATTGACTCTGACTTGGTGTCCAAGCGTAGGTTAGGGACAGTTAGACTGGAGACTCCTATTCATGTTGTTGCCATTGACAAAACACCACTGGCTAAAAATGTCATCAAATTTGTTTCAGAGGAGTTTCTCCTTAAAGTGAGTCCCTTGCACCAGGAACGTATTTCGTGTTTTGTTATGGATAATCTGCCTGCGGGACTGGTGTTGGGGTTCCCCTGGTTGCAATTACATAATCCTGTGATAAACTGTGAATCTCGGGACATTGTTAAATGGGGTCCCAATTGTGCTAAGAAATGTCTTGTTTCTGTATCTGTGTCATCCATCAGTCTGGATGGTATTCCGGAGTACCTGAAGGACTTTGAGGATGTGTTCTCTGAAAAGGAGACTGAGGTTCTACCACCACACTGCCCATTCGATTGTGCTGTTGATCTTGTTCCCGGTGCCAAATTGCCCAAAGCCCATCTGTATAATCTCTCCGGCCCTGAGCTGGCCGCTATGAGGGAGTATATCTCTGATAGCCTTCGTAAAGGGAACATTCGGCCATCTGTCTCTCCCCTGGTGGCGGGGTTCTTTTTTGTGAAGAAAAAGGATGGTGGTTTACGCCCATGCCTCGATTTTCAAGAACTGAATCAAATCACTATAAGAAACACTTATCCCATCCCACTTATACCCGATTTGTACATTTGTCGGGGGCCAGGTGGTTCTCTAACTTGGACCTCAGGGGAGCATACAATCTCATCCGTATGCAGGAGGGGGATGAGTGGAAAACTGCATTTCTCACCTCGGAGGGTTTGTTTGAGAATTTGGTTATGCCCTTTGGCCTGACAAACGCGCCCGCAGTATTCCAGAATTTCATGAATCATGTTTTCTCTGATTTTATTGGGCGCTTCATAGTAGTTTATTTGGATGACATCCTCATATATTCTTCTGACAAACACAGTCACATTGGCCACCTGCGGTTCTTCAGAGGCTTAGGGAGAACTCACTTTTTTCTAAACCAAAGAAGTGTTCATTTTTTGCTCAAGAATTGTCCTTTCTAGGGGTCATTTTGTCTGCTGAGGGGTCTTGTATGGACCCTAGGAAGGTACAGGCTATTGTTGATTGGGTGCAACCCAGAGATCTCAAGGGTCTTCAGCGTTTTCTGGGTTTTGCTAATTATTTTAGAAAATTCATTAAGGGGTTTTCTCAGGTGGTCAAACCCCTCACTGATTTAACTCGTAAGGGGGCTGATCTCAAAAACTGGTCAGCTCCAGATGTGGCGGCATTTTCTTCTTTGAAGATCTGTTTCATGACGGCTCCTGTACTGGTTCAACCTCATTTGTCTAAACTATTTATCATAGAGGTGGACGCCTCGGAGGTGGGAGTGGGGGCTGTGTTGTCCCAGGGACCCACCACGCTGTCTAACTTAAGACCCTGTGCCTTCTTTTCGAGGAAATTTTCCTCCGCTAAGAGGAATTATGATGTTTGTAACCAGGAGCTATTGGCCATTAAATTGACGTTTGAAGAATGGAGGCATTTTTTGGTGGGGGCTGTCCATCGTATCACTATCATTACGGATCACAAGAACCTGTCTTACATCGAGTCCGTCAAAAGTTTAACTCCGAGACAGGCGAGGTGGTCACTTTTTTTTGTTTCATGATTTCAGTTTTCTATTACTTTCAGATTGGGGTCTAAGAATGTGAAAGCTGATGCTGTATCTCATAGTCTGGATCCAATATCATCTCCTGAACCTCCTTCCTTCATTCTTCAGCACGGAATGGTGGTGGCTGCGGTGTCCTTGGCATTGGAATGGGAGATTCGTGAGGCCCAATCTCTTGCTCCTTTGTCTATACCTGATAAGCTCTTTGTGCCTGTTCAGTATCGGTTAAGGGTGCTTCGGGAGTTTCATGATTCAGCTCTGAGTGGGCATCCTGGAATCTCGGCCACACGTAAAGCCATCAATAGGCTGTTTAGGTGGCCTTCGTTGGCTTCTGACATCACTGGGTTTGTGTCCTCCTGTGAAACTTGTGCCCACGCTAAAACCTCCCATAACCGTCCGGCCGGGGAATTGGTGCCACTGCCAATTCCAGATAGACCGTGGACTTATCTGTCCATGGATTTTATCACCAATCTCCCCCCCTCTAATGGCAAAACCGTGATCTGGGTAGTTGTTGATAGGTTCAATAAACAAGCGCATTTTGTACTTTTGGCGGACCTCCCTAATGCTGAGACTCTATCAAAACTATTCAATGAGCATGTGGTCCGATTGCATGGTGTTCCTGTCAGTGTGATGTCTGATAGTCCGGTGCAATTTGTGGCAAAATTCTGGAGGGCCTTTTGTAAAAGAATATACACCAAGAGAAAATCACTGCGCTTACTATAACACACTTTTAGATAAGGTCAACCAAAAACTAAAACGCAGTAAAAAACATACAGAAACACATGCACACTATGGAAGTGTGTGAGTACTATAGAGCGGTTTGGTACACTTACTTAATTGGCCAGGTTGGAAGGTGGATTCCCGTGCAAGGTTGAAGTATGGATAGAAAATGGACCGGATTAGGGTAACAGTCCTCCCGTTCAACTGGCGGTCGTAAGGACACAGGACTGCAAGCAGTAGTAGAAGTGCTGGCTGAGAGTGGTGTCAGTAAAATGACGTGCTAGCAGAGAGTAGTGGCGGGCTCCTGCCGGAAGCACCGCCTTTGTAAAGGACCAAGGGAAGTGACGTCACGTGCCAGAGAAAGACAGGTGCGTGTGAGGGTCAGAAACAACCAACGCGTTTCGAGGGACTCAGTCTCTCTTCATCACGGTTACACAAACCGCCCACATAGCCGTCCTTATAAGCCTCCGGGATGTCAGTCTGCTTGCGCCCACTAATTGACACCTCAGTCTCATAGGATAATGAACTAAAAAGTGACCACTGGCTAAAGTAATTAGATAGATGTGCATTATGTAGCCTTTACTCCTGCCAATTTGATCTATAAAATATATAAAAAATATAAATATATATGACCTTTATTAATTGAAAAAAGATAAAAAATAAATAGAGCAACCTCATATGGTTGCAATTAAATAGAAAACCAGGTTAAAAATGGAGAACAACAGTCGGTCTCCATATAATGAGGGGGGCACATAGGCTAAAAAAATAATAAAATTGGAAATATTCAAAAAAGAAAAAGAAGTATAAATAGTGGGTTATGATAAAAAAATTTTGGGGGAATTATAAAAATATTTTTGGGGATTATAAAAACGGACCTGAAAAATGTAAATACATACAATATAATGTGTATGAAAAGTGAATGAAAAAAAAAACCAAAAATATACAGTACAAACCAAAAGTTTGGACACACCTTCTCATTTAAAGATTTTCCTGTATTTTCATGACTATGAAAATTGTACATTCACACTGAAGGCATCAAAACTATGAATTAACATATGTGGAATTATATACTTAACAAAAAAGTGTGTAACAACTGAAATTATGTCTTATATTCTAGGTTCTTCAAAGTAGCCACCTTTTGATTTGATGACTGCTTTGCACACTCTTGGCATTCTCTTGATGAGCTTCGAGAGGTAGTCACCGGAATTGGTTTTCACTTCACAGGTGTGCCCTGTCAGGTTTAATAAGTGAGATTTCTGGCCTTATAAATGGGGTTGGGACCATCAGTTGTGTTGTGCAAAAGTCTGGTGGATACACAGCTGATAGTCCTACTGAATGGACTGTTAGAATTTGTATTATGGCAAGAAAAAAGCAGCTAAGTAAAGAAAAACGAGTGGCCATCATTACTTTAAGAAATGAAGGTCAGTCAGTCCAAAAAATTGGGAAAACTTTGAAAGTATCCCCAAGTGCAGTTGCAAAAACCATCAAGCGCTACAAAAAAACTGGCTCACATATGAACTGCCCCAGTAAAGGAAGACCAAGAGTCACCTCTACTTCTGAGGATAAGTTTATCTGAGTCACCTGCCTCAGAAATCGCAGGTTTACAGCAGCTCAGATTAGAGACCAGGTCAATGCCACACAGAGTTCTAGCAGCAGACACATCTCTACAACAACTGCTAAGAGGAGACTTTGTGCAGCAGGCCTTCATGGTAAAATAGATGCTACGAAATCACTGATAAGGACAGGCAACAAGCAGAAGAGACTTGTTTGGGCTAAAGAACACAAGGAATGGACATTAGACCAGTGGAAACCTGTGCTTTGGTCTGATGAGTCCAAATTTGAGATCTTTGGTTCCAACCACCGTGTCTTTGTGCGACGCAGAAAAGGTGAACAGATGGACTCTACATGCCTCTTTACCACCGTGAAGCATAGAGGAGGAGGTGTGATGGTGTGGGGGTGCATTGCTGATGACACTGTTGGGGATTTATTCAAAATTGAAGGCATACTGAACCAGCATGGCTACCACAGCATCTTGCAGCAGCATGCTTGTCCATCCGGTTTGCGTTTAGTTGGACCATCATTTATTTTTCAACAGGACAATGACCCCAAACACACCTCCAGGCTGTGTAAGGGCTATTTGTCCAAGAAGGAGAGTGATGGGGTGCTGCGCCAGATGTCCTGGCCTCTACAGTCACCAGACCTGAACCCAATCGAGATGGTTTGGGGTGAGCTGGACCGCAGAGTGAAGGCAAAAGGGCCAACAAGTGCTAAGCATCTCTGGGAACTCCTTCAAGATTGTTGGAAGAGCATTTCCTGTGACTAACTCTTGAAGCTCATCAAGAGAATGCCAAGAGTGTGCAAAGCAGTCATCAAAGCAAAAGGTGGCTACTTTGAAGAACCTAGAATATAAGACATATTTTCAGTTGTTTCACACTTTTTTATTAAGTATATAATTCCACATGTGTTAATTCATAGTGTTGATGCCTTCAGTGTGAATGTACTATTTTCATAGTCATGAAAATACAGAAAAATCTTTAAATGAGAAGGTGTGTCCAAAGTTTTGGTCTGTACTGTATATCCATAATACTTATATATGCTCAACAAGAAAAATAAAATTGAATTGGGTACAATTGGGAATAAAAAGAATAACAGCAACCCTAATAGGATGTAGCCTTATTGGAAAGCATATAACTGTATTTCATGATTGAGACCTTTGGGGGCCATACTGTCCAAAAGGAAAATCCACTTAGATTCAACTCTGGACATCTGTTTTAAAAATTCCCACCTCAGCCTACCATCCTGAGACCAACCGTCAGACTGAAAGGAGCAATCAGTCTTTGGAGCAGATATTGCGGTGTCTTGCTGCATCTAGACAGGATGATTGGTGCTCTGCGGTAACCATGGTGGAATTTGCTTTTAATAATCTTGTCAATCAATCCACTGGTACTTCCCCGTTCTTCTGCAACTATGGGTTTCACCCTCACTTTGGTGAGTTTTCCCTGATGGATTCGGGGTGTCCAGGGCTGATTCTGCCTTTCTCCGGTTGGGGGAGATCAAGAGGGGGGTTCAGAGAAACATTGGGGAGGCTCAGGGCAAGTATAAGTTTTTTGCGGTTAACCCCTTCACCCCCAAGGGTGGTTTGCACGTTAATGACCGGGCCAATTTTTACAATTCTGACCACTGTCTCTTTATGAGGTTATAACTCTGAAACGCTTCAACAGATCTTCGCAATTCTGAGATTGTTTTCTCAAGACATATTGTACTTCACGTTAGTGGTAAAATTTCTTCAAAATAACTTGCGTTTATTTTTGAAAAAAATGCAAATATGGTGAAAATTTTGAACATTTTGCAATTTTCGAACTTTGAATTTTTATTCCCTTAAAACAGAGAAATATATCACACAAAATAGTTAAGAAATAACATTTCCCACATCTCTACTTTACATCAGCACAATTTTGGAACCAAAATTTTTTTTTTTTAGGAAATTATAAGGGTTAAAAGTTGACCAGCGATTTCTCATTTTTGCAACAAAATTTACAAAGCCATTTTTTTTAGGGACCACCTCATATTTGAAGTCACTTTGAGGGGTCTATATGTTAGGGTCTGCGGAATGCACCAAATATATGAGGTAGAGAGGTGCGTTCGCAGCCCGGGGTCCACCGTGCACGCGGAACCTGCTGCTAGTAAAATGGCGAATGTAGCGAACTCTGTTATCCCGCAGAGTCGCTAAAATAAACGCCGTAGCGCGTTGTGGCAGTAAGTGCGAACTCTGTTAATACCCAGAGCCGCTAACGGAAATGCCACAGCGCTATATGGCGATAGGTGCAAACTCACTTAGCTTCAGTGAGCCGCAAAGTAAAACGCTAGGGCGCTGTCTAGCGTCGAAAGCAAACCCTGTTACGTCACAGGGCCGCTGAGGAAAAGTGCTGTGTCCTGTCAGGCTCTCAGGTACACAGTTAAGTGCTAAGCGTACATAACGCGTGATCATGTGCTAATGTCCTCGCGGGAGTCACCCGCAATCTATGGCGTCTGAACGCCAGACCCTGAATACGGCAATCAAAACTCCTCACCGGTTACGCCGGTAATCTAGGGCATCTAGGACACCGACCCTGGCCAGCTACCATACCAAACGCCTCACCGATTAAGTCGGTATTCTAGTGGCTTATTTCAGCCGGGTCCCTAACCACACATACGCATGATCACACTGGCGCATAGCATACAATGGTTGATATTAGCGCATGGCGGCCCAGCCATGCTACCCTTTTATAGCAACAGCTACAGGACCTTCCAGGAACAAGGACCAATGAGAAGCTGTTACAAACATACGTAGCTACATGACCTTCCTGGCGGACCAATAGGAGCCGCTGCAGCACCTGAACATGTGACCCCTGATCTCCAATGAGAGATCTCACTGTGGGCATGCTCAGATGGGAAAACGCAGGACTTTGTCTCAAAGACGGCTGCTCCAGCACTGGCTATAATAGCAGATCCAGGAAAGGCAGCAGCAAGTCACTGCACAGTAGAGGAGTGGGCAAGACGCCTGGACCGACGTCTCTGCTGAGCAGGCTCCACTGCGGCCGGAGATGAATGGGAGACCGCAGTGGGATGGGTTCGAGACTCCCCTTGTGCAGCAGCGGGAACTTGAACCCTAACATGGCCCCCCCTTCTCTGGGCCTCGCTGCGTTCAAAGGCAGCGATGAGCTGTGGAGCGTGAACATGCTCGGCAGGCTCCCAGGACCTATCCTCAGGCCCATAACCCCTCCAATCCACCAAATAAAATTTTTTTCCTCGTACCACCTTGCACCCAACAATGGCATTCACCTCGTAGTCGTCCGAAGACGAACCCGACGTCCCGGCAGATGACTCAGGCAACCGGGAGATGACCACGGGTTTTAGGAGGGATACATGGAAGGTGTCGGAGATACCAAGGCGAGGCGGAAGGGCCAAACGGTAAACCACAGGGTTCACCTGCTCGAGAACCTTGAAGGGACCCAAATAGCGGGGTGCCAATTTAGTGGATTCCACCCGTAGCCTGATGTTTCGGGCGGAGAGCCACACTAGGTCGCCAGGAGAAAATGTCGGAGCGGGACGCCGATGAGCATCGGCAGAAGACCTCATCCTTTCCTTGGAAGCCTGAATGGCATCCTGGGTGCGGTCCCATATGTCCCGTGCTTCCACAGCCCAGTCTGCCACCCTGGAGTCAGCGGAAGCAACGGGCATGGGCACCGGTACCCGCGGATGCTGGCCGTAATTTAAGAAGAATGGGGTCTGTCCGGTGGAGTCAGCCACAGCATTGTTTAGCGCAAACTCCGCCCACGGAAGCAGAGATGCCCAGTTATCCTGCCTGGCAGAGACAAAATGTCGCAAGTAGGTGACCAAGGTCTGGTTGGCCCTCTCTACCAACCCATTCGTCTCGGGATGATATGCAGAGGAGAGGTTCAATTCAATGCAGAGTAGATGACACAACTCTCTCCAGAACCGAGACGCAAATTGGGGACCTCGATCACTGACAATCTTGTCTGGCATACCGTGTAGACGGAAGATGTGTCTAATAAATAATGCTGCCAAGGCCCGTGCGGAAGGTAACCGTGGTAGCGGCACTAAGTGCACCATTTTGGAGAAGTGGTCGGTGATCACCCAAATGATAGTGAAACCCCGAGACTTGGGTAAGCCCACTACAAAGTCCATCCCGACCATCTCCCAGGGCCTGTCTGCCACCGGCAAAGGAAAAAGTAACCCAGCTGGCCGTTGTCGAGGGGACTTGTTCCTGGCGCAGGAGACACACGCCTGAACATACTCCCTGACGTCACGGACCATATGTGGCCACCAGTATGTCCTCGCCAATAGCTCAGTTGTCCTCTTTGCCCCAAAGTGTCCACCCACCCTGGACGAGTGTGCCCAAGAGAGTACCTCCGGTCGCAAATTAGTGGGCACAAAAGTCTTGCCCGGAGGCACAGACTCTAGCGAAACCGGGGCTACAGTTCTCAGGCTTTCTTCAGGGACAATAAGCCGAGGCTCCTCATCCTCCTCCTCTGATGACACTAAGGAGCGAGAGAGAGCGTCGGCCCGAACATTCTTCTCACCGGAGAGAAAATGGAGGGTGAAATGGAACCGAGAGAAGAATAGGGACCATCTGGCCTGGCGAGAATTTAGCCGCTAAGCCGTTTGCAAATATACCAAGTTCTTGTGGTCGGTGAAGACTTGGAAGGGAAAACGAGCTCCCTCCAGAAGATGTCTCCACTCTGAGAAGGCCAATTTCATAGCCAGCAACTCCCTGTCCCCGATGGAATAATTCCTCTCTGCTGGTGTAAAGGTCTTAGAAAAGAAGAAGCAGGGATGCTTCCGACCTTGAGCATCCTTTTGATATAGGACTGCTCCAGCACCAACAGAAGAGGCGTCCACCTCTAAAACAAACGGTTTATCAACATCAGGGCGATGTAATATGGGAGCACTGGCAAAATGCGACTTGATGGAAGAGAACGCCTTGGAGACCTCCTCAGACCACAACTTGGGATTTGCTCCCTTCTTGGTGAGGGCTACCAAGGGAGCTACCAAAGTCGAGAAATGGGGAATGAACTGGCGATAATAATTAATGAACCCCATAAAGCGCTGCACCGCTTTAAGAGAATGGGGTTCTTGCCAGTCCATTACAGCTTGTAGTTTGGCAGGATCCATAGCCAATCCCTGGGCAGAGATGATATAGCCCAGAAAAGGTAAGGACTCCTGCTCAAACACACATTTCTCCAGCTTGGCATAGAGGGAGTTTGCCCGTAAGAGGTCGAAGACTTTGTTGACATCCCTCCGGTGAGAGTCTATATCTGGTGAAAAGATGAGAATATCATCCAGATAGACTACCACAGAGGTGGAGAGCATATCCCGGAAGATATCATTGACAAAGTCTTGGAAAACAGAGGGAGCATTACAGAGCCCGAAGGGCATCACCAGGTATTCGTAATGCCCATCCCTGGTATTAAAAGCTGTCTTCCACTCGTCCCCCTCACGGATGCGAATTAGGTTATAGGCAGCACGTAGATCAAGCTTGGTAAATACTCTTGCTCCTCGGAGCCTATCAAAGAGCTCAGAGATTAGGGGCAACGGGTACTTATTCTTGACGGTGATGGCGTTAAGACCCCTGTAGTCAATGCATGGACGTAATTCTCCGTTCTTCTTTTGCACAAAGAAGAACCCTGCCCCTGCTGGTGACACCGACTTCCTAATGAACCCTCTTGCCAGATTCTCCTGAATGTACTGGGACATGGCCTCCGTCTCAGGGAGCGAGAGGGGGTATACTCTCCCCCGAGGAGGTTCTGCTCCAGGCAAGAGATCAATAGGACAGTCGTAGGGGCGATGAGGTGGAAGAGTCTCCGCCGCCTTCTTGGAGAAAACGTCTGCATATGCCCAATAACACTGAGGAAGAGAAGTGAGATCTACGGGTATCTCTGTGGTGGTGACCTGAACGCACTCCCTGATACACCCGCCTCTACATGAATCACCCCAACCCAGTATCCTCCCAGAGGACCACTCAATATGGGGAGAGTGGTAACGGAGCCAAGGTACTCCCAGCAACACCTCGTCTATTCCCTCGGGCAGGACAAGAAAAGAAATACTCTCCTGATGGGACGGGGACATAGATAAAGTGAGAGGGATCGTCTGGTGGGTGATTTGGGAGGGCAGAGTTGATCCATTCACTACTCGCACAGTCACCGATTGGGCGAGCATCACCAGAGGTATAGTGTGGCAGAGAGCAAATGCAGAGGACATGAAATTCCCCTCGGCTCCGGAATCCACACAGAGCTCAGCGGAGAGCGTGGATGGACCTACTGTAATTGTCCCTTTATAGGACAACTTGGTGGAAAATGCCGCAGTGTCTAGTGAACCTCCTCCCAAGGTCACTAGACGCGACCGTTTTCCCGACCGCTGTGGACATTTGTTGGCATAGTGTCCTAACTGCTGGCAGATGTTACAGACCACGGGTACTCGAGCGGCCCGGGACTTAGGTCCCGCTCGAGAAACCTCCATGGCCTCATGGGAGTCCGGCGCCTGGCTGGAAGATTCCAGAGGTCTGGCGAAGGTGGGAGCCAACCGGAACCTCTGCCTACACTGGGACCGCTCCAACCTCTGCTCGTGAAAACGGAGGTCGATGCGGGTAGATATGGCGATAAGCTTCTCCAGTGTGGCGGGAATCTCCCTGGTAGCTAAAGCATCTTTAACATGATCAGCCAGTCCTCGCCAGTAGACTGGAATGAGTACTTTATCCGACCAGTCTAGCTCTGAGGCCAGAGTCCGAAACTGGACGGAAAACAGACTGACCAAAGACGAACCCTGTGCCAATGCCAGCAGTTGTAGCGCCGTATCGTGGGTGACCTGAGGTCCTAAAAAGACCTTTTTTAGAGCCTCCAGAAAACGAGGAGCACTCCGCACCACACGGTCGTCACGCTCCCACAGCGGGGTGGCACACTCCAACGCTCTGCCTGACAGAAGCGAAATTATAAAGCCCACTTGTGCCCGATCCGTGGGGAAACGTGCAGCCAGAAGCTCGAGTTGTATAGAGCACTAACTCACGAATCCCCGACATTGCTTGCTGTCACCAGCAAACTTGTCTGGAAGCGGGAGGTGGGATATTGTGGGGGCAGAGGTGGCAGTGGACACACTGGCTGCAGCCACGCTAGCAGCCTGAACAGCGACTGCGGTAACATCCACAGCTGAGGTTGTGCACTCAAGAGCCGCCAATCTGCCAACCTACCCTCCAGCTGCTGGATGTCCCGTAGTAGACGCTGGTCATCCACCATTTTACCAGCCAGACCCTGGCGCTAATATTATGTTAGGGTCTGCGGAACGCACCAAATATATGAGGTAGAGAGGTGCGTTCGCAGCCCGGGGTCCACCGTGCAGGCGGAACCTGCTGCTAGTAAAATGGCGAAAGTAGCGAACTCTGTTATCCCGCAGAGTCGCTAAAATAAAAGCCATAGCGCGTTGTGGCAGTAAGTGCGAACTCTCTTAATACCCAGAGCCGCTAACGGAAATGCCACAGCGCTATATGGCGATAGGTGCGAACTCACTTAGCTTCAGTAAAGTAAAACGCTAGGGCGCTGTCTAGCGTCGAAAGCAAACCCTGTTACGTGAGGAAAAGTGCTGTGTCCTGTCAGGCTCTCAGGTACACAGTTAAGTGCTAAGCGTACATAACGCGTGATCATGTGCTAATGTCCTCGCGGGAGTCACCCGCAATCTATGGCGTCTGAACGCCAGACCCTGAATACGGCAATCAAAACTCCTCACCGGTTACGCCGGTAATCTAGGGCATCTAGGACACCGACCCTGGCCAGCTACCATACCAAACTCCTCACCGATTAAGTCGGTATTCTAGTGGCTTATTTCAGCCGGGTCCCTAACCACACATACGCATGATCACACTGGCGCATAGCATACAATGGTTGATATTAGCGCATGGCGGCCCAGCCATGCTACCCTTTTATAGCAACAGCTACAGGACCTTCCAGGAACAAGGACCAGTGAGAAGCTGTTACAAACACACGTAGCTACATGACCTTCTGGCGGACCAATAGGAGCCGCTGCAGCACCTGAACATGTGACCCCTGATCTCCAATGAGAGATCTCACTCTGGGCATGCTCAGATGGGAAAACGCAGGACTTTGTCTCAAAGACGGCTGCTCCAGCACTGGCTATAATAGCAGATCCAGGAAAGGCAGCAGCAA